>CM034357.1:64803012-66003012 GCA_019925275.1 Mytilus edulis | reverse complement strand
AGCAGGGGCCCACTCGCCAATTGCCCCTTAAATTTGGTGTGGGCTACTTAAATTTCTGCTTTTTTTGTATAGAACTATATCTGTATTGGCTACAAAATTTAATTTAAACTTCAATCCCTGCCACCTAATTTCAAATCATATTTTTGTATTCCATAATGGAATGCATTTGGTGGTGATAAGCACTATAGCATATAAGCTACTAATTTTATGCTATAATGCAAGTGAATTTTTAAATTTTAAAATCAGGATGCATAGACAAGTTTCATCAAACTTTGGTCTTGGTTACTACTGACTGTTGTTCGTTTTTCCTTCATGTTCGTGCCTATCAATTTTTTGATTAAAAATTTGAGAAGTACTTCTTTGAAGACATGGTAGATGATAAGAATTAGAAAATGTTACAGGCAAAAACGCCAGGTGAAGATAAAAATTTTCAGTAGATAGAAGTTTTGATTAAAAATACATTGTAGATCAAAATTAGTACCCCCTGAATCGTTAGAGCCATACTGAAAACAGTGTCTGCATTCATTTTTATAATTCAGAAGCATCTCCTGTCGCATGGCATTTTTGTTTGGCAAGATTGGAATTAGTCATGTGAAACCTCAAATTAAATAAAATATGATGAATATGTTTTTATAACTAAATGGATAGTTTTCATTATAAAGCTGATGTACATATGGGTCAGAATTTACTGTCATGGAATTTGTGTTACATCTGACAATTTCTTAAAATGTGTAGTCAATTAAGATTCAGAATGAATAAAACATAAAATGGAAGAAAACTTGCATGATGATGATATAAATAATCCCAATAGAATTCCACTTTTTCTGATGCAAGTGTTTCTTATACTAAATTTCAATGTGATTTTTGGTGGACATTTTGTTGAATTTATTGTGTCCGTAAAATCATGTGGTTAAAAATACGTCTCAGTTGACGTACTCTTTGCTATATGAATATTAATATCAATAAGAGGTGTTTAATAACTATTTAATGGTGCTTAATAGGGTATACATGTCATATTAAAACGAGAAAATAGGTTATATTTGCAGAAATTGAAGATGTAACATTTTGTGTCATAAATGTTACATCCAAAAAATGTTACTTAAAACAGCTTTGAGATGTTCCCCGTCAAAAACATGCAGATTTACCCGGAGATAAACTGTTCCAACATTCGGGTATAATGTTGTGCATGGACGGTTTTTCCTAGAAGTACTTCAAATACGCAAGTAGTGGACATCCATGAAAATAGTGTCAATTTGTTACATCTTATATACAACACTAATAAATTAAATAAAAGAGAACCAATTAACATAATAGTAATATTCAATTGATGTTTTGAAAAATTTATGACATAATGTCATACTAATGTACAACCATATTCAACACATGCAGTCTTTTCAACTTTCAATGGAAGAAAACAAGGTTGCAAAATTGAAGGAAGTGCAAACCAGACATTAGTTACACCATGTACATGAAATATTTCAGTTATATTTACCACATAAATATACATGTAATGAAGGATTACTGTGATTAATTTTGTTATTTCTAAATCTGATATCATCAAGATTGTTAACCTGACAAATTTGGTACGGCTAAGTTTGATGTAAACAGATTTATGATAGATGAAGAATGGTACAACCATTTCGCTGCAATAAGTCCGTGTAGAATATGGTTTCATTGTTACACCCTTGAATTGTTTGTCAAAATTTAGGCTAATGAAAAATTCATGAATAAAAGTAACCCAATTTACACACGGAGATTAGGTCACATTGCACCACAATATTAATACTAGGAAAGGTCCATGAAAAGATGAGCTAATATAGATACTGCAGTATATGGTGTAACACTGAAACTAAATCAATTTTTGATGTAACAAAGACAACAAATTTGAAAAATAGTTTATAATAAAACAAGAGGCTCTCAAGAGCCTGAATCGCTCACCTTAATTCTTTTGGTTAAATCTCTCATCAATGATTATTTTGGCTTTTCAATTTATTTAAATGTTTTTTGGATCGTCCTATTTTCTTCAAAAGCCAAAAAAAATAATCATTTTCTCCTATGTTCTATTTTAGCAATAGGAGCTATGTTTCTTGACATACAAGGAAATAAAATATAAAATTTATACTAGATACTCTGAAACTCATTTAGCCTAAGTTTGGCTGAAATTGATACAGCAGTTTCAAAGGAGAAGATTTTTTAAAGTAAGTCAACATGATGAACAAATTGTGAAAAAAGTCTTTAAAGGGCAATAACTCCTTAAGGGGTCAACTGACCATTTCCGTCATGTTGACTTAATTGAAGATCTTACTTTGCTGAACATTATTCCTGTTTACAGTTTATCTCTATCTATAATAATATTCAAGATAATAACCAAAAACAGCAAAATTTCCTTAAAATTACCAATTCAGGGGCAGCAACCCAACAACGGGTTGTCTGATTCATCTGAAAATTTCAGGGCAGATAGATCTTGACCTGATAAACAATATTACCCCATGTCAGATTTGCTCTAAATGCTTTGGTTTTTGAGTTATAAGCCAAAAACTGCATTTGACCCCTATGTTCTATTTTTAGCAATGGCGACCATGTTTGTTGATAGATCAAAACTTCGGATACAATTTATAAATTAGATACCCTAAGGAACATTCAGTTAAAGTTTGAAAGTATTTGGCCCAGTAGTTTCAGAGGAGAAGATTCTTGAAATAGTTTACGACGACAGACGACAGACGACGGACGACAGACGCCAAGTGATGGCATAAGCTCACTTGTCCCTTTGGGACAGGTGAGCTAAAAAGTATGAGGACCCAATTGGATTTAGTCAACTTTTTTTTTTATCTGCACCATGCATTTCTGATATCCTGTAACCAGTGTTCCAGCTAGGCCGTTTTCAGAGGGCGCGGCGCCCGCCCTTTTCCGAGTGGCGCCCTATGCCCTTTTTACAGTTTCCAGGGCGCCCTGCCTTTTTTGAAGATCGATTGCATATTTATTTGTGCGTATTGATATGATACGCTAATTACTAAATTTTACCTGGGGAAAAGTGTATGACTTTGTTTACGACCCCAAGCTAATCAATGGTTACAACTGGTGTCATAATCTGTTGTTATAGGTAATCCGTTTATCGGATGGGTCATTAATGATCATCAATATTAATTCATTCAAATAAAATCGGTCAGTCTGCAATTATCTTTGAAGAAATGTGCATACAACAACTTGGGCACAATTTGCGATGTTTACCGTAGTTTCATGGAGGAAACATAATGACAGTAAGTTGGAAAACCATAATAAACTCGTTGAAGACATTGTTTTTCTTGTTTTCCGTAAAATAAACAGAAAATTCAGATGTATTTGTCATTGACTGCCTTCATTTTTGATACGAAAATAACAAAATCGGCCGCCATATTGTGATCATTTTACATCATATTTACGTACTGTTTATAATCCTCCAAAGAAGGAGCACACCCGAATAAAGAAAGATAACTCAATCTGATTTTTTTTCCTAGCATTGAGTAACCCATTTACATATTCTAAAATATGTCTACATGCTTCTTGCTTAAGAATATATATGTTTAGGTATTTATTTTGAGTTATGGGAAAAGCTAAAGAGGGTCTTAGTGTTGGTAGGGTGCCTTGGTCATCTTTTTCTGTATTCTTTATTTTTGATACAATTTTTCACTGTTGCTTTATATCCTAAAATTGTGAATTTACTGAGCACAGTTGTTTTGTGCTGTATTGCCATTAAGCACAGCAGGGGTAGAAAGGTGAAACTGGTAAAATGTGGCAGACCATAGAAACAGTATGAAACAGGTCACCTTTCAAAACATACTGCTTATAAAGTTCAACTGTGCCAAGCAATGATAAAAAAAACTTGTGTGACAAGCTGCTTGACAAGTTTTTCAGCCTTAAAAGTAGAAAGATAGAGTTCTATATGGCTACTGATGTTGTTCTTGTATAACCTGTGATTCAATGAATAAACACAAATGTTTGATTAACATCTTTTATTAAAATATGCCCTTTTCATATTATCATATCGCACGTTAAATGCCCTTTTTCAGGATTGGCACCCTGCCCTTTTGAAAACCTAGCTGGAACACTGGTAACCTTTCACCAAAAATTGATTGTGGTATATTCAGAAACATGAAAAGAAAACCGAAATTGTGTCCTGTTACATCCATGAGTTTAAAAGTGAAATTTCTTGAATATGGTTCAAAATTAGACAGAATACTGCTAGTATTTAATCTGTTTAGAGATAATGAACAGACTTAACCCTACACAGATGTTAAATTGTTCATAGAATTTCTGAAAACCAGTATTTACAAGAAGTTTTGGAGTCTGTGTTACATCATTCAATGAAATGAAAAAATGCCACTAATATCATGTTGCATGAACAAGTTATCTTTTTGCATACAGAAATGGAATGGCCTTGATCCCTAGGTTTAATTTACAGTGGCCTTTTCATTTTATGAGTAGTTTTTAATTTTCTAAAAAGACAGTTTTGGATGTAACAAAAATTTCATGACAGTAAATTCTGACCCATATACTTTTTTCGGAAAAAAAATCTTTATTTTGTGCACATTTAGAAGAAGTTTTTTTTAATTGCTTCCTGGAAGCAAAATGCCGACATATTTGCTGTATGCAAGTGATTTTGGCGTGACCCTTCTTGTAAAAATCCAGTGAGTGCAATATGCATGGATCTATCATTTAAATAAACTATTATCTGATTGTATATGTGATCAATATCCATGCTTCTTTGTTGGTTGTTTACTGTAAGGTGAAAATCGTTAAACCTCGGCTTCAAATACGACAATTAAGTAGCTGCCATATTTTCACATTTAAAAAAGAGAGAAAAAAATTGATGATTATACGATATGTTTGCGTAAAAAATGATAAAATCGTGCACAGAAAACTAAGTTTATGATATATACAAAATGTCCATGCAATGGTTCAAGAATTGGATAAACAAAGTTTTATTATTTTTTCACCAGTCACTCCTTTCATATGACTTTAATATAACTTTCTTGGACCTGCAAAGTATATTTTTTTGGGTAAAAATCTAGGTCCCAGTGCCTTAATATTTTCATTATTGATTTTCAGCTTTTTAATAAATTTTGCATGCATTAGTCTGAGAACTCTTTGCACTGCATATGAATTGAATATCAAAAATGGGTTATAAAAGGTTAATCAGTGAAAGTATATAACACAAAATCTTTAATTTTTATTGCATGGCCGACACAACCAAGGCCGAACCGGTCCCATGGCCGAAACGTCATGTTTGCTCCATGAATAAAATCTTGTTACTTGATCCACAGGGACTCGGTTAGCAGATTAAAATTTTGTAAATCAATGTTTTTAATTTATTTTTTATTATTTCCTGTCTATTTGCATTACTATATTAACGTATTTAAAGTTGCCATCACTATTTCTTTGTTTTCTGGCAATGTGCAGTTTACTATCCATATCCATATACTGAAAAAACCTAAAGGGATCTAAGTCGCCATCTTGAATTGCCTTCCCTACTTTAGATAAAAAATAATTAAAAATATGAATAAATTACTATATACCTTACAACAGCCCTCATTTTCTTCCGAAATGATTCTTCTATAACATGCATATTTTGATTTGTGGATTAACAGAACCCTTATGAAGTTTCAGTTGCATTCGTGTCAGAATATTCAAATTTCCCGGCGAAAGCAACGTATCATTCGGAAACTCCTGGGTTGATGCGTTTACTACAACGATAAATCCTTATAAACAGACGAGTGCTGTCCCTTGATTTATTATTACATATCGAGCGCAAAGTTAACGAATAGAACCTTTCTTCAAACGGGGTAACATAAATCATTGACTTTTTCGAAGACACATCAATATAATAAAGAGGTTACTAAAAATATTGACACGTTCAATGGGATTTATAAGGTTTACTAACAGTACCAGGATATAAAAAAGGGGGAGGGCCGGTTGGTAGGTCAACTTGGAGTAATACTTTGAAAAAGTATATTAACTTATCATGCATGCATGTATGAAGTTCAATCGGAAGGCCCCTTTTCCATATACATACATACTCTTCTGATTATATAAGTGTAAGTGTTGTACTACATAAATCCATGATTTGAAAAATATCAGGATGTCAGAAATACAACCCGATAGTTTGGGACAATCATTTGATATTTTCAATGGGCGGAAGGATAGGAGGATAATCTGATATTGAAACAATACATGCACTAACTGTTCAAAGACATTTTTGTTTGATATTTAATTTATATGAAGGATATCTTGGTGTGGCGTAGGTATGAAGTTAGGGGACAGCACTCGTCTGTTTATAAGGATTTATCGTTGTAGTAAACGCATCAACCCAGGAGTTTCCGAATGATACGTTGCTTTCGCCGGGAAATTTGAATATTCTGACACGAATGCAACTGAAACTTCATAAGGGTTCTGTTAATCCACAAATCAAAATATGCATGTTATAGAAGAATCATTTCGGAAGAAAATGAGGGCTGTTGTAAGGTATATAGTAATATATTCATATTTTTAATTATTTTTTATCTAAAGTAGGGAAGGCAATTCAAGATGGCGACTTAGATCCCTTTAGGTTTTTTCAGTATATGGATATGGATAGTAAACTGCACATTGCCAGAAAACAAAGAAATAGTGATGGCAACTTTAAATACGTTAATAAAGTAATGCAAATAGACAGGAAATAATAAAAAATAAATTAAAAACATTGATTTACAAAATTTTAATCTGCTAACCGAGTCCCTGTGACTTGATCATGATAACTTTTTCAGGATTGAATATAAATCTTTTCAAATGTTTGTATAAGTTCAATAAAGGGACGAGACTTTTCCTAACAAGTCTGATTAAATAAGGCGAATTGACAGTTGCGCGAGTCGTCTGGTTTCGTGAGGACGGGAAAACAATAAGAACAGAAGACAATATCAGCTGATTCTCAAGGTCCTCTATCCATAACTCGCATTAAAATTCAACCCTCAAAACAACATTTAGTTATGTTAATGATAAAAATTCAATCGAAAAGCATCCTTACATCGACAGGCATCAATTTCTAACGATGAATTTAACCAATATTTCCAGAAGAACGTGACTTGTCTCTCCAAAATTTTACACCATTGAAGATTCAGGCATGCGCAGTGAAAATTGAGACGTACAAAAAATATTAAAAATGATTATTATATATTTATTTTAAAATCGAAAACCATATTCACTATTTTGTTATGATTAATTATTAGAATTTAACTCAACTTAATATTGATCAATAGTCTCGACAATACGTTATTTCAAAATCCATTATGGCCGCCCCCAGTGGCACCGTTTCAAGCGACGTGCAAACTGATTACTGTAACGATTTCCTACAATTCAATGTGAGATTTCAACCACAGAATCCAAGAAACCTTATTGATTCACTATGTTATTTTTTAAAATTTGTATCGAATTACTATCATGACTATTCACTTACACTACAGTAACACTAACAAGTTTGACCTTCCAGTTGCATAACTTTTTACTATAAGTAGTACTATAAAGTCCAAATAATTATGAAGTCTTGAAGGCAGTTAGACTATTTTGATTTTGTTCTGTAACACCTTCTTACGACGTCGTAGGATATTTATTTTCCACTTGGTTATGATATGGCATTACAGATCAGGCATTGTGGAAGGTTCCAAGTAATACACCTTATCGCTATTCGCCAATACGCCTTATCGCTATTTGTCCGCCATTACTGGATATCACACAGGTTCCTGTAAAATTTTGATGACATAAAACAAAATATCTGACGCCACAATGGAAATGTGATTGTTGTATGCGTCGAAAGTTCAAGCGGCCGGGTCAGCTGGGATTAGCGATAAGGTGTATACCAGGCTGACCCGGGAATCTCTCCCGCTTGAACTATTGGTGTCATACAGCAATCCTTTTTGTTGAACCTGCGACAGTAGTTGCAGAAAGCTTGACATAGGGATAATGATCAGGCGGCGGCGTTAGCTACAAAATGTAACTTCTTAAAAGCTTTATATTTTAGAAGGTGGAAAACCTGGATGTTTCATACTTTGTATATGGATGCCTCATGCTACAAAGTTTCCGTCAGTCACATGTCCTATGTCCTTGACCTCATTTTCATGGTTCAGTGACTACTTGAAAAAAAAGTTGAGATTTTTGTTAAGTTAAATTTGGTATGTGCGTACCTTGCAAGGTCCTCATGCCCGCCAGACATTTTTCACTTGACCTAGACCTCATTTCATGGATCAGTGCACAAGGTTACATTTTGGTGGTCAATTCCATATCTCAGATACTCAGATACATGTGGCAATAGGTCTAGGTGTACATGTCCAGATGGCAGGTGTCATCTGACCTTGACCTAATTTTCATGGATCAGTGGTTTTGGTCTGTTTTTCTTACACGGAATGCAATAGGTCTACTTTATTTGGTGTCATCTGACCTTGACCTCATTTTCATGGTTCAGTGGTCAAAGTTAAGTTTTTGAGGCATGGTCTTTTTTCTAATACTATATGCAATAGGTCAACTATAATTGGTGTATGGAAATATTTTATGATCTTTATGTCCCTCGCACAGGTTTTATTTGACCTTGACCTCATTTTCACAGTTCATTGCTCAGTGTTAAGATTTTGTGTTTTGGTCTGCTTCTCTTAAACTATAAGCAATAGGTCCACTGGATTTGTTGTATGAAAGAATTGTTAGCTGTACATACCTGCCTGGGATGGTTCATCTGACCTTGAAATCATTTTCATGGTTCATTGGTCAATGTTTTGTTTTCTTGGTTAATGTTAAGTTTATGTGACAGTTGTAATAATGCTTTATATTTAGAACTATCAACATGGATAAGTAAAGAAGGCGAAACATTTCAGCATGTGCACTCTTGTTCTATTGTGGTGTCAGATATTTAATATTGTGAAGTCAAAATTTTACAGGAACCTGTGTGTTGTCCAGTAATGGCGCACAAATAATGATGAGGTGTATATGAGGCAGGCATGACCTGTGAAAGGGGGACGAAGTCTGTATGAATTTTTTTTTTAATTCAAACATATTTTTACTTCAAAATCTATTAAAAAAGGAACAGAAATACTGTAATGTTTCCGATTTTTGTTCTGTTGTTATGGATTTTAGTTGTGAAGTTATTTAAGTTACATGTATGAGGTCATATATACATTTATTCAATGTAAACAAAGAAACACTATCATCAGGTTACCTTTTTAGCTCACCTGTCCCGAAGGGACAAGTGAGCTTATGCCATCACTTGGCGTCCGTCGTCGTCCGTCGTCTGTCGTCCGTCGTCTGTCGTCGTAAACTATTTCAAGAATCTTCTCCTCTGAAACTACTAGGCCAAATACTTTCAAACTTTAACTGAATGTTCCTTAGGGTATCTAATTTATAAATTGTATCCGAAGTTTTGATCTATCAACAAACATGGTCGCCATTGCTAAAAATAGAACATAGGGGTCAAATGTAGTTTTTGGCTTATAACTCAAAAACCAAAGCATTTAGAGCAAATCTGACATGGGGTAATATTGTTTATCAGGTCAAGATCTATCTGCCCTGAAATTTCAGATGAATCAGACAACCCGTTGTTGGGTTGCTGCCCCTGAATTGGTAATTTTAAGGAAATTTTGCTGTTTTTGGTTATTATCTTGAATATTATTATAGATAGAGATAAACTGTAAACAGGGAATAATGTTCAGCAAAGTAAGATTTACAAATAAGTCAACATGACGGAAATGGTCAGTTGACCCCTTTAGGAGTTATTGCCCTTTATAGTCAATTTTTAACCATTTTTCGTAAATCTTAGTAATCTTTTACAAAAATCTTCTCCTCTGAAACAACTGGGCCAAATACTTCCAAACTTTAACTGAATGTTCCTTAGGGTATCTAGTTTGTAAATTGTATCCGAAGTTATGATCTATCAACAAACATGGTCGCCATTGCTAAAAATAGAACATAGGGGTCAAATGCAGTTTTTGGCTTATAACTCAAAAACCAAAGCATTTAGAGCAAATCTGACGAAGGGTAATATTGTTTATCAGGTCAATTTCTATCTGCCCTGAAATTTTCAGATGAATCAGACAACCTGTTGTTGGGTTGCTGCCCCTGAATTGATAATTTTAAGAAAATTTTGCTGTTTTTGTTTATTATCTTGAATATAATTATAGATAGAAATAAACTGTAAACAGCAATAATGTTCAGCAAAGTAAGATCTTCAATTAAGTCAATTTGACCAAAATTGTCAATTGACCCCTTAAGGAGTTATTGCCCTTTAAAGACTTTTTTCACAATTTGTTCATCATGTTGATTTACTTTAAAAAATCTTCTCCTTTGAAACTGCTGTATCAATTTCAGCCAAACTTAGGCTAAATGAGTTTCAGAGTATCTAGTATAAATTTTATATTTTATTTCCTTGTATGTCAAGAAACATAGCTCCTATGGCTAAAATAGAACATAGGAAAAAATGATTATTTTTTTTGGCTTTTGAAGAAAATAGGACGATCCAAAAAACATTTAAATAAATTGAAAAGCCAAAATAATCATTGATGAGAGATTTAACCAAAAGAATTAAGGTGAGCGATTCAGGCTCTTGAGAGCCTCTTGTTTTTTTATGTCAAAGAATTATTAAAAAATGAAATTGGTATTGAGTTCCTTACTATATTTTACTAGCATGACTAGTAGACTGATAAATATATATTTTACTTTAAGTCTCATCATTTCTCATGACAAACAAGACCGGAAAAAGGAAGTAGAGTCAGTAGATGTCTGCGTAAATGCGGGAAAATTAAAAAGTCTGAAAAATAAAAAGTGAACGATTTTGAGTGCATAAGCATGATTAGTCATTGTTAGTAGAATGTTTTTTTATGTAGGAAATTTGAAAATTGAAAAAATTTTTTTTTTTAATTTAAATTATTTTTCTGCTGTGATAAGGAACTTTGTCCCCTTAATTCATGGTTTTGCATGATTTAGTAAATAACGCATCATGTTAAAAGTTTAGTCCCAATTATTATTATTATGATGTCTTGCAAGGCTATTTTAATTTTCTTCTGTGACGCCTTCTTAAGAAGTTGAATTCATGGGAAACCCTTTACTTGTTGGAACCTTCCACAATATCTGGTCTGTAATAATCGGATTGTAAGCCAGATCATAACCTAGTGAAAAAAAATTATGAAAAAGATGAACGAAGGCCATTTCAAAATGACAACAACTCATCTAATATTCAGGTGCTACTGATGCTGCTCAGTCAGCCTCTTATGATTATTTTTTGACTGGAGTTATTTATTATTTTTTTAATTTTTCTTCACAAATTTTCAGGAGAAATTACATGAATCCTTGTCTCAGACTTGGGGTCAATTACATTGGAATGTAATTAATTAAATTACATATTACATTGCAAAAATGATCAATTACACTAATTACACATTACACAGTTTTTGAAATGTAATTAATTAAATTACAATTACTTTACTTAAGTAATTAATTAAATTACACATTACATTTCATCATGATATTTTTTAACAATATACATGTATATAAAATGCATGTGTATTTGAAAATATTCATGTAAGCATAGTTTAAGCGTTGCAATTGATAATCATTACTTATTTTAATGTTTTGTCATTTAGTCTGAATCTCTCTTGTCTGAACACTTTGACAGCAATTCTAAATGATCTTTCGACAAGAGCTAATGTCACAGATATTGCTTGATCAGAACATGGAAGTTCCATGATCAGAAGATCATCATATTGATAGGAGAGGGAATTTGTTCCTATTAACTTGCCAATGGTATTTTGACATCTCAGAAATGAAGTCATTTAAATTAATCATAAATAAAAAAAATTATAAATAAAAAAAAAAAAATACTTTAAAAATATTAAAAAGTGTGCTTGTCACAATATTATTTTTTTTTTAGTACAAACAATGTATATAATGTCTAAATATTAGCAATATTTTGCTAATTAAATAAAATACATGTAATAGTGGCATTACACCTGGACATTTTAATCTGATTAATTGCTGTTTGTTTTTACAGCTGTTAATTTTTATATCTATAATCCTTTTGTGTATACCAATTTAACAAAATGATTGTGTGCAGTGATTTTTAATTCTAAATAAACTGTCTAAGAAAGATTTTTCACAGTGACACATTTTTTTGTTTTTGTTTAACAAGGTGATTAATTACTTATTAATCTATTAAGTTAAAAGATCTTTCTTAAAAACTGAACAACACTAATGTATGATTCTCACATTTAAAAAAAAAAATTATTAGTCTATTTAAAAAAAAAAAAATCTGTAGGTCAAATGAATAATTTAAAAACTTCAGAATAAATTACAGACTTCTGCTGTTGTTTTTTTTCTATGGTCGGGTTGTTGTCTCTTTGACACATTCCCCATTTCCATTCTCAATTTTATTCATATTATATTAAAAAAAAAGTATGTGATATCAATATTTGAAAAATAAATATAATTTTATTATTATATTATTAAACACAAATCCTTATCTTGAACACCAGAAAAGAACATGTAATTCAAATGTAATTCAAAGTAATTGAGCATTACATGCTTTTTTCAATGTAATTAATTAAATTACCATTACATGTAATTAAAAAAATGCTCAATTACACATTACATTCAATTACATGGAAAATTGTAATGCATTACACTTAATTACCATTACATTTTCAATTACCCCATCCCTGCCTTGTCTAAATACTATTAGCTGTCGAATACAAATTGAAAAATATACAATTTTAATTCCGCATATTATTTCTATTTGCAGGACATACTAAGGAGGATGAGAGATATAGATGATAAGATTATATACGAATTAAACAACACAATTCCAACAAAATATTTTGCCAAAGAATTAAACATAACTGATCAATGTAAAAGTTTTTATGAACAGGTAAGTGACAGACATACAGGAAGTAAAACACAATGTAGGTCATGTTTGTAGCAGATGTGGGATACTTATAACTGGCATAATTATCAGAATAAGATTTCTGAACTATATTCATTTGGTTTATTCTTAACAGTCTGCACCAAAAACTTTTTCAACTGCTAGTCCAATATTTCAACATTTTTCTTATATGCTTATTGGTCCAAACAAAGTTTTGCATTAACTTACTAGTCCGAATAAAATTTCACTAGTCTGGGGCATTGGGCTAGTGGCTAACCGTGCAGACTGCTTAATTGAGGTTATTACTCCCAACAACATAATAAATAAGACAATAAATTAGTATTGCCTTGATAACTTCTTATTATCACTGATGACCAAATGTTTTACAAATTCATGATATTGGAATGCTTAATGGAACTTTATATTTCATTTAAAAATACCATTATGGTAAAAATATTTGAGATCTGACCTCCAACATTAATTGTTGAATATTAATGTTACATGTAGTTGCTAAAATATTTTATTGTATATTTTATTTCTTATAAAATTTTACTGAGTATGAATTTTAAAAATGTTATGACTTTTATTTTTTTGGTCTCTTTGTCTAATTACTTGAGTTGTGATTTCTTTTTCAGTTGGATCAGTCTCATAGACAGAGGAGATCAATGATTAGTAGGTGTGTAACAGAAGCTTCAGCTCATGTGAATGAGAGAAAAAAAGAACAACAAAGCGACCGTGATAATGTTACTTTTTTAAAAAATCTCAGAAAAGAACAGAAAAAGGTATGCATTGAATATTAATCAATTTTTTATTGTTCAGCTTTTTTATGCCCTGCCTCCGATGGAAGATAAGAAGAATGGCATATAGTTTTGTAATCTAGGTTGTCCATTTATTTCTTCCTCCATCTAAGCAGAATCAGGTCAAAGTTTTGGTCAAGGTAGTTAACCATGAAGTTGTAGTCACATGACATTGCAATATAGTAGGCAAGTTCATTATAATTGCAAATTATGATTTTAATCCCTGTTTTGAAGGCTTTTTTTACAGTATTTATTTCCCTTACTTATCACCAGAAAAGTTCTTTTCTTAGGGAAAGTACTATTGTTGAAATGTTGAATTTTTCAATGAAATTCTATTAAGATATTTAAGATGATGAAGGACAAGTCTTGAAAATGACCCTAATGGAAACTGATTGCATTGTTCCTTCTGTACAGACTCGAAAGAGGTCTGCAGAACTGTTGTTAGGTTTAAACAGATCTGTAATATAATTAACTTTCTATTATTTGACTTTAAATACATAAATTATTTATTTTTTAATTTGTAATGAAAATTATCATTTTCAAGTGCAAACTATTTTTGTCTTAAACTATTTTGTGTAAATTATTTGTGGATGACAATTGTACACATAATATCAAAAAGATGAATTTTATTTTTCAGCTACATTTAGTACAACAACAAGTTAACATAGAAGAAGTTATCAGAGATAGGACTATCAAGGTATGCAAAATAGGAGTAGTTTGTTGAAATACCATTTTAAGCTCACATTGGCCATGTGAGCTGTTCTCATCACTTGTGTACTTAGTCTCTTAAAAGTTAACAAAACAATTCTCTTCTGAAACTGCAGGACCAATTAGAGTCAGGCATGGCCACAATCATCCCTAGGTTTTATAGTAGTCAGGGATAGAAATAAGATGTTTTTGTAATCTTTCCCAAAGGGCTAATACTATTCCAAATTCATACGCCCATTCTGGTTTTCACTGGCTTGTGAAAATTTAGTAAAATTACCTGTTAGTAATGTGTTATCATTAATGCTATTCCAGAAAAAATATATGAGAGAGTTTTTATATGTTATGCACTTGAATTATTTTTGTTGTGTTAGGGAATGTCTCAAAGTTCAACTTGTGTGTTGAAGTATGAAAAGTAAAATGCAATGTTTAAATGGCCTGAAAAGTGCCTTCAAACCCCACACCCTTATATTGTTTTTCTTTCTTTCTGAAATAGCCCCTATGATAACATCCAATATCAAAATTTATTGATCTCTGGAATCAAGCTGTTTCAACAGGGGGAATTATCTATCTTTTTTATGTTTACAGGTTCTTGTTTAAAGGAATGAACTATGTTATTTGAGTTTTGATATTTTGCCATCACAATATCTTTCTAGTTGGTTAATTTTGGACTAAATGTTATACACATTGGTACGAAATGGTCTTTAACAAAAATATACAAGAGCAAAATACAAAGTGCTTACATGAGAACAGACAGTCAAAAACTTATAAATCGAAAAGATTAGAACAGAGTTATGGATTGACCAATATCTTTGAATGACAATGACTGTTAGATCATATTAAAACACTTTAAAAGTAGTAAAAAACTCCAGATGACACAGAAGTTAGCAACAAGATTTCACCATATGACCTTCAACATTGAGCAAAAACCCATAATGTATAGCAGCTATAAAAGACCATAAAATGACAAATGTCAAACAAAATTCAAAACATCAATTTTTCTTTTATATTTCAGGCATATTATGAAAGATGTCGGAATGCCTACAAACCTCCACTTGATGAACCTCCAGTGGTATGACAAAGACTGAACTTAGTTTCATGCTGAAGGATTTAGTTGTATGTGATATTGAAATGTAGTGTGAGAAAAAAGCATCCAAGAAAATGAATGTATTATTATCATACAATTATGTGTGAAATGGATTGGATGATAAGATAAGAAATCCAAGATCAATTCAGTTATTCTCACTCAGGTTTTCTTCTTCAAGCATGCCACATCAAAGGGAGATAATAAAATTCAGCTGTGATCAAGATATGAGTATACTGATAAATATTGATGATTCTTATTTTCATGTTCTAAAAATAATTTAAAAGTAGTATTCTATGTGTAAACAAAAATGTATGTTTAATAATAAAAAAAAAAGAATTATCAAAAATTCATTTGTTTAGAAGCTGTTTGGTGTATTTTGATTTATTTTCTTTAATTTAAAATCATTATTAACCATGGTTACTTTGTTTCACTTTCACTCGTTATGTAATACTGAATTACAGACTTTTATATTGTCCAATATTCATTTCTATTTTCATAAATCTTGTAGACCGTAACTGTATCACATGTTTTGTTACACTTAACTTTTAAAAGTTCACATTCAAGAAAGGTCAAACACATTGAATAGGACTAATTATTGAGAAAGTATTTTTTACTTCATTTTATATGTATATTTTTGTTGATGATAAAAAATGATTACTTTTCAATAGAATTTAGCGTTATATTTTAAGCCACATTGTATATATACTGCAACTCTGAAGTACACCTCATCAGTATGTCCTCTGGCAGTGTTAACAAAATAGGTCTACATGACATATATTATATGCTTTTTCAAGTTGATAAATTATAATCATGTTCTTGAACCTCAGCAAGTAAGTAAGCATCCAACTGAAATTAGGTTTATTGAAAAAGTACTCTTTAGTGAATACTAAAGTAGATTATTATCTAGGATAACATTCTGATTTGCGTTTAGCTTACCGTTTCACAGGAGCGGTGAGCTTTAGCCATCACTTGGCGGCCGTCGTCAACCTACGTTGTCCGTCGTCGTCCATCCGGTGTAAACATTTTCAAACATCTTCTCCTCTGAAACTACTGAACCAATTCCAACCAAACTTAAGCTGAATGATCCTTAGGGTATCTAGAATAAAGTTTTTGTTTTATTTTCTGATTTGTCAAAAAACATGGCCACCATGGCTAAAAATAGAACATAGGGGTAAAATGCAGTTTTTGACTTATAACTCAAAAACCAAAGCAGTTAGAGCAAATCCGACATGGGGTTAAATTGTTCATAAGGTAGATTTCTATCAACCCTGAAATTTTCAGATGAATCTAATAACCCATTGTTGGGTTGCTGCCACTAAATTGGTAATTTTAAGGAAATTTTGCAGCGTTTTGTTATTATCTTGAATAGTATTAATGTAATGTAATAGAAAGATCTACAAACACATTACCATCACCAAAACACCATTTTGTCATGAATTTATCTGTGTCCATTGTTAATATGCACATAGACCAAGGTAAGCGACACAGGCTCTTGAGAGCCTCTAGTTATAGATAGAGATAAACTGTTAACAGCAAATATGTTCAGCAAAGTAAGATCTACAAATAAGTCCATATGACCAAAATTGTCAATTGACCCCTTAAAGAGTTATTGCCCTTTAAGGACAATTTTACACAATTTGTTTGTCATATTTTCTAACTTTAAAAAAATCTTCTTTTCTGAAATCACTGAACCAATTCCAACCAAAAAAAAGGGGGGCAGTCGGACGGGCGGCAATCAAATGTTGTCCGTGCATTAACTCATGAACCGTTTAACCAAAGCTTTTAAAATTTTGATATGTTATTACTGACAACTATACGAAGGTCAAGTTTAATAATGGCGATTTTGACTTTTACCGTGCAGGAGTTATGGTTCTTGAAATATTGAAAAATGGAGTTTCCAGTCGTGTCCGTGCATTTACGCATGAACTGTTCTACCAAAGCTTCCCAAATTTTAATATGTTGTTACTGATGACAGAATGGAGGTCAAGTTCAATAATGACGATTTTGACTTTTACCGTTCAGGAGTTATGGTTCTTGAAAGATTGAAAAAGGGAGTTTCCAGTCGTGTCTGTGCATTTATGCATGAACTGTTCTACCAAAGCTTCCGAAATTTTAATATGCTGTTACTGATGACAAAATGGAGGTCAAGTTCAATAATGACGATTTTGACTTTTACCGTTCAGGAGTTATGGTTCTTGAAAGATTGAAAAATGGTGTTTCCCGTCGTGTCCGTGCATTTTCACATGAATCATTCAACCAAAGCTTTTGAAATTTTAATATATTGTTACTGATGACAAAATAGAGGTCAAGTTCAATAATGACGATTTTGACTTTTACCGTTCAGGAGTTATGGTTCTTGAAAGATCGTAAAATGGCGTTTCCATTCACGTTGTTGCATTTACTCATGAACCATTCAATCTAAGCTTTTCAAATTTTAATATGTTGATACTGATGACAAAATGGAGGTCAAATTTGATATTGACGATTTTCACTTTCATCATTCATCAGTAATGGTTCTTGTGATATTGCCAGGACACAAATAAATGTTAATAAATCCAGTTTGCTGTCGTTGTGACAGTCTCTTGTTTGCTTATATATCCAAAACCAAAGCATTTAGAGCAAATCTGACATTGGATAGAAGTGTTCGTTAGGTCAAGTTCTATCAGCCCTGAAATTTTCAGATCAATCTAATACCCAATTGTTGGGTTTCTGCCACTAAATTGCTAATTTTAAGTAAATTTTGGAGTTTTTGGTTATCATCTTGAATATTATTAACAATAAAGATAAACTGTAAACAACAAAAATTTTCAGCAAAGTAAGATCTTCATTAAACCAAAAAAACAAACTACAATGAAATTGGACACTTAAACTCTTAAACGAAAGATAAATGCCAAAAAATCAAGGTGAGCGATTCGGCTCTTGAGAGCCTCTTGTTATTTATAAAAACCTTAAAGTTTTTGGGTTTATTTGAAAATCACTGTTGTCTTTTCATCTCTCTTGGTTAAGATCAAGTAACAGTAAATGGTCACAGTTTTTGGGTAAAATTCTGCATAAAACTTTTGCACTTTGGACTATAATTGATATCATTGATAATTAATCTCTCATTTTCTGACATATTACTGATTGAATTCGGTCAAAATAGATGAACATTTTTATAGATACGACACAAATTGACAAAAAAAATCTTAAATTTGTCTTAAAATCATCAAAATACCAATTTCTATAACATAGATTTTTCTTCAAACCTATCTTTATTTTCCCTTGTATTGACCAATCTGTAACCTAGTTTGTATCGAAAAACATCAAAAATCAACATTTTGCTGCTTGTAAAGTGATGATATTACACTTATTTTAATGTTCACCCAGAACACCAAAGTGTTAAATGTAAAAATTAGGATTTCTTGACCGTATTATTATTTTACATCCATAACAGGGAAATGTATGGATCAACAATATATACTGAGTGCCAATGAAAACGCAACACTTTTGTTTTTCAAATAAATCTTATAATTTTTATTTTATTTATATTAGAACTTTGTATAGTTGTTTGAAAAATGACTTTTAAGACAATTGTCGACAACTTTACGGTTGAGAGATTTTTGGAACAGATGCGAAGTAAGGGTTATTTTGAACCGACATAAACCGAGTTCACCGGTTTTCAACATACGCACCATTTTCACGATTTTGTCATTTAAAGCTTGGCTTATGTCATGAACTTTCCCGCCCTTATTGTTAAGAAATTGCAATAAACATCTAAGTAAATGCCACGACTTTCTGACAACCAGCGACATGCAGTTTTGGGCATGATCCAATGAAGCCTTTCACAGCATACGATTACGAGAAGACTGGAGTTGTAGCCTCTACATTAACCCAAATCATTCACAAATTCAACCAAAATGGATCACTTAATGATAAGCCACATCCCGGGGTACAAAAAGCAATAAACGCTCAGCAAGACCGATACATTTGGTTTTAAACATATCCGATATCGACTCTGATGACTGTCCAAAGGTCACGAGAGTTCAATGGTGGTCACAGTAGAACCTTTGGAGCAATTTCAGTAAAGCACCATTTGCGCAGAAATTGTGAAAGAGCACCTCAGTCTTTTCTTAGTGACATCTAAACGGCCGTCTAGCGTAAACATCGAAGTCTGTAGACCAAAAATCATTCATTATGTACCAAAAACAGTCGGTGGCGGTTACATAGACATTTGGCACCCGCCTTGGCCAATATTCATGCTTTTCGCCTGATTATTGTCCGATCGAGCAAATTTTGCATCAGATTTGAAATGGTTTAGGCGATGAAAACCACCACCAATATCATAAAGTCAGCTTGAGTTTGCTTTGCGAGACAAGTGGAATAACATTCCGCGGGATCACATTAAACGTCCGGGATGATCCAGTCCTCAGCACTGTCGAGATTGCGCTGCACCACGGGGTTGTAACATTTTCTGTAAGAACTGTGGGTTGATGATTCGACATTGTTTGTTTCGTTTACCTATTGCGCCCGAAAGATGACAATGAAACATTTTTGTTTGATATCGATCTATTGTTAAAATTGTTAATTTTCAAGAACAATTTATTTTGAAAGATTATCATTTCTAATATAAATTTTAGTTTTGAAAAACCAAGTGTTGCGTTTTCATTGGCACTCAGTATATTTAAAAAAAAAATCTATGTATTGGTACTAGAAATTGGAGATTTGATAATTTTAAGACAGATTAAAAAATGATTTGACACTGATTTTAATTGCTTTCTTTACAAATGTTTACCTATTTTTAGCTCACCTGGCCCAAAGGGCCAAGTGAGCTTTTCTCAGCACTTGGCGTCCGGCGTCCGTCGTCCGTCGTCTGTCGTCCGTCGTCCGTCGTCGTCCGGCGTCGTTAACTTTTACAAAAATCTTCTCCTCTGAAACTACTGGGCCAAATTTAACCAAACTTGGCCACAATCATCATTGGGGTATCTAGTTTAAAAAATGTGTCTGGTGACCGGTCAACCAACCAAGATGGCCGCCATGGCTAAAAATAGAACATAGGGGTAAAATGCAGTTTTTGGCTTATAACTCAAAAACCAAAGCATTTAGAGCAAATCTGACATGGGGTAAAATTGTTCATCAGGTCAAGATCTATCTGCCCTGAAATTTTCAGATGAATCGGACAACCCGTTGTTGGGTTGCTGCCCCTGAATTGGTAATTTTAAGGAAATTTTACTGTTTTTAGTTATTATCTTGAATATTATTATAGATAGAGATAAACTGTTAACAGCAATAATGTTCAGCAAAGTAAGATTTACAAATAAGTCAACATGACCCAAATGGTCAGTTGACCCCTTTAGGAGTTATTGCCCTTTATAGTCCATTTTTAACCATTTTTCGTAAATCTTAGTTATCTTTTAGAAAAATCTTCTCCTCTGAAACTACTGGGCCAAATTAAACCAAACTTGGCCACAATCATCATTGGGGTATCTAGTTTAAAAAATGTGTCCGGTGACCCGGCCAACCAACCAAGATGGCCGCCATGGCTAAAAATAGAACATAGGGGTAAAATGCAGTTTTTGGCTTATAACTCAAAAACCAAAGCATTTAGAGCAAATCTGACATGGGGTTAAAATTGTTCATCAGGTCAAGATCTATCTGCCCTGAAATTTTCAGATGAATCGGACAACCCGTTGTTGGGTTGCTGCCCCTGAATTGGTAATTTTAAGGAAATTTTACTGTTTTTAGTTATTATCTTGAATATTATTATAGATAGAGATAAACTGTAAACAGCAATAATGTTCAGCAAAGTAAGATTTACAAATAAGTCAACATGACCAAAATGGTCAGTTGACCACTTTAGGAGTTATTGCCCTTTATAGTCAATTTTTAACCATTTTTCATAAATCTTAGTAATCTTTTAGAAAAAATCTTCTCCTCTGAAACTACAGGGCCAAATTTAACCAAACTTGGCCACAATCATCATTGGGGTATCTAGTTTAAAAAATGTGTCCGGTGACCCGGCCAACCAACCAAGATGGCCGCCATGGCTAAAAATAGAACATAGGGGTAAAATGCAGTTTTTGGCTTATAACTCAAAAACCAAAGCATTTAGAGCAAATCTGACATGGGGTAAAATTGTTCATCAGGTCAAGATCTATCTGCCTTGAAATTTTCAGATGAATCGGACAACCCGTTGTTGGGTTGCTGCCCCTGAAATGGTAATTTTTAGAAAATTTTGCTGTTTTTGGTTATTATCTTGAATATTATTATAGATAGAGATAAACTGTAAACAGCAATAATGTTCAGCAAAGTAAGATCTACAAATAAGTCAACATGACCAAAATGGTCAGTTGACCACTTTAGGAGTTATTGCCCTTTATAGTCAATTTTTAACCATTTTTCATAAATCTTAGTAATCTTTTAGAAAAATCTTCTCCTCTGAAACTATAGGGCTAAATTTAACCAAACTTAGCCATAATCATCATTGGGGTATCTAGTTAACAAATTCTGTCCAGTGACTCGGCCAACAAACCAAGATGGCCACCATGGCTAAAAATAGAACATGGGGGTAAAATGCAGTTTTTGGCTTATAACTCAAAAACCAAAGCATTAAGAGCAAATCTGACAGGAAGTAAAATTGTTGATCAGGTCACGATCTATCTGCCCATGAATTTTCAGATGAATTTGATAATCGGGTGTTAGGTTGCTGCCCCTGAATTGGTTATTTTGAGGAAATTTTGCTGTTTTTTTGTTATTATCTTGAATATTATTATAGATAGAGATAAACTGTAAACAGCAATAATGTACAGCAAAGTAAGAACTAAAAATAAGTCAGTATGACCAAAATAGTCAATTGACCCCCTAAGGAGTTATTGCCCTTCATAGTCAATTTTTAACAATTTAAGATTTTCAATAACATTTTCCACAGAAAGTACTGTTATAGATAGAGATAATTGTAAGCAGCAAGAATGTTTAGTGAAGTAAGATCTACAAACACATCACCATCACCAAAACACAATTTTGTCATGAATCCATCTTTGTCCATTGTTTAATATTCACATAAACCAAGGTGAGCGACACAGGCTCTTTAGAGCCTCTAGTTAGAGAATTCAATCTGTGTGATGTTTCAGAAAATTAGGGATGAATGCATTAATTTTCTCATTTTCAGTTATAGTCTATTGGGCCAAAGTTATATTCCAAATTTTACCAAAATCTGTGTCAGCCCATTTACTCTATTTTGACCCTCACTCTCAAGTCTTAAAACTCTTTCATCAAATTCAAATTCAGTACAACTGTTTCAGAGGCATTTGTTTCACAAGATCTTAATATAACAATACTCCAACAGATGGTCAAAGTCCCTATAAGTTGACATTAGTAGAAAATGAAGAAATAAAACTGGTGCCCACCATTGTACAATATGGTCAACTGAAAATGATGAAGATGATGCTGATGGTAAACCAGAGTATCAAGTATAGGAGAGTTTACCGTCATGAAATGGTCTCGGTGGGTAAAAAATTGACATAGTCCCATAAAAATTGTCAAATCAGTCTAATGATAGCATGGTCAATAGAATATAAAGTGAAGACATATAATCCTACCATATGAGTTTGGCACAAACTTAAAAAGATGTTGGATATAGTCTATAACCAAATCCCTAAAGCAATGCAGATGACAGTTGTATCATAACTACTGTAAAAAATATAGGTGAAAGATACTTTGAAATAAAGGGTATTTAAAATGTATGCAGTTGCACCTGTGTGAAAACATCAGTTTTATTGATGTGAATCAAATTGTCATTTAAGTTCATATGAATTACAAGATGAAGTACCATGGGACCTGCATTTAGATGTAAGTAAAAGTGCTGCATTCAGTTAAAGAAAACCACCTACCTTTCAAGCTTGCCTGATAATGAATTAAATTTACAATAAAAAAGAGACTGGAGATAACAAAGGGATATTCCAACTCATAAGTCAATGATAAACTAAGCCATGGCAAAAATCGCTGAAAGATAAACAGTTTACAAAACACAAATAAAGACAGCAAAACGAACACTGCCAAAAATCAGAGGTGATCTCAGGTGTTCTGAATTATAAAAACGCTGTGAGATTGATGGACGGGATGGGATTGTGGATTTGACAATTAAAATATACCCTTCATCATCTGTAAGTTGTTAAATAAATTCAAATCTAATGCAGACAGAAGCTGCCAATGATTAGAAAAGTGTATCCAGATTAAAAAGAAGGACAGTTTGAATTAACTTTTGAAGCTTATCTGGCTTTGATTCAAGTCTGCATCAAACTTTGTTTCAAATGTATCGAAAGATAAAGGATCTTCAAAATTTTCAGCATATTCTTTTTTACGCCCCAGCCGTAGTGGAGGGCCATTAAGTTTTACCCTTGTCTGTACATAATTTGTCCATCTTTACGTCCCAAAGTTGGTTTCTGTTCTCTAATTTTAGTTTGCCTCAACCAATTAATATAAAACTTAATCGAAATGCTAATAACCACAAAACTCAGATCCAGTAAGAATTTTGTTGGCCTTGACAAATGGAAAATTGCTAAATTTCTAACTTAAGTTTGCCCCAACCAAATATGAAACTTATACCCAAAGCTTATTACCACAAAACACAGATCAAGTTATAATTTTGGTGGTGTCACTTTAACAGTTAAAAAAGAGTTATGCCCCTTTACAAATGGAAAAAAAATGCTGAACTTGTTGTCCACAACCAAATGTTATGAAACTTATACACATTACAAACTTCTTATAACAACAAATTTCAAAGCAAGTTTGAATTTTGGTTATGTCATTTTTACTGTTCTAGAGTTATGCCTCTAAACAAATGGAAAAAATGGCTGAATTTTGGGTTTCTGTTGTCTAACTTAAGTTTGCCTAAACCAAATGTAAAGAAACTGTTACACAATACTTATTACCACAAATTCGGACTTAGTTCAAATTTTAGGTAGTCACTTTTACCGTTCTTTTTATTACTTTATTTCATATATGCAAGTGGTCATGTGTCACATGGACTTATTCCCCATTCTTTTGTGAATAGATAAAGAAGTAGGAAAAGTGGGTTAAAATATTTTTCATGCATACCTCAATTTTTTACCTCATAGTTCATATCTCTGAACACTTTATTGAAGTCAGCTAGATCATCTAAACTTGCTTGCATATGGAATTAAGTGTATTGATTAACAGCACCATAAACTTTTATTTCATTCTTGACTAATATCTGTTCAAGTGAAGTTTATTTACTGAAAGATGTAGAATTTGGTTGAAAATATATCAATTTCTTCTTATTAAGAAGTCCATTATTTAGTTGGAAGTACACCAGGCTTTTTCATTGTGTTTACTAGCCTACATATGAGGGTAGTGATCCCCTTTAACTTCAGGCGTCAAACGGTCATTTTTGGCTACCATTAACACCAAATTGGTAAACAAATTAAAGAAAAACTACATAAAGGTTTAAAAATAGTTTTATTTGGTGAAAGCAAGCTGTGTGTGAATACAACAGATCATAGATATAAAGAAAGACTAAGAAATACAGATAGAGGTCATTTTATACTTTTTATAAATTTCTACAAGTTAATAAAGATTCAAAATACTATTTTTTCAAGACTCAATATTTGCTTGATAGTTTCTTGGGTTGCTATAGATTTGTGCAAACCTGCTAAAGAAAGGATAAAGTCTTTTTATATCTAAATTTGAAAAAAATAAGTTTTAGCTCTGTTTTTCAAGAGGCATTTCCTTTTTTTCAATGTTTAAAGCTTTCAAGTGTTTTTGGTTATTTCCCTTGTCTCTTTTCATCATATTTAGGTATACAGATAGTGTTGCAATATTCATTTCAACATCTCTTAAAAAACACATTTTTACTTTATCAGCAAGGTCAATCACTAACCAACAAATTCCTTCCCTTACTGGAAGGTAGCAACATTCCTATTTTATAAGAGGATTGTAGCAATGAACTTTAATCACAGATACACAATTTTCTAAAGCCATATAGCAATTCAAAGGACGTTGAAATTTGTTTTGAAATATCAGTATAATAGTGTGAAAGGGAGGTAATGCTGTAATAGTGTCTTATATGTTACAGAATTACATTATATGTTACATGTGAAGCTGAGATATTATTGCAACATTGTAGGTTTTTGAAAATGAGATTAACAGAAAATAATGAATTGCATGAAGTATTGGTAATGACTGCTAAAATATTAATTAAGTCTTGTTGTAGTCTAGGGAAGGATCGGAATGTTGAAATATCATTAATATATACAAAAGTGGCTTTTCTAAAAAATGGATTTTTAATGAAAGACTATTTCATGGACATATGTATCTTAAATAAGATAGAAAGGCCAAATGCCTTGCCATATGCACAATCATACTCAGATATTAAATTATTTGCTCATACATATATAATACCATACCATAAAAGTTCAATTGTTTGTTAAATCAATTCAAATATTGATACAAATAATATAATGGTACCTTTGTTAAGTTACTTTATTTGACTTATTTAATTATTTAATAGTCATATTCTCAATTTTATATGTAAACAAAAATGCTTAAAACACCTGAAATCATATAGAAATAAATCCCGATATTCTGTTGATATTTCTCATTGAAAAGGATTACAATGTTCTAATGTCATTAATATATCATTTATTAACAAAGAACATGTTTAGAATAAGACAAACAAAAAATCAATCTCTACTTTGATCAGAAACTTTCTGACATCATTCTGTATATTTGTATGTTGTAGTTACAAAATTTGAAGTACAAAATGTACTTCTTATTTACAACATGGATAACAATTCCAGTAAATGTCTGACTAGAATAATATATATAACATATCAACTGACCATTATATGAACAATCATCAAACCATCACAGACAAACAAATATTGGCTATTCCAAGAAAAGGAAATGGTCAAGGCCTAGGTGAACTCATATGGATGGTTTGTATTTCAAAGAGTAATTTAAAGAAAATGTATTTTTATACTAGTTACTTCTGCTGATTTGATGCAGTTGTGAAGAAATGCTTTCATCAAGTAAATGCCAACTTGCTTTCCTTGGAATAGCTCAATAAACAAGACCGGTACATACAATTAAAATATTTCACATTTTTCACAACACATGAACTTTTATGCAAAGCTTTGAAGCTTCATTTTTCTGAATGCACTCAAATTAGGAAAATTGGTTAAGTTTAAAAAAAATGAAAATTATTTTTATAAAAGAAATAATCATTTTATCCTAGTCTTATTTCATATCTTCTTGTTGGCTAATATTCTGAGTTTCTTACTTTTCCTGTGACAGTCACAGAAAACAGAAGAATTCTTTTCCTGATGTGAATTACAATGCAATATTATGTAGTCCCTATGATCTTATAACAATAGTATGTTTATTTGATAAAAAATGCATCTATTAGTTATAAAGATATTTATTAAAATGCAAATCTAATTCTAAACCATGAAAAATTTTGAAAAAAAGAATGAAGAAAGGAGTATCAGGGTTGTATTTCAAATAATCTTTACCCAAAAAATGTATGGTTACACTTTTGCTCTTGTTGTTCATTTCCCCAAATAACTTGTTTATAAGCATGATAAGAGATAATATGACTCAGAGCAGTGAACATGGTATTTTTCACATTGAAACCTAGAAAAAAAGAATTATGGCAAACCAAAAAGGTAGTTCACATCACATTTCCTAAGCCAACATTATTAATTATTCAGACACTTTTATCACAGTAAAATATCACATCAAAAATATTTTTGACTTAATATTACACACCATAAATATATACATATATGCCAGTAAGCATTTCTTGTTTGTCAACAAATAATGTACTAACACAAATATAACAAGTATAGCATAACATAACATTTAAATGGCAATTACTTAACATCACTTAGTTTTCAAGTCAATTATTCAAGTAAAATAGTT
Organism: Mytilus edulis; assembly: GCA_019925275.1. Classification (NCBI taxonomy): domain Eukaryota; kingdom Metazoa; phylum Mollusca; class Bivalvia; order Mytilida; family Mytilidae; genus Mytilus; species Mytilus edulis. The sequence continues at coordinate 65,975,606 of CM034357.1, read as the reverse complement.
AAGCCAAAAAAAATATATCTATATTCTCATAAAAATACAACTGGTGTTTTTTCCCCAAAATATTTTAAGATTAACATTCCTGAATCATAAATTATGAAAAATACAGATGTTCTTAAACTACAAGTATTTTTTTTATTCAAATTTGGTTTCATGAAAAATACACTGTTTCAAAAGACCATGAAGTGAAGTTAATTAACAAATTCTTGGTTTTATATAATAAGGTTTGAAACTTGCTATCAAAATGTAACGACATTTTCAAAATGCTGTCATGTGTTGGTTTTGTTCTATTACTTTTCACTCTATTTGTTTAAATCATTTAAAAGTTACCTCTTTTTTCCTTCTTTAGGTTTAATATAATTCAACATTTTGCATTCACTATATATTTGAGGTGCAAAAAAATCACCAAAAAAAAAGGAAATGATACATATTCCTGATTGCATGATTTCTAATATTTAGTATTAACAGTTCAGTCCTGCACCAAATAAAGTTCCTTTGTCTTTCCAAAAGCAGACAGGTGGTCTTAAAACCTAAATTTCAAGTTTGATTTTTTTTTTCTTTTGAATAAGAAAAAGATGTAACCTATTCTGATCATTTATCAACACAATAGGGAGAATTATTAAGTTTCAAATTTCTGAATATGTGCATTATGAAGTTTCTATGGGAACAGAATTGACTGATTATGTGAAGACCTATTACAATGCAAAGTTTCTTTATATTGTCATAGAAAATGCAGGGATCTGATGGAGGTTTTTTACCTTCTGTATATCTATCATATTTTTTTTAAAAGGCCATCCTTTCTAAAAATATAAAATTTTGTAACTTTCCTGCAGTTCAACCTCAACAATTTGAAATAAAAAACTTGAGATACAACTGTATAAAGTTCATGTTCAGATTTAATCAAAAGTCTTGGCTTTAATCAAAAAGCTGTTATTTATGTCAAAATTCCATAGACCACTCTTTTAGTTTGGAAAATTTTAAATATCTGAATCGTTAAAAACAATTCGATCACTGTGCATAAACCAAAACAACAGCTGTATGACATCAGCTGTGATGACAAAAATGAAAGCTTTTACAATGGTGAACTTGTGGTGTCAAATACTGTCTTATTTTTACTGTAATTCTTCAGTAAAACTTATGGTGTCCTATAAAGTTTATAACTCTGAATGTTCTGAATGTTCCCTTTCAAATGTTGCCATTCTGTACAGTCCTCAAACAAACATTTTGAGATGAAACATTTAGGCTAATCATATGATTGTAGTTAAACGAAAAGACTACACTAACACATGTAATGTGCAGATACATTATAATTTTGTGTAATACAATTCAGTCATGATCACAGAGCAGTACTGGTTTCAGTCTCTTTTCAATCCAAGTTCTTGTTTGTCATGAACTGGTAACAAATTAAATTAAATTCAAAGAATCTGAACATGGCAAAGCAGTATAGCAGTAGTTCTCCCAGTATCAGCTCACTCTCTCAGACTTTAATACCTTCTGTTCCTGAAAAATATAAAAAATATTCTTAATAGTCATGATAGTCAACAAATGATATTTTTATATATGTTCTAGAATTAATTAAGATGATTCAAAACAGAATCCCTGGGACAGGTTATAACTGATAAGACAATAGTTTTTAACTGCATTATGAATAATTTAAATCAACTAAGTAATCATGACACAAGTCTGAATCAATTTTTTTTCTGTCTGACATACTTCAACCATTCTTCTGTCAACAAGTAAAAATGTTGACTTCAATGATTTCTTTAATTTCATCAGTATTTTGAATTTACAAATATTTTGTTGTTCTACAAGTTTGATATGGTAACATATCTAATTTAAAAAAGACAACTAATGCATCTCAAATTACAGAAACAAAAACCTTATTTCTTTTCTTGCTAATTGCATAAAAAAATGATGTTTTTTCTAAGGTGTATGTTGTTAAATTTATTACTGTGTCATATAAACCAAAAATTTATAAATTGACATGAACCTTTTTCTATGTTTATTTTTATTGTAAGAATATAAAATTGAGAATCTTGATTATGCTTGACTGCAACAATAAGTCTTCATTCTTTAAAAAAAATATTTTTTTGTTTTTGGTATTGTAATAATAGTCATACATCATATTCTTTGTCTTCAACAAATCCCTCAACAGCTACAATTTGATACTGTTTGGCTCGGAGTCCATGTTCTGTTCTCCTTATGGTTCTCATAATTGTACTATTAATAACTGTAAGGAATTGCTGCATCTGCTTCTTTGAGGTGCTTGGATCAAAGATTAACAAACGTAATGATTTATCTGTTAATTCCTCTACTCCTACTATAGTTCTACTGTGACCTGCAAGATAAACGTTTTATGTACACAACAGCCTGTGTGGATTTTGCATTTTCTAACTGCCCACAGTGGACAGCCCACTCTAGCTATAATCTCCTTTTTTGTAAAAAAATATTGATTACAAATGCTTATCTGCATTTTTCAATTAATTGTACTTGCAAGTCTTTTGATTAATCAAAAGAAATTGCATGTCCACTCCTATGGGTGGCCAGAGTGGACAAGCTAGAAATTTTGCCCACCCGGTGCCCACTCCCACTGTGGAGGGGTGGACAAAGCAAAATCCACCTGTGCTGTAGTGTATATAAGAACCATTCCATATCTGCCAACCTCTGAAACCCCCAAAGAGGGAATCACCCCCTCAGCTTTGATAGCTTAGGAGGAGATTTTGCATGAATGACATTTTCAAGTTAAATATATGACCTGTTTACCTATTCATTCTATAAATAACAAATATAGTTCCTCGCATCCCATATTATTAGCATATTTTTGAAAATAAAGGCCATGAACAAATTTGAATAAATTAGGATGTGATGTGTGAGAGGCTAGGTCTATAAAAATTTATGACTTCATGTTCATTGGTATGGAGGCTTATAATCTACTGGCTTCTAATGTATGATTGTCACCTGATTTTAAAATTATATGCACAGTGTTTAATTGTGTCTTTGTGTTTGTTGTGGTTTGCCTATATATTGATGTAAATTTCCATATATAATTGATTAATACCTTTGCTTCACAGTTGCAATGTATATGTCTATTTTGAGCGATTTAAGGCATACAATAAAGAAAAGATCTCTTATCTATTTTTCTTAAAGTTTTGCACTAAGTTTGATATGCACTATTGAAATAAGTAAAGAAATATATACAGTCAAAACTTACTTTTCGAGAAATTTATTGATAACAGAAATTTTCTGCTCCCTTAAGTAAATTTGACTTGCTTAAATATATACAGGTTTATCTTCCATTGTATATACTTAATAAATCCCATGGACAATTTGATGAAGTAGTAATTTTTCCACAAATTTGGTTTCTGATTACTTGTTACTGTTTGAAATGCCCTTAAGTATGGTAATTGGTTACAGAAGCTGGTTATTTCTTTTTAAGTAAATGTCTAATTGTCATTTACCCAATCTCTTTTCTATCGATATCTATCAATTGATGCATATCAACTTTCAGCAATCTCATCTTAATTTATCCCTCCCACAAACACAATTGTCCTCCTGAATAAATCACTTTATTTCTTTATACTGTTTTTTAGTATTCACCATGATTGAGATATCATATAGATCAGAATTCAAACCAACAAAGAAGTACACAATTTAGTTTCGGGGCCAGCTGAGGACCACGTCGGTGCAAGATTTTCTACCTGGCTTGAAGACCCATTGGTGGTCTTCGGCTGTTGTCTACTAGTTGGTCGGTTTGTTTTCTCTTTCACATGTTCCCCATTTACATTCTCAATTTTAATATTAAAACATTGCGTTCCACAACGAGAACAAGCACACAATGTTACCTTGGTGTTGTAGATACAGAGGTGGTTTAAACATGGTTGGTTGTTGAAAGTAATCCTTTACCCATTGGAACAGCCTGGGATGTGTTCCTTGTGGTCCTGATGGGCTATGGAAGTCTAATAATCTACATCTATAAAATAAATATTTTGGGTATTATAATTGGTACATTTTTCTACTATTTTTATCTATTCAACATCAGCTGGTCCAAATAGTGTATCTTGACTAGCTAATATAAAAAAAGAAGATGTGGTATGATTGTCAATAAGACAACTCTCCACAAGAGACCATATGACACAGAAATTAACAAATATATTTCGCTGTACGACCTTCAACAATGAGCAAAGCCTATACAGCATAGTCAGCTATAAAAGGAACCAAAATGACAAATGTTCAACAATGCAAACGAGAAAACATGCTTACTTTCTAATGAAATACTATTGAGATCAACATGACAACATTTTTTAGAAGAATTTTTAACTTTTTGTGATACAGATATTGCTTAAATTGTTGTTTAAGTGTTTTGTTTTTATGCTGTTTGACTTAAGCTATGAAATGCACCAGACAAACGGAACATTCCAATTTCCATCCATTAAATGACAAAACTGAAAACTGAACCAATAGTTTATTGAATGAATTTATATGGTTCTGACTGTATCCAAGGCAAATTATGTGTAAAATGCATGCAAATTAATATTCAATTCAATATCAGGTCAATGTAAGAATAAAATATATTTTTTTTGTTTTCGGCACAAAACAGTTGAAGTGCTCAGTGAATCTTCCATGTTCTTATTTACTAAGCCTTATACAAACAAGAATGTGTCCAAAGTACACAGATGCCCCACTCGCACTATCATTTTCAATGTTCAATGGACCGTGAAATTGGGTAAAAAATCTAATTTGGCATTAAAATTAGAAAGATCATACCATTGGGAACATGTGTACTAAGTTTCAAGTTGATTGGATTTCAACTTCATCAGAAACTACCTTGACCAAAAACTTTAACCTGAAACTTGCACTTTCATTTCCTATGTTCAGTGGACGGTGAAATTGGGGTCAAAAGTCTAATTTGGCTTTAAAATTAGAAAGATCATATCATAAGCAACATGTGTACTAAGTTTCAAGTTGATTGGACTTCAGCTTCATCAAAAACTACCTTGACCAAAAACTTTAACCTGAAACTTGCACTTTCCTTTTCTATGTTCAGTGGACCGTGAAATTGGGGTCAAAAGTCTAATTTGGCTTTAAAATTAGAAAGATCATATCATAAGCAACATGTGTACTAAGTTTCAAGTTGATTGGACTTCAGCTTCATCAAAAACTACCTTGACCAAAAACTTTAACCTGAAACTTGCACTTTCCTTTTCTATGTTCAGTGGACCGTGAAATTGGGGTCAAAAGTCTAATTTGGCTTTAAAATTAGAAAGATCATACCATAGGGAACATGTGTACTAAGTTTCAAGTTGATTGGAATTCAGTTTCATCAAAAACTATCTAATATATTTTTCTGACCTTGACCTACTATTGTATATCTATTTACATGCAGTGAACAGGTAGTATACTGAAGACACTTATCTGGTCCATGTTATACCGCCAGTAATCAATCTAATTCTGTTTCAACCTTTATCTTCAGTTATAAACTTACTTGACCTTGAGTGAGAAGAGTGTGGCAGCTATTTCAGTGGCACCAATCCACTTTGTAGAGTCTACCACACGACCACCGAGCTGTTCACAACCTTGTTTATCAAAGCCTTTCTCCCAGGCAGCTTCTATCAATCTTTGGATTTTTGGAATAGATGGAATCTGTGGCTTGCCTATAATAGTCAAAATAAAATATGGTAGTATTGTATCAAGATATAGCCATTTTACAATGTTTTGTGTCCTTTCACATTTTTTATATACATTTTGTGGTTCAGTAACAGCATAAAAAATGCTTGTTGACTTGGAAACATTTTTGTTTCCATAGTACACAGATGCCCCAATCGCACTATCATTTTCTATGTTCAGTGGACCCTTAAATTGGGATTAATACTCTAATTGGGCATAAAAATTAGTAAGATCATAACACAGGGAACCTATATACTAAGTTTCAAGTTGATTGAACTTTAACTTCATAAAAAACTACCTTGACCAAAAACTGTAACCTGAAGTGGGACAGAAGGACAAACGGAAGGATGAATGAACGGACACACAGACTAGAAAACATAATGTCCATAAATGGGGCATAATAAAAGGGCAGTAAAAAGGTTTAGAAAAAAATATCTCAGTGAAATTGTAATTTTCTTACCAAATGCAATAAACAGTATTTTACAATATTTGTCTTACCAATAAACAGTATTTTACAGTATTCGTCTTACCATTAAACAGTATTTTACAGTAAGTTGGGTTGGTTGCCAGAGACGACAACAACATCTGGAAGTTTCTGTAGCCACACCCCCATCCTTTATCTCCATATGATGCAGCATAATGCATTATATCTGTACATAACCAAAAGTTTGTTATGTTACTCAGCTGAGCATCATATTTACTTATTCTCTCTATAACATCTACAAAATAAAAATATTACACAAAACGATCAATATACATGAATACAACAACTCATCAGATTAAAGAAGTCTTTTGATTTTTATTGGTTGCTCAACAGTTGGGTTGCTGTCTTAATAAAATATTCATCAAATATTTTGTTATTCATATATGTATATTGCTTATATCAATAGAACAAAAAAAAGAAAGTTTTGCTAAAAAAAATGCAAGTTAATTGTACTTACTATCCTAGCATTTTTGCATAAAATTGAAATGATGAGCAAAGAATATTTGTGTTGAGACTTCTGTCTCTCCAATATGGTTTTCAAGTAACCGGTTATAAGCAAAGGCAGACAAAATGATATGTAAGGCCACACTTAAAAATATTTTGGTTTGCCATACCCTACCCAACATCAAGACAGTGGGTAGGTAGGTAGGCATTTAAATTTTTTTTTGCAAAAAGAAATTCAAGTTTTGGATGTTTATTAGTCTTCATGCCTATCTGAATAAAAAAAAAATAGGGATGTGTCCATACCCCCATAGCATATAGATTATAATGGGACAGAACTCAAGAACTGTAATAGTGAAGCTGCCAAAATTTGAATTTAAACTAAGTATAGTGGTAATACGCATTAAATATAGTTGAGACAAACTAAAGATGAATTAATGCGACCTACCGAATTAGACTATTTACCGGATTTGTTATCACATAAGCACCACATGGGGTGCCATATGTGGAGCAGGATCTGCTAACCCTTCAGGAGCACCTGAGATCACCCCTAGTTTTTGGTGGGGTTCGTGTTGCTTATTCTTTAGTTTTCTATGTTGAGTCATGTGTACTATTGTTTGTCTGTTTGTCTTTTTCATTTTTAGCCATGGCATTGTCAGTTTCTTTTCGATTTATGAGTTTGACTGTCCCTTTGGTATCTTTCATCCCTCTTTTATGTTAAAAGAACAGAAATGAATGAATTCAACAATTTTTCCATTTGTTAAGGGGCATAACCCTAGAATGATTATTCAAATGCTTGTGAGCACTGAATGGTAAATGAGCACTGAATGGTAAAGACTGCTTTAATTTATTGTAATTTATCAGTTGGTAGTAAAAATGAATATTGCATTGTATAAAGCATTGGTTTTAGTTGATTAAACTACCATTCTGGATAAAGAAAGATAACTCCAATTTTCAAAGAAGATTTTAAAAAGCATTGATTGTAGTTGATTCAACTTTAATTATGGACAAAGGAAGATATCTCCAATTTAAAACAAAATTTACTTGATTGATATTTTTGAAATTTTTCAGCAATTTTTCCATTTGAAAAGGGGATAACTCTAGAACAGTTAAAGTGATGGCCCAAAAATTTCAACTTGGAGCACATTTGTTTCTAACCTAAATGATGTAAATGATCAAGCGCATAGTCGTTTAATCCATTTGTTTTTTTACATGTTTTGGTCAACATTGACATCGTTCACATAAACAATGTAGGCGCAAAATATTCGCGTAGTCGTTGATCTTTTATCGTTGAGATGTGTAAACGATAAATTTGTTTCTGCATCTGTCATTTAAATAATTACGAGCACGTGTTGTTTTCGCAAAGTCCTGGTTATTCATTTCCCGCACTTTTACCTGTTTGTTTAGAGTTCGTGAGTGTAATCTATTTCTGTCTCACTTTTTGGGGTCGATAAAGTTTATTAAATGATGTATTTGTTTCAAGCAGCTTAACGTTTACTAAACGATAGTCATCGATGACAAAATTTTTGGTTAGAAACAAATGCACTCTTGATCTGTATATTGTATTAGTTAGCATTGTGTATAAGTTTTATAACATTTGGTTGAGGCAAACTAAAATTAGAGAACGGAAACCAACTTTGGGACGTAGGGAAGTACAGACATACAAGGGTAAAACTTAATGCCCCCTCCGCTACAGCGGGCATTAAAGTATTTTCACATCATGACAATAAAAGATTTTGAATAGGCAGCTATTTTCTGGGCAGGTAGGGGGCAAACAAACCTTTTCTTTTTTATGGCCTAAGGAGGACAACTGTCAGGAAATACATGATTTATTTGTAGAAATACAATATTAGATGATGAATAACAAGTAATTCTATATAAATATAACATGAAATTGAAAAAACAGACAAAAAAGATACCAAGTGTAACTTAATACTAAATACTGTGAGTTCATTTATTATTTGTGGATACAAATTTTCATGGATTAAAAATATTTTTGTGGATATTTGATTTTGTGGTTATCATAGTTGTACAACATTTTGCCAACAAGTCCAACCAAATTTGTCCTGCGTTGAACATCATTAAAATTTGGTGTGACAGGAATAATAATGAATCCACATACCTTTGGTACAGGAATGTCCATCATCAACACCATGTAAATCTCTGCCTTTCATGTTGGCTACCTGTTGATGGTATTCTCCAATAGTTATATCTCCTCTAAATACAGCCTTTCCTAAATTCTTCTCATACTGCTTCTTATAGTTTTTTCCTTCAGTCATCCCATACATGTTCTGAATGTATATATAAAAAAAACCAATGAGGACCATCATGTTTTTCAAAAAATATCATAATAACTTTTGATATTTTGAATTTGAAATCATTTGAGTAAGAAAAAGCTGTTGATCAAATTGTTGAAAGCAGTACATACATGTATGGTGTTCATTATCACTGAACCAGTAAATATTTGTTTAGGGGCCTCTGGGTGCGAGAATTTCTCTTTGCATTGAAGACCTGTTGGTGACCTTCTGCTGTTGTCTGCTCTATGGTCGGGTTGTTGTCTCTTTGGCACATTCCCCATTTCCTTTCTCTATTTTATGGTAACCTGTGTTTTTTTTATATCCTTGCCCTTTGGTCAATATTTTTCTCAATATGATATCGATAAAATCATGTCTCCTTATTTTTATGTAGAAATACACACACATCATTTTGTAAAATGGATATCAGAGTATAAATCATCAATCAATTGCTCGACATAAATAGGATGTAACAAAATCTGCATCCCAATGAACTATGTTGTGTGTACTCACAAATCACAGGTAAAGAATATGATGTAATATTACTTAACTGTTATTGGCTCCAATATTCAATTGTACTTTTAACCCTAAAATCCAAGGAGAATAAATGTAATAGACACTCCAACCACTTATTAGAAGCTAATTGGCTACTACTTAAATATTCATAAATATATAATCATAAAACTAGATCTGTATGCAAATTTACCTGAAGAGCTTGGAAATCCTTTTCTTCTCGTTCTTTCTCATCTGTTTCATTTTTCATTAACTCCTCAGCAACAGCCATATCATTTATTTCTCTAATTAAAACTACAAAAAATATATCAAACTAAACATAAGTAAAACTCTATTTAAAATGAAAGTGGTATGCATAATAACCAGTACTTATAGCATCAGTAAAAGTGAATAATCAGTTATTATATTTATCAAAGTTGTACATAAATATATATCCATACAATCCATTATCTTACAATGCGAAGTTAACTTCATATATTATCAACTATTAAATCAGTATCATGAATATCATCAATATAGGTGTGCATCATCAATGACAGTCACTATGTTAACAAAGCATATGAGTTTTTGCACACTGTTGAAGGCTGTAAAGGGACCTATAGATGTAAACTTCTATGTTATTTGATATCTGGTGGAAAGTTGTCTCATTTGTAATTAAGCCACATCTTTATGATCGATGATCTTCTTAATGTTATATCAATAACATTTTTCATAACATTTCATGCAGTTGTATTTACCATCATACTGAAGCTTATGACTCTCAACACTCAAACTTAATATAATGAACATGATGAATGCAAAGTTTATGTTTTAATTCCTTTTATAATTAACTGTTTAACCCTTTTTAATCAAGTATCAACTGTTGTTGTTTTCTTTTTTTAATATTGTTTTTATTTAACAGCCCAGATGTTTCTGAAACTTTTCTGTAATTCTAAAAAAAAAAAAAGAAAAGTGTCAATTTTACTGATTTGGATAATAATAACTTAAAGTCTACAATTTTTCACCTGGGGTTTGTTCTGCTGAGAAATGTCCATTCACATGTATCTCTAACAAAGCTGTCTCATGAAATTCCTCATCACACATTGGACATATATGTATATCCTCAGCACTACCATTAATATTATCTGTCCCATCTGACCATCGATTGGATTTATCTGGGCTTAAGATGTCCATATGTTTAGCATTCACATGAACCTGAAGTTCTTGAGATGAAAAGAAAGACATTGTACAAATGGGACACATATACCTTGAATCATCATCACCTCCGTCTAGACCATTCTCTGGACTAAGAATGTCAACATGTTCACTGTTTACATGGGATTGAATCTGACCTTCAGAATCTGTGCAGTATCTACAAAGTGGACATGTAAACTCTGAAGGAATGTTGGAATTGATATCTGGTTCAACATTGTCATTTATATCTGGAATTATTAATCCCTGGTCCCCTGAGCCTCCTGCTCTAGCCGGGGGAACATTCCGACCATTCTGAACAGCACCCCTGTCACTCACAACACTAGCTAATACAGGATTTCTTTCATTGTTATTTGTGTGTACTATTCCTGACACAGAAGCAACATTTAAACACAGTCTACTCTTCTTTTTACCTAGACTTTCAGGATCAGAACTTAGCACTTTACTTGTTGAGCAATCCATTGAACCTAAAATACCATTCGTTGGTTTTTTTACATCTTTTTCTATCGGACTACAACAACCGCTATCACTAGTCCCCTCCTGAAATTCAAAATCTGTCCCCGTAGCACCATCAGGACTAAAACATTCATCTAAATGAGCTTTATTGATATGTAGATTCATTTCATTGGCCGTGATCCCTCCCAAATCACAAAATGGACAATATACTTCTTGTTCAACATGCTCCATCATAACATGTTCTCTCATCTGAGGTTCTGTGAAACCATTCTGACCACAAATTAAACAAGTAAAGGTATCATAGTCATCATTGCTTTTCCCACCTTCAGCCATTACCTGCAAAAAAAAAAATATCCAAAATTAACAAAGTTATAAAATACTTATTCCTCACTACATGTACTAGTTGAATGAATTGAACATACTAATTCTAAGACAATGAATAAAATTTTTCTAGTCATTTCAGTATCAAACATGTCATCATAAATATCAAAAACATAGTTTAAAATTTGTCACTTTTTATCTGTATAACACTTTACAACATGTACAACTATATCATGTACATCATGAACATGTAACTGAACTGTGGGATTGTTTTTCACCTATAGCAATTCTTAGGGTATATGCATGGGGTAAAATTGCACCCATTCTCACTGCCATTGAAAGATCTGAGAAAGACTTGATTATTCATAATAATGACTAACAAAATACAACTGGCATCAATGTAGTAACATTATGTAATACATCAATGTCCCAAAGGTTTATGAGTAATCACAGATATTACAGGCAGATCCAGGGGGCCTTACGGGTCCAAGGCCCCCTCCCTTTGTGGGAAAAATTTGTTGATTATATAGGTAATAGCTGAAGCTTGACTGGAGTGGGCCCCCCTTATAAAAAGTTCTGGATCCTCCACTGAATGGTGGTCAATAATTCTAAAGCTTTTGCAAAATTATCTGCAAATGTAAGCATCAATAGGTCTTAACCTTTACTTCATGACTATTAACAGTTGTTTATATAGAGCAGCATAATTGAGCATTAAAGGCTACAGTGAAATCTGCTGTGTCTGATTGGCTGATGATACTGGTATACATGTACCTGATTTTGTGCTTTCTGCAATGTAACACAAATAAAATTAGTCTTCCAAATGAGGAATTATTATGAGATCAATTGATGTAAAACAATCAGTTCTTATTGTGACATTATCAGATTATACGTAGACTAACATATATACATGTACACATGACATATAAAACATTGTGACATAAAACATGAAAGGGAAAGTGCAAAAATTACAGAGAAGCCCATGATGACTTAATCATTTGTAAAAGACCTTTTTGCTATTTAGGAATCTGTGACACCTGACCTGAGAATATGCGACACTTGAACTTTCGACATTATTGAACAATCATGTAGTTCATATTCATCATTATTGAACAATCATGTAGTTCATATTCATCATGTTCATGATAATTTCATGATATTTGTGGCGTCAGTATAGCACGTACTGTATCCCTATAGTCTGTGACATTTGATACTTTGATATTTACATGATTTATTATTGTATGATATGATTGGTACTACTACTAGTACAAATTATTATAAGGCACTGGCTACGGTTACCTGGAAATATAACCATGGTGACAATAATAAAAATATTATTGTTACATTGGAGACTAATTGCCGTAATTAATCGGATCCTTACCCAAACCTGTATTTCGGCAATTAGTCTCCAATGTTACAATAATATTTTTATTATTGTTACATCATTTTAATAATGTCTTGAAAGGGCTAAGCTATTATTATTTTTTTTATTTGATGTTGCTGTACATGCTGTAAGACGACTTAGCAATAAAATATAATAGCCTCTCAGGACGTCATAATTATTTGGACTAGACCCAACATTATACATTTATTTCCCGTGCCTGAGGGAAATATGAAGATTTGTTCACCCAAGAAATATCATATTTCGAGGGTGAACAAATCTTCATATCGCACGAAGCCAAGGGAAATGAATGTTTTATTCCACTGCCTATACTTTTTTTTTACTTCTACATAAATTTACATAATTTGTTTCTTATTAGTTTTGTTTTAGAACTAAACACAAGATACAAAATGATAATCAGTACCTATTTAAAGTTTTAAAATTGTTTATTCTTTTCTATTTGCTTTTAGATTGAAATAATTTTTAAAATAAACCCTATCAAAATATTTTATTTAAACATTAACGGCGGGTAACATCGTGCAAGGAAATCAGGACGTTCCGAGGGGAATATGATACTCGGAGGGGAATAATAATAAATTCCAGAATATGATACTCAGAGGGGAATATGATGTTTTGTTCGACGTCACATGTGAGAGTTTCAACCAATCAAATGTTGATTTCGCTGTCAAAATCAACATGCAATGGAATAAAATATTTTGTTTAAGTTCTAGCATATGACAATGTTGATAAATGAAGACAATATTAAAAGAATTTATCCCTGATTCAACCAGTTTCCATTTTTTAAATGGACCTTGTTATACCTTTAAATTATTTCAGTGTTCCTCTTTCTTTACAGTCAATATAGATTATGGTGTTAATTGTTTAGAGTAAATGAGAAAATGAAAGTAAATTGACAGATTGTGTAAAGAAAATTTCTGTCAATTTATTCATAGTGGTACAAGAAAGTGTTGATTTTAATGCGTATATTAAAAAACCCTGCTTACTTATTTGATGATTCCAGATAACAAAAGAAATTGTTAAATGAAACTATTTTAGTTGTCTTTCAATAAAAAAAATTAATACAGTAAAAACTCTTCTGAATTTTTAAATTATATCACAAAATCATCTACACTTTACCTTATTTTTTTCCGGAATTTAGACCCGGACCCGACTTGGATGTTACCATTTGTTTTGATTTTGGGATTGTGCAGTTGGTCAAGTTCACTTCAAGTTTAAGTCCAAAAACTAAATGGTTTAAAGAACTGATATGATTTTTGTGTCATTATAATTTTTAACATAGAATGCAAAGCTTTCCACTACGTATCTACGCCCATTCACAGGCGTTACGAAGGCTTATCAAACCAAGTTCAAGATTGAAAAAGATATGTCCAGTTCTATATTTCAGTGATCCCCAAATAAGTTACACCAGAGACTATTCTAAGGATACTGGAGGTTCTAGTCAGGAAGAAAACAGTAAAACTGAGGCTGACAATGACACCTCTTCTAACACAGGCGAAAGAGTAAATGTAAAGGAACTCCTTCAGGGTGCTCAAGAAATGGAGAGTAAGAATAATATATTGTTGGCAGTGTCTGCGTATACCTGTATGCAGGTGCGAAGTCAAATTGCTATTCTTAGGCTACGCGTACCCACATTCGGTTTTATAATAGAATGCCATCGGATCGACAATTTGCGTATATATTTCGCGTTTCATTCTATTATAAAACCAGATGTGGGTACGTGTAGCCTATGAATGGCAATTTGACAATACGTACAAGCATGTGGGTACGTGAAGACATTGCTGATATTGTTTGAATAAACTTTTAAACCTGTTTGATGTATGCTTAAGGGCGGGCCCAGCTGTAATCCTGTTATGTATTGGCTAAGTGGCCGCTAAGTGTATAAATGTGACTTTACAATTCTACACTCACAACAATATTAGTAGTCTAAGACAAGTGGTGAGCCGTTTACAAATTTGTGTTAGTGAAGAAGATTTCACTATTCATTGTATTATAGATTTAAGAAGATGTGGCATGAGCGCCATTTGCATTTTGTTGTAACATGCAGGTATACTTTTTAATGCCGCATTGATGGGCATTTATGTTTTCTGGTCTGTGTGTCCATTCTTCCTCTGTTCATCCCTTAGTTCATCCATCTGTCCCGCTTCAGGTTAAAGTTGGTTTTTTTTAGGTAGTTTTTTATGAAGATGAAGTCCAATCAACTTGAACCTTAGTACACATGTTCCATATGCAATGATCTATTAATTTTAATGCCAAATTAGAGTTTTTACCCCATTTTCACTGTCCACTGGACATAGAAAATGATAGTGTGGATGGGGCATCCGTGTTCTAGGGACACATTCTTGTTTCCTTCTGTTTAAACTTCTGTTTAGGATCACCAAAAAAATTCTTTTATACAATAAAACTATTCTAAAACTTAGAACATGTGGGGTTAATATCAACAATAAAATTGGTGCTCTAGCTACGAAACTTTGTGTTCTTCATGTACATACATTTTATAAAAAATTGATGATTTCTTTGGGCTTTAAAAAAAGTGACCTCAGTGAAATATACATTTTGTAGAACTCTCATAAACAAAATTCCATAAACTAAGACAGAAAAATATCATTGTACATGTACATGTACTTGTACAAGTATTGATATGAAGCCTTTTATAGCTAACTGTTATGGGTTTTGCTCATTATTAAAGTCTGTATTGTGACATATAGTTGTAAATTTATATGTCATTATTTTGGTCGCCAGTGGAGAGTTGTCTCATGGCGATCATACCACATCCTCTTATCTTAATATTAAACTTTTGTTTTCAGTGCCAAGACATCCTCACAAATGTAGTGATTATGACAAATTCTGTCTAGTATATTTAGGAAAGTATCCTTCCATGGCAGAGACTCCAGATTTTGTAAAGTAAGAACTTGCTTGAATATTTCTGACTATCACTCTTATTGTCTTCCCAAGCTTTTGCAATACATGTATATATTTTACCATGTGACTTTGTCAATATTCTCAAAAATGTGTGCAATAACCCTATGTTGTTTATTATTTTTACTGCATTTTGAAGTTTTAAGCTTTATTTGTATTATTTTTCAAAAGAAAATGGCATTTTGTTTTTGGTCTGTGCATCCATTCGTCCATCTGTCTGTCCCGCTGCAGGTTAAAGTTTTTGGTCAAGGTAGTTTTTGATGAAGTTGAAGTCCAATCAAATTGAAACTTAGTACACATGTTTCCTATGATATGATCTTTGTAATTTTAATGCCAACTTAGAGTTTTTACCCCAATTTCACAGTCTACGGAACATAAAAAATGCTAGTGTGAGTGGGGCAACATGTACTATGGACACATAATTGTTATTTACATATGAAAGTACTAATGTCATTAATGTTAAATAGAATAATATTTATAGTCATATAAACATTTATTTGTTTTGCTTACTATAGTATCATTTTTCTAAAATAGAATTTTTATTTGCAGAGTGAACCAGATAAGACTTGCCCAAGATTTGATGAGAGTACGATTTAATATTATACTGATGATCATGTTCTGCACATATTCGTTTGGGGTGGCATTTTATTTCAGCAGGCAGCATCATAAAAAACTTAAAGAATTTAGAGACGGAAATAATACCCAGATAATATACTATAAAAAAGTACAGGACTAGCAGTTGGTTGATTATAGTTATTTCAAATTAGAAATTGTACCTGGCATTGTCAGGTGATAAAAATCTTTCAAGTTTAATCATGTATGTGCAAAATCTTGAAAGAGCAGTAAATTATTTTTACATTGTAAGTTGAGTGTGGTAGATCATGTTTGACTGTCAGTTTTCAAAGTTATTGTGACTCTGAAAATTTTACTTTTTTTCCTTTCCCTATAAAAATTGAGCAGTTTGAATACTGATCTGAAAGAATTAATTTAGCTGGACTTTATAAATTCTGACAACAAAACAAACCTAACAGTCAGTATATACTTTCCTGTATTTTTACACTTGTTGATTTTGATGTTATTTTTACAATTATAAAATAAAATATGCCTTCTACATGTAGAAAAACTCGTTAAGTATTAACATATGTAGCAAGCTATATGCTAATGCTGATGAGTTTTCTTCTATAGTTTCAGAATACCAGAGTTCTATAATTGAAGAATTGTGTATTTTGGGCATTATGATATCTGAAGTTATTTTTACCTAATATCATACAATGTTCAGCATTGAACCCTTTTTTAAATGAACATGTTTTATTCAGTTGGTGCCTTTCAATGAAAGGATATGCTGTTTATTCTACGCTTTTTATTCTTTCATGCCGTGTTGAATGATTCATACAACTTTCAAAATGCCAAAAAAAAAAGCCTGCAAGTGGGTTCAGTTTAGTTAGGTTTGCTATGAATGCAAATGAACAAAATGCTAAAATACCAGAAGAATCAGAAATTAATTCTGTATGTCAGAATAATATATATTTTCTCATCTTTTTTTGTTTGTAATTTCAGTGAAACTGATTTTGTTATGCTTTTTCTATGGGTTTTTGACAAACCTGATTGTAAAATGACATACAAAGAAAAGAAGTCTCAGTTTTGAAATATTATAATAACAAAAATACTGAACTTCTGTATATAAATCTGATTAAAACCAGATCCTGACATTGTATCATCATTTTGATTGTTGTTCAAGGAGAAATCTTGTTAAAATAAAAAGATTATCAGTCACACAATTTTCCTTACAATGCAGTTTATTTTTTGAAATAAAATATATCATGTATATGTGGTACTTTGTTATTTTTATTGTGGGTTTTCACATACTAGCTTTATATGAAACAGATTGTTTGTCTGGAAATACAATTGAAATTTTACTAAACATTCAAAACTACATAAGATGTAATTTGTTAATAGATTGTTTCTATATTCACATGGATTTTATATTGAAGCCTATACATGTACATGTACCAGTATATATGAATTAAAAATATTGAGCTTGCAATGAGAGTTTATTCATAAATCTGAGTTTTATACTTTATAACATGTATTAGTTAATTGCATGATTTTTATCATTAATTAAGTTGTCCATTTGTCATCCTGTATCCATTCACTTTCAACATTATACACTTCTATGAGATTACAAATGTGAAATATTTGTTGAAAGAATTCGATGATTTGGATGAATAGCAGCAATAACTCCATTGACAGGCAATAACATGTATAATTTCTGATGAGTCAGTTTCCAAATTTCTTTGGGAAGAACTTTTGAATTGTTACAGGTATTATGATTGGTAGACCCTTTTATCTCAGCAGGGTTTTGTTCAGTGATGCTATATATATATATATATTGCTTAAATTTGATGCTATCTGAAATAATTTTCTTATACATTGTGTATTAAAGTAATGTGATGCTATGATATCATAAAACAAGATTGTATTTCAATTTCCGTTTGCCTAGATGCTAAAAGAAATTTGTGGAGAGAACACTGATTGAAGGTTCCTAATTTTGTGACTAATGGAGGATATGGGATTGATACCATATGTATTCATATTGAACCCTGCTTAAATTCATGATTTCAAATATTTCTCTCTGAAACTAAACGGATAGAATGCATCACACTGTCAAAAAACAATATTCATGGAAAGCAGTCATCAATATTTTCTTCTCAAGAAGGAAAAATGACAGCCAGCGGCCATTTATGACTTTGATTGGGCTTATTTAATATTTCTTGTCCCCTGTAGAACAAACGAAAAGCTATTTTAGTTTTAGCTCGATTGGCTTCTGTTGACTGTTGTCTAGGCTAATGTTACCAAACTTGACCTGAATGCTACTTAGATTATATTGTATATATGGGGCAGTTATCCATCATCCGGCATAAAACATGGCTACTGTTGGTTAAAATAGAATATTTAAAATGGCTTAAAACTAAAACTAAAGCAGTTACTGCAGATCTGATTGGTTAAAAAAATAATCCACAAGAGATCGTTATCACCTAGAGTTTTCAGGAAAAAAATCAGACATCAAGTACAGAAAAATTTCGAAACAGTAAATGGAACCAGAACTATAAGATCAATAATTGTCAAATGAACCCTTATAGGAGTAGTGCTTTTAAATAATGATTTGTACCCTTTTTGCATTTTGTAAGGAAACCATTTGATATAATTTTTAAATAGTAAAATTTTAAATATGAAATTTTGAATAGAGTTTCTGTCTTGAAAGATAGTTTTATCCGTGCTTCTCTATGCAGAAATCATTAAAAATTGAGAGACATTGTAAATAGAAACGATTTTAAGCAACCATGGAGTTTATGTCCCTGAATGACCCTTGAAATACAAATTTTGTGATATGTTTTCCTTTTCAAAGCTAGAGAGCATGTTACGAAATTTCAAAAACGTTTACCAAAATCAGACCTTAAAATAAATCGACATTGGTTGAAATTGTCATTTGACCACTGAGCAGAGTTTCATATTGAACTTGACAGATAGTATTTTTTTAAGTACCAGTCATCATGGTCGAAATTGTCAACCTACTCCTATAGTTGGAAAAAATCCTTTGTTTGAAGTTTCTACTATCTAAATTCTGATCCTTTACAACATTTCCAAATTTGACTGTTAAACAAAAAATATATCAATCATCTATATCTGTTATTTAAAATCGTTGTTAGTTCTACACGTCTGCCATGCATTGTTCAACGTACTTTAAGACTTACTTCACATCATTCAGGTATTTAATGTGATGTCTGTATTTCTCAGATAAAATAAACAAGAGGGGGGGCAAGGGGTTTAACTGTTATGCTGTTATGGGGCAATTTTATTCTTTGTTATCTGTTATTTTGAAAATATATTTGCTGTTAGCTGTTATTGTCTTATTCTTTGTTAGCTGTTATTGGGCTTTTAATTTTTTTGTTATCTGTTATTGTGATAATGTATTTGCTGTTAACTGTTATTGAAAATTGGAATGTTAGCATTTTTTTTGACAGTCAATATTCGGTATAAATTGAAGATCATTGGCCATTGGGGTCTACCGCTACTGATATGTTTGTCCCGTATTCAGAGAAGGATTCCATTAACATATACCCATCACAGAAGTGTGGTCCAGCTAGGACAATTCAAGTATATATTATGATTTATAATCCTTTGTAATAAATTCTATTTTTTTTATGAATGTGTATTTAGAATTATCTTAATTTTTTGTATGAGAATAATGTTCCTTGTTTTCCGTATGAACATATTAAATTAAAACAATTCTTAATATGACAAAAAGGAAAACATATGGCCAGGAATATCTGACAAGGATCTCAATTAAGGACTAGGTCCTAACAACCACTTAACCTTTTATTTAATATGGTACATAGACTCAGCTCTGTAATTCTTTTCAAAGCAGAACCAAATGCATTGTACAATGAAAGTTCCAACCATGAACTTGGGTCCGAGGGCTGCACATAACTCATTACAAACAAAGATTTATTTCGTTTCAAGCCATTGTTTCCCTACTAAACTATGTATTCTACTTACTAGTACACTTGGTACAATCAAAAACCTCAGCTGATAAAAAATTGTTCAAATAAGGCCTTTGAAAATAGTGAAATAAATTGCTTTTAGAGTGTCAAAAAGTACTTGATCCATAAATTGCATGCTTATAATTGGTGCTTTTGATTTTTCTACCCTATATACCACTTTGCCTCATAGTTTTATTAAGAAAAAATCACACACCTCATTAAATGGTCATTTAGAAAAAGTCAGAATATTCAAACTCTTTTAGGTCACTTTTTGATTAGCAACAAATGGAGCTTCAGTCAATATATAAACAATACACCAACGTTTCATGAGAACTGCTGAACATTTTTTTGTGTTTATGTCTGAAAACTGGAAAATCACCCCTTTTTAATTAATAAAACCCGTTCACTCGGAAACGTAAAATCTAAAATTTATAAAAATTGAAAGTTACCTCATGTTAATAGATATAAACAATTCACCAAAATTCCTTGCTTTGTGAAAGCTTTTTGAGATATTATCAGAAAATTGAAAAAAACACCAATTTTATTGAATAAAAACCCATAATTTTACCCAGAAACTTAAAATCTAAAATTTATATAAAAAAAAAAAAAAAAAAAGGGAGCTCACGTCAATAGATATAAACAATTTCCCAAAGTTTAATGCAAATGGTTAAAGAGTTTTTGAGTTAATGTCTGACATGTTGACAACAGAGGGACAACAGTATACCATAATACGTTCCGTAAACGAGCGTATAAAAATATTATAATATATTGAGTAGTAATTTAAACACATTCTAGATACATAAATTAATACTAAAAACATAGTCATAAAAAATGGAATGCATCACAAAGGATTATATCCGTAATAAGAAATACTGATTTGTCAAAGACCGAATAATTTTAATATTTCATTTACTGTTATCTGTTTTTGTCCATTCTAATTCCTTGTTATCTGTTATGAGCCAAATCAATTTGCTGTTTTGCTGTTATTGGGACCCCCCTTGCCCCCCCTCAAACAATAGTCCAACCCTAATTGGTGTGTAAAATTATTGTAATGTGTACTTGTCCATCTGAAAAACCAGTTTAAGGCAGAAAAAATAATAATAACATGAATAAGGAGTTGTGGTATAATATCAAATTGATCAACTATTTATCATAAAGACTAAATAACAAACTTGGTGAAAATATTATATACTGTGTGTCCTCTCTTTTTTTCAAAACAAACAAAAACAAGAATGTGTCCAAAGTACACGGATGCCCAACTCGCACTATCATTTTCCATGTTCAATGGACCGTGAAAATTGGTAAAAAATATAATAAGGCATTACAATTAGAAAGATTATATCATAGGGAACATATGTACTAAGTTTCAAGTTGATTGGACTTCAGCTTCACCAAAAACTACCTTGACCAAAAACTTTAACCTGAAACTCGCACTTTCATTTTCTATGTTCAGTGGACCGTGAAATTGGGGTCAAAAGTTTAATTTGGCTTTAAAAATTAGAAAGATCATATCATAAGTAACATGTGTACTAAGTTTCAAGTTGATTGGACTTCAGCTTCATCAAAATCTACCTTAACCAAAAACTTTAACCTGAAGCGGGACAGACGGACGGACGGACGAATGAACAGACGGACGGACGAACGTTTTATATTGGTACTTTTCATTTGAATTTATCGTCTAAAAGAAATGAATTATGAAATAATTGTATTCTCAGGTCAGAATGATGTGATTGTTAACAATATGCATAATTAGGAATCATTAACTGATTGTTTTCATTTTAGCGCATGACAAAGTTAAATTATTCGTTTTTTGGGGGGTTTTTTTTGTTGTTTTTTTTTGTTTTATAGTTTATTGCCTGACGACGCCAAGTGGCAAATATAACATCTATAAATAAAAAATTTATATGCATAAATTTTTTGGTCTTAAAACTTTCAATTTATCGACAGCTTCAGACAGACGCCTACCGTCCACGCTCACGTCCACGACTGAGTAACATCTTAATAATGATCGGTACGCTTCTTTAAAAAGCTAGTATTATATTGTCAACTAGCTGACTTTATCAACGAAGACCACCGCACATATCGTCCTGTCCTTGAAAATATATATATCTTTTACTTGGTAAGTTTTGTTTTCAAGGTGCTTATTTACCTATCAATATTTTTAACTACATTAATGCTGAGATTACTTTACACGTTATAAAAATTTCTCAGACTAATCTTGACTTACATTGAATAAGACGAAAACAAATCTCAATGAATACTTTGATATATATATAGGTCATTTAGTATTTACCATTGGACATGATTTGTTTACACAATTTTGATTATACATAGCATTATGTCACTACATTAAAGATCATTAAAGTACTACACACCACACACATCAAATATGTGTCAGTAAACTGGTATATATATATATATATAATGTTAGATATTTCGTAACATTTTCATAGGAGACATAATATATATTGTAGCAATTAAGGACTCTGGTCTCATAAGTGTTATTTGATCTTAATAGTTCTCTGACGTAATATAATTACAACAGAAAACTTCCCGATCCATTCACGATTCTATATATCTGGGCTTCTCGGTCATGAAACATTTCTCAGTACTCGGAGTACAAATGTTGTAATCAAAACACCAAATCCAGCATATTCATTGGTAAAATTCTGATTCTGGGTACAATAATCGTGCTCAAAATGTCAGGCCCCTCATTAGTATTTCGACGTTTCGGGGTAAAACTTAAGCTAGGATGTATTTTAATACCTGGAAAGGTGATGAGCTATATTAAAGTCTGAAGTGTATTACATTTGTTATATCGGGCCTCTTAAACTTTACTATGCGACATGGGTTTTACTCAATATTGTTGACGGCCACACGGTAATCTATAGTTATTTTGTCTCCGGTAGAGAGTTTGACTGTTCTGCTGGCATCTTTTGTCCCTCTTTTGTCTCAATGGCAATCATACCACATCTTCATATTGTTATAAATAATCTTATTGATCTAAGTTCAAATTCGTGGGAGCTGGAACCTAATTTATTTTTGGGTAAATTTATTAATTTGATTTACCAATGGAGAATGTTTTAAAAAAGCATGGGCTAAATCATGTAAGTACCGAAACACTAACATCTGGTTAAAAGGTGAAAATAATCGCTTTTTCTTATAATGTGTAAGTGCTGTAAGGGAACCCGTTAAACGTTACCTTTAAATTCTGTATAATTTTCTTCCTAGATATATAATCATATCCGTAATATCACTGTAATTGCTACCAATCTTGAAGTGGACTATCAAAGAGACATTAAATGTCGAAATGTGCAGGTGGTGCAGTGAAAAATATTTCATTTATTTATATATCATTCCACCATTTTCTACATTTGAAAATGCCTGTACCAAGCCAGGAATATGACAGTTCTTGTCCATTCGTTTTTTATGTGTTTTGTCATTCGTTTGATTTTGCCATGTGATTATGGACTTTCCGTTTGGATTTTCCTCTGAGTTTAGTATTTTTGTGATTTTACTTTTTTTGTATACCAATAATCGTATTGTATGAGAAAATAATGCTTCCAATTGCAAATCTTCTAAATAAAATTTTCAATGGCTACGGTCTTTTGTTTTAGATTCTCATCAACGCCAGTTTTCTTGTTAATATATAGTTTCAGGATTCATAAGATGGCTTTGCATAATACAATCCTGATGGCAGTGTCTGGTATTCTTATAGGAATTTATTTTCTGCCATCTGAAAAAGATGTAGTTCTCGATGTAAAGCTAAATACAACATACGACTATATTGTTGGTAAGTATATATTTTAACTACTTATACAGGAGCAGGTAGGACACAATGTTAATGTATATATAAAATTATCCAGCTGTTGTTTTAAATGAATTAATACAGTAAAATCACAAAAATAATGAACTCCAATAAAAATTGTAAGCGGAAAATCCCTAATCAAATGGCAAAATCAAAAGCTCAAACACATAAAAAATGAATAATATACAACTGTCATATTCCTGACTTGGTTCAGACACCTTTTTATGATAACAGGTACACAGAGACCGGTTACACAGAGGCAGTTTTTCTATTTAAGATAGTTTACAAGTGTGGACACAGATAAGTGTGCATATTATGTTTGGATGTTTAATAGAGTTTTTTGGCAAAAGAGTTCTCTGTTTTTTTCCTAAAGGGTACGATGTTGAACCTGTATCAAATACTGAAAATAGCAGTGTCTTTGATTTAATATTTACTTTTAATGTTGAAGACTGACATAGAAGAGGATTTCTTTAAATCAGTGCTGATAGATCATAGATTTCATTCAGCTAGTCATTGCTTTTAATATAAAATCTACATTATGATTTAGTTTACAAAGAAGTAAAAAGTCAATAGTACGATATAAACTGAATTAGCCAGGAGATTAAGCACAGATCGGATAGCCCCTTTTATGTTTTGAAAAGGCTTTCTATTGACCCTATTCAATCTCAGAGTTGTTTAAATATAATAGATTGTTCTTAATATGCTTATATTTAACCCAAATAATACGTTCAAGTTTCAAACATTTTCAAAATTTTATCCTTTCATTTTATTGCTGACAATTTACTCAACTATCATTGCTTAGTTAGTGTATAAACGTCGAAACCTGCTTGTTGAAAGTTTAGCAAAACTTATTTGATATAGGTGAGATGCAATGTCGAAACATCGTTTGCCTTATCTTAAAACACTTAATAAAAGTTATTGTATTTCCTTAAAGTTGGTGCTGGTTCGTCTGGAGCAGTAATAGCAAACAGACTTTCCGAAGATCCGGGAATATCGGTGTTATTGGTAGAAGCAGGAGGTTCCGAATATGGCAACGAAGATATCAGTACACCTATTAAAGCTGCCGCCGTAGAGAACACGAAGGATGATTGGGCTTTTTATACTGTTTCACAGAAATACTCACATCAAATGAAACAAGACCAGGTATTCACATATATCGTTTAATTGTAAATACGAAGACAAATTATCAGTAATGTTCAATCACTGTGAAATAAACCTGTTATGCCAGTTATTTCATTGGATATTTTTTATTTCAACTTTCCATGAAACAACAAAAAACGTTATCGCACAAAATATTATATATTTGAACTGCCACAGATCAAAGACAAGAAATAAGAAATATGGATGGCCAACCGTTTTGCATTTTCTCCTCGTATTTCTCCGACCACCATTTAATAAGGTGTTTTTGCGTTATCATATCACGGCATATAATGGGTAATACTTAACACATGTTCATATTCTTTAAAATATGAAAATGCAACTCCAATTACAATAAAAAGGATAAATATGTGTGAACTTTTAGGACTTGAAAAATATTTTTGCTGACATTTTTTGGCTATAACTTGCTCGCTGGTTTGATTATGTAGTATTGTTTGCATTTGAAGTTTGAATGGGTCAATGTTTTTGTATAATGTTCAAGAGTAATAATTTTAACTCTAGAAAAGTTTCTGGCCAAGAGGTAAAGTTCTTGGAGGCTCTAGCAGTATAAACTATCTCGCTTACGTCAGAGGAAGTAGATATGACTATGATAACTGGGAGAAAGAGGGATGTACAGGATGGAGCTATAAAGATGTCTTACCATACTACTTAAAGATAGAAGATATTCAGGCTCCTCGATTATATGATTCAGGTTCGTACTTGATTAATTTTCAATTGATAGTTACCCTATATATTTTCGTTTTTGATAACTTTTCAACATTAATAATCGTACAAACGTCGCATTTTTAACCTTCTAGGACTTGTTACAAATGCATGATTGTAAATAAATGCATCAAAGCTATTATTATATTTCTAAACGTCATACCAAATAAAACTTTTAAATGAACAGCAATAATGATATAGCAAACCCATCAAATCATTCAACAGAGATGCATTTCAATGTCAGTTTCCGATAAGTAATAAACAAATCATAAAAAATAAGAAAATAGCAATGGGTTTGCATTATCTGTATCCGTCGTTCTAGATCTTTTTTCATTATTATTCAATCTATTCCTAAATGTTTATTATTATATTCCACAGACAACCAATATTCATTGTTCTTTCTACATACTATCCCTTTTGAAGATTTTATTTTATTCAACAGACTATCCTGCCTGAATACTTCCTAAATTGTAGTTATTTTCACAGATTATCATTCAAGAGGAGGATACTTAGGTGTAAGTGAAGTCAGAAATACGCAACTTCCAGAAATCTATAAGCGAGCTGCACATGAAATCGGTATAGAACATGTTGACCTGAATGGAGAAAACCAAATAGGTAGAATTTTATTATTATAATTATACTCTTTTGCTGAAAGGATGAAGAGTTCACCCAAAGTCCTTAAATAAAGTCAGGTATTTAATTTTAAATACTAGTGTTTTAAACAGATTTTTTTTTTATACAAAGGCAACAGAAGTAGACCGCTGTTCAAAACTCGTAAATCTATGAAAAAAAAATTGGGGTAACAAACTAAAACTAGGGAAACACATTAAATATAAGAGGAGAACAACGAAACAACACGATTAAAATGTAACATACACAGAAACGGACTAAGCATTAGACAAAATCCGATGAGAATAACAAATATAACATCAAAACCAAATACATGAATTTGGGATAGAAAAGTACCGTGACACGTCTTTTAGTAATGTGAATTCACACTCAAATATAAGAGAAAACATTTTTGCAGGTTTTTCATACATGCAGTCGTCGATGAAGAATGGTGAACGTTCCAATACTGCAAAAGCCTATTTAAGACCTGTCATCAATAGACCAAACTTACACATAAGTATCAATACTTTTGTAACAAAGGTACTTTATTTACACGAAAAAGAATATATCACGTTCTAGTTTGACACGATTGAATGCCCTCCTTGTTTCATACAAACAGATGCTACACGTCACGAACAATCAATTTTTCATAAGAAGGTTTGAAATGTTTATCGTAAAATCGTCGCATTCGAAGACTCAATCAATGCTTGATGGATATGAATTTAAAAAGTAGATTTTAAAACACCAAATATATAAAAAAAATTCTGCATTAGGTAACAACTGCATCAGTTTAAAAAGGATTTCGAAGGACAGCATGTCGAGAAATAAAATCGATTTTTACATAAAAGTTAGATGTATGAATTATTGAACTTTATACAAAGCATAATCAAATCACAAAAAAGAAAAGAAAGCAAGCTTGAAGTTTTAACTGTATTGTGCATCAAAGTCTTTTCTTCAACTTTTGAGATATTTCAGATTGACTTGAATGATTTATACAGCAAAAACGAAATGTACTCGTTCAAATTGAAAGATAATACTCGTTACAGGACAGAATACGTTTTTTTTTTAAAAAGAAATCCTTTGAAGATTGTCAATCCATCTCAATAAAATATGACCTCTTCCTTTAGTTGCTGTTTAAAGAATTTACAAGTATCTTAAATACCAACTGACATTGGTCATTGCAAATGATATGTGTTGATACAAAAAGACATTTTTTTTTCTTTTTAAGAAAAAAAAAACCACCACATATATATATATATATATATATATATATATATATAAGTGTCTAAGAATGTAACTTTAACACACTAAATAAATGAGTGTTATAAAATTAGTTGTTATATTTTATATATTATTCACGCAATATTTCGATAAACAAATTAGCTTCATCGGGCGTGTGCATCTATCTAGGTGAAATCGGATGCATGACAAAACAATATCTTTGTAGCTTGACGGCTACACAAAATGTGTGTAAAAGTTTAACATATTGATTGATGGGGTATATAAAACATATTTTTGCCGTTTATTGTACATAACAATTTTTAAACTATTTGTTTAGATTTAAAAATTGTTATGTACAATAAACGGCAAAAATATGTTTTATATACCCCATCAATCAATATGTTAAACTTTTACACAAATTTTGTGTAGCCGTCAAGCTACAAAGATATTTTTTGTCATGCATCCGATTTCACCTAGATAGATGCACACGTCCGATGAAGCTAATTTGTTTAGCGAAATATTGCGTGAATAATATATAAAATATAACAACTAATTTTATAACACTCATTAGTGTGTTAAAGTTACATTCTTAGACACTTATATAATTTAATTTAGTAACTGCATCAGTTTATTTACAAACTGATCCACACCTAGATAGATTGAATGTTGATTGTTGCTATTTTTAGACACTATATATAATAGATATATAATATATAATATATATATATATATATATATATTAGCTGATCTGTAACAATATATATATATATAACTCGTCTAAACATCAACCCAACAATGTTAGATCTGTAAATTTGCTTTCGCAAATTTTTGGTTCTTCCCTCGCCGGGATTCGAACCCATGCTACTGTGATATCGTGACACCAAATCGCCTGCACTGCAGCCATCCCGCTAGACCACACGACCACCTGGGCTCTCAAAAAAAGAGCTTTTGCTGGCCGTGTGTTACCTTTCCTCGTCAGTTTTAATCTAGCGGCGTACTACAGTACATGATATATAAGGCATGAAGATGTTATTGTTACAGATCAGCTAAATTATCTATAGTAAAGGATCCTACAAATTAATGTAATATATACAGTCACAGAAAATAATTATATTTATAAGTACGTCTGAGTCAGTGACAACTCTACAACAGATGTATCCATCGGATCGCCATCAATGATGGTGATACATGGCTGTGTACATAATGTATATACAACTCGTCTAAACATCAACCCAACAATGTTAGATCTGTAAATTTGCTTTCTCAAATTTTTGGTTCTTCCCTCGCCGGGATTCGAACCCATGCTACTGTGATTTCGTGACACCAAATCGCCTGCACTGCAGCCATTCCGCTACACCACACGACCACCTGGGCTCTCAAAAAAAGGAGCTTTTGCTGGCCGTGTGTTACCTTTCCTCGTCAGTTTTAATCTAGCGGCGTACTACAGTACATGATATATAAGGCATGAAGATGTTATTATTACAGATCAGCTAAAAGGTAAAATCACAAAAATACTGAACTTAGAGGAAGATCAATTGGGAAAGTCCATAATCACATGGCAAAATCAAATAACAAAACGCATCAAAAACGAATGGACAAAAACTGTCATATTCCTGACTTGGTACAGGCATTTTCAAATGTAGAAAATGGTGGATTAAACCTGGTTCTATAGCGCTAACCTTCTCTCTTTAATGACAGTCTCATCAATTTCCGATATTTTTACATTGATGCGTTAAATAAACAGAGCCTACAAATTAATGTAATATATATATGTACACAGCCATGTATCACCATCAATGATGGTGATACATGGCTGTGTACATATATATATATATATGATAGGTACATTCCAATTATCGTTATGTTTGAAATTTAAATACGATGACGTTGCAGAAAGAAAATGAAAATGCATTCTTAAGTGAAAACTTTGTGGCAATTTTAACAAAACATACTCGTTTGAATGACATGCTAGGCTAGACGATCTCAATTTAGTCATGGTGGTTAAAATTCACTTTACAACAACGCCAATATGGTATGTGATTTAAGTTCCATGTGAGCTTTGTTGTGTTTTTTGTACGATTATTTGTCTCTTTCCTTTTTTACCATAGTGCTGTCAGTTTATTTTAGACTTGAGTTTAAATGTCCCTTTGGTAGCTTTCGTCTCCCTTTTATAAAAGAGTCTGGAAGTCTTTAGATGTTAACGAGACAATAGACAAAACTTATATTTTAACAGGTATTACTTGACGGTAAAAAGGCTATCGGTGTAGAAGTAATTAAAGGCAACAGAAAACTGAATCTTTACGCGAATAAAGAAGTTATCCTATCTGCCGGAGCCATCAACAGTCCTGTTATTTTAATGTTATCTGGAATTGGTCCGAAAAGCCATCTCACAAAATTAAAGGTATGTGTTGGAGAGTTTATGATAGCAATTATTTGTACAAATGAATCTTCATTCATTGAAATTGAGTAAATAAAACAGAACTGATTAACTTCAGAAACAAAATGAAATTATAAAATAAAAAGGAAACAACGACATCGACTTAACTTCACATTTTAAACTACCAATTGACGTTATAGAACACTGTATTAATATTACATAAGTTTAATAATTTATCATTACGTCTGAATCGTTTTGGCTGGTCACACCATAAACTGTTTTTGAGATATTGGCTGAGCGATTAATTCCTGTTTACCAAAACATCTACGTTGTGTATAAATATCGGCAAGATATAGAAGTTTTAAAACTATTTTCTAACTATCTTCTACCAGATTCCAGTTGTTGCTGATTTACCAGTTGGTGAAAATCTCCAGGATCACTATCAAATTTTCATGAAATTCTTAATAAACAAACCGTACAGTCCAACATCTGATGCAACATCCTCGTTATGGAATAAACTACAGTATCATATATTAGGAAAAGGTAAATAGCTTCAGTTATTAACATATTTAGATGTTTTTTATGCCCCACCTACGATAGTAGAGGGGCATTATGTTTTCTGGTCTGTGCCTCCGTTCGTCCATGCGTCCGTTCGTCCGTCTGTGCGTCCGTTCACTTCAGGTTAAAGTTTTGGTCAAGGTAGTTTTTGAAGAAATTGAAGTCTAATCAACTTGAAACTTAGTACACATGTTCCCTATGATATGATCTTTCTGATTTTAATTCCAAATTAAAGTTTTGACCCCTATTTCACTGTCCACTGAACATAGAAAATGATAGTGCGAGTGGGGCATCCGTGTACTTGGGACACATTCTTGTTTTTATTTGAATCGAAGACCATTCTTTGAACATTCTTTTTGTTACACAGAAATTCTTTATATCATCTTTTGTTTCCCTTTCTAACGCTGTAAATATAGTCAATAGTAGTATAACGCTGTTAAATAGTCATAAATCGATTAGACAGAAACAAATCCGGGTAACAAACAAAAACCGAGGGACACATCAACTTTAAGAGAAATTACACATTGTGTAGAAAAAACCTTATTCGATAACCTTAACTGGCTATCCGAAAACTTTGTTTTAGATACAAAACTATTAATTTGCAGACACTTGGAACTTTCGAACGAACAAAATATTCAAATTTTCAAACATTTTCAAAACTTCATAAAAAGGTCAAACAGATTTCTTATGCCTTGATAGAGCGTTATTATTGCTAGCACGGAACGTCATCGTCGTCATCAATACACAAGTCATCGTCACAGAATTATACGACTTTTCAAACCTTTTTTTTTCTCTTTTTACTTTCTCTCCTCTTTTTTACCTATAAAAGCTAGTATTATATTCTATAAACTGTTTGCTTTATATGCATGTCCATTATATTATACTATTATTGTAACTTTATATTGTATTATGGAGAAGACTTCATAAGTATGATTTACTTGTGTCTAATCCATTTTGCTTTAATTCAGCAAATAAAATATGTTTAAATTAAGAGGAATAAAACGGAACAACAGCAACAGTTTAGTGGACATTTTAAGAAAGACGATATGTTGGTTCAGTAAAAAATACGTCCAGACCCAAAATTCAAAACGGGTTGGCCAAATACAGCTGAGATACTAGTAATCTATTCCTGGGGTTGAAAATCCTTAGTATTAAAATACATTACTCATTTATCAATTAGATGAATTACGAACTGCCTTTCTTTTGATACTTATAAGGTTAAATTTATATTAGATTAGATTTAGATTTGAAATACACAATGTATTAATAAAATCGGAATTAAGAAAACAAATATTTGTTTTAAGCAGTCTGTATGATCAGAGTTTGTCACAATAACTGATGTACAATTGACTTGCAAGTCAGTAAACCCTGATGTAAATCTGTATTCATGTGAGCTTGAAATGAATCCCTTATTGGAGATGGGTTGTGCATAAACTAAGCGTGAAAATTAATATGTAGAAAATTATTATCATTTACTATTACAATTATTAAAACAAACAAAATATGTGTAATAAACATTTATGTATTATAAATACAGGTGTGATGACATCCAGTGGTTTGGAAGGACATATTTTTGGTAAGATGACAGACCGAAGGAAGACAGAACCGCAGTATCCAGATTATCAGCTTGAGTTTTTCAGCAATGCACAAGATGACGGATTTATAGATAATGGTCTACCACTGAATCACAATAAGTCTGTAAGTAATATTTATTTTACTTTAAAAGATATCAATCAAGAATGTTATTATCGCAAGTATAACATGTATCTATTAGACCTGTTAGATAAATGAATACTTTTGACAAACAACAAACGAGAGTCGAGAGACGATAATATAAAAAAAGAAGATGGCGTATGATTGCCAATGAGACAACTAACCACAAAAGACCAAAATGCCACAGACATTAACAACTATAGGTCCCCATACGGCCTTCAACAATAATCAAAGCCCATACCGCATAGTCAGCTATAAAAGGCCCCGATAAGACAATGTAAAACAATTCAAACGAGAAAACTAACGGCCTTATTTATGTAAAAAAAAATGAACGAAAAAAAAAATATGTAACACATAAACAAACGACAACCACTGAATTACAGGCTCCTGACTTGGGACAGGCACATACACAAATAATGTGGTGGAGTTAAACATGTTAGCGGGATACATTTTAAAGTGGTCGTCTCGAAAGACATTATGTAAAGTCAAATGAAGCATGATAAAGTAAAGATTTCATTATTTTCAATTAAATTATGCACTCTTTCTAACAAACCAGCGCAAAGTTCAACACATTAATTTTTCAACATTTAAGACTGCGACATTAACTCGTATTGGATAACAGTAAACATATATTTTATCCAAATTATAAGCCTGGTACCTTTAGTAATTATTATCCGCTAACATAAAAAGGTTCTCTATGCAATCAAGTTGAAGTCCGTGTCCTATTTCTGGCATCGAGTTGAATTGTTGTGCATCATTTTGGTGGCCCAGGAAACCGAAGCATACAAGTCGAATGTGGTTTAAAATTTTGTGGTCGATTAAAACCTGTTCGGTATGGATCTGATGCGTTGTCAACTTTTTTCATAGTTTGTTCTTATGTTGAGTTGTTACTACTGTCCAATGTTAGGGGAGGGTAGAGCACTCACAAACACGTATAACCCCGCCACATGTGCCGATCCCAAGTCAGGAGCCTGTAGGTCATTGGATGTCGTTGGTTCATGTCTTTCATTTTTGTTTTTCGTTTATTGTTTTGTTATAAATTAGGCCGTTAGTTTTCTCAATTAAATAGTTTCAATTTTTTCAGGCCGAGGCCTTTTATAGACGGCTATACGGTATGGGAAAAAAAGTTAATCACAAAAATACTGAACTTAGAGGGAAATCAATTCGGAAAGTCCATAATCATATGGCAAAATCAAATAACAAAACACATCAAAAACGAATGGACAAGAACTATTCCTGACTTGGTACAGGCATTTTCAAATGTAGAAAATGGGTTGTTCTTTCATTGTTGAAGGCCCTACGGTTGCCTAGAATTGCTTACATTTATTTTATTTGAACTTCGGTGGATAGTTGTCTCATTGACGATTATACGTCATCTCGTTATTTTTCTACTGGGTGTGAATATAGTCCATGTCTGTGTACGGGATAAAACTGTTCCTTTGGCTCATTTTGTGGGCGATAAATTACATGAGAAGTACCGTCTACTGCCATCACTGCCTTTGGCAGTCATGTCCATCAACCTTGCAAGGACAACCACTCGTTATACAACGGTTAATCCAATGGAGAAAATAGCTGCCCCAACAACGGCACTACATGTATACCGTCTATTGTATATGACATAGTGAATGGAGAAATACCAAACAACATAGACAAAATCGAATAACACGAATACAATTGAGTTCTTAGCCACAAAACTACTACCAAAAGGCGATTTCTTGGAGGCCGGTTTCATATGACTGATTCATCAGTAGGAAAGATCCAAAATGTTTAAAGGATTTTGGTATTGACTCAGAATATGATTCTGATATATATTATTCATATTTGTTAATATATCGCTATTTCTAAAAAAAAACCAAGCTATAAATATAAATGCAGACGTTCTATATTATGACATGTATTTTGACTTTGTTCTCTGAACTGCAAAACATTATCGTTGAGTGAGGTAGTGTTGGCGGATCCATGGGCGTGTTCCGGGGTTGGAACTCCCTTTTGCCTTCCATTTTATTCAATTATGTGAACGTTTCATTGTGTTCCGGGTGTTGGAACCCATTTATAAAATGACTGGATCCGCGCCTGTGTAGCAATGTTAAAACTTATTATTGAACCGAGTAAATAAATAATTAGTTCAGTCTACTCTTTTGAGATGGTCCCTAATTTACATGTCTCAATTATAGACTCTCGACTATCAAGTGTAAACAATAGTTATTTATCTATCATGTCTATTATTCATATGTTTGAAAGAAATCTCGAGACAATATTCACTAATAAAAGTGAAAATCGAAATTTAGAATTCAAAAATCAACGTCCAACTTGAAATTATGGAATGGATTGGAAGTTTGGACCTCGAATGATTCTTTTAGCTTTCGTATGTATGTTTTCTCAGTTTTGACATTGACATAAAGAGTCAGTATGAAAGTATTGAAGAATAAAGATGGTCAAAAGAGCAGCAATCTTTGTAATTTAAAAAACGCGACTCTATCAAATTTTTGGTTGAATATGTACCAATAAACAAAAATGCAGTGGTAATAAGATTATCTTAATAGGGAAACATTAATTGTTTGACAATAAAAGAAAATTTGAAGAAGATAAAATATGATATAGTTACATCCTTATTTCAAATACTATATAATTACAGTTTGGATTTGTTTTATTAGGTAATAAAACTTTTACAAAAAAGATCCAGTTCTATGGAGTTTACAGTAGTTACCATTCAACAGCATCCAAAATGTACAGGTTATGTACGACTTCAAAGTACTGATCCATTTGATTACCCCGAGATTGACCCAAACTATCTATGTGAATATGATGACGTAAAAAGTCTTCTCTCTGGTCAGTATTTAGTATTTGCTTGTTGTAGCTGAGTGAACTAGTAAAAGCAGCATTGAAACCAATTAAAAATATGAATGAAAACGTTAATGAACCGAAATATGCGTTGAACAAATATATTAGATGTCTCAGACTTGGAAAATCAATTTATTCACTTTACTTGTTGAAAATTTGAACATTTAGCTTTCACTGAATCGAACAAACGAAAGTTTCTTTTTTTGTATAAACTGGACGTCAGTTATTAGCCCTTGTCAGGCAAGAGATATAAACATCATCATACAATTATTATTATAGTGCATGCAAGTTTATAGTGAAAATATGTTATAAATAATAACTCTGCTTTGTACTAGACGTCGACACTGAGTCAGACCTTTAACGTGATAGTTAACATTTAACTGTATACAGGAAGACACGTTACACTACAGAATTCTGTATTCAGGCTAGAAGCCAGTCTGCCTTCTCCTCAATGTAGATTGAGCATATTCAAGTTTCAGTTATTGGTGATCTAACAACCACGACCTTTTTCAATTTATGTGAGCATGCTTCCTCAAAACCTCAAATAAGTTCTAAAATTTGGCGACATCATTTTTAGCTTTTCTCATCATTTTGCGTCCGTCGTCCGTCGTCCGTCGTCGTCGTCTGTTAACTTTTACAAAAATCTTCTCATCTGAAACTGCTGGACCAAATTTAACAAATGTTGGCCACAAACATCACGAGGGAATCTAGTTTTAAAATTTTGTCCGATGACTCCGCCTGTAAACCAAGATGGCTGACATGGCTAAAAATAGAACATAGGATAACATACAGTTTGGCTTATATGGTTAAAACTAAAGTATTTAGAGCAAATCTGACACGTTGTAAAAATGTTCATCAGATTAAGATCTATATGCCCACGAATTTTCAGACAAATCCGACAACCCGTTGTTGGGTTGCTGTCCCTGAATTGGTAATTTTATTGACATTTTTCAGTTTTTGGTTATTATATTGAATATTATTATAGATAGAGATAAGCTGTAAACAACAATAATGTTCAGCAAAGTAAGATCTACACATAAGTCAACATGAACAAAATTGTCAGTCGACCCCTTCAGGAGTTTTTGCACTTTATAGTCAATTTTTAACAATTTTTCGTAAATTTTGTAATCTTTTACAAAAATCGTCTCCCCTGAAACTACTAGACCAAATTTAACCAAACTTGGCCACAATCATCACTAGGGTATCTAGTTTAAAAAATGTGTCTGATGACTCCGCTGGCTTGTCAACCAAGATGGACGACATGGCTAAAAATAGAACATAAGGTAAAAGGCAGTTTTGGCTTATATCTCTAAAACTAAAGCATTTAGAGCAAATTTGTCACGCTTTAAAAATGTTGTCAGATAAAGATCTATCTGCCAAAAAATTTAAGACAAATCCGACAACCTGTTGTTGGGTTGATGTCCCTTAATTGGTAATTTTAAAGAAATTTTGCAGTTTTTGGTTATTATCTTAGATATAATTTTATTATCTGATATTATCTAATATATAATACTATTAATTATGTTTTAACCTGATTTACAAAGCATCAGTAAATACAGGTGAGCGTCACAGGCTCTAGTTTGAAGTTGCTAGACAACTATAATGTAAGCAAATGATTGAATAAAAGAAATAGGGTCATGGATGACACCATCAATGCTGTTGTTGTGTGTTGCATTATATTTTAACAATTTTATTAAAAGTATTTTGTGAGTTTAACTAATTTCTTGAAATTTGTAGCTATTTTATGTACTAGTATTCAAATAAAAAGTCACTTTTTGAAGATTCCAGAACATGCATGGATAAAACGTTTAAACAAGTTTATTGATTTGAACAGGTATAAGAATAATGCGTAAATTGGAAAAGACCAAAGCTTTTAAAGAAATAGGTGCCACTCATAACAGAATGGATTTCAAGGGTATATGTGACACAGAAGAGTTTGACTCCGACGAGTACTGGGAATGTATTATACGACACTGGGGCATGACAGGTTACCACCCTGCATCAACATGTCGCATGGGGTTGAAGACAGACCCTACGTCCGTTGTGGATCCGCAACTTAGGTGTGTTCATGTTGATGTTTTAATCAGATTATTTCTACAAATCATTTTATTTAAAAACTGTTGTGGTGTATAACACCCATGATAACAAAAACATAACCAATGAATGTAAATCAGGTTACGGTTGACAAATGTAATAACCGTGTACAAACTTACGTAAGCAAAACATTATATTGCAATGCTCATTTAAGCTTTTAATATCAAGTTTGTGAATCAAATCCTATTAGTGGTAATTAAATACTGATATAGACAATTTCAAAATCCATTGTATTGCAATGGTAATCGAACGGCAGGCATTTCATAATAAAAGTGATGAAGAATCATAGACTACTGCTAGCATTTGTACTTTAAACTCGATCGTGCGTATCAATATATGTAATAAACATTTGATTTAAAAGGCATTATTTCGTAAAAAAAATATCCAATGAAAGGGAAGTAAAATGGCATGTGCAAATATTATTAGAATTTAATGCTAATTGTGTGTACTCAATACGGAAACAAACTATGAAAGAATATCTTTTTCAAACTTAGTATAATTCTGTAACAAAGTCAGCTGGACAGAAAATGTACTTTTTATAACATGGCGATACCAAATGCTCGGGAATAATTTCATCTAGAAAAATGCTAACAAAAAGTTTTCATTAAATGTAAAAATTCAAGTCGGTCGGTCGTCTAAAAATGAAAAAAAACATATTAAGAGAGGAAGTTAATTCAACTTTCGTTTTTTGTATCCAATAATACATGCTGAAAGAACAAATATATTTAAACATATTGTCATTCAATTAAATGGGGATGTATGAATAGATAATTTGTTTCGAAATTTTTATTTTGGATCATTTTGTTATAAAGAATATCAGTTGCAGTTAAATATTTTCAATCAATTTGGCCTCTTTTAATATTTACAGGGTAAAAGGAATATCAGGATTACGTGTGGCTGATGCCTCGGTGATGAGACATTTAACATCCGGGAATACAAATGCACCATGTATAATGATTGGAGAGAAAGCAGCAGATCTCATTAGAGGCAAAGATACTGTCAAGGCGTTCAGGGATAAGATTAAACATTTGAAATTATAAAGCAGACATTTTTAAAAATAACATTCTGCTAATGTTTTATTTACTGAAATTCATTCCAAGGATGGATATTAGGATGTCAAACAATTCCATAGAATATTCTGACTTAGAGTATGGCAAAAGTAGAGTTCAAGTTTTCTGATGTAGTCGCAGTTGTACAACTTCTGCATGTGATTATATTGCTTTGCTGCATCGTAATGTATACTTTTCGTTTTAGCTGCAAGAAATGTACTGAAATATCAAAAGGTATTGATAATGCATTTTCAAATTTTCAAGGATCAAAAATATTGCTGCTGATGATATATTTTCTCTTCAGTATTTAATTCGTCAGGTATGTTTTTTTTGTGGCATTTTCTGCTTTCAAGTGTCAAAATTTAGTAGCAAGGCTGTCACTCAGTTATTCTACATACAAATATCAGACTCATAGTTTTATTTTACATGTTGATGTATTTTGTAACACTGATTTAATGTTATGAATAATGAATAATTCGTATCGAAATAAAAGAAATATGATTATGGTACGTATTGTTGTCATTAAGGCAAAAACTAAAAAAAAATAAAATTGAGAATGGAAATGGGGAATGTGTCAAAGAGACAACAACCCGACCAAATAAAAAACAACAGCAGAGGGCCACCAACAGGTCTTCAATGCAGCGAGAAATTTCCGCACCCGGAGGCGCCCCTCAGCTGGCCCCTAAACAAATATATACTAGTCCAGTGATAATGAACGCCATACTAATTTCCAAATTGTACACAAGAACTAAAATTAAAATAATACAAGACTAACAAAGACCAGAGGCTCCTGACTTGGGACAGGCGCAAAAATGCGGCGGGGTTAAACATGTTTGTGAGATCTCAACCTCCCCCTATACCTCTAACCAATGTAGAAAAGTAAACGCATAACAATACGCACATTAAAATTCAGTTCAAGAGAAGTCCGAGTCTGATGTCAGAAGATGTAACCAAAGAAAATAAACAAAATGACAATAATACATAAATAACAACAGACTACTAGCAGTTAACTGACATGCCAGCTCCTGACTTCAATTAAACTGACTGAAAGATTATGATTTCATCATATGAACATCAGGCACAATCCTTCCCGTTAGGGGTTAAGTATCATACCATCATAACATATATGAGAAGAACATAACCCGTGTCATGCCAACAACTGTTTTTAGAATAAATGTGTTTAGTTCCGATGCAAAGACCTTATCAGTGACTCAATATTAACGCCAAATATGCTTGGATGTCAAATCATCGTTTCTGCATTTCTAAATCTTAATTTTTTAAAATTAATTAACCATTTCACTCTATTCTCTTTTCTTATACAAAGTGGTCTCTATCATATTTGTCATAAACAATCATGAACTAGGTCCCACTGGACATTAAGCATCCAACAATCAATTAAAATATTATTTATATTTCATAATTATTCTCTAATATGTAACCCCAATTCAATCACCATAAGCAGTGACCTTTATATAAATAGCCTGATTGTCATACATGGTAATTGAAACAAGAGAAATATACATGTTTGCAGCTGTCCTAAGTCAGGACCATCTGAACTTTGTAAGTCTTGTATAATATTTTGTTTTAGTTCATTTATATGTTTTAGAGTTTAGTATGACTTCCATTATCTCTGAATAGTACTTATTGTTGTTAAGTGGTCAGCTGAAGCACGCATGCAGTTACGCGATTTACTCGCTGTATGGAAGGCCCATTGGTGGTTTTATTTTTTTTTTGTTCTTTGGTCGGGTTGCTGTCTCTGTAAAAATTCCCAATTTCTATTCTCAATTTTATATATTACACAATGCTTGGACTAATAGATAAATGTATTATTCCGAGATTATATTATAAAGTAGGTAAAAATACAATTGAATTTTATTAATGATTATGCCAATCATTTTTTTTCTGGAAAGGAGGTGGAAGTTTTTTTTTTAAAACAAATAGGTGTTATTCTATGAAAATAAGAGGTCAACGAAATAAATGCAAAATTCTGTTGAAAAAAAATTCTTGTATGCTATTGAAATAAAATAGTTTGATGTTGAATACACTAACAAACAAGACAGTTTCGAGAAAAAAATACATTCAACAAATGGTAATGTTCGTATTTTGTTATGAAGAAATATCCCATATATTGTCATAATATTGATACCAACATTCTTGACACTAAACATCTTATTCAGCTATTCTTTAAAAACACAAATTTTATTTGGTAATTGATTCCCCATGTTCCCTGATCAGAATATTTTACCTATTAATCGATCTTAAGCTGTAATGTCCTGAATTTAAAACACAATGAAAATATTAGTACTATTACAATCATGCAGGTCACATATATATAAATTCTTTACCAAAGAGAAATTACAAACAGGTGTCAATACTTACACACCCACGGAGAAGTTGACATAAACCATGTATGTTTAAGCAGGGGATAAATTAAGGGCTAGTTTAAGAAGTCAAATCAAGCTGTGGTTAATCTGCGCTATAGATAAGCAGATTCAGAAGCATTACAATTATGTAGGCATTTTTTTCGTGACCTACACAGGCAAATTTCACTCACATCAATTTCACGTGAATTTAAATTCATGTGAATCTCACGTGAAATTCACATCAATTTCACCTCAAACGAGCTTATACGTGAAACTCACGTGAATACAATTTTTGTGAGTTTCACATGATTCTCATGTGAAACTCATGTGAATTTCACATGAAAATCACGTGAAATTTTTCATGTGAAATTCACATGAATTTTTAAAATAGAGTAATTCAAATAACATATAAATTTTCAAATTTAATTAAAACCATGAAAAATATCAATTTTTTTTATTGTAAATTTCACGTGAAATTCATGTGAAAAATTTCACATCAGAATCATGTGAATCTCAATTCACGTGAAATTCACATGAACATTTTCACGTGAGTTTCATGTATTAGCTCGATTGAGGTGAATCTCACGTGAAATTTTTCATGTGAATTTCACGTGAGATTGATGTGAAATTCATGTGAGCAAATTTTGCCTGTGTAGACCAAGGAGGGGGCAGTAAATCCGCCTTTGTTTATATTAATCAGGTTGAATACATAATAGAAATGATGCGGCATACGTTCAATTAAACCCTCTTGTCCTTAATGGGAATTTCCTATAAGGATTGGTCCATTTTTAAAATTTTACTCTGAAAAATATTCCAACTCAATTTTTTTCAAAAATATAGAAATAATGGTTTGAAGATCTTCTTAAAGAATTTTAATTAGCCTGTCATAGACGTTGGCCAATTGTCTCTTATTGAAGCTTTACACTGAAAATAGTTCTTTATCTTAACAATGCATGGTAAGCATTTTAGAAAAGCTATTTTTATATTGTCAACTAGTTTATTTGAACTTATTTATCTTGGATGATTGATCGCTGCATATCGTCCTTGAATAAATATATATCTTTTACGTGTAAGTATTGTTTTCAAGGTGCATATCATTTACTTTTCTAATATTTCGTATAACATCGATGCTGATCTTGAACAATCTGTATACTTTGATATATATAGCTAATTTAATATGACCATGGAACAAGATTTGTTTATGCATTTTAGTATATACACATTATTATGTCACTGCACACTAAACACATTAAAAGTGTGTCAATAAACTGGTGCATACATGTATATCATTAGAAATTTCTTGCAAATAATATGTAGCATGCACTCGAGTATTTTATGTTGACATTCTATTAGATCTTGTTTTATCAATATCCTTCTCATACGTGATAGGTGACAAAAGAAAACAAATCCTCCCTACCACTTAACGATTTTATATTTCTGGGCTCTTGGTAATAAAACTTTTCATAGTACTCGTACTTACAAAATGTATACTCGAAATACCAAATTTAGTATTTCAATCGGTTGCTTTCTGATTCTGAGAACGAAAATCGTGCTTTAAATTTAAATGAGCGCAAGGCCTGGAATTCTCTTCTTTTTTAACGTTCCGGGATAAACCTTTAAATTTAAACAACAATTTTAGCTTGTTTTGTTTTATACATATGTTTTTTATTTTTTTTTATTCAAAACGGATAGTAATATTTTAATACAGTTAAAAAACAAGGAAATAATTGCACACTTATCGAGCTGAAAAATGAAAACACCACTTAATAGATATATCGTGTCCGAAACGTTTTCTGTACTTAACACGAGGAAATACTGGTTCCCATTCTAAATCTAATAGACAGATTGGTCTTTTGCTACCTTTGTTTTAAAAATCTCATGAATTTGTCAATTATAGATTGTTGTGACTTTCCAGCATTATCATCATTTGTTTTCTTTCCACTTTTCTTAGAGCCCAATTTTCCTGTGTTATGCTTCTCTTTAGTTTTACTTTGTTTTTCTGTTACAGGTTCGTCTTCATTGACTTCTGTATGTTCATCATCTTTGCTGTTTTCGTTTACTTGTTCTGTATTTGTCTCTTCATGTTTATCATTGACTTCTTGTTCCTTGCCATTATGAGTCTGTAGTTCTGTTGGACAGTCTATCATTTTGTGTCCACTTATGTTACATATCCTACAGACCCAATCATTTGGACAATTGTACATTACATGACCTGGTTTGAGACATCGGACACTTTTTGACACAATGTGACAGCCCTTTAAAAAAGCCTTTCTGATGTGCAAGGTGGTTCAAATATAATGCATTTTGTATCGGTGTTATTGGTAGAAGCAGGATGTTTCGAGTATGGTAATGAAGATATCAGTTCACCTATTAAAGCTTCAGCTGTAGAGAACACGAAGGATGATTGGTCGTTTTACACTGTTTCACAGAAATACTCACATCAAATGAAGCAAGACCAGGCATTCTTATCTACAATTCAAAAATCATTTAACTGGAAATGCGAGTACATCTTCTGAACAAAGTTTGTTTGTTGTGAAATAAAAATGATTTATTCTTTTCACTGGATATTACTAATTTTAATTACCACCAAACAGCAAAATTTTGTCGCACAAAAAATATCTCTCTGAACTGATACAGCACATAAAAAATTCCAAAATTATGGATGGCCATGCAACCATTTTTTATTTTCATCTCTTGTTTCTTAAGCCTCCATATAATAAAATTTAGTTTGCGTTTTTATCTTATGGATTGTAAATTACTAAAAATAAAACCATAATTATTTGATATGGAGAATGCAACTCCAAATACAATAAGAAATACAAACAATTCTTGTACTATTTTTTTATCGTCTGTTTTTGGTCAAAAGTTGTCACCTGCATTGATGGTGGTTTTATGATAATATTGTTAGAATTAAACAGGTGAAGGTGTTTGTGTATTAATTCGGATAGAAATCAATTTAACTTAGAAAAGTTTCTGGCCCAGAGGTAAAGTCCTTGAAGGATCTAGCAGTATAAACTATCTCGCTTACGTCAAAGGAAGTAGATATGATTATGACAACTGGGAAAAAGAGGGGTGTACAGGATGGAGCTATAAAAATGTCCTTCCCTACTAATTAAAGATTGAGGATATTCAGGCTCCTCGTTTTTATGCTTCAGGTTTGTACTTGCTGATTTCCCATTGAAAGTTTTTTATACCTTAATAATGTTTTGAATCTAATAACTGATAATTTTCTGACAATAATAATCGTCATAATTGAATGTATTTGCTAAAGATCGAACACAATTCGCATGTTAAATACTCAAGGAGTCTCTGTTGTTGCTATGCAGTTTAATGTTCGCATGCATCAAAACTATCATCTATTTCTGAAAGTTTTACACGAAATACCTTTTTGGAGCACAGCAATAAATGGCATAGCAAACACAGCATTTCATTCAAAAGAAATATATA
The DNA here is from genome assembly GCA_019925275.1 of Mytilus edulis. Taxonomy (NCBI): domain Eukaryota; kingdom Metazoa; phylum Mollusca; class Bivalvia; order Mytilida; family Mytilidae; genus Mytilus; species Mytilus edulis. Next base: position 65,931,449 of record CM034357.1, on the reverse strand, counting down.
TATCTAGATATAAGAAGATATGGTATGAGTGCCAATGAAACAACTCTTCATCAAAGTAACAATTTATAAAAGTAAACCATTATAGGTCTACACGTATTTGACAGTTGCTGAGCAGACATAATCCAAACATAAACAAATATGAAAAAAGTAAAGGCTTGGAGTTAAATACTTATTTGTTATTATTCTCACTATCCCTAGATATTTATAATTATGTACGATGTACTATCACTAAATAGTAATTGTCCTATTCCACAGGATACCCTATCTTAAAACTTTTTAATTTGTTATTGATGTTCTCCGCAGATTAGTTTGAAAAGTTTATGATAGCAACTATTTTCTACAAATGGAAACTTCTTGCACTTAATTTAGTTAAATAGAGAAAAAAAATCCAAGGAACAGCAGAAACATGAAATGAAAGAAAAAAATAAAAGAATACAATGACATCGACTCAACTTCACATTTTAAAACTGTTGTTTGACGTGATAGTAAAAAGTAAAATCGTACAGTACAACGTCTGAATCAGCAGCCTCGTTGTGGAATAAACTACAGTATCATTTATTCGGAAAAGGTACATAGTTACAGTAATTAAGATATATACGAGTTTTGTCTATTTGATTTAGAGACCAGTCTATGAACATTACTTTTGTCATCTAAGGTGCTTTGATGCTATGGTTAATGTTGCATTCTTGTCTTTCGTTTTTGCTTATATGCTTAAATTGTATTTGTGTTTTTTTTTCTATGTAAACATATTTGTTTGTTTTTTATAGTGATTAAGATTTTAAACAATATTTCATCAAAATACATACTATATTTTTTTTAAGTATCAATCAAAGCGGAATTTTTAAACACTATTATTAGTAGTCAGTTTGACCCACATTAATTAATTTTGTCAAAATAATATAAAAGTACAATGCTAATTTAAAATTGATTTAATCAATAATTCCACTTAATGTGAATTTATTTTCATGTGACCTTCAATTGATCCTTTCGCTGGATATGTGTTACGCTTGAACTATTGAGAGGAATATGATGTCAACATTGAAGGCGAAACAAGGATTAAACATTTCATTGACTGGTTCGATTCATCACAAATCATTCATTTAATATGGAATAATTCAATTGCACTTGCTTGTTATCAATTTATATATGTAGTATCATGACCGTTGGCATACTTCTAAATGTTATTTCGATGGATAATAAGTAAGAATCTTTAAGAGGTAGTCTCGAATGTTTATGTGGTACCAAATACCTTGACTAAAATAAATTTGGCTCGTTTATTTATACAGGTGTTATGACCACCAGTGATTTGGAAGGACACATTTTAGTAGGATGGCAGACCGAAACAAGAAAGAATCGCTGTATCCAGATTATCAGCTTGAGTTTTTCAGCAATGCACAAGATGATGAATTTATAGAAAATGGTCTACCAATGAACTACAACAAAACCGTAAGTATGATTTATTAAAAATATCAATCAAGAATTTTAGTTATCGAATTATAAAATGTATCCATTATTCATATGTTTGAAAGAAAGCTCGAGACAATATTCACTAATATATCGTGAAAATCGCTGAAATGCTGAATTCAACCAAAGTCATCGTCCAACTTGAAAATATCGAATAAATTGGAAGTTTGGACCTCGAATGGTTCTTTTAGCTTTCGTATGTTTGTTAATTTAGTTTTTGACATTGATGGAAAGACTAAACAAGAATGTGTCCCAAGTACACGGATGCCTCACTCGCACTATCATTTTCTATGTTTAGTGAACCGTGATATTGGGGTAAAAACTCTAATTTGGCAATATCATAGGGAATATGTGTACTACGTTTCAAGTGGATTGGACTTCAACTTCATCAAAAACTACCACGACCAAAAACTTTAACCTGAAGCGGGACGAACGGACGGACGAACGAACGAATGGATCCACAGACCAGAAACATAATGCCTCTCTTCTATCGTAGGTGGGCATGAAAAGTATCAACTATTGATGAACATAATGTTCAAAAGAATATTTTAAGAAGATAAAACATGATACAACTACATCCTTATTTCTAATACAATGAAACAACTGTTTGGTTCTGTTTTATAAGGTAAAAGAACTTTTACAGAAAAGATCCAGTTCTATGGAATTAACAATTATTGCCATTCAGCAGCACCCGAAATGTACAGGTTATGTACGACTTCAAAGTACGGATCCTTTTGACTATTCCGCGATTGATCCAAACTATCTCTGCGAATATGATGACATGAAGACTGTTCTTTCTGGTCAGTATTTAATATTTGGTTATAAGTGAATTTAAAAAAGCAGCATTATAAACACACTATAAATATAGATGAAAACGTGATTGAACGATATCCGTTTAATAATCATATATTAAAGTATAATGTTGAACAGAACTAAAACAATATACCAGTCAATTAAAACTCGAGCAGTTCAAAAAAGATAACGCAATGTAAAACATGCTATTGCTAATTTAAAATGTTTATACCCGGAATTTGAACTATATGGAAGTATTTTACCATACCTTTCTATGAACTCAACCAACATATGTTTCTGTTTTCGTATTAACTTGACGTCTATATAAGCACGAACTGCATATTTGAATATTACTCAATACTGTTCTTTTCTGTTTCGGTCTTCTTTGTAAGTTTAAATTCCAGACTTGGCTCGACTTTATCTTGGTAGCAATACACAGATAGAGTTTGATTTCCCATTTTGGCCCCAGCTGATTTTTGTAAATATCAAATATGAAAGTTATTGTGCAATAAGAATCATTTTGAGACAACTAATTTAGCCTTCAGTGTCAACTGCTTACCCCATAAAATATTCATTATACTCAACTAATTTTCTAATATAAAAGGCCATTTTACTTGATGTAGCTAGAAGAACATAGAAGATTTATCAAATGGGTGAATTTGAAAAATAAAGATTTACTATAAAGGTAGCAATACACAGTTAGGAGTTTGGTTTCGCAATTTTGACCCGTAGGATTTTTCAAATATGAAAGCTATTGTGTTATAAAATTCATTTTTAGACAACTGAGTACTACTATAGCCTTTGAAGATGATTTATAAGAAGCTACAGGTCCAGAAATTATTGCGATGTTTGCAACACTTTTTGACTCAATTTTTACAATTTTTTTTAGATAAATGCCGTATGCAATTTTATTGGATTTCTTGGTAGATATACGCAAACAGTTTCAGAAAAGGTATAAATTAAAGTGATTGAAATTCTTCTTCTGTCGAAATTTTTGGGAAATATGCGTCATCTTTCACCCCTTTTTGCAAATTTTTTAACAACAAATCCAGATTGTTGCTATGGATACAACAAAAAGGAATTTTATATTTCTATTTTAACTACCATATATAAAATCTATGAAAGATTCTGATTACATTCATATGCATATATATTACCCAAATAATAAGTTTAATTTGCAAGGAAGCAAAGACAAGGGGATGGTAAAAATTCATGGGGCTAATTTTATAATTTCCCCTGACTGTTTTTGACTACCTTTTAAAGTACTTAGGAATGTCAGCATTCCCACCGTAGGTTGGTGGCTTTTCCCGTTTATTCATGAATTTTCCGCCAATAAAAATCTGACTCCCATGAATAGCATAATAATGCTGAAAGTGGCGTTAAACACCACTCAATCAACCAATCAATCAAACTCGTTCTGTAATGAGTATCCGTAAAATAATGAATAAGAAACAAATCATCAGATATGAAATAGCTAAACTTCGTTGATCTATTATCAGATTTGTAGGTAACCAATGATATGCCATGTCAAGTGGCAAATAATACACTAATACCAGGACAGGAAGTTGGTAATGACTGTGCTTAACATTAACTTTCATCTTATTTGCCAATCATGGCCCTACTCAGGCAAGACATATAAACACTATAATACAATAATTGTTATAAAACATTCAGGATTTTATTATAAACCTTGCTTTGTACTAGATCGGAACATTTGGTCAGACCTTTAACGTGCGAGTTCATCTTTGACTAAACACAGGAAGACACGTTACAGTCTCTCTTTGAAAGCCACCTTATTCTTCACCGCAATGCCGATTGATCGGTGGAGAAACAGCATATTCAATTTTCAAGTGTTTTGTCTGAAATCCCAAAATTTGGCTACATCAATTTATTTTAGTTGCTGGGCAAGTATGATCTAATAAAATGATTCACTAAAAGGAATTATGTAATGAATGACGCGATCATAATGTTTTGCATTATATTTTAAAAACTTTATAAAAATCATTTGCGAGTTTACCAATTTCTGAACATTTATAAAATATCTTATGACAGAACATGCGTGTTTGAAAAACGTATTTATTTGAGCAAGTATTAGAATAATGCTTTAATTGGAAAAGACAAAAGCTTTTAAGGAAATAGGTGCCACTTATAACAGATTGGATTTCCAGGGTATATGTGACACAGAAGAGTTAAACTCCGATGAGTGCTGGGAATGTATTATACGATACTGGGGCATGACAGGACACCACACTGAATCAAAATGTCACATGGGGTCGAAGACAGACCCTACTTCCGATGTGGATCCAAAACTTAGGTTTGTTAAATGCGTTGTTCCAAACAGCTTATTGCGGTGTGGTCTTTGCTTGTTATTGAAGGTCATGCAGTGACTTATAGTTGTTATTTTCTGTGTCATTTGGTCACTTGTGGAGAGTTGTCTCATTGGCAATCATACCATATCTACTTTTTTTTTTATATTTCCACGAATCATTGAAGTCTTTATTTTTTTGTGGAGGATAATAACCATGACAACAAAAGATTAAAATTAACAGATTAGCATTAGTCGGGTCACGATTGACAAATCGAATAAACAGTGTACAAATTTTAGTTTGCAAATGAGACTATTTCAATGCTCATTTAAGTTTGTAAATCACACCCTATTACTGGCAATTAAAGTATGATATAGACTGTTAGACTCAGATCGACGTCCGGTCTCTAATCGACGTGCAATCCTCATATCGACGATCAAATCCGACATCACGTTCTCAAATCAGTGTCCGTTATTTTAACCCTCTAATCGACGTCCAATGTGATGTAATGAATCACAAAAAACTACATCCGGTCCATTAGGATACACTTATCGCGATGTTAAATTTCATTTAAGTATTTAATTTTAAATTTTCCTTTTGTGAAGTAGCTTACAGAAACTATATATAATAAGATGATGGGGTAAATGCCAATGAAAAAACTCTCAATCTAACTCATAACGTATAAAAAGTACACAATTATAAGTCAAAGTATTGCCGTCAACACGGGTCCTTGGCTCACACCGATCATCAAACTTTAAAGTGTCCACACCTGTTTACTTATATTGATTTGATAACAAAACAAAAGAGACGTCTATAAGAGGGTCATACAATTTGCCGTCGATTTGTAATACTATTTGATTCGACGTCGGATTTGGACGTCGATTTGAGAAACAGACGTCGATTAAGACCAGACGTCGATTAAGACCAGACGTCGATCTGAGAGAAAAATTGATTGTATTGCAATGGTAATCGCATCTTATAATAAATGTGACCAAGAACTCAGACTATTCTGAACTGTGTACTCGATTATGTGAAGCAATATCTATAAATAAACATTTATCCAATGAAAAGGAATTAAAATAAAATGTGTTAATATTATACAAATGTATTGAAATTTTTTCTCAATACATATCAAAACAGCAGTAATTATTCATTCAAACTTAGCATGCTTCTCTAACATGGCGAAACCAAATTCTCTGTAATCATTTTATTTAGAAGAATGCTGACAAAAAGTTTACTTGAAATGTAAAAATTAAAATTGGGTGGTCGAAGTCTGTTTCTATTCTTGTCCATTCGTTTTTGATGCGTTTTGTTATTTGATTTTGCCATGTGATTATGGACTTTCCGCATTGATTTTCCTCTTAGTTCAGTATTTTTGTGATTTTACTTTTCACTGATCTTAAAATGAAAACCAAACTGATAGTACTAATTTATACAACATATTTCGTACTTTCTATATCAATTTATGCATGGTGACAAAAATATCCAGAAACAAACATATTGAAACACATTTTCATTCAATTTAATGGTGATGTATAAATCGAGACTTTGTCATAAATTTATATGGAATGATTATGGTATAAAATACCTGCATATACTGAATATTCGTTATAGATTGATATTTTCTCACAGTTTGAACATTTTTTTTTTATTTACAGGGTAATTGGAATATCCGGATTACGTGTGGCTGATGCTTCTGTGATGAGACATTTAACATCCGGGAATACAAATGCACCGTGTATAATGATTGGCGAGAAAGCTGCAGATCTCATTAGAGGCAAAGATACCGTCAAGGCGTTCAGGGATAAGATTAAACAATTGAAATTATAAAGCAAACATTATGATGATCTATCGAAAACTGAAGTTATTTTTCAGGATGAACATACTGACGTCAGCCATAAATTCAATAGATTTATCTGACATTACAATATGGCGAAAGTAGAGTTAAATTTTTCTAATGTAGTCGCAGTTGTTTAACTTGAGCACATTGCTTTATTGCTTCAGAATGTAATTTTTTAGTTTGACATATGTACACTTGACATTTAAAAGCCAAGCTATGTAAATAAGATATCAAAAGGTATTGGTATACGCATTTGTAAACCATAATCAAAACATTGCTGCTGAACAAATATTTTCTCTTTAATATTTAATTATTCACGTATGTATTTTGCATTTTCTGCTTTCAATGGTCAATTTTTGTAGCAAAACTGTCAACTGTTTTGTCTACGTAAAAATATCAGACTTATATGTTAATGTATCTTGTACCACTAATGTATTGTTATGAATAAAGATTATTTTTTATCGAAAAAGATTTCATAAAGGTTTATTTATGTATTTTTTTCATCGATTGCTATAACAACCATTGAAACAGTACGATTGGCTTCAAATATGGTACTTCAATATATTTTAAGTTCCAAGTGGTGAAGTTGAAACCATCAATTTGTAAATTTTATGGACGCCATCCCGAGTTGGTTGACCGTTATGGAATATCCGTTTTACAGATGATATCGGATATGTTCCTTGTGTCGTAACGACCTATCGAATTAGAATATTTAACCATCTAGTAATAACATAAGTAACACGCCGGGTGTGACATTTGGAGCTGGATCTGCTTACCCTTCAGGAGCACCGGAGATTATCCCCATTTTTTTGCGAGGTTTGTGTTGCTTATGTACCCTTTTTTGTGACATTCTTTACCTATTGTTTTTGTTTTGTTCACATATTGTTGTCAATATAATCGAATTTTTGATGCGACTGTCATACAAGTCAGAGGTTTAGCTTGCTTTAAAACCAGGGTTTAATCCACCATTTTCTACATAAGAAAAATGTTGTACCAAGTCAGGAATATGACAGTTGTTATCCTTTGTTTTTTTTGTGTTGAACATTTGATATTGCCATTTGATTAGGGACTTTCCGTTTTGAATTTTCCTCGGAGTTCAGAATTTTTGTGTTTTTTCTTTTTAAATGTGATTATAGGGATTTAAATTTGTATTGTATTATGGACTCAACATACCTGTTCAGCACTTGTCGTCTATAAATAACTCTGTAAATGAATACAGTAAAAAGAAAAATAAACACATTCAAGGCTTATAGTTGAGAAAGCAAGACGCATATTTCCTTTACACTCGACTAAGTGGCACTAGATTCAAAATAGTTTATAAAACTGTTGCGTCTTTGTCAAGCACTGAAATTCGAAACCTTTAAACAGTAACAACTGTTCTTGTGTTTAATGGAAGTAATTCTAGTACTTAATTTGGCTTAAAGTTGTTTGATTTGATTGTTACGGACGACAACTTGTATGATGTGTTACTAACACTTTCAAATCTGCAAAGGTGGGAACTTTTAGAAGCACCAGATTGTCCCTTGTGTGGAAACAGAGGAACAGTACAAAATGTACAGTCAGGTTGCAATATCGCTCTTACACAAGAGAGATATACACGGCGACACAACCAAGTACTCCTGGTACTTGCTGAAGTGATAGAGAAACAGAGAAAAGATGCAAAACAAACTAGATCAAGTTTGTGAAGGAGGGGGGACAAGGTAAGAAAAGTAAATACAACACATTAGGCATGTTAAATCATGCGAGAGACTGGCAGTTAGAAGTAGATCTAGGAAAACAGTTGCTATTTTCTGATATTGTACAAACTAACCTAAGAACAGACATGGTTCTCTGGTCTTCCAAAAAAGGTTGTTATTATAGAGCTGACTGTTCTCTGGGAGGAGAGATGTAGCGAAGCCAATAAAAGAAAGAGGACAAAGTACGATGAAATGTTGGCAGAGATAGAGGATGGCAGACATGGGACTTTCCCGTTGAGGTTGGCTTCAGAGGCACCCCTGCACAGTCAGTTTGGCGGTTGTTTTCTGCAGTAGGAGTGACTGGCCGGCAAAGAAGAACAGCAATTCAGAAATTGAACCAAGCAGCAGAGAAAGCGTTTTGCTGGATGTGGACGAAGAGAGACAGTCGTAGCTGGAAAGCCAACACCAATGCGCATTGATTGATCACCACTGTGGACCCCCATCCTAAGAGTGTACCAAGCTATGGATCGAAACATATAATGACGGATGTCCTCGGCTGAATATTTTTATGATGTTTACAGTCATTCAATAGAAATGATGTTAGTAACTTCATTCATTAATACAGCTTTTGAATGGATGTTGCTATGGATTGTATTTGTTTCTATTGTAACTATTGAAGTCAGAAACACTTGACAATGTTAATTTAAAGTAAACGTATTCTTGTATGTTTTTTTCTTATCAGTTATGAAACAATTAAGGACATTTAAGTTCTAAAACTGTAATATTCTGCAAAAATAATTCTGTTTCCAAGGAAAAATCGGTTGCTATGGTGATAAAATTAAAGAGACTCCCACACATTTTTCTATTTAATTTGGTAAAGTAATATTTGAACTTAAAAACTATAGTGCTCACTATGCTGTACACATTTGCACTTTTCTGAAAAACATACGAGAAAATTTGACAATTTCGCAATAATCCACATTTCAGAAATTTTGAAAATATGGGTTTTTCGATAAATTTATTCAAAGATTAACAAAGGAGTAGGTCCGGTAAGGGCCGATTTTGGCCTCAAATTTCAGGTTCATCTAACGAAAGTTTTTGGACACTTTTTAAACACTTAAGTGTCTATTTCAATTGATTCGATTAGTTTATGTGAAAGATTTTAACTGATTTAGTCATTAAAAACGCTCTGATTCAAGCTTAGATATGAAAAATCTATCAAATATGCCAAAAAACGTCACTTTTCAGATGGTTTTTGTCAAAAATGAAAGTGACCGCATCCGTGTTTATCCTCAACCTTTATTTATGTTTTGTATTATCATCAAATACAACTTACATTTCAATATTATGAATGAACACGAATGCGGCCACTTTCATTTTAGACGTAAACCGTCTAAAAATTAACCAAAATGCTAAAATTTTGAAGATTTCAGCAATTTAGCATGACTTAATGATGCTAGAACGCGATTTTGTGCATTGTATTGTCAAAAACCGCTCATATTTATGTAGCAGAAGCATTCTACTTTCCAAAATATAGCTTAAAGATTACATTTTCACAATTTTCTAAATCTGCTATATTTTTGGGCCAAAAAGGGGTCTTACTGAACCTACTGACATGCAATCTTAACTAAAATGAAGCTTAAACAAAGTTTTGTGAATGTTATATATGAAAATTTATGAAAAAAGTTTGATTTAGTCATAATCAGGCTCTGCATTGTAGTGATTTAGCTGATTTGTGAAAGAATTTATCACGCTTAACAACCAAAAAATAGAGTTTCCGTTACCATAACAACCACTAAGATTCTCTTACTCAAATTTTTGTTCTGAGCAGGATTTAAGTATTGCTTCTAGTAGTCAATTTATAGAAACAATTCTGAAACCATCATATATCGCACTCTGCCTGGTTCTTACACAGAGCTGTACATAACTAGGTGGAACAATATTATCATAAGTTAGTGGATTAGGATGTAATGGGTAGCAACGTCCGGGGATATGGGTTAGCAACACTCAGGGGCTATGGGTTTTGTAACGACGTGCGTTAACCAATCAAAATCCTAGAAATATACTAAGCCGGGGATAAGATGCTTTATTTTCCTTTAAGATTAATATCATATTGTATATTCTTGGAACAGGATTATTATTCAATTTCTGTGTTTACAAAAAAATTTACATAAAATATGTGAAAAGAATACTGAATAAAAGGTTCATCATTTCGTGCTCATTTGATGATTAAACATGTCATAAAGGCACTGCCAACAAACTCTTGAAATACTTTATTTCCACTGAATGATGATTATAACCATTTCTTGTGAATTTTTGTCAAATCTGTTAAATTTAGATGTTGAAAATAACACTTCATAATTGTTTTAACTCTTCAGCGTTTTTGCTAGTTTCATTTTTCAGACCGAAGTAATTGGTGAACTACAGTGATGTATCAATACATAGAAACGTTGGGAGGTATATGACAAATAGAGGTCCAAAAATGTATAGTTACCTGAGGAAGTTGGAACTTTCGTTTTTCACCATAAGTTATAAATAGGGAACTTTAGAAACATATGAAAGTATATTGGGTATATCAATATTCTGACTGCAGGAAATGTTTTTAAATAAGACAAGAAGAGATGGCCATGATGTTAAGATTTTGTATAGAACTTTATATTTAAATGTTTGATGAACTGCCTATTTCATAGTTATAAATATGCCGTTGGTCATCAGAGGTTTATGTCAAGGAAAGACGATTTCCGTTCTGCATTGCAAACTGTGATAACAAAACTTACATATGTTTAGTAATTGAGCGTAGTACACGGAGTTTTGCAGTAGCTGAGTGATGACGTTTTGTATTTTGAAATAGATATAACAAACAACAAACCAAAATAACTATATACTTTTGGCTTATGCATAGTGTTCTTGGCCTCATTTCCATGGTCCAATGAATGCCTAACGAAAAGAAAAAATCAAGCATTTACAATTGTTATATTGAATCGTTGTACGGGTAATATGACAGTCAGAAGGGTTCAACGTACCAAACATCTTGACTAAAGATAGATTGGGGGGGGGGGGGGGGGGTCTAAATCAAAATCTATAGAATGCTTTGATAATTTGTCAAAATATAGTTTATAACATGCTTTTTCTCATAAACATAATAAAATCAAAAATCAATTTTGGAATTAACTTATGAACTGAATAATATTCCAACCCAGTTTATACAGCAATAACTTCTAGCAAAAAATTTGTTTAATCCTCATAATTCGGAAGGCAAAGATTCGAAATCAACTCGTGTATTATTTAAATAATTCACGGTCAGTTTTTAAAAAAGCTAGTATTATATTGTCAATAGGCTTGACTTGATAAGTTTTATCTTGGATGACTGGCTGCCGAATATCGTCATTTGATTAATGTATATATTTTACGCGGTAAGTTTTATTTTCATGGTACATATTGTTACTTTGTCAAAGTTTTAGACTACACCAATGATGATGATCAACTTTGACTTCAGTTGAAGACAAACACTCTTAAAATGTTCTTTATATATAGTTTATTTGATGATGACCTTTTTGTATATATATATAGCATTATGTTTTATCACCTAACTGTAGTATTACACACCACACATATCAAATGTGTGTCAAAAACTGGTGTATATATGGGGAGAGATAGCTGGACATTTAAATCTAAAACATAATATTTAGCAAGCACCCTAGGTACATAATATTTAGCAAGTTCCGTAGGTAGTTTTATATGATGACAAATATCCTAGATCTTATTTGATCTCTATACTTCTCTAGCTTAATTGACTACCACAGAAAATAAATCTTACCTATCTATGAACGGTTCTATATATCTTGGTTCTCGGTAATACATCTTTTCTCAGTACTCGGACTCAGTACAAATCCATTGATTGGTTGATTTCTGATTCTGAGTACGATAATCGTGCACAAAATGTGTATGTCCGCAATGCCAGGAAGTCTTTACTTATTTTACATTCAGAAGTAACTCTTCAAATCTTAAACACTAGTTTTAGCTTATTTTTTTTGGGTTTAAAAAGTCCTTATATGTTTTGGCAATTTTCAATTAGCTCAATCATACAATATATTCTTATTGTTATGTATGAAAAAAGGGAAATAATAGTATTAAATAAAGTTGCTAAGTCACTGATGTCTGAGAACACATTAATAATAATCACCATTACAGAAAGATATGTAGATTCGTTATAAACTAATTAATTACACTTTTATTTATACTGTAGGTGCTGTTAGGACACCTCTTAAACAATACTGGGATTTTTTAGATTTTGTATACATTTCTTACCATGTGTAAAATTTTAGTGATATCACTGTTATTACTATCGGACTTAAAGGGGACAACATATCATATTTATAAAAGTTTGTTTTTTTATCTATTTTTAGGGTCAAGACTGGCTTGATATGTACACCTAAACAGGGTTTATCAAAACCTGTATTAGTTAAAGTATTGGAGTCTAGTGAGGTGATCATTCTTAATCTATCCATCTGAGCAAGAAATTATATCATTAAAAACACCTTATCATTCAAAATTACATAAGTTTAAATGTGCAAGGCGGATGTATGCATGTTATGAAAATAACTCTAACTACTAGTATCAAGGTACATTTAAGAAATAAGAAACTGTACTTTAAATTTGTAATAAAGTAAATGTGTTCTATTGTCAAATACATTTCAATATTAAATTTCAAGTTCGTATTGCAAATTGACAACACTTTGATTACTCACATACATTTTGGAAGGTTAAGCGCTATAAAACTAGGTTAAATTCGCCATTTTCTACCTTTGAAAATGCCTGTACCAAGCCAGGAATATGACAGTTGTTGTCCATTCGTTTGATGTGTTTTATCATTTGATTGTGCTATTTGATTAGGGACTTTCCGTTTTGAATTTTCCTCGGAGTTAAAAAAAAACCAAACCAAACGGGTAGCGCAGTTAACATTGTATTAAAAAAGTAATCCTATTCTAAAGTTTACAATAGATGCCAACAATAGATACATGTTCAAATTTTTTTCTTCAAATCTCGTATATTGATTACGAGAAAACAAATCAAGATAAATAGCCAAATGACAGAGAATATTGTAGTATGAACTAATAAAGGAGCAACATTGGTTGTGCCGACAGGAGTACTAGTATAACAAAATCAACGCAGACCAGGCGACTATAATGATATCTTTAGATCTAAGACTGAAGAATTTTATAATTTATAACAGTTTTTATTATAATACGAAAGGGAAAAAGTGAGGTTGCCTAAATCATAAAAATAGGTTTTAACAAAAATTTCGAACACCAAGGCAAATAAACCCGACAAAACCAAATGCCTGACTTTAACAGCTAACGAAATGATTGAAGAAACAACTGTCATATTCTCATTTAGACATTTTCTGAAGAAAATTATCGATAAATTCTAGCTCAATACCTAGCCAAACCTCGTATAATTAAGTATAATAAAATCAGAGAACTATATTTTACTAATGCACAAAAAATTACATACTATAATTCGCTCTTCAACAACGATATACAAAAGCTGAACTGTTATGATTAAATAAAGATGTTCATTAATTGCTTTGTACTTAATGTCGACATACTATATAAGCTTTGCTTACATGCTATCACTTCATTAAAATTGCGTATAATTATGAAATTATAAAACAGTTATTTATGTTTCTTAAAATAATACGAATCATGTATGTTCAAAACAAATAAATAATGTTTTGATATTAGAACAAACACAAAAAGGGCAGCAACAAAAAGGTATCAAATTTAGAAATTTGCAGCTAGTGCAGTCAAAAATATACCAATTATTGTTATTACAAAAGAAATACAGGTAATCATGCAAAATCTTAAATTTCCAATTAGTATGGCGTATTTTCTGCAATTTCTCACCGACATCAGTTAATTTTTCACACAAATATATATTTTCAGAGTACATAAAATGGCTTTGCATAATACAATTCTGATGGCAGTATCTGGTATTCTTATAGGAATTTATTTTCTGCCAGTTGAAAAAGATGTAGTTCTGGATGTAAAATTAAATACAACATACGACTATATTGTTGGTAAGTATATGTCTACCTATTTATACAGGAGCAGGTAGGATCCAGAAAAAAGGTATGAAAATAAAGTAATGCTAAAATAAATCCAGATTATAAAATTCAATTGATGCTTCGTAGATAATTTCAAGTCTTGACATTACAGGCAAGTTAATTATATTATGTAGATATATGAAGTCGTTGTCCTTTCAGTCAATCAATGAACCATTAGTACATTCTAAAGCTAAATTGGCCAGGGACTAAACACAGAATAGGACAGTCCCCATTTGTTTAGAAAGGTTTCCTATCAACCCTTATTTAATCTGCAGACTGGGTTCAAAAATAATAAATTGTGCTTGATATTGAACACAAATTAAATCAATTTTTTTAAACATTGCGATTTCAATTTATTTCTCATAATTTACTTACAGATTTGTTTTTTCTTTTAAGTTGGTGCTGGTTCATCTGGAGCAGTAATAGCAAACAGACTTTCGGAAGATCCAGAAATATCGGTGTTATTGGTAGAGGCAGGAGGTTCCGAATATGGTAATGAAGATATCAGTACACCTATTAGAGCTGCAGCCGTAGAGAACACTAAAAATGATTGGTCGTTTTACACTGTTTCTCAGAAATACTCACATCAAATGAAGCAAGACCAGGTAGTGTTATTAATCACGTACATATCGTTTCATTGTAAATAAGGGTATACATTAGCAGCAAAGACTTGATACGTTTAAATGATAAATTTTCAATAACAAAATGTCTTCGTACAAAATGACCCGACTGAAGTGTACTGTCGATACGGAGAATAAATCCATCGTACACATACATACATTTTTTTCATATTATTTGTTCCTGACAAATGAAACTCCACGTGTTTGCCTGAACACAACTTTACAAACGATCAATTATAAAATGATTTACTCTGGCAATAAGGTTACATGTATGTCTTAGGCTATTACGGGATTTCTCATGATCATTGTTTATTTTTAAGAATGTCGTATGAAACATATATAATATAAATAACGTTCAAATTTCATATTAACTTTAGCCCTATTTATTTTGAATTATAAGCTGTAAAGTGATTATGCGCAAATATAAGATAAATTAATCTCCCAATGCACGCTTATGTAATGAGTCCAATTTTTCACTAGAAAAGTTTCTGGCCCAGAGGTAAAGTTCTTGGAGGATCTAGCAGTATAAACTATCTCGCTTACGTCAGAGGAAGTAGATATGACTATGACAACTGGGAAAAAGAGGGATGTACAGGATGGAGCTATAAAGATGTCTTACCATACTTCTTAAAAATTGAGGATATTCAGGCTCCTCAATTTTATGATTCAGGTTCGAACTAGCTGAATTCCCCATTGAAAGTTTTTTATGTTTGCTATATATCTTTAAAAAAATCAAATTACTTGCTGTAAATGTTTTTCTGCTGATGCTCTGCTGTTAAAGTTTTAGTCTTGCATGCATTCGTCATTTGAAATATTGTGTACAGTAATCAATGACATAGATATCATTTAAATGATATGTATTTTGTAAATATTAAAAAGTTGATGATTATAAATAAATAAAAGCAACAGTAGTATACCGCTGATCGAAACTCATAAATCGATTGAGATAAAAAAAAAACATATCCGGGTTACAAAATAAAACTGAGGTACACAACATTAACATGTAACACACAAAGAAACGAACTGTAATATAACAAAAGTCATTTTCCTGACTTGGTTAAGGACATTTTATGAAAGAAATGGTGGGTTGAATCTGGTTTTGTGGCATGCCAAACCTTCCGCTTTTATGGCAATGTTAAATTTAACATTGAAATGACAACATTTCATGACAGGACTACCATACAAATAAATGGGAGAACATATAGGACAGAGAAACACACGAATAAAAGCTAACAAAAGGTACCAGATTTAAAATTTAATACGCCAGACGTGCGTTTCGTCAACACAAGACTACCCGATAATAAATCAAATACAATTCATGAAAAAATAGAAAGGGCATTGTATTATCTCTTTCCCCATTCTTTGTATGTATAATTATTTTCCAAACTATTCCTACATTTTTATTATCATTTTCCACAGGCTACCCCTTTATAGTTATTGTTTTATTCCGCAGACTATCAACAATCACATTTTCATTCTACAGACTATTCTTGAATACTAGATGTTTTATTCAAAACGCTATCAATAAACAATTATTGTTTAATTCTCAATTATGTCTGAAAATTGTTATTGATTATCTTTACAGATTATCATTCAAGGGGTGGGTACTTAGGTGTAAGTGAAGTTAAAAATACACCACTTCCAGAAATTTATAAACAAGCTGCACATGAAATCGGTATAGAACATGTTGACCTGAATGGAGAAAATCAAATAGGTAGAATAATTTATTCATGGTATTTTTGTTTTTATACACCCACAATATGGATCTACCGTCTTTCCGTTGTACCAACTATACCAATAAAGATAATAATTCTTCATTTTAATATTGATTTATAAGCAAAAGTCTTATTTTCAAATAATGAAAAAAAACTTTTTGTGTGCTCTTTAAGTCCAAAATGGATTAGAGTAAACTAAAAAGTAAATTTCACATTCAGAAATATGACACGCTGTTTTCAGATGTAAAATATGATTCATTACAGTTTTTTAAATGTGAATGGTGAAATAATAGATACTAAACAACAAATTCCTTAAATAAAGTCAGGTTTTGAATTTAAAATACTTTTGCTAAAAACTGTTATTTGGTTATTGATTTGAAATATTTGCAGGTTTTTCATACATGCAGTCGTCAATGAAGAATGGTGAACGTTCCAATACTGCAAAAGCTTACTTAAGACCTGTCATCAATAGACCAAACTTACACATAAGTATCAATACTTTTGTAACAAAGGTACTATATTCTTTCCTGTATTTACTATCTTTACCACAAAAACCGTGCCTTGCTAAGACACTGTATGTTTTTTTAGGGGAATATTGAATATTAATTTAAAAACTTCTGTATAAGTTAACAGCTGCATCATTTTCACAAGACAGCATTTCGAGATATTTGCCACAATTACTGAACTAGTGGAATATGTATGAATAAAGAAGTCTTTACAAAATTAAACTTCTCTGCGACTGTCATACAAGTGAGAGCTCTAGCTAGATCTAAAACTTGGTTAAATCCACTAATTCCAACATAAGAAATACCTGTACCAGGACAGGAATATGACAGTTGTTTTCCCTTCCTAATATGTGTTTGAGATTTTGATTTTGCCAGTCAATAAAGGTCTCTCCGTTTTGAATTTATATTTAATAGTCATTTTGATTATTTTACTTTTTTTAATGCAACATAAACCTTAAATCGCTAAACAATGGTCCTACAACATGACTGACATTAATATAAAAAAAAATCTGATTCGTATTCTAATATTTCGGTATGTCGCCGAATATATCTTTTAATAACTTTCCCGTATGATTTTGTTTGAAATTTGAAAAAGATGGAAATAAAGAAGGAGAATTCAAAAGCTTTCCCAAAAGAAACAATTATGTCCATTTAAACACAACATAACCATTTAAATGAAATTTCTGGTGTATAATTTTTTTTGTTATATCAATTGATCCATACAACAATATCAAATCAACATATGCGGTAAGCATTTTAAACAAACTCGGAGCATTACAGTCGAAAAATGAAACTACAACAAAAAGATACTATGGTGGTTAACGCTCTATCTTATAACTGCTTCAATAAAGTATGTGTTTCAGTTTCATGTGAGTTATACTAGAGTATGGAGTCTCAAGATGTAAACGAGAAAATAGCTTAAGTTTAACTTAAATTTTAACAGGTATTACTTGAGGGTAAAAAGGCTATCGGTGTAGAAGTAATTAAAGACAACAGAAAACTGAATCTCTATGCGATAAAAGAAGTTATCTTATCTGCTGGAGCCATCAACAGTCCTGCTATTTTAATGTTATCTGGAATTGGTCCGAAGAACCATCTGACAAAGTTAAAGGTAATTTCGTAGAGTTATGATAAAATTGAGAATGGAAATGGGTAATGTGTCAAAGAGACAACAACCCGATCAAAGAGCAGAATAGAGCCAAAGGTCAACATTGAAGACTTGTTTTTTTTTTGGTAAATTGTTTTGTTTTAAATTAGGCCGTTAGTTTCCTCAATGGAATTGTTTCATATTTTTCATGTCGGGGCCATTTGTAGCCGACTATATGGTATGGTATGGTATTGTGGACGTACGGTTGCTTATAGTTGTTACCACCATTTCGTTGTTGATCATACTACATCTCCTTAATTCTTCAGTGTTGAATTATAAAGTACCATCCTACACAATTTCAACAAAATCTAACAACCGGACTTGGGTGAGTTGCGTCCGTTTAGTGTTCCTATAGTTTTCAATGCTCAAATAATTCTTAATCCAATAACACCTGTACAATTTCAATGATCAAATCAAAATTAGATATAACTATCCAACAATATTTCTGAGAAAAATCATCTTGCCGGTCCTAGAGTAGCCGAAACAGGCAGACGCATGGATATATAAGTAGACAATTGGGCAGATACAAACCATGACTAATTTCCTCTATCAAATTGCCGCGGGGGACAAACATCTTCATGTTCCAAAGATTTTTATTAATCAACAGGTAATTATTTATACAGATTTTTCGCAATTCAGGGTATAAATATATAATTCAATTTAACAAATTCATACAGAGGCTTATTCTCAAAATTCAACTTTACATTTGTTTCTCAAGAACCAGAAATATCATTTCACCGGAAAAAAATGTATTTAATGATTTTCAATATTGAAATATCCAAATTTATAACGTATATATGTGTTAACTTTTTTCAAAAGTTGACTGAAATACATCGACTTTCATTTCAAATGTTGACTGAAATACCTCCAAATGACGAGGAAGCTTTTAAAGACCTGTAATACCCATGAGGGTCTTCCACGATCTACTGTTACACATTGAGCAGATGACAAAGTAATTATGTCTGTTTGTTTGATCAATATCTGTTACTAGCACTCCCAAGTCTACATTTTTTTCAGATTTAATTATTCATGTAATGTGTTTATATAATAGTTGGTATATATAAGTACAGTTCTTTTTTGTATTTGGCAGAAAAATTGCCATGTGAACACTGACAGGCGGGAGACATTATATCACTGTTCTTTTCAATTAAATTTCTAAAATATTAAGATTTTTATCCTATCAAAATGGCATCCTTTGTTTCTGTATGTGTAAAAGGAATACAACAATGTTAAATCAACTACATTATGCACTAAATTTGAAATTGCATAATACACATGGAATTACTGAAACAACCATTGGCCACTCATATATACACCGAAACAGCAGCTGAGATTTCCAATCATGAAAACTTCTCATGCACAGTATTCTGGAGTTTTCAATATTACCAAAGTTGTTTTAAAAATTAGACAACGAAAATGACATTATGCATGCCATTGAAGAGATCAATAGAAAGAAATCCTATGTTTGAATTTTACAATCTAATATAATAACTTGATTTACACATACATTGAGAATTTACATTATATAAATCAGGAAATATAGAAATGCATGTATCCAATGGAAAATCATACGCATTACAAATTTAAAGACTTTTTTTTTTTACAAATTAGTAAAGTGCATTGTACAATTTAAAAGATCTTATGTTCTTTTTCACGGGTTCAACCGAACATAAAGCATTTCTTTTCTATACAAGGCTTAATAACACAAAACACAAATATACTATGGGATGTAGGTTTGCAGCATCCAGTCTTTTAATAATACATTCGGAACATAATAACATGTGGGAAAAAAATTAGAATGGCAGGTGTTACGCCAAAAAACGGTCCTTATCACATTCTCTTCACTAGAAGTATGATCAACAGCCTGAACAATCTACAAAATATAATTACAAAAATTAGAAACAATTCGCAACTTTGGAAGTATACATGTGCATCGATTGAATTGTACAATTCTATAAGAATAATCTTAATATACGTGTGAAAGACAGTACCTATAGAACAACAAGTGTTTTTAAAAAAAAACAAAATAAAAGTCAAACAGACCTTAACAGCAATGAATTAAACGTGTAGACTGATTGAATGCAAACCGTCGAATGATTTAATTCCCACTTAGGTATGCACTGGTGAATCCACCCGTGCAAATTACTACGCATAACGGTATTCGTTAAGCCTTATAACGAAAAGAAATTTATTTATGTTCTTTTTCACGGGTTCAGCCGAACATAAAGCATTTCTTTTCTATACAAGGCTTAATAACACAAAACACAAATATACTATGGGATGTAGGTTTGCAGCATCCAGTCGAGACAAAAGGCGAAAGAGTGTATATTAGATGCCAAGGTATAAGAAACAGACTGTCTTTCACCTATCAGTCTTTAGAATTTTCGGTTCGCCAACGGCCATTAACTTTGAAAAGCATATCTGAAACACCGTTGTTTGCGGCTTGAGAAGCGCCTCCTCTACGTAAACTATACAAACTAAATTGTTTTTGTCTAACCCTATTGCACTTAAAGCTTCTCTGGCTCTAGTATAAGATGAAGGCTTATATATTTTACTGAATACTAAGGTATCTTTTGGGGGCTGCAAAGAACAAAAATGTACTCCGAAGAATTAATCTTAAGATTGCTAATTAAGTCACAATAATATTTAAAAAAAAATTAACAGGATAAGTTGGTATATCCGTATTTGCTATCATAACTATACTACCTTGTCTATAAATATCGGTCTTGCCATTGTGAACTATAACTTCAACGTGTGTTTTATGAAAATTGATATCACTCATTATTATAAGCGAGAGTTCTTTGTATCTAAAAAATCAAGCATAAGCCAATTATGACATACAAAGTAACAGGTTAGAATTATCATGATACAGGTTAAATAGGAAGTTAAATTCTTTCTTTTGTATGGTTTTCGCCTATCCTTCAAGTACAGAAAATCACGACCAGATCCGTGATACAAGCGGCCAGGTCTGCATATTTAACATATGTACACTGTACAATCTAAAAATACAATATGAAAAAACAAAAAAGTGGCAAGGTACGCATAGAAAGTTTTACTCAAAATTCATTCATTCATTTTAGCATCAAGTTTCAGTACAAGACATGGAAAGATATGCAATGTCCTATCCTTCAAGGACAGAAAATCGAGGCCAGGTCCGTGATAAAAGCGGCAAGGTCCGCATATAAAACATATGTACACTGTACAATCTACAGTTACAATATAAAAAAGACAAAAAAGCAGCAAGGTCCGCACAAAGATATTTTTATTAAAAATTCATTCATTCATTTTGGCATCAAGTTTCAATACAAGACGTGGAAAGATATGCAAAATCCTATCCTTCAAGGACAGAAAATCTCGGCCAGGTCCGTGATACAAGCGGCCAGGTCCGCATATTAAACATATGTACACTGTACAATCTACAGTTACAATATCAAAAATCAAAAAAGCGGCAAGGTCCGCATAAAGAATTTTTTCTCGAAATTCATTCATTCACTTTAGCATCAGGTTTCAATACAAGCACATTTGAAATAAACCTATAATCGTTTAAAACCGAATTCTCAGCACATCCCCTGTTGAAAAAAAATTAGAAGGGGTTTTATACTCAACAAAGTCTTGCACTAAACCAACAAGTTTGCCGGTGTCAACAGACTTCAGTATCGGCCAGATAACTGTCGATTTCAAGTAAGGGATACCCAATGTACCGTTAGCTTTACATAATTGAATATGTTTTACAGTGTAAGCTATTAAAGATACATGTGACAAGAGCAAATTATTATCGATTGACCAGTCAAACGTGAATGCATCAATTGTAAAAATATACCTTTTGTTAAAGGATCAAAAAGCTTTGAATTATACCTTGGGAGTTAAGCATTGTCACTATTAGCAAACCGATCTAAGCTAAAAGGTCCCAGTATTTTATTAAAATAATGGAAAATTCTGTCCGACAACGACCAATCGTCAAAATCAAATATTTTCCTATACTGATCCGCGGTAGTATTCAAAGTCCTTGATATCCACTCAATTTTCAAACACATCGAATTTTCTGTACAAAAATAAAAAAATCTCCATAGCTAGATTGGGCAAATCCAGTTTCATACTGCCAACTTCGAATATTTTATCTACGTTTTAGTAATCGGTGAGTAGTTTGAAACTATTTTAAAATGATCAGGAAAGCTTTCCAAGTCAAAATCACTGCCTTTAATTCTCGCCAAGTTGACCTTTATGATTTTAGTGAAGAATGCCAAAATTCTAACTTTTTAATAGACACAAGATCTAACTTAACTCTAGAGTCCCAAGAGGATCGATCATTTACTAAATGGTGTAAGTGTCTTGTCATAATTCTACATATATTACCTAATGCGGGTGATAATGCAATGATTTTACCAATATCCGCTGCAAATTTCCTTGCAGTCGTATAACAAGGATTTATAAGTGTCACTTTTCTATGAAAACACAAGAAACTTTTGTGATTCAACATGCATATCTATATGGAGGTACCCCGATGATGTCTTGAATCAAACTTAAATGCAAAATTTTTATTTTGTTGCATACGTTTTGGCCTCTTTTACAACCTCGTATTTAAATTTAAATAACATTTCGTATTGATGTACGTGTCTGAGGTCAAGAATCAACACCGATAAAGGATTAACAACAAAAGGGGGAGTGCTAACTTCCTTAGCGACTCCCGTAAATACCAAAAATACAGAAGTAGGTGCATCGGTAATTTTCCAAAAATTCAAGTATATTCTATTCTATTTTATTATCTATAGGTAAAACTAATATTTAGAACTCGGCCAATAAAAGTTTTTCTTTCCAAAATTGTAGGCTATTATACAATCGACCTTTTACATTTTAAACTTGTACTAACTCATTGTCATACTCATATGTGTCTAAACATAAATTATAGTCAATCAAAGATAATACCTCATTTGGAACTGCTGGTGTTGTTAGACCGCTCATTTCTGGACAATTAGACGACCAATGTCCTGTGGAAAACAACGAGAAAGCATCAGCTGTAGGGATGCTAGTAGGATTGTCATCTTCACTCCTATAATGACTTCTTGCAGGTGCACATTCAGGAGAACTTTGGACTTCCTCGTCAGACATGAAGTAGGAAAAAGTCAAACAGACCTTAACAGCAATTGAATTAAACGTGTAGACTGATTGAATGCAAACCGTCGAATGATTTAATTCCCACTTAGGTATGCACTGGTGAATCCACCCGTGCAAATTACTACGCATAACGGTATTCGTTAAACCTTATAACGAAAAGAAATTTATGTATTTTATGAACTAAGGAATGTATTCGTATGATTATGGCGGTTAATTCCCACCATACTATGAAATTGACGTCTTGAGTAAATTTTATTTTTGGCTTATAAAATAGTCTTTATATATGGCGTGTGACCTCATAAACCAAATCGTGGTTGACTAACTATGTTCTATATAACTAACATATACATATATATATGATTTTAATTCAGATATGCACTAAAAAACAATTCATTTGATTACATAAATGATGTAGACGTTTTTGAACTATTTTCTGCAAATCTTCCTCCAGATTCCTGTTGTTGCCGATTTACCAGTTGGTGAAAATCTCCAAGATCACTATCAAATTTTCGTGAAGTTTTTGATAAACAAACCGTACTGTATTACGTCTGCTGAAACAGTCTCGTTATGGAATGAAATGCAGTATCATATATTAGGAAAAGGTACATAGTTCAGTAATTTAAAACTATAAGAACGTTTCCTATGTGAGTCAAACACAAGTTATACTTAAATATTCAAAAACGTATGACTATTTTTTTTAGAAAAATAAGTCACAGTCAACGAACATAGCTTTTGTTAAAAATATGCTTTAAAACTTTGAAACTTTTATATGCTTTGCTAATTTCAGCATTGTTTTTTTTTCAATTTTCCAAAGGAATCATCTACCTGGTTTTTATGTAACCTTTGATTTGATTTCCACAATTAATGTCAGAATAAAGTACTTGTATATGAAGGGAATATAAATTAACGTTAACCTCATTTATCTTTTCCCTTTGAAATATATGTTGTTAAATGGATTTAACCCCCCCCCCCAAAAAAAAAAACAAACAAAAAAACTAAAATAAAAGAAAACCAACAACACACAAACAACAAAACACAAATGAAAAATATACTGCATAGGTTTCTTTCTGACATAAATTGTTTTACCTTTTTACGGTCTTATTGTTCCAATAAGACAACGATACAATAAGCATTTATTAGCAGGTGTTCTCAACACGCAAATTACGACGCGCTTTTTTTTAATACACATTTATTATTTTATGTGAAGGAGTTATGACTACAAGTGGTTTGGAAGGACATATTTTTGGTAGGATGACAGACCGAAACAAGAAAGAACCACTGTATCCAGATTATCAGCTTGAGTTTTTCAGCATTGCACAAGATGATCTGTATATGGAATATGGTATACCAGTTAATCATAATGAGTCTGTAAGTACTATAGATTTCATTTTAGAAATATCCTAAAGACACTATTATATCGCTGTTAATAAATTTATTCATATAAATATGATTGAAAGAAAATCAATAACGTATAGTTGTTGAAAGTCGAAATGTTAAAATCGAAATTCAAAAGTTCAACTTTTAAACCAAAAAAATCAAATAGATTTGAATTACGGATCTCTAATGATCTGTTTTAGCTTTCGCATATTTGTTTTTTTAGTTATTTCATTGAACGAAATTGAAGAATGAAATGTAGAAGAAACGACTCAATCAAAACATTTTCGAATGTTGTACCATTAAATAAAAAGGTGTGATGCTAGAAGCTGAAATTGTGTAAAATGAGTTGCAATCTGATTAAAAATATATTTGGAAGATAGAAATATGATATAATTGCATCGTTATTACAATTCTCCTGGTATAAACAACCCATCAATGTAGACATAAAACCAATACTGTACCAAATATCCAAGTATTATAATTAATACTTGTACCAAATATCCAAATATAATCAATATTTGTACCAAATATCCAAATATATATAAACACTCTGAATATACACGCCATAAAAAGGCTATAATAAATACCAAAGACTTTGTAAAGTGGATAGTCGCACGACAACGCCGATGCTCTATATTTAATAAGAAATAAACATAATTCATATTCATACATATATATATATACACATATAATATATAATTCAAACATCAGTTTCAAACAAAAAACTCTCAAATAGCTGAATAAAATTTTAACCAGAAGTAAAATTTACCAAGAAAAAAGCGAACTGTTCAGATTGACGGTGTCGTGCTGAATGATTACACGGGCAATAAAATACCGCGAAAATAATTTTGAAGCGGGAAACCTAAACGCCCCCTATGTTACATTGATAAACCACCCAGGAGAAATTAATTTCACTCTAATGCACTGCCCGTTTAAACGAATGAAATTACAATTCTCCTGGTATAAACAACCCATCAATGTAGACATAAAACCAATACTGTACCAAATATCCAAGTATTATAATTAATACTTGTACCAAATATCCAAATATAATCAATATTTGTACCAAATATCCAAATATATATAAACACTCTGAATATACACGCCATAAAAAGGGGTTCGTGTTGTTTATTCTTTAGTTTTCTATGTTGTGTCGTGTGTGCTATTGTTTTTCTGTTTGTCTTTTTCATTTTTAGCCATGGCGTTGTCAGTTTGTTTTAGATTTATGAGTTTGACTGTCCCTTTGGTATCTTTCGTCCCTCTTCTATAATAAATACCAAAGACTTTGTAAAGTGGATAGTCGCACGACAACGCCGATGCTGAACCCAAAGAACGGGAAGCTATATATATAACTATTATAGTATTAAAATTGTTTATAGTCCAAAATGCAATTAATAAAACAAAAAGAAATTTATTAAATTCCCAAATTCTGGGAAACGATCATACGTTCTGATAAATCGTCTTTAACATAGCCATCCTTTGAAGTGTCCGACTTCCAACGTCCAAGACGTTTAAAAAGTCTGTCTGAAACTCCAAATCTCGCTGCGGCTGTAGCACCCCCAGATCGTAAACTATGTAATCCGTATGATTTTATATCGGGAACAAATGGTGAAAAAGCATCAATGAAAATTTCCCTCATCCTTGTATAGCTTAAAGGCTTATTCGTTGAACGAAAAACAAATTTTCCTTTCACTTGCGACAAATTTCTGAATAAATACAGATTTGAATCGGATTGAATGCCACTCCATTGCATATATAATTCCAAATTACGAACTGGACACAACGTTGTCCCGGTCTTCGCAATAATCAGCCAGTTTCCATCTCTGTAAATATCCGTCTTGCTTTTTTCAATGAAAATTGAAATGTGTGATGATTTGAAATTAATATCAAAATAACGCAAATTTAGCAATTCTGATACACGCATAAATCCTGCATATCCCAATATACATGCACAAATGGTACGTTGTGAAAAAAGATTTTCTACACAAAATAACTTAGCATACATAGCCTGCAATAACTCAGGAGTTATCGGCTCTTTCTTCTTAATTTGTGAGCCTAATTTCCTTTTAGCGCCTTCAAAAACACATTTAACTAATTGAGAATCTGTAGGAGAATCTGCACCAATAATCGAATGCGCCCACTTTATACTATAAAATGCATCACATACGGGGCTAGACGTGGCAGAAAATTGCACTAAAGAAGCTAAATATAAAGCCAAATATAACGGTTTTGTCGGTAAAATATCAACATCAGAAATGTGGTTGATTTCCGCCCACTTTTTCCATCTCAAAAAACCATAGTAGTATTTCTTTACTGTGTTGTCCGATTTACTTTGCGCTAACAAATCGGGAATAATTGCTAAATAACTGTCAAGATCATTTGGTAACTCTGTAATATCGTTTCTGAATACCTGGAAAAACATATTTAATAACATAATTGTAAATAAATATGTGGTTCCTTCAAATTTTTGATATAGTTCATCAATACAATACATAATACAGTACACCAATAAAATAAAATATATGCAATAAAACTGTCAACCATTACATAAATAACTACCACCAAGTTAATACTAATTGTTAATTAATGTCTCCCTGAAATCCATTCTAAGAGCCAACACCTTAAATGGTAAATCAATATTACCAAAAACTGATTTATTCCCTCTACCAGGTAAAAAGTTAGCTTTGTTAGTAGGTAGGTAATAGAAACCCAACACCTGATCAATAAATCTATCACCTTTGGGACACAAAAACGGCCAGTAATTCGCCGATCTCCACAAAGGTAAAATAACAGTACCATATGCATTGCACTGCTGCATATACATAAGGACTTTCAATAATAGGCAAACTGGGGGAACATACCACCCATTTATACCTTGCCAATTGACAGTGAACGCATCAATACCCATTGAATGTACATTCCAATACCTGGAGTAAAATACAGGTAATCGATGGTTATGATCACTGGCAAACCAATCAATTTCATGAGGTCCCCACAGGGAATCCAAATATTCAAAAACGTGTACTGCAACACCCCAGTCATCAGTGTCTATGATACGACTAATATAGTCTGCAATTTCATTCTCAGCCCTGGGTATCCATTCAACCTCTAGGGACACGTTGAACTTTAAACAAGTCACAAAAATGTCATATGCAATATCTTGCAAATAAGGCTTCATACTGCCTTTATGAACAATTGAAACAACGTTTTGGTTATCCGTAAACCATTTAATGCGTTTATCTCTCATAAAATCTATCAAAGAATGAAATACACATTTAACAGCCGTAAGTTCTTTCCAAGTAGAACTATGATGTACATCGTTTTCATGCCACATACCATGAGCAATATTCTTAGGATTTTCTACTGTAAATCCACCATATCCAGTGCCACTAGCATCACTATAAACAATAGTGTGACACGAAAAATCGGATACAAAATGTTTAAAATTAATACATTTAATATTTTTCTTCCAGAATATAAGCTGCTCTTTACTTTGAACCGAAAGTTCAATATAAGATTTCCAAGAACAAGCTGACATTACATCAATACTTAGATATTTAGTCATAATATAAGCCACATTTCCTATGACATACGACATGGATATAATCTGGCCAATAACAGAAGCTACAGTTCTCACATAAACTTTACCTAAATTTCTTAAAGATTGTTCAACTTGTATTATGGTATCAAACAATTTTGACAGTCTATCAACTGGTATGCTCAGAATAGCTTTGTCTGTATCAATAAAATAGCCTAAATATATCAATGTTTTACTGGGAGACCACATGGATTTTTCAACCTTGGGTACAAACCCACTATCAATAAGATCTTGTTTAACTTGTGCGGCAATATCTGTACACGAGTTAATATCAGAATGGGTGCCAAATCCATCATCTAAATACATAAGAATTTGTTTACCCTCTCCTCTCCATTTTTTAATTAGCGGCCTGGTGACTTTAGTAAATATATAACAGGCAGAACTCAATCCAAAAGGTAGGACGAGAAATTTAAAATATTTTGTACTTTCACCATATGTCCAAGAAAACCCAAGGTAATCTGTATGCGGCTCGTATATGTCTAAATGGTGATAAGCTGAATGTATATCAAACTTAAAACAATAAAAATCTTGTTTGATAAATTGCATAGCTACACGGATATCTTCAAATTTCACAGATGTCTTCCACAGATGTAAATTTACGTGACGTAGATCTAAAATTAAACGTTTTTTGCCATTGTTTTGAACAGAAACAGTTAATGGATTAACGACTAATGGTTTATCATTAATACATTCAATAATAAGTCCTCTTATCAAAAGATCATCAATAGCTTCTAAAACAAAATCACTGTGTGTTATAGCAGAACGATTGTTTTGTAAACAAACGGAAGGCGGTGTAGTATAAAAAGGTATTTTATACCCATGTAAAATAGTATCAATAATGAAATCATAACAACCAATGCTATACCAAAAATCAATATGTCTCTTTAATCTACCTTTGACGATAATTTTAGCCTGACCTTGTTCATATTCAAAATAATCATGTGTAAGATAGTGTGCACTCGATTGACTATCACTAGAAATATTTAAATACTCATCTTTTATGAAATCATTCCGTTTTTGGCTTGCCGACTGCTTTAGGATTGAATGGGCATCTATTCCTCCAGTGTTGGTTAGATCCACAACCATAGCAGGCTCCTTGTTGAACTCTAGGCTGACTTCCGCTCGTGCTGGGCATGTTTGAATATAACGGGAATCCGGAATACCAACCGGACTGAGGTTCCCGAAAGGGCTGCTGTTGGAATTTTGCTGGAATATTAGGTACATTCTGAGCAGAATTATTAACATAATTAGTAGAAGATTTAACCTTTTTTGACGCCTTGAATTTGCGCTTTTTAATAGCTCTATTTTCTGCTTTGGTGATTTTGTTTTCATCCTCGGTATCACTTGCAACCGGATTTGTCTCATACTGCCTAACAGTATCCCAACCACCCTCACTGCTATCAGCAATCTTAATTAATTTGTTACGTTTTTTAAGCTTGTCAATAACATCAACAACAGTTTCACGTGCGTAGTCTGATTTACAATGTTCAATAGCCCAAATTACTTGATTAAGGTCTTCAACAAATTCAGAATTAAGTGTATGCTGCACTTTATTACCCTCATATTTCCAGTGATATTCATTATCAACTTTGAGTTTTTTAACCTGCGACGCGACAGCTAAAGTGGACCCCTGAACCTCATTTTTTAAATCAATGAACTCCTGACGGAGTTTAGAGTTAATGTCACCTTGTTGTTTAACAGCTCTGAAAATGTCCTGTAATGAAACATCAGGAGATTCTTCAAGTGGTGTTGGATTCTCTGGATCCATGGCTAAGTTCAAGATGAAAATTTACCAAGAAAAAAGCGAACTGTTCAGATTGACGGTGTCGTGCTGAATGATTACACGGGCAATAAAATACCGCGAAAATAATTTTGAAGCGGGAAACCTAAACGCCCCCTATGTTACATTGATAAACCACCCAGGAGAAATTAATTTCACTCTAATGCACTGCCCGTTTAAACGAATGAAATTACAAATACACTAACACTACAGTTCGGGTTTTGTTTTAAAAGGTAATTAAACTACTACAAACAAGATCCAGTTCTATGGAGTTTACAATGCTTGCCATTCAACAGCATCCGAAATGTACAGGTTATGTAAGACTTCAGAGTACTGATCCATTCGATTATCCCGCTATTGACCCAAACTATCTATGCGAATATGATGACGTGAAGACTCTTCTTGCTGGTACGTATTGAATAGCGTTTTTTAACTAAGTGAACTAATTATAAACAGCACTGAAAATAATTAAAATATGAACGGAAGCGTATTTGAACCAAAATATGCGTTTAAATTTCATATTGAAATAGTCATATTGAAGGAACTAAAACAATATACTAGTTATGTAAACTCACGACGTCAAAACACGACCAACAGAACTACATTTAATGCAATATATATCTAATTTCTTATTCTAAAATGTGTAAACCTGTGAATGTGAACTATTATTTATAAGTATTTAATCAAACCTTTCTATGAACCATAACCTAAAAATGTCTCTGTTTAGGATGACTCTGATATCTTTGAGACTCAAATCAGCTCATCATAGATATCATGATTAAAATTTTGTATTAATTTTGCGCCTTAATCGCGGTTTGTCTACAAAAGACTCATCAGTGACCCTCGAATAATAAAAAAGATCGAAAGGCCAAAAATGTACAAAGCCTTTAAGTTTATATTCTAAAATTTGCCAACATCGATTGTAGTTGCGAGGCAAGTATAATCTGATCAAATGCTTAACCTAAAGGGATTAGGTAATGGATGATTCAATCACTCCAAAACAGTGCTTTGCATTAAATGTTTAAGACTTATTAAAAACAATTTATGAGTATAATGATTTTGTTGACTTTTTACATATAAAGAAGATTTTAGAACATACATATGCTTCAAGAGTTTTTTTTTTTTTGAACAGGTATACGAATAATGCGTAAATTGGAAAAGACAAAAGCTTTTAAAGAAATAGGTGCAATTTACAATAGAATGGATTTCAAGGGTATATGTGACACAGAAGAGTTTGACTCCGACGAATACTGGGAATGTATTATACGTCACTGGGGCATGACAGGATACCACCCTGCATCAACATGTCGCATGGGGTCAAAGACAGACCCTACTTCCGTTGTTGATCCACAACTTAGGTTTGTTTAATGTATTGTCAAAAACACCGTTTTAAAAAAAGTAAAGTAAAACAAAAAATTAGAAATAACAAATGAACATCAAATAACAGTGAATAAATCTCAGACTATTGCAATGTTTATTTCAATTTGTCAGTCACACCCTATTACTGGCTATTAAAAAATAAAAAATAAAAGCAAAAATATCGAACTCCGAGGAAAATCAGAAACGAAAAGTCCATGGTCAAATGGCAAAATCAAAAGCTCAACCACATCAAACGAATGGATAACAACAGTCACGTTTGCAAAATTCATTGCATTGCATTATCAGTCTGAATAGCAAATGAAATAAGTTCTGTGCACGGGATCAAAAACAAATGATTTGAAAGACAATCGATAACATAGACCAATTGTATTTGCCGCAAGGATACTGACCAATAAAAGGTTGTAAATACATGAACTTCAGAATTAATTAGATATGTCGACATATATGCATACATTTAATTTTTTATTGTTGTTTTCCGAAGTCTATGATCGTATCCAGGAACAAAGGTAACAAAAGAAACAAAGGACACATTTCACATTAAAACAAAAAAAGACAAAACAAAAGACTATTCCTTATTTTATGCTTTGAAATCGGTCGTCTGAAACAATATCTGTTGTCTTTATTTGGTATAACAAAATATTTCAGTGACAGGAAAGTTAAAATTAATGTATAGATATACAAAGAATTAAATGATAATTCTTTGTTCAGATTTATTCAATGAGAAAACGAAATAACTAAAAGATATTTTTTCAAACTTAAAAAAAAAACAGTCAGCTAGACAGAACCTTTAGAAAATAAAACCTGTTTTTTCTCACAAGACACTCGAAATGTATTTGATACAGAAACAAATACAGAAAATTTGTTTTTATAAATGAACAACTGGACAGAACCTCGATTAAAAAAACCTGGTACTTCTAATAAGATACACGGCATGTATTTCATACATATAAAGATGTTTTCATAAACGGTCAGCTGGACAGCACCTCCAGAAAAGGAACCTGTTGCTTGTCATGCATAAGATAATTCACACATAAATGAATACAGAAATGTTGTATCATAGAATCTAAGATTATTGTCAGGTCAATTTCTAAGTTGCTGGTATATGAAGGGTAGCTATGACATGCAGTGTTTATTTCTTTTAATTCAAATAATGCATGCTTAAAGGATCATACAGAAACATACATAGTGATTTTGTCGTTAAAAGTTAATCTATCATTCAATAATTGATCACAACTTAAATTTGGATCCAAACTGTTTAACAACCCAGAAATGTTGCGTGTGCTTCCATAAAATTGACCTCTATCTATTACAGAGTAATTGGAATATCCGGATTACGTGTGGCTGATGCTTCTGTGATGAGACATTTAACATCAGGGAATACAAATGCACCATGTATAATGATTGGCGAGAAAGCAGCAGATCTCATTAGAGGCAAAGATACCGTCAAGGCGTTCAGGGATAAGATTAAACATTTAAATATATAAAGCAGGCAGTTTTTTTTAAAAGAGCATTACGATAATCTGTTGGAAAGTGAAATTTATTTTGGTAATAGCCCTAATGATGACAACCATAAATTTCTTAGATTTGGATTATGGCAAAAGTAGAGTTAATGTATCTGAAGTAGTTGCAGTTGTATAAATTATGTTTTAAAATATGTTCACTCTACATTGTAAATGCGAAGATGTGTAATGAAATATCAAAAAGATGTATGCAAAATAATTAGTATATTTGCTGCTGACGAATTTTCTTATTTATATATACAATCATTCAAGTATGTTTTTTGTATTTTCTGTTTAAACTGTCCAACCAGAAAAATACGAGGTAAACTGGTACTTTGATATATGTGGTGATAGGAATGTTAATGTTTGTTGTGTTCTGAAATATGTGTTAATTTAATTTAAGATCTGCAGAAAAAAGGGGTTGTTTTAAATAGTACTTGGCTTCCGAACAGTAGTTTGTCATTAGAAGACCTAGAATATGGATTGAGAATTAACATGTAGAAAAGTTATACGTGCATGATTCAGGATATAGATATAGGAAGATGTGGTTTAAGTGCCAATGAGACAACTCTCCATCCAAGTCACAATTTGTAAAAGTTAACCATTATAGGTCAAAGTTAAGTCATTGCTAAACCTTGGCTCACACAAAACAACAAGCTATAAAGGGCCCCAAACATTTACCAGTGTAAAACAATTCAAATGGGAAAACATACAGTATAATCTATATAAAAAACGAGAAACGAAAAACACTTATGAACCTCATCAACAAACGACACCTACTGAACATCAGATTCCGGACAGTTGCAAACAAATGCAGCGGGTTTAAACTTTTGATAGGTACACACCTTCACCCTTATCTGAAACAATAGTGTAATTTCACAACATATAGAGACACACTATAAAATGTCATGGGTTACGCAACTAAAAGACATATTAAGTGAACATACACTGAACGAATAAATTTGATCTAGCTATGACACAATGTAAATTCCAAATCAATAAATAAGGGGTTATATGTTAAACAATTGCAGAAAAACATTGATACATCATACAATGTTTATACAAAATCAATAAAATAAGGAGTGAAAAATAACAGTCAACAATAGAATTCCGCGGTGTGATATTAAACAATTAAAAAAAATGACAATAACCTTGAAAAAAGCCGCCAAATACAAAAATATACACTATATGAAATAAACATGTTTTCGTCGTAAGGAATATCGTTAAAATGTAGAAATGAAGTTTTCATTTTACAAAAATAAGTATAGTACGAAGAAGTGAAAATTTAAAGTCATACCAAACAAGTATCAAAGCTGGTATATAGACGAGATATAATCTTGGATAAGTAAACATTAAACAACTTACCTGTTTAGCACGTGTCGTACATAAATAATTATGTAAATGGATACATTCAAAAAACCTAAAAACATTACTTACTTATATTTAAAAATGCAAGACGCATATTTCCTTTACACTAGACTCAGTAGCACAAGATTCAAAACAGTTGTATTCATAAATCTATTGCGTCTTTGAGGAGCACTGACAATCGAAATTTTCAAAAAGTTTCAACTGTTTCTTGTGTTTTAATATAAAAAAAAACTTTAGTACTTAATTTGGCTTTAATGTTTGATTCGAGCGTCACGGATGACAACTAATTAACTGTTTGGAAAAAAATATTAATATTGGGAATTTGCAATGACTTCAACGAAATGCTGTTCTAATTTCTGAGGAATACAAGTTTCCCATTTCTTTGGCAAAACCTTTTCAAACGTTTGATGTATAGTGCTTAATATAGTGATTTAGATTTTAATGACATTTTAATCCTCCATAGGATTTTTTCAGTGATGCTATATTGCTTAAATGTCATGATTTATTTTTACATACGTAACGAGAGTCATATTGTATATTCTTGGAACATTAAAATTTCTGTGTTTACCAAGGTACGACATAAAATTTGTGGACAGAATATACGATTTAAAGGTTCATCATTTCGTGTTCATTGAATGATTTCATTGATTCCATAAAGACACTATCAACTACTTAGTAACTTTTTATGTTGTGTCTTGTGTACTTTTATTTGTCTGTCCTTTTTATTTTTTAGTCATGGCGTTATCAGTTTCCTTTCGATCTTTGTGTATAAATATCTTGGAGGGTTGTAGTAGCTGAGTGTTGACGTTTTGTATTTTGAAATAGAAATAACAAACCAAAATAACTACAAACTTTTAGCTTATGTATATTGTTCTTCACCTCATTTCTACGGTTCAATGAATGTCTAATGAAAAATATCAACCATTTACAATTGATATATTGAATCGTTATTCGAACTGTTAGTCAGACAGGGTTCAATGCACAAGTGGATGAATCAGACCTTAAACGAACTGAGTTGAAATTGACACGACCTTTAGATTCTAAATATAGATTTATGTTTCTGTTTGTTATAGGTATTTTGTTTTGGTTCAGGTTTTTTTTTATAGAAAAAAGATTGTTTTCATACAGACAAATGAATTATAATTAAAATGATAACTATAAAGTACTTTCTAAAACACATGATACTGGTGTTGGTTATATTTGTTAACGTATCAAAATGGCGTAGTTTTCGTATCTTAATTAGTTGTTGCATGATTTTGAATTTAGTATTTATTTTTGAAATCATTTATTTCGATCATTACACAACATTTTTTGTTTGAGAGGATGAGGGAACTGTGATTTCATTTTGAGTGAGAAAGGGGAATTCTTCGATATATTTTTTTCTAGAAGCGATTCTAGAAAGTAAAATGAAAAATATTGAAAAATCAGTATTTACTATTCGGTTGCCAATAAAAAAAAACACATTTCTTGAATCATCTAATTTCAGGATTTAGGAGGGGGCATGGGGTAGGGGGAAGGGGTCCGCCGCCTTTTCTGGAGAAAAAAAGATTAATAATATAGGGAAGCATGACTGGAGCGGGCACCCTTTAATGCAGTCAGTGGTCCCAAACTTATAAAAATTTCTGGATCCGCCACTGTTACCATGACTGAAATACAATTGTACTTGTGTTCTTTGAATATTTTTATTTGATGCTTTATTCGTACTTATAACTTTTGGTAAAATTTCTCATACGTCTGAATGAAGATTTTTGCAAATTGCAGAAAAATATAAGAATGGTATTAAAGATAATGAATTTGAACATCTAAAGTAACCTACAATTTGAAATTATATCAAAATACGTCCAGATAATTTAATAAAAACAAGTTACTTCATTAAAGTTGTTTCGTTTTTGTTTTTGTTTGTTTTTTTATCCTTATTCAATTCATCAACATATATATACAACAGATATATTACATATTACACAAAACTATCACAAGGCAATGTTTTTTTTAGTATAATGACATATATAATCAGCATATATAATATAATTAGAAATTAAATGCTAAGACACCTTTGGTTTCTTGTACCAGAATATTATTCTTTAAAAAGTGTTTCTCAAAAACATTTCTCATACATCTTGCATCACACAAATATTCATACAGGTAAGTTACAAAGTGTTTTACAGTATATTTAGATAGTCTAATAAGATCAGCATTACTGTTTAAATTTTAAAAGTAAATTCCTTCTTCTGAAGATACAATATCTCGCTATAGATAACAGGAAATTGACAAAACTTACATTTACGCCTTTGATAAATCAAAATAAA
Organism: Mytilus edulis; assembly: GCA_019925275.1. Lineage (NCBI taxonomy): Eukaryota > Metazoa > Mollusca > Bivalvia > Mytilida > Mytilidae > Mytilus > Mytilus edulis. Next base: position 65,894,857 of record CM034357.1, on the reverse strand, counting down.
CCAAACATAAGGCCACACCAATTTGATTCCTTGTTCGACGGACCCGCCCGCACCTATTTTTTTCAAAACAGATTTTTTTAATTTTTTTTATATTCCCGCTTCCCGCATCCGGAAATGTAATCATGTCCATTTCCCGCACCGTTTTTTTGTAAATATTATAAAAAGATATCAACATTTGTTTTTAAAATCACAGTCTTAACCTGTATATAACGATTTTAAACATAAAAACACCCACCACACTTTGTAAATATCTGTGAGAATATTTTTTTCAGCATGAAACCTATTTATCCAAAGCGGGAGTGCTCTGATATAAATTTAAAGAACAAAAAATTGGTTACTTTCCCCCTTACTTATATTCCCTATCAAAAAAATGTTCGTTGCGTTAGAATAAAGTACAAAGAACTTCTGAAAGATTTGCCTTCGACTGCAATTATATTGTATGCTGGCAAAACAAAACTATCCATAGCCGCTGCATGTTTATGCACCTGTCCTGATTGATTGAGGGGCATGTCGTTCAGCAGTTATCGTTTGTTGATGTTGTTCATTTGTATATTTCCCCATTTTAGATATACATGATATATAAATTAGATCGTTGGTTTTCCTGTTCGAATTGTGTACGCTAATAATTTTGGGGTCCTTTATAGCCTGCTGTTTGGTTTGTATCAAAGCCCTGTGTAAAAGGCCGTATTTTGACCTGTGTTTGTTATAATCAGGTTGAGAACAATCCTCCCTCAGACAAGGGGTCATTTTACTGATGTAGAAAAGAAAATAGAAATACCAAGGATTTGTATAGTTCTTCTATACAAAACCTTTGAAAACTTAGAATTTTGTACTCAAAAAGAGGAGAGTTACATCATATTTTAAACAACTTTTTCTAAAAGAGGGGTCCACTTATTTTGAATAATATTAAACTGTTAAAGTAAATGTGTTAACATGGTTAAAGTCCAGGAATATTACAAAATTCTTGAACATGTTTTGACCATTTAATACCAGATAGATATATAGTTCTCTGAGAAAATATGAGCCCTTTTGTACAAACAAATATATTATAACTTATATTGATCCCTCATAAAACATGTAAAAGGGATATTTATAACATTAAGGGGTTGTCCCCAAACTGATTATGACTTGGATGGAGAATTGTGTCATTGTCAGTCACACATACATAGACCAGATTTAATTATTTCTTGGTGAACAGGGAAAAAATACTTCAGAAATTAAAGAAATGTCAAAGTACAAGTGATCAATCAAGCTTTAATATTGTCAAAACCTACTATTTTATGTTTACAAAAAAAAATTATAATCGCTCGCCTTTACTTTTCAAGCTTCGCCTCAAAAATTTGCAAATTAAATATTTTTTTATTAAAATTTTCAAATCGCTCGCTCGCCCCAAATTTTGGAGTCCAAAAATCCGTAGAACAAGAAATTAAATTGGTGTGGCCTAAATACCTCTTCATACACTAAGTTATCAATTTTGTCAGAATCAACATTATCAAATAAAACTGACAACTTTTGTTGCATAAACAGATGAAATTGTAGTAATTCGGAACATAATAGAAATAAATGAGTGATAATTTCTACTTCCTTTTCACACACATCACATACATTGTAATTTATAAGTTTCATAGTCATAAGTTTAGAATTTGAGAAAATACAATAATGTGCTATTTTGAAATCTAGATCCATTAATATAGATGGTTTCCAATAAAAATTAACGTTTTTCCATACTTTACAAAGATCATTCTCTTCAATCTCAAAAACTTCCGTCCACTTATTATAGCAAATAGGATGCTGACATAGTTTACCAGTAAGTAATAAATACAATTCTTTTGTCGAGCACATAGAAAACTCTGACAATTTGTCTTTGAAAATGACATTAATATTTATAGAGCGAGAAACATTTCTCCTATGAATATTTTTATGAATAATTTCTGTCCATTCTTTAGGCAATACAACATTTAAAGTATTATATTTTTTTACAATACTGTTAATCTCACAATGATTAGTTACATTTTGTATCATCTCAACTATAGCCATTTTTGGTAAAAAAAACCCAAAAAAAACCTCTATAACTTCATAACATATATCTTTTACTTGAACAATTCCAGCATTTATAAAATCATACCATATAAAAGTATTTCCATTGAACAACACATTTGGATTACAAAATAAAGGTTGATTGTATACATTTTCAGTGCTAAGATCAAATTAAATATCATCTCTTAAGAGATTAAAACCTTTAAACATTTCTTTGTATACATAAGGAATACACTTCAAGTTTTCTGGTAAAGATATGAATATTATTTCTTCTGATAAGTTCATATTTAAAATTTTTGAAATAAAATATTTAAATATAGACTTCCATAGCACTTTATAATTCTTGTCTAAAAACCTGGCCAATTTTTTTTAATCTAAATGCACACATCTTTGATTCAATATCAGGTAACTGTAAACCTCCATTACACTTTTGATCAATGATGGTGTTATATTTTACTAAGTGTGCACCATTATTCCACACAAAATTAACGCATGCAGTTTTAATATCTCGTAAAACATGATTTGGCATCGATGTTACAAACAAAGAATATCATAATCTTGACATAAATAATGAGGAAATAACATTCACTCTACCCTGTATTGTCAATTGCCTCTGCATCCACACATTTAATAAGGACTTAATTTTACTAACTTTGCCACTCCAATTTAAATGATCGCAAACAGTTTCGTCTTTGCCAACATACACTCCTAACAATAAAATATAGTTTTCGCAAACTTGCAAACTATATTTGTTTTTTTTCATTATCAGTTATTCTACCTTTGCCAATTGGCAATATCTCTGAGTTTTGCCTATTTATTTTGGCGCCTGAACTGGCTTCATACATTTTAAAATCTTTAAAAATTTCATCAATAGAACTTTTGTCAGACACAGTTAAAGTAGTGTCGTCTGCGTGCTGAAAAATAAGAGCTTCATCAGTGGTATTTGGAATTTTAATACCAGATATATTCACATTTTTTCTAATATTACATTGTAAAGTTTCAGCTGCTAAAACATAGAGAAGGGCACTTATTGGACACCCTTGTCTTATCCAATTATCAACACAAAAATAGGGTGTCAAAAATCCATTGCATTTTACACTGCTATTAATTTTTGTATAGAAAATCTCTATCCACTTGATAAATACATCACCAAACCCAAATTGCTTTAATGTTTTAAAAATAAACTCATGACTTTCTCTGTCAAAAGCTTTCTCTTGGTCAATTCTAACAATATAGCCTTCAAGTTCATCATTTTCAACTAAAGTAATTATATCTCTTATATTAGCAATATTGTTATTAATATCTCTACCAATAATACAGCAAGTTTGGGTTTCTTATATAATAGTTGGTAATACCTTTTTAAATCTATTTGCCATTATTCTGGCCAATATTTTTTTAGTCAGCTTGCAACAAAGATATTGGTCTATAATTTTTCAAAATTCTTCTAACACCTTTTTTCTTATAAATCAAGCTTAAAGCACGTGCTCTCATAGACCTTGACCAAATATTTTCATCAAAAATACTATTATAAACATGACATAATATATTTCTTAAACAATCATAAAATTTACAGTACAATTCTGTTTGTAAGCCCATATGGACCAGGACTTTTGTGTTTTGACATAGCCATCAAAGCTTCAGTAATTTCATCATATAATATTTCTGCATCACACATGTCTTTATCATTTTGATTTATTTTTTTTACATCAATAGAACTAATGAATTCTTCCATTTTCACATTATCTACTTTACTTTAAACATATTTTATTTCAAAAAATCATGTACATGGCATACACATATAAATACAGTGATAACATATTACAAAAGGATTCGGAAACAAGCTTTTATCTACTTTAATTTTTTCTAATTTCGTTACATCTATAGCAATACCGTCTGCTTGCATGGCTCATATCCTTTGGATTTTATCTTGCAAGTTAAATTTTTTTTTCTTTTTTTCTTTTGCAAAATTAGCTTAAAAAACTTGTGAGAACTTTTTGATTCTAATCTTAAGATTATCCCATCATACAAGAGACTCAACAGTATACAATGAACATTGAACAGCTTCATTAATTATATTCCTTACTTTTTGAACATATTCATCATTATGTAATAAGGTGTTATTTAAAACCCATAGTCCGGGTCCTTTTTAACAGTACAAAAATTGAAATTCATTATAACGTAATTATGGTCACTAAAACTAGTTTCGTTATAAGACACATTTTGTACATTAGATGACAACATTCGACTAATAAGAAAATAGTCAATTCGACTTTTTTGTAACATACCATTTGTAATTCTTTTCCAAGAAAATAACTTTTTATTTTCATTTCTACTTCTCCATATATCATATACATTACATGAATGAATTATTTCAAATAACTCTTTATAAGCTTCATCACAAATATGTTTTGATAAACCACCTTTATCTAAACTACTTAAAGTGGTATTAAAATCACCTCCAACAAAGAGGTTTTCTAAACTTGATATATATTCTCTAACAAACATAAACAAATCTTTTACTTGGAGCATATAAAGAAACTAAATTATACACTTTTCCTAGATAATCATATGTAACATGTTTAAAACGACCATTGTCACCTAAACAGGTTTTGTATTTACCTTTAACATTTTTCATTTTGAATGGGGTCAATTTTGAATGTTAAAAGAGGGACGAAAGATACCAAAGGGACAGTCAAACTCATAAATCTAAAACAAACTGACAACGCCATGGCTGAAAATGAAAAAGACAAACAAACAACAGCACACATGACACAACATAGAAAACTAAAGAATAAACAACACGAACCCCACCAAAAAACTAGGGGTGATAGCAGGTGCTCCGGAAGGGTAAGCAGATCCTGCTCCACATGTGGCACCCGTCGTGTTGCTTATGTGATAACAAATCCGGTAAATAGTCTAATTCGGTAGGTCACATTCATGAAAGGGAAGGGGATTGTAGTTACGACGTAAGGAACATATCCGATATCAATTGTGAAACGGTTATTCCATAACGGTCAACCAACTCGTGATGGCGTCCGAAAAATTTACGAAGGGATGATTTCAACTTCACCATTTGGAACTCTTGGGTTAATAGCTTCCTTGTTAGCAGCAACCGTCTATCAAGAAAATCATGATAGGAAATGCAAGCACGGGAATATCGTATCAATTGGGAGATAGCTCTTATTCTATGATCTTTTCTAAAAACCTACCCCTAAAATATGCCAACTTTTCCATTTTATACTGTTACATTAATATAACAGTCAAACATATTAAGTAAGATAAATTATGAATGTGCTATATATATATACTAGCTTGTTTTTGCCTGTGGAATTTCAGGGGAAATAAATCTTAATTACAAACCGTTCGTTGCAATGGTTACTAGCAACGGTTTGTTGAAAGCATAATCGAGTACACACAATATCGTTTGTTATGAATAGGTAACATATCTACATAAAAATTATACCAAGTTGTAGCTAAAAATCATCCAAATACTTTTTAAAATGATTCATAAAAAAATACATTGACATTAAGGACATATATGAATTAATTTCAAAAGATCAATGACGGCTCCAGTTCGTACTACGGTTGGTACGGTAGCAAATCGGGAAACCTCTAGTAGAGCTTAACTCGGGTAAATGTGTATACGTTCACTGTAACATGCATAATACAGTTATACCAGCAGTTCCTAACACTTTCAAATTACCACCACTACCATCTGTGACGAATCTGGTATCCAATGTGTTATTAAAATAATTTCCCGGGGGCTGTAATGTTTTATTTAAAGAATTGTTCGGCGGTTCCAATGTTTTATTCACAGAATTGTCTGACGGTTCCAATGTTTTTAATTCGAAGAATTATCTGGCGGTTTCAATATTTTATTCGCATGAATGAAAATCCATAAAATTATGGGTTTAAAGCGAAGCTAGTGTATCACGACAAAAAACGGCAAACTTTGGTAAAGACAAGCTTTTGTTAAAAGGAAGCCAGACGCGGAATTCATTGCATGCCACTTCTTTGGTTTTCTGAAAATTGTCCTGTACATGTCACTTCTTTGGTTTTCTGAAAATTGTCCTGTACATGTCACTTCTTTGGTTTTCTGAAAATTGTACATGTGTATGTCATGTAATATGTAAATAATGACATCTACTGCCATTAACGTAACTTTGAATTTTGCTGTGTTATTGAGTTTTAATTTTGATTCTTTTTTTTAGTACTTGCTAGACACATTATCATTTTTTTAGCTATACCAAATAGATAAGTTACTTATATTATATCTTTTGCATACTACTAAATGCTACAGCTGCTAGCAATATTAAATAAAAATTACTAGAATCTATTGTTTTTGTACTGCAATAGATGTGTTTGTATATTGATATGCACTGCTCTATGCTTCTTGAATGTGTTTTATATGTTATTGGTATATTTAATTCTCTCTATAAAAAGTGGCAATTTTTAAGAAAAATAACCCATAGATTTAAATGAAACAAAAATATCACATTCAAGTAAAATTCTTGCTACTCGTTTTTGAAATTTTATGACTTTATCTGAATCTTTTTTTCTTTTAATAAAGTCTACGTATAAAACTGTAAAATGAATGGTAATTTTTTTATCAGAAGGTTTTAGTTTAATTTCATGCATTCCCAACAATGTATGTCCAGTTTGTCAGGGTCAGCAAATACACTACCATTTTAATTTGTAGCAATACCCTTTTATTATCGGCGTCTTTATACGAAGATTCTGTATACCGCTTTGGTACATCTTTTCCATATATTAAGGGTACATTTTATTAGACGAATTTCGATGCTCAACACTATTACAAACATTTTCATTTTCATCTTCTACCTCCACAGAATTGCCGATATTTCAAACTGGTACAAACACAGCAATATGTGTTCCTTTGTACAATATAATATCTTTACTGGTTAGGTTGAATAGAGGATTATAATTTAGTACGTCAGACGCGCGTTTCGTCTACATGAGACTCGTCAGTGACGCGCATATCAAAATATTTATAAAGCCAAACAAGTACAAAGTTGAAGAGCATTGAGGATCCAAAATTCCAAAAAGTTGTGCCAAATACGGCTAAGGTAATCTATGCCTGGGATGAAACATTCCTTAGTTTTTCGAAAAATTTGCTAGACGCGCGTTTCGTCTACATAAGACTCATCAGTGACGATCATATCAAAATATTTATAAATTTTTTAAACAGTTATTGTCACTTTCATACACTATACCTTGTGATGCATTAATTAGTACTCTTGCCAGCACTAGTCCATATTTTGTCATGAAATTGAATATTTCTACCACTTATTTCTATAGATAAGGAATCCCAGTCCCATTGACATCGAAAGGCCATGATTGGATAAAATGTTCACCAAGTAAATAATTTCTTTCTGCTCCAACAATAATTGGAAATTGAACACACAAATTCATCAAATGATAATTTCATAACAGCAGTCCCTAACAATATTAAATCACCACCACTCTAGTTGTGATGAACCTGGTATCCATTGGTACTACTAGCATAGGTCTACTATCATGCATAATATTCCGGTAGCTTTCTTTTGTCCGAAGCCTATATAAGCCAAAGCTTGGCTTGTTGAATTCTCTACACAGATCAGGACAGAATGTTTGCGTTAAAGAAAAACACATAGTATATTTGGTGTGGATCAGAATTAAGACATGGGATGTCCAAGCCACGCTGCTGAAGCACTTAGTGTATTATTGAACATTCTCGTTAATTTCAACAGTCCGAACAAACAAAAAACAACAATCAAACAGCTAACCATGGCTGCCCTAGTTTCTACAAGTAAATCAGGTACTAAATCTAGAACAGTGGCAAATAAAGAATTGTGTATCCAAAGGCTCTTAACAAAAAACTTGAGGCTACCAAAAGAAATCTTAGTGTTGAATATAAGCACACAAAAGGAGGGATAATACTAACGGCAGATGCCGTTACATATGAATAACTCAAACTAGCAACATTGGGGAGGCTCGCGGGTCTAAATCATATTTTTTATTCAATATAAGATTTCGCTATTTTTTCTACAAATGAACTTTATCTTATACCTAATAGAAATATAAAATAAAAAAGAGGGGTCACCGACCATTTACGCTCACAATCTTCCTTCGAAAGAAGCATACATTTTTGTAAAGGTACTTTTTTTCTGTTGAACTAATAGGAGAAAAAGAGGTAATATCGAAATAAAAAAAGAACTTAATTACAGAAATCGCTAAAATTTTACAATTATTTAGTTTATGTATAGCTTATTTGAAAACAATAATAAAAAATATAGGTCACTGATGACTGAAAAAAGATATTTCAATTTTAATGCAAAAAATAGCCTTTTTGCACCAAGGGAGATAATTTGGAGCTTTTTCAATGAAATAAATATTTCAAAACTCATCTGGGGCCAAACCAAATCGATTTGTTTGTGTTAATTTTTGTATCATATCATAAAGTAATAACTAATAGAGTATTAAATAAAAATTTGTTATGAAAAACAAATGTTTAATTTTTTGCTGAATGTTTTTTACCCGCGAGGCTCCTTAAGCTACTTTGAAAACCTTGTCGAAAGCAACGGCCAAGCAACCATCAGAGAAATAACATATAGGTCACAAACAACAGTAGTACAGCATATAGTCAAAGTGTCAGCAAATAAAGCTAGCTATACAATTAACATATACAACACTACAAGCAGGCTATTAAGTAATGGAAATGGAGCTAACCAATTTTTGGACAATGACATATAGAACATACATAGCATTGTACTCAAAAGTCTACAAGAGCAAGGAGTTGGAGGACTAGGCACAGAAGAGCTGAACAGACAACTTGGCAACCAGTTGCAAAACCTTCTACACAAAGACAACAACTTAAACAACAGAACAGGAACTAACAAAAAACTAGAAATAGAATAAGGCAATGAAACGTGCACTAAATGCAATAAAAGATGCAAAACCAGGAGCTCCTACTGCGACAAAGGAAGCTACTGGGTTCACTACAAGTGTCAAAAACTAAGTGAGTTGAAGATACAGATGGCAGAAAATTCCGGAGTAATGGTGATGAATATCATGAATGCAGCGTTACTGCAAAACCAAATATACTAGCTCTAGAAGGAAGAACACAGAGCCACACACAGCTCCTGCTTACAGAGGAAACTGAAGTTAAGAGAGGATACAATACAGACGAAACACTCGACATATCTCCAGGAAAGCAAAAGTGTACAGTATGCGATAATATACTGATGGATCTTGAATGGGATATATGCAAACAATGCAATATTTAGCAAATGCTCCTTCAAATGTATGACAGAAATAAGCACAGCTTCGCCGCGATTGGCAATGTTTTCTCAGGGTAACAATCTGCTCTATCACAATTTCAGCTATGTGCTATTTATATATAGTTTTACGTACATGTCATGGTGAAAACTGTGTCATATTTATTTATTTATTTGTATTGTAGTCCAGTAATGTTATGTTGTCATTTTAATGTTATATTTAACATTGCCATTAAAGCGGGAGGTTTGGGATGCCACAAAACCAGGTTCAACCCACCATTTGTTTCTTTTAAAAAAATGACCTGTACCAAGTCAGGAATATGGCCATTGTTATATTATAGTTCGTTTCTGTGTGTGTTACACTTTAACGTTGTGTCGTTTGTTTTCTCTTATATTTGAGTGTGCATTCACATTACTATAAGACGTGTCACGATACTTTTCTATCCCTAATTCATGTATTTGGTTTTGATGTTATATTTGTTATTCTCATCGGATTTTGTCTAATGTTTAGTCCGTTTCTGTGTGTGTTACATTTTAATGTTGTGTCGTTGTTCTCCTCTTATATTTAATGCGTTTCCCTCATCTAGATGCATAATTCTATTAACGATATGTTATATTTAAAAAAAAAAACAATTAAAATCATGAAAAAACTTTATTATCTACTTAATTATTGTATTGTAAAGTATAAATGTATAAATGTTAACTGTTAGCATGTATTTTGTTTGAGGGCCTCACCCAATCAGAAAATTAGAATAGTTCTAATTGAGTTACCCTCTTTAAATAAAGAATTTATTATTATTTTTGTAACGTTTTTCGTTTATTACATGCATCATTGCATTTCATTATCATGGTATAATTAGATTACTTATTCTCATTAACCGTTATAAAGTAATTCCTTACAATCTATTTGTATCGCCTTTAATCAGATTGTACTTGTTAAGGTAGCACAATACAAAGATTTTTTTACTTCCAATCACTAACCTTTGAAATGCTGTAACTTTCTTATGAATGCATAGAAAATAATAAAAGAGGTATACATAGATAGATAAAAGATTAATCTTTTAAATGAATGCAATATTTTTATTATGCATTCATTATGTAATCAATTATTATGTAATAAGTGGCAAAATCTGGGTAAGTTCACTTGAATGAATTTAGCTCTATCATCTCTTTAACTATACAGAAAATTTTAACGAAATCTTAATCAACACATTATGGGCTTCAAAAGGGTGTCTCAGATTGTCTTTATGGTATTCCATTCTCTCATAAATCTTTAATTAGTGTAAACATCCTAACCACATAAAAGAAGATAATGTTTAATTTGGTGTAAAATTTGTTCTATACATTCATTCTGAAATCTGAGACACCCTTTTGTAGATAATGGCCATAGGAACAACATGTAATAAAATCAACCCTCTAGGGATACCTATGCAGAAGCTAATTTCATTTGAAAGTGGAAATTTGGTGAAAAATATTTTAGACACAGTTAACATTATAATTGGTTACATAATTGTTGCATAATATTAACATTGCATTAATTTGAAAGAGTAATCTGTTAGCTATCCAAAACTACCACTTTTATAAATTTTCAAGCATTATTAAGAAAGTTACAGCATTTTAAAACTTGGGAGTTGGGGTTATAAAATCTTTGTATTGTGCTACCTTAAATGTCAAATCAATCATGTTAATCAGCTGGTGCCCCGTTGCTTTGTTTATACAGGTGCCTCGGTTGACCTTAGCTCCGGGCTCCGGGCTCCGGGCTCCTGTAGGTGTCACACCACCAATTACTCCCTGAAATTTAGAACGTGAAAGTAGGCCTACTCGGACAAAAAATAGTGCATTTGATGTCATTGTTTACTTAAACTAACCAAGAAATTGGCAGAAATGAAACTTTGGTGAAAGAGAAATATATTAAGACCATTTTGAGCTAATATTTACTTGTTTATGAGTTTGCATTCAAAATTGAGGATTAATGCACTCCATAGTATACTAATTTAAGATTTCCAGAAACCCAGGGGTTATTTTTAGTGGTACCTCTATTCGGAAGACCTTTTCTTTTTTATATGATTTTAAACATCTATTGGAAATTGGCATGTAGAAAGTTGATACATGTACGATTCCAGTGGCGGATCCAGAACTGTTCCTAAAGGGGGCCCGCTGACTTACCTAGGGGGGGGGCGCTCTAGTCATGCTTCAAAGATTCTCTATATAATCATCCAAATTGTTCCCACGAAAGGGGGCCCGGGCCCCCAGCCCCCCTGGATCCGTCTATGGATTCAGGATATACATGGTTTCTATGAATTTAAACATAAGGTAAAATATGTAGAAAGCTGTGAAAATTGTAAAATTTGGTTGAACAGATAGGGACTTTTAATTGGTGGTATGACACCTGTAATATAGCTCCTGTAGAATATGTCTTTGTTCAGAGTTATTTAACCATATTGTAATCAGGTTACTATAGAGTTGTATAAAAGAGAGAAATAGATACTAGTAGTGAGAAGATAGACGAGATTCGATATACGAGGAGGAGAGACGATTTTGTGTACGAGAGGAGTGTACGTAGGAGATTTAGGATTATGTCACCGTATTGTTGAGCCTGCAGTTTTAGATGTTGTATAACTGTAACATAAATTTTGGATTTTGAATAATATATTATTGAGCTTTTAATCGACTTTGTGTTTATGTAACCTGCAAGACTTCGTTCAGACTACACCAGGATCCATTTATTTATGTGACCAGGATTCCCTTAATCACGCTACCAGAGATTTTTAGGGTTACCCTGTTAAAGAGTATATTTGGCATTTGTCGTCCGTGGACGTGTGAAACGTAGACACAAAAACAACAAAACACAAACACAAGAATACACACTTTAGTTTAAGTCTCCACACTTAAAATTTTTCGTCACATTGGTGGCAGCGGTGGGATTTACTGTGTGTGACTTCAACGAACTTGTAATAAAATAATGGAAACACTAAGAAGAACAACAACTTCAAGGATATCAACTCAGGCTCCAATGCTCTCTCAGGTAAGGCAAAACTGCTTTAGAAATCAAGTAAGTTCTCCAGCAGATTCTGGGTTAGGTAGTTCGCCTGCCACTGGACATACTCTTAATGATATTCATACGGAGACTATGCCAGAGGTCCGGTATCGCCGGAACATCGGGCACTGTTACCCAAGAAAAAATCATTATAGTTATCCAGAAGATGAGCAATACGGAAAAGGACGGAGAAAATGGTTGGAAGAAATTTTGGCAAATATGGGTTATTTTGCTTACACTCAGTAGCGGCCTCGTCGCATCAGCATGGATTTATTTTCCTTACAACCGGGTTGTACGGAAATCTCAGAAATACGTTATGATTGGGCTTTTGGTAATAATAGGACTATCAATTTGTACAATTATTTTAAAATTAATATGGAATTTCGTTCTTAATGGTCAGGAAACAGACAACGCTCCACAAACAGGGTCCGAGAAGAGACGAAGAACTGAGGAGGCTCGCACCACAATGGATGAAAGCGATTCGCCCTATGATTCAGATGAAATGCCCTCTTACTCCTGTCCTAGTCCTAATAGCCCTGTTTTTAACAGTCAAAGGAACACGGAAATGGAGTTATCAGGGCACGAATCGGAAAACATGGGCACATCGACAAAACAAATTTAATCGCCAGATTTTCATAATCGGGCGAATGAATTAACTACGGATATGCCGAAAACCAGGGTTTTCGTGTGAGGAATATTCGACCAGCAAACGAATACCCTGTCCGTAGAACGTTTTCCGGATTTAGCGATGATGTTTGGAATGAATTTATCCAATACTTTGAGAATATATCCGAGCTAAATGTTTGGAAGAACGAAAAGGCACGTAGGGTACTATTTAGTACTTTAAGAGGACAAGCTGAGTCCTTTGCATACGGGATGCCACTAATTATTCAAAGGGATTATGAACGCCAAAAACAAAAGATGGAAGAGAGATTTGGACATACGGCGATGAAAGAAAGGTATGTGGCAGAGTCAAAACTGATAAAGAGAAAACCGGAAGAATCTTTGAGAGATTTCGGTCAAGCCATAGAGGATTTGTACCGTAGAGCATATCCGGGCAGTCCTGAGATTGTAGAGAACTCTATTGAAGCGTTCCTTGACAAGTGCGGACAATCAGAGGATTTCCGCCTTGCTGTCAAGCGAACCAGACCTAATACCCTGCGTTAAATAATTCAATGCAGGAAGAATGCTTAAGAATTGGAGAGAAGGACCTCGTTAGCAAGCATTTCAAACCAGTTCAGCTGCCGATATTCGAAGTTGAAGACTGGGATAGTGATGAAGATGTAACTACAGATAGTACGGTGACCAGACCCAATATTTTTAAAATTTAATCGTCAAACATACTTTATGGCTATATTTTTATATATCATTGGATTCGGAAATATGAGTACTTTAGGAATATCGATGTCGTCAAAAAGAAATGTGGTAACAGATTTGCACAAATTAAGTTCAAAGATCAACATACTGTTTTCTTTTTTCTTCTTTCTATATTTTCAAAATTGAAAGATATAAGCAGCATTTTGTGTTAAATTTCTAATCTATTGACAATGAATTATCTCGAAAATGTAAAAAAAAAAGGAACTTATTACTTAGTAATCGATTAATTCTGAATATTGGCGTTTTTCAAACAAGTTCAATACAAATTACGTTAAAGTTACAGTAGTTACCTTGGTGGGTGCCGGGTGACATTCAACCTCAGCAATAAATGATAAATGTTGTTTTCAATTAAAGCCTTCTATCCCGAACGTTTATTTTGCAAAAGCTCATGCATGTCATTCATTACAACAAAAAAAACACTTATTACCTCGAAAACAGTTAAAAAATCCAATCAAAATGGTCCACAAAACAGATTTCATCCAGGAGTATCTTCTGATTCATCTGTCAAGGAATTTCTATATAATTCTGACCCTTGACAGGAGCAAAGCTCTGTATATGTAAGGTTTTATTATGAACAAACACTTTTTACATGGAGATTTTCCTTACATGAACACACAAGATCCTGCAAGAATTCTGCTGACATGTGCCCTTCAAAATAACGGGGTGTAATGAATAAGTTAATTTTCGCCAACCGTATTCTAAGGGTGACGGAACAGGGTTTTTAGCAATGTGCGATGCGGTCAAAATTGCCGATTCACAGAGAGGTAATCTGACTAAACCATCTTCACTGGTGGCAAGCTTGACACGCATTTTATTCATATCATGATTTATAGAGATTCTTCAGATCATACATCTTCGAAACTAAATTCTTGCACAAACAAGGGCTTCATCTTCTTCAAGTCTTGTAGACTATTTTCTCACAGAGACGAAGTTGTGTCGCATCCGGTAAGAGAATGTACAGCAGGAGGCAGTTTATAAATTGTTTGGGGAAAGCAAGCACAAAGTTGGTGAACGGGTAAAAATCTTCAACTATTCTTTACACTGCTAATGTTCCCCATCTGCACCTACAACTCGCATGCATGTGTCATTTGTTTGTAGTAGTGAACACACAGAATAATCACATCCGTATCACACCTACAACTCGCATGCATGTGTCATTTGTGTGTAGTAGTGAACACACAGAATAATCACATCCGTATCAGAGGTCCGTATGATTATTCTGTCGCTTTTTCTCATTTCTGTTAACTTCATGTCAAAGTATAAGGCATTAATTATCATACGAGTATTGGCCTTTATTGAGTGCTAACCAAGTTACGACAGCCATTAATATTATTGTTTTGAAATGACTTCGACAATTTCGGATTTACAAACGTTCCGGATAAGTAAAGTTCACTATAAGGTGGCATCATAGGGGATATGTCATAGTTTTGAAGAAAAAAAAAACTACAAAAGAAATTAGAAAGAGCCTGTTGGTTTTCTTTAACAAAAAGAAACTTCTTCCAGTCAGGAATCATTCTTCCTTCAATAATCTGATACACTTTGGTGGAAGCTGTAGTCTTTGTGTGGGTTTCCTTTCCAGCAGACAACTTTTTTTGAGTTTTTCATGTCGTATCGGTAAAAAAATGTCTGCTACTGTGTGCGCTAGAGAAAAGCATTGGATAATATTTTTATAATAGTTAGCTGCAAGGTCGCCATTTTTTTTAATTTTTTTTTTATCATCAATACATTAAAGCAATGCCATATCACCTCAACAAACGACTCATACTCTTCAACATATTGCTGGCAGATTCCATCATTAAGTCTTTCAACAGAACTTAAGAGGCAATGTTTACTCTTTACCATTATAAGCTTCCATACTATGTTTACAGTAAAGGAAGTGATTCAGTACTTCTTCTCTGGCACACGATACATTTTTCAAATTAAAACACATGTGTTGCCTTTTTTAACTACTAGGACCTAATCGCAAAGGACTTCCTAATTCAAACCTTTTCCGGATCTCTACATGTCCAAATTCAGACTTGGTTCTTAATTTTTGAAATATATAAAAAGAAAAAAATCCATATCAAATAAACATACGAAAATAAGAAATCTTTTTGAAATACATAAAAATAAACACGATAACGAACATGAAATGGTACCATGAACAAACAAAAAAGATCGTATTGAACAAATTTTAGCAATGAAAAATCGTTGTGATACGAAATTGCATTTATAAATTAAATAATAGTATCGGTCCGGTTCAATATTTTTGTTCAAGTCGAATTTCAAGAGGAAAACCGGTATCTTCATTTTGTAGTGTATATTATGTTTCAATGCACAAGTCGAAATAATGCTTCTGAGATAAATGATTTTGAAATTGTTGTTTTATAAAGGTTTGAAATATCATATAAATGTTGATTAATTTACATTTTGCGTAAAAATAAATGAAGAAAAATGAATTGAAACGTACTCTATTAAATGCAAAATATTCGTAGTGTTCAATTTTAACCCCCAAAAAATCTTCAATAACAGATTAATTTTGCTAAACTTTGTTTAAAATTGTTAAAATAAGGTGTTACAACAATGTATATAATAACAAAAAGCATATCACGAATGTTCTTTTAGAATGTAGGCCTAAAATCTTTTGAAAGTAATTTTTTCTTTAAAGTAAGGGAACGAACTTCGAAGCCCATTTTACAAAAATTGCACCGTACGATTTTTTGACGTCCAGTCAAAATTGAAGTGTAACATTTTAACTACCGATATATATAGCCGTATAGTCCGAATGACGACTAAACTCCGTAAATAAGCGAATTTTTCTTACTTAGTCACCGTACTAAGAAGCAGAAGGAACACGAAGAGAAAATGTCGACAGAAATAATGTTCATAATAATTACCCACGGAATAACGGTATAGAATCCGAAGGGCGGTTCTATAACAGTGATAGATGGCGTGGAAGAGGCAGATCCCCCATGTTTAAAAATCGTCCACCAGAATTTCCGGAACCGAAAAAGGGACCTTAGAGATTCTCGAGAGACAGATTTACGCAGCGGAGATCGACACCAGAGGCCAGGTGTCGGTCACCCGGGCATGGACGGCCTAATGAAAAGGAAAAAAAAAAAACACAATGAAACGACGGAAGAAGATAGTGAATAAACCCAGTGACTGTATGAACAATTGTTTATTTATTGTGTAAACTATGTTGTTTTATGCAGAAGTTTTTCTGTGACCGTTTATAGTCGAAATTTAAACTTTATTTGGTGCACGAGACCCTAAACATATTGTTATGGTGTCACGGAGCCCTTCAAAAGTACAAATTGGTGCACGAGACCCTAAACATATTGTTATGGTATCACGGAGCCCTTTAAACAATGATTAACTACATTTTTTTTTTTAAAGAACAGTAAATTCTATTGTTTTAAAAGTTTTAAATCTTTAAAAAAATTGTAGACTTAAAATATATCATTGTCAGCACTAGTTAGCAAATATTAGTTAGCAATAGAGTGCCTCCCCGTTCTTCAGGTTTATGCTCTTTTAAAAATACTAGATTATGGAGTGTGTGTCCGAGCGAGAACTGCTCTAGTTCGTTACTTTAGGAATATTTATTAAAAAGTAGTATTTCAATATTCAGCCCCATTCTACTCATTAGTCAGCCATCAGTCCTACCCTGATATACCCTATCTTTTTCGGGTAATTAAAACTGATAGCGTTTGACATTTTTAGCCGAACATATTTATCAATTTTACATAACTTAAATTATTGTATGCTGGTTCATATTCTGGACGCCAGTCTTTGCTCCTTTGTTATATAATTCACTAACAAAAACAATTATGAAGCTTAGAAATGGAAAATATTAAATACTATACTTGTTCAAAGGGTATCTACACGTCGCAATCTTCAAAATCGGTTATCTAAAAATACTACCATCGCTAACATTTTTAACAATAAAAATCGTGGTTACCCTTCTATCGATAAGTGTCATGCCAAAAAATGACTTACATGTCCCCGTCTTTCCACCAACAGTACGGTAAGGTCCATTTTTAATGGTCGCACATTTTCTTTGAATTTTGAAACTGATATAACTTGAAAAACAAACAGTATTATTTATTTACTCACATGAAACAAACCGGGATGTGGTATTCAGTACGTAGGAGAAACTGGACGATATTTATCTAAACGCACACAAGAACATCTGTATCGTTTTAAAAGACCCAATAAATTCAAAAGTATCATTTATACCATCGATATAAGGACATCATTCGTAAATATAGCTCAACATGCAGACTTCTTATACGTTCAGGTATTTCACATCCAATTGTTTATGGAAATATTCTTTATAAAGCACAAAGGTGTCAGTATTCACCTCAAAAACTAACAAACCCTTTGAATAGACTTATTAAGAAGGGATATAGTTACGATACTGTTGTCAGGTCATTAAAGATTGCATATTTTGGCGTTAATATTGATTCACTTATAGGGTCTTTGCATCGGAACTAAACACATTTAATCAAAAACCAGTTGTTGGCATGACACGGGTTATGTTCTTCTCATATATGTTTTGATGGTATGATACTAAACCCCTAACGGGAAGGATTGTGCCTGATGTTCATATGATGAAATCATAATCGTTCAGTCAGTTTAATTGAAGTCTGGAGCTGGCATGTCAGTTAACTGCTAGTAGTCTGTTGTTATTTATGTATAATTGTCATTTTGTTTATTTATTTATTTATTTTTTTGGTTATATCTTCTGACATCAGACTCGGACTTCTCTTGAACTGAATTTTAATGTGCGAATTGTTATGCGTTTACTTTTCTACATTGACTAGAGGTATAGGGAGAGGGTTGAGATCTCACAAACATGTTTAACCCCGCCGTATTTTTGCGCCTGTCCCAAGTCAGGAGCCTCTGGCCTTTGTTAGTCTTGTATTATTTTAACTTTTAGTTTCTTGTGTACAATTTGGAGTTTAGTATGGCGTTCATTATCACTGAACTAGTATATATTTGTTTAGGGACCAGCTGAAGGACGCCTCCGGGTGCGGGAATTACTCGCTACATTGAAGACCTGTTGGTGACCTTCTGCTGTTTTTTTTCTATGGTCGGGTTGTTGTCTCTTTGGCACATTCCCTATTTCCATTCTCAAATTTATATATATTTATTTAATATTTTTTGGTTTTGATAGGTACTTATTTTTATTTTTACATAGACTTTAGAACCTGTGACCCTAACTTTTTGATTGGTGTCAATCGGAACAAATTTTATTTTGTCTTTTAAGTTACTCTTGGATCCCAAGTTTTTTTTTGGTGTCCAAGGAATAGTTAGAATATCATTATGAGATGAGTAATTTTTATAGTTTTATTATATTTTTTATGCTGCATAAACTGAACAGTGGAAGTTCAGGGCTAACAGGGGGGGGGGGGGGGGGGGGGGCTGTGTAACGTTTGCAGAATAGTAGTATATATATGTCATGGACAACATTTTAAGCTATGGACCCAATCTGAAAGTCGAAATTGGCGGAAGAGGCGGCCATTTTAAAATGGCGACTGTTTGATCTCAATAGATTAATTATAAAAATTCATGAAAATGATAGTAGAGAAGATATTGACATGAAATCTGGTTAATAGAATAACAGTGCTGAATCCAATTGTCTTGTAGAACAAAAGTTTTGGAAATATTACCCATATTGAATGGCGGCCATCTTGCAAATCTTTTTTTTAAGACAAAATATGTAGTCATTATTCGATATAATAAAGAAAAATGCACTGTGGAAGATATACAAATGTATTTGTTTGAGCTATATAAACAGGATAAAATGACATACAGATAAAGCAAGAAAATATTTGTATACCTGTCGTTTATGATAGTTGGCTGATTACTGGATAATTCGTTTTGTTGATATTGTTCATTGGAAACAACTTTCAAAAACCTTGATTGCAGACATAATGAATTTTATATCATGCAAGTAATGTTATAAGAACATAAACTGCTCAAATGTTCTCAATTGACGTTAAAAATATCTAACAATAAATAAAATGTACATGTTTTGTCAAACCACACTCTGTTTATCATATTCTATCGGATTGTCCTCCACATTAACATAGAGTAGTACAACTTAATACTGCCTTTACACATTTGCATTTACTTAGTAACCGTGTTCTCTTTGACTTATAAGTTAAGCGCTTGCTGCAGGAAGTTATCATATAGTCATATGGTATATTCATCACAGATGACAAGGACTGTCATCTGAGGACTTTTTGGTACCAGGTAGCCATTTTGAATGATGGCTATTTTGAAAACATGAATTTCAAGATATCATTATTCGCTAATCTTATTAATTTGTTTGCATTCATACTTTTTTTTACTCATTTATATTGGATATTCACAAAGAGGTCAGATAAGGCATGCGCATGTTTACAAAATTAAGATATCAGTATCAAAATTTCTGTTACTTACACGTTTGCCTAAGTAACATTTTAAAACAAAAATTACGTATACATTATATAATTTATGACCGAAAGTTTTTTTTTTTGAAAAGATCAAAATTGTAGATTTCAAAAACACTGGAACTAGATATCAGAAAAACATAATGGGAAATAAGACTGGAAGGAATGTGTGAAACGGCAAGAGAGGACATGTAAGGATTTGCAATGCCAAGCAGATACAAACAGAACAGTCATAGACATTTGAGCTGGCAATCACTCTTTTGATGCAAGCATACGAAGATGTTGGGTTGAATTGGTTTTCCTTTCGCTCAATTCGAAACAGTTGAATGAGGGCTATGGAACTGCAGAAGCACTCCAGAATCACAAGGCAAAATGGCACAAATCATGTCAAACAAATTTTCTGACCTCAAAATATTTCATCAGCAAAAGGGAAAACACACTTCTGATGTTGAAGATATTTTCCCAATTGAAAGGAAACAATAGTAAAAGTAACCAGACACTCTAAAGTGGAACTGGATCAAAAAGAACAATGACTGCTATGTATTTTTTCTGTGGTGATGTATCTGAGATCTCCATGATACATCGACATTTTTAAATCGACAAAAATAGGGCATGACTGTGCACTTGTACTACAAGACATATTCCCTTAGCCAAAGTAAGAGCTGGAGAAGTCAAATCACTAGTATCATGCTTGATGATTGATGAAACTTGACAACATAGCAAATAGGCAGAATGAAAGACATAGAAAGAAAGCCAGGAATCTTTTATCCTTGGGGTTGTGCTTTCCTAAATAATAAAAATACATTGATGGCACACGGTCTGGAAGAGGTATTGTACCAATCTCCAAGCTTGCAGATCACGCTAAATTGTACAGTAAACGCCTGGAACATCTTGAAGTTATCATGGAAGGAAGAACTGATGTAACGCAATTAACAGAATTGGAATGTAGCTGCCATAGGATATCTATAGGCATACAAGCAAG
Source organism: Mytilus edulis (assembly GCA_019925275.1). NCBI lineage: Eukaryota > Metazoa > Mollusca > Bivalvia > Mytilida > Mytilidae > Mytilus > Mytilus edulis. The sequence continues at coordinate 65,873,728 of CM034357.1, read as the reverse complement.
ATAAATTAGTGCTCTTGATTTAAAACAAATGTAATCGTGAAGCTCTGAAACAGACCTAATTATAAAAGGGTAAAAATGAAGGCATAACCATAGCCATAGCAGGCAAAATATATATGCTTGATACTAAAAATAACTTTACAGGGATACTCAATAACAGCTGTTGACACGAATCAGTCCAACAGACATAAGTTTCCTTAGTAAGAACCATACAGGATGGCCAAACATCGAGATACAGTCCAGAAATATCGTTAAGAAGCAGACAAGACTTAACATTTCTCAGCTATAATAGTTCAAGTGTGCAACTCGTCGTTGAAAGGGTACAACTGCAACTTATCGGTTCTCAAATAGAGAGTAAGATGTCTCAAAGATTGTGGAACCGATTCATTTGGAAAGCCAACATTGAATGTCCCTGTAGTAAACCTTTTTATAGTAACAAGCTTAACTCTTCAAACTATTCTAGTTACTTTGACTATGAAGAGGCCTTCATAATCACGACTAAAAGACATGACCTGTTTCAGAACTTCCCCAACATATTCGTTGAGTATCCGGAGAAAGACGCAACCTTTCATGTTTGCTTTCATATCATCTATGGCAGCTAGTATTCAATTTTTCAGAAGTGTTGTATTAATCATTCCTTCCATGACAACTCATATTTACTAAGAACGTTTACTGTACAATTTACCAATATCATCAATTTCAAATATTAAAACAATATCTGTTCCAGGGTGTGAGCCGTCACTGTTTTCTATAAATTTGGCGAGCCCCATTCTATGGATAACAGATTCTTGACTTTTTTTCTGTGTCTCGAATTCTGTCTATTTGCCTTGTCGTGCAGTTTTAATAAACATTTAGCATGATATCTGCTCCTGAAATATTAATCTCCAGCACTGAGTCTGGCTAAAAGAACAATGGTTAGTAGTTCAAATGACAGTCACATACTCTATTGTCGATCATAATTGTCGAGGCTTCATGATGATAGTAAGATACCTCATCACAATGAAAGAAAAAAATCCTTGCAATCATATTGTTCTTGTTAATTCATCACAACCGTGGCTGGTTATTTTACTGGTATTTTCAATCCGTGACTCATCTTAGACTTTTTTTGTTTTTCCTGACAAAATATATTTTGATCTTAAGATTTGCTTTGACAAGATAAGTACCTTTTGCCTTGTGATTCTCCCATTACATGATGGCCTTCATCAACTTGGAATAGTTGCTTACAAAAATGACTGATTACCAGCTCAAATGTCTATGTCTGCTCTTTTTGTATTTGATTGGCATTGTAAGTCCTCGTGTGTCCTCTCTTGGCGTTACGGAATTCTTTCCAGTCTATTTTTTTCATTTTTTCAGCTCCAGTGACTTTAATACCGACGCATTATTCCTTTTCACCATACAGTGGTCATAACTTATATTGTATATACGTATTTTTTGGTGGTAAAAAAGTAACTAAGCCCTATACATGCTTAACTGCAATTAAAAGAATTTACGCGTATTTTTTAAATACATTTATTTGTTAACATATGTATGCCTTATTTGAGCACTTGGTGAATATATATTGTATATGAATAGCAACTGTCATAAATAAATGACTAGCAAAACTAGTTGTAAATGCATATAAAACTTAGTATTAATTCAAAAAACGATTCAGGATAGCGAATAATGATGTATTGAAAATGTACGTTTCAAAAATGGCCACCATTCAAGATGGCTACATAATACTTCAATAGTCCTCATGCAGTTGATATTCTTTGTCATAAGATAAACGAAAGTTTATCAAAATTGGTGACGTAATATATTTTTCATATTTTTTCTAATAATTCTTATCAATTTTTGGACATGATTTCAAAATGGCAGCCCAGAGCCGCCATTTTGATTTTCTGAATTGGGTTCATAGCTATAAATGTTAGTTATGACCTCAACTAACACTCTGTAAAATTTTATGCTTTTACCACAATCTGAGCAATTGTTTCACAAATCGACTGGACTATTATTCTCATTAACCGTTATAAAGTAATTCCTTACAATCTATTTTTATCGCCTTTAATCAGATCAGATTGTAATTGTTAATTGTCAAATCAATCATGTTAATCAGCTGGTGCCCCGTTGCTTTGTTTATACAGGTGCCTCGGTTGACCTTAGCTCCGGGCTCCGGGCTCCGGGCTCCTGTAAAAAGTAAAAACACAAAAATACTGAACTCCGAGGAAAATTCAAAAAGGAAAATCCAAAATCAAAAGGCAAAATCAAAAGTCCAAACACATCAAACGAATGGATAACAACTGTCATATTCCTGACTTGGTACCATGGGGGGGGGGGGGGGGGGGGGGGGGGGGTGGTGGCGGGGGTCGGGTAACTTCAATATTTTTTTGGTAGGGGTGTGCCATTTTTGCCTAAAAAAACGTACCCATTTTAATATAACATTCACTGAAATTCAGTACCAATAGTTATATAAATATTTAAGAAAGAATGACCTATACTTATATATAAAATATTTAAAATATGACCCATGCTTATATCAGCACTAACTCATCATCACTCATAATTTATAAATATACCTTCTACCCTTAACTTTTTATATATGAATTGACATCGTTTGGTGCACATATATTTTATCGTTATATGGGGGGGGGGGGGGTCTTATATATACGCATGGATTCTCAATAGCATATCTATATATGATATGTAGATCATACCCCAAATCAATATACAGTTATCAAACGTAAATGCATTTTAATATAGGATGTCATTAAAAAGGAGGGTCATTTTTATATAAAATCTCGCAAAATTATGACCCATATTTTTGGCACATCCCCGTACAATCTAATTAAAAACCGATCTCTCATCGCTCCTGTTTCGAGTCCTTCTAAAATGCGCCCGGGAGCCCCGGGTGAAGAAAAAGCGCCCGGGGAAAAGAAAAAGCGCCCGGGGAAAAGAAAAAGCGCCCGGGGAAGAAAAATAGCGCCCGGGGAAAAGAAAAGGCGCCCGGGGAAATTATATAGATATTCTATTGGCATGAGACAACTTTGTGTCCGGCGATGAAATAAGTTATGCACATAGATTTTTTTAAAATTTTAGATAAGTAATTTGCAAATTATGATAATAGACATTTGTCATAAAACACAAAAACAAGTATAAATGTTTCAATTTTAACAATAATATATGAATACTATTTCGAAAGACAGATAATAATGGATCACAGTTTATGCGGAAGATTTATAAAATATAAGACATCTAAAGACATGTTTTTCAAAAACGATATCAAAATGAAAAATGTAAAAAACAACTTAAATTTCACAGATAAATATTAATCTAATCAAAATTAAAAGAGTTACACATAATAAATCAGCAAATAAAGCAGTACTATGCATGTACGTACCGTAGTTAAAACAAGGGGGTAAAAAGGATTTGGTTTAAATTTAAAACTAAGCATTTAAACCCTGATAAGCATTGCCATTAAAACAGTTTTAGTTTTATAAAAAGATATCATATATCTTTATCAGCATCTGCCTAAAAAAAGGTGTTCACCATGCAGTTGCTAAAATATTAGACCTCAGGCACTGATTATTTTTAAGTAACAACATATACGTTTGATCGAGGACAATATCGTTCATGATTCTTCTATATACTCTCATTTATATTTATTTACTTATTTATATACAATTTTGAAATCTAAAATGCAAAAGTGCAACAACCGGCACTTTAGATGTAGCATCGTACATATCCCAATTTATATTAAGGACAAAACAAGCAATGATTTTTTTTTATGGAAAAAATTTATTGTTATATAATTACATTAGATGTATGTTTCATTATAATACTTTATTCTGATTAGCTAACAGCACATCACGTGTTATTCCGTAAGCAATTGTGTCACTCAATAAAACTTTTCATTCATGATAACACGTGGTCCCACAATAAAGTGCACAGGTGAATTAAATAAAAACAATATAAAATTCGTTTTTTTCTTGATCATAGCTAAAAAAATGTAATTATAGGTATTGAATGCTTCTTTTTGTAACTTTATAGGGTTGTAAAAGCGTTGACCGTGCGTACATTTTTAGAATGAAGCGCTTTCGCGCTTCATACAAAATGTACTTCGGTCAACGCTTTTACACCCCAATAAATTTACAAAAAGAAGCATTCAATTCTTAAATAATATTATTATTTTATTCTCCCGGGCGCTAATTTTCCTTCCCCGGGCGCTTTTTCTTCTCCCCGGGCGCTTTTTTTTTCGCGGGCGCTCTCGGGCGCTCCCGGGCGCTTTTTAGTAGGACCGCCTGTTTCTGATATATGTCGCATGGGCTCCCACGCGACATATCAGAAACAGGAGCGATGAGAGATCGGTTTTTAATAGGAGCGATGAGAGATCGGTTTTTAATTAGATTGATCCCCGTATACCAAATAATAGGAACTTACCCCCCCCCCCCCCCCGTGCTTGGTACAGGCATTTTCTAATGTAGAAAATGGTGGATTGAACCTGGTTTTATAGCTAGCTATAGCTCCTGTAGAATATGTCTTTGTTCAGAGTTATTTAACCATATTGTAATCAGGTTACTATAGAGTTGTATAAAAGAGAGAAATAGATACTAGTAGTGAGAAGATAGACGAGATATGATATACGAGGAGGAGAGACGATTTTGTGTACGAGAGGAGTGTACGTAGGAGATTTAGGATTATGTCACCGTATTGTTGAGCCGGCCTGCAGTTTTAGATGTTGTAAACTTGTATAACTGTAACATGTACTTTGGATTTTGAATAATATATTATTGAGCTTTTAATCGACTTTGTGTTTATGTTACCTGCAAGACTTTGTTCAGACTACAGCAGGATCCATTTATTTATTTATGTGACCAGGATTAATCACGCTACCAGGGATTTTTAAGGTTACCCTGTTAAAGAGTATACATGGCATTTGTCGTCCGTGGACGTGTGAAACGTAGACACCAAACAACAAAGCACAAACACAAGAATACACACTTTACACTTAAACTTTTTCGTCACATTATTAATTATTATTATTATTATATTATTATTATTATTATTATTATTATTATTATTATTGTAACGTGATCGAGGGGAGGTCAACACCGACACAGACGGACGGACATAGCCATCTATGGCACGACAATATATCCTGTGGTAAAATCCCAGTAACTAAATAATACGGTATTTATATATACAAGTTTATTAACAAATGTACATTACGTCAGACACATTGACAAAGTTAGCTACAAAGTTTAAACATATAAACTTTAAATGTAAGTCCTCCAGAATCTAACTGATTCAAGACTTCAAGGAATACACATCCTTACAGTATCACAGCTGATACACAATCTGCCAGTCTCTTGACCAACTGACCTTATCATAGAGATTAATCATTTCATCTCTAGACAAACAAATAGGCATAGCTAATTTTATTACCCTACACACCAGGACATCGTTTCTGGTCTTAATTACATCTGACAGTTCAACTTTAACTGCAGATAATAAACTAGCAACTTGTCAAATTAGCCTTGCGTCATTAATTTTCTCTGTACACAAAATAAACAGTTATAAAGCCAAACTAACTAGAGGTCAATATTTACAAAACATTAAAATATTACATTGCCTCCTTCTTTGAAAAACATGTGTCTCACATGTAAACAAAAATAACTTTAACTTATCAAAGTATGGAAGACTACTTTTCAAAAATAAAACAAAAATACGCAATAAAAATATACGAAAATCAAAATATATCAAAAAATAATTTCAACATTTTAACAATAAAATAAATCAAATAACTCAATTATAATTATGAAAACATGCAATGTTCATTTCAATTTTAAATGTTCATAATTTCAACTAAGTTCTAATCAGGTACATATCTGTTGGGTGGACGTTTCACACGATGACCGCGACCGTATTCAATATTGTCCGTTGGAAAATTAGACATATCGCACTGTTCATTTTCACTAAATTCACTGTCAGACTCAATGTTATTTTCTTCAATTGCGGTAGCGTGAGACTCGGTGTCTCTTTGAATTACAGTTTTAATTAGCCAATTGTCAAAATCTCCATGATATGGTTTAAGTCTGTTGTAATGAACAACTCTTGGTTTTGACGATTCTAACTTTTGAATGCGGTATACTAAGTCACTAATACTGTTTATAATAAGATAAGGTCCATCCCAATTACACTGTAGTTTCGGACTAATCCCAACTTTTCTCTTTGGATCGTGTAACCATACGGCGTCTCCAACAGAATACGGTTTAAAATAAACTTTATAGTCATAATACCATTTCTGTTTATCACTGGCATTATTAATGTTTTCTCGTGCAAATTCATGTACATTGTCTAAATATGTTCTTATTTGCATCACATAATCCGGGAGATTATCAAAATTCTCATTATTACTAACAGTTCCGTATAACAAGTCAATTGGATGTCTTACATCACGCCCGAATAACATCACATTCGGTGAGTATTTAGTCGTGTCATGTTCCGCGCTACGATATGCCATCATCTGTAATGGAAGTAGAACATCCCAGTTCTTCTGATCTTTATTTACGCATGTAGCTAGCATTGCTTCCATCGTTGCGTTGTAACGCTCCACCATCCCATCAGATTGTGGATGAAGTGCAGTTGTTCTCGTTTTATCCACTCCTAGGAGTTTACACAGTTCACGGAAAAGTCTTGATTCAAAGTTTGTACCTTGGTCCGTGTGAATCTGCATTGGTACACCATAATGCGTTACAAATTGTTCAACAAACACTTGCGCTATAGTTTCTGCTTCCTGATCAGGCAATGCGTATGCCTCTACCCATTTCGAAAAATAATCCTGGATAACTAGTACGTATCTGTTATTCCGTTCAGAGAGCGGTAATGGTCCCATTATGTCCATAGCAACTCTTTCCATAACAGCTCCCACATTATATGTTTTCATTGGCGCTCTTAATGTTTTATGAGGTCTTTTACGTGAACCACATTGATGACATCGACGGCACCATTCTTTGACATCTTCCCCAACGCCTGGCCAATAAAATCGTTCTCTTATTCGTCCTAACGTTTTGTTAACTCCCAAATGTCCAGCTGTTACGGCATCATGTAGGTTTGTTAGAATGTTCGTTTTAAAACTATCTGGAACCACTAGTTGCCACGAAATTTTATTTCCTGTGTCGTCTTCCCATCTCCTGTATAAGATGTCGCTTCGTATTTCAAGTCGTTTCCATTGTGACCATAATGCCTTCACAACAACGCTTTCCGAACAGATTTCATGCCAAGTAGGTTTATGGTCACTATTCTCCATCAAATTGATAATCAACTCTAAATTTTTATCCTCCCGTTGTGCACATTTTATTTCACTATCAGATAAACCATTAATCCAACTATTTGAATTTGACACATTAGATTTATTATCGCTAATAACATTACACTGTGTACTAGATACACCATATTTCAATTCTACTTTTTCACAGTGTGAACAATCTAAACACGGCCTTCTCGATAAACTATCTGCATTTGAATGTTTTAATCCAGGCCTATGCACAATTTCAAAGTCGTAGGTTCCTAATACTTCTAACCATCGTGCCAATTGCCCCTCTATATCCTTGAATTTAGTAATCCAGCGCAATGAACTATGATCAGTTCGAACAGTAAATTTTCTTCCATAAAGATAGCAATGAAAGTGTTTGATGCTGCTAATCACCGCAAGAAGTTCCTTTCTTGTAGTACAGTAATTAATTTCGGATTTAGATAACGCTCGACTGTAATACGCAATAACCTTTTCATGGCCATTTTGAATTTGCGAAATCACTGCACCTAGCGCAGAATTACTACAGTCAGTGTCAAGTATAAACTCCAAACCAGATGGATCCGGATACGCTAAAATCGGCGGACTAGAAAGTTTTGATTTCATAATGTTGAATGCTTCTTCACATAGATCTGTCCATTCAAACAATGTCTGCTTCTCAGTAAGCTTATTCAATGGTCGTGCATATTTTGCAAAATCAAAGATAAATCGTCGGTAATACGAGCATATTCCAAGAAAAGCCCTTACTTCTTTTACTGTTGTCGGTCTAGGCCAATTACTAATGGCCTCAGTCTTTGACGGGTCAGCGCGAACACCATCTTTAGAAACAACATGTCCCAGGTAGTTAACACTCTTTTGAAACAAGGTACATTTCTTTGGATTTAGTTTTAACCCTGCCATACTCAAACGGTCAAACACTTCCTGAAGTCTCTGTAGTGTAGATTCAAATTCCGTTCCAAAGACAATAATATCATCTAAGTATACCAAGCAAGTTTGCCATGATAAACCTTTCAAAACTTTGTTCATTAGTCTCTCAAACGTTGCAGGTGCGTTACAAAGACCCATTGGCATCACTTTAAATTGATATAGGCCATTTTCTGTCACAAAGGCAGTTTTCTCACGGTCGTTTTCATCACATTTTACTTGAAAATAACCACTTTGAAGATCAAGTACATGGAACCATTCTGCTCCGGACAACGCATCTAGTTTATCATTTATACGAGAAACCGGAAATGAATCTTTCTTTGTGATATCATTGAGCTTGCGATAGTCCAAACATATCCGCGTAGAACCATCTTTCTTTCTTACAAGGACTAGGGGTGATGACCATGGGCTCTCGGACGGTTCAATGATGTCACTGCGCAACATGTTATCAATCTGAGAAGCTAGTTCTGATCTTTGAGCAAATGGCAATCGGCGCGGTTTTTGACGAATGGGGTCTGTATTTTGAGTATTGATTTTATGCGTTACAACATCGGTACGTCCTATATCCCACTTATCTTTGGCAAATACACTCTGATTCATTAAAAGTAAGGCTCTGAGTCTTTCTCTCTGGTTTTCATTTAAATGTCCACATGAGCTTGTATATAAACTAGATAAATGTTCAGGAATATCTTCTGTTGACAGTTCTTGAGGACATACTGACTCATTAAGTATGGTTACTGCTTCACATGTCGCAGCAATTGAATTTGCGTATACTTTAACAGACTTATCTGTCGCGTTCAATACTCGCATCGGAACAACATCTGATGACGAATTCACTACTGCTTTAGCCAACATGAGCTGATGTTTCTCCACAAATTTATCTGAAGCTACTAACATACTACAACCTGGAGCATAACCAATATCAATAACTTTCCCCGGAATAATCTGTTCGACACCCGGCGGAATAACTGTTGTCTCTGACACAGCAACCCGACAACATCGCACACCTTGTGTATTTAATACTGCACACGATATCTGTTCTTTGTTAACAGTCATTGTATTGTTAGCCACATCAATGCAATACATATTTTGTTTCATGAAGTCGTAACCGATTATACAGCTTATATCTGCATCTATATCCGCTACCCACACATCGTGTTTGAGAAATGTCCTTCCGATTTGAACGTTCATTTGACCTATTCCTCTTACTTTAACAGGTTTTCCATCTGCAAGTTTCATGTTTGTATGTGTTGGACGCAACACGACTTTGTTTCCATCGGACAGAGAATCGTATACCTTACTGTTCAAAATTGTCACATTTGCACCTGTATCTACTAAACATTGAATGCTTTTACCTTGAAATTTACCAGAAATATACATTCCTCCATCGCCACTCGCTACACGACCGGTTCTCACTCTGTCTTTTTGTTGATAATTTGTGTTACTTTTGTCATGTTTAGGACAATTTCTTCTAATATGGCCTGTCTCTCCACAAGTCCAACATCCTCTTTTTCCCGGTTTGTTGTTATTATTGTTAAATCCGCGTCTCTGTTGACTCATATCGCTCTTCAGAAACTGAAGCTCACGTCGAAGTTCTTCTACCACATCAGTCAGTGTTTTAATTTGACCAGACACTTCTGAATTTTCCGAAATAGCAAAATTTCGAACACTTGAAGGTTTGTCCCTTTGTTTATCCGCAATATAAAAAGCCTCAAGCTCAACAGCCAACTTAACTGCATCATCGAGTGTCTTTGGGTGAGCTTGATGTATACGCAACCGTGTATCCGCGTCATCTAATGCATCAATGAAATGATCTCGGCTCAACATCTCCTGTAGTTCCTGTTGAGCTTTGGGATATGCTTTACGGCTAAGTCTCTTGATATGTTGCGCCAATTCTGGCAATTCTTGATCTCTTCTTTTACGGATATTCTTAAGCTGCACACGGAAAAGCTCTGTTCTGTTTTCGGTTCCAAATCTACTTGTTAATGCTGAACATATCGATTGATAATCTTTACGCTTTATCGGATCAATATCGGCTAAAACACTTTGCGCATTCCCACTTAGACTTGTCGCAAGAAACATTGCTTTCTGATTATCCGTCCAACAATTTAATTCGGATATCATTTCAAACTGAATTTTATAATCTTCCCAAGAAACAGAACCATCGTATTTAGAGGGTCGGACAACTGGCTTTTCAGATCCCAAAGGCTTATGTGAATTCGATCCTTGATTACGAGAAGATTGGAACACAGATGGAATTGATGATCTTTTCGGAGTCGGAGCACTTGAAATTTCATCCTGAAGAGTTTCATACTCTTTAGTTAAACGCTTAATTTCTCTTTGGGTTTCAATCATTCTAGGTGTTGAAGCTGATAACACAGCTGAACTTAATCCTATTCCTGTATCCATTGATACTTTAGGTCTTGCACCTCCGAAATAGATTTCTCTATCAGAAGAATCACGTTTATCCATTGTATAACAGTTTAATAACAGTCACTTTATTTACGCACAAGAAATATATTTTATTCCACTTGCTATAGTCCTCTCACACAAAATTATCGGAATATTAATATAAATCCACTGAATATAATTAATCCATGTTAATAATATCCCCACCGCTGCCACCAAAAAATGTAACGTGATCGAGGGGAGGTCAACACCGACACAGACGGACGGACATAGCCATCTATGGCACGACAATATATCCTGTGGTAAAATCCCAGTAACTAAATAATACGGTATTTATATATACAAGTTTATTAACAAATGTACATTACGTCAGACACATTGACAAAGTTAGCTACAAAGTTTAAACATATAAACTTTAAATGTAAGTCCTCCAGAATCTAACTGATTCAAGACTTCAAGGAATACACATCCTTACAGTATCACAGCTGATACACAATCTGCCAGTCTCTTGACCAACTGACCTTATCATAGAGATTAATCATTTCATCTCTAGACAAACAAATAGGCATAGCTAATTTTATTACCCTACACACCAGGACATCGTTTCTGGTCTTAATCACATCTGACAGTTCAACTTTAACTGCAGATAATAAACTAGCAACTTGTCAAATTAGCCTTGCGTCATTAATTTTCTCTGTACACAAAATAAACAGTTATAAAGCCAAACTAACTAGAGGTCAATATTTACAAAACATTAAAATATTACATTATTATTATTATTATTATTATTATTATTATTATTATTATTATTATTATTATTATTATTATTATTATTATTATTATTATTATTATTATTATTAGTAGTATTAGTATTAGTATTAGTATTAGTATTAGTATTAGTATTACGAAATTGATATTACCGTAGGTACGAAATTGTTAATGTTGGGTACGAAATGGCAAATTTGGGTACGAAATGGCATAGGTACGAAATGGTTGTTAGGTACGAAATCACTTGCTTCCCATTTTGCATCCGTAGCAAACTAGCCTGACGAAGTCAAAGACAGAACGTAATGTTCTTCATCCCGCAATGTCTGCAGGTGTTAGTATAATCACAATCTAATGTTCGCACTTCATTCATAATTATCGGAAAACCATTAAATTATAAGGGGAAGGAAAAAAAGGGGGGATTACTCACAAAAGGCGTCATTATGGAGTAAAGGGGGTGGCGTCAAAAGGCGTCATTATGGAGGAAAGGGGTTGGCGTCAAAAGCCGTCATTATGGAGTAAAGGGGGCTGGCGTCAAAAGTCGTCATTATGGAGTAAAGGGGTTGGCGTCAAAATGCGTCATTTTACTTATATACTTATATATATTCATGTATTATTATAATTTACCATTGTGCAGAATGGTAAAATGACTTAAATCGCGCATGCCTGTTATTGCTAATGTATATTAAAGCTGAGACTACTATAACACAGTTATAGTTGTGTTATAGTAGTCTATTAAAGTGTAAAAGTCATCTTATCTTCATTTCTTAAATTCTTGGGATTTCTTTGCTCTAATAGAAATTTAATTTGTCTGCCCATTGCAGATGGCAGATTCCAAATAAGAAAGTTGAAGAATTCCCCAAAATATGTTTAACAATATCATGTTATACTGATATAAGTAAATAAAATTGAGAATGGAAATGGGGAATGTGCCAAAGAGACAACAACCCAACCATAGAGCAGACAACAGCAGGTCACCAAGAGGTCTTCAATGCAACGAGAAATTCCCGCACCCTGAGGCGTTCTTCAGCTAGCCCCTAAACAAATATATACTACATATAGTTCAGTGATAATGAACGCCATATTAAACTCCAAATTGTACACAAGAAACTAAAAGTTAAAATAATAACAAAGGCCAGAGGCTCCTGACTTGGGACAGGCGCAAAAATGCGGCGGAGTTAAACATGTTTGTAAGATCTCAACCCTCCCCTATACCTCTAGCCAATGCAGAAAAGTTGAAATGCATAACAATAAGTAAACACTTTTTGACAAAAAATAGATCTATTCACATTATATTTTTTAAATAAAGAACACCTTAAAAAAATGTTGCTATCAAAACAAAATTGACAGACATTTTGACGGGAAATTCTTATGTTAGCAACACAAACAATCCTGATATCTTCAGTATTTTCAAGGTTAGGGTGTATATCAAATTGTTAAATATGAAAGGCAAATTGGAAGTTAACATTATTGTTGCTAACATAAGATTTGACAGACTAAATAGTGTTGCTAACATAAGATATTGACGGACTTGTTGCTAACATAAGATTGTGCTAACATAAATAAATTTGACAGCCAATAATATATATTTGAGATTTTCAACAAACATTTCAACAAACATTGGAGATCTTATCTTAGTTGAAAGTCATATTAAGAACTCCTGCAAAATAACGCTGCCTGACATTTAACAAGATTCAACCCAGGACAGATAACTCTAATTTGTAGCACATCAAAATGTTGCTAACGTAAAGATGACAAGTTTGACAGAAATTTTATGTTAGCAACAGATTTGATAAAACTATTGATAATGATTAAATAAAGTAAATTGAAAGATCTAAAATGTGTATGTCTAATGTACATTATGAAACACAATTTTCACAGGCTTATATAAGTACCTACAATGATGTGGCAAGATTTATGAACATTTTGCTATCATAACACTTATTGACAGACAAGCATCCAATAAGCAATGTATTTGAAATTGAAAAAAAAAAAATATATATATACAATGTACATGTATCACAGATGTTTTTTAACAAAAGAAAATACTTAAAGCTAAAGATTTGGAAACAGGGATGTTTGAATAATCAGACTACACTAAAAAAAACCATCTGTGTTGACCCAAGACATTTGGTTTCAGGACAATAAATTTATTTTAAGGGATTGGGTCTGTATGAAATTCAAACACAAGGTTTGAAACCACAAAAAGAAGGTTGGGATTGATTTTGTGGGTTATGGTCTCAACAGTTTAGGAATTAGGGGCCCAAAATGGGTCAAAATAAACATGTTTCTAGTTTCCAGACAATAACTTGTATGTTAGTGTATATTGATATTTTTGAAATTGTACCACAAGGTTCCATATCTCAAAGGGTAGGCTGGGATTGAGTTTGGGAGTAATTACCCCAAGGTTCAATTATTAAGGGCCAAAAAGGGGCAAAAAAAAGCAATTTTCTAGATTCCAGACAATAACGTGTGTTTCAGTGTATGGATCTCACTAAAATTGCAATGCAAGGTACAACAACACAAAGGGAAGGCTGGGATGAATTTTTTGGGTAATTGACCCAATCATTCAGAAATTAGGGGCCAAAAACAAGCATTTTTCTAGTTTTCAGACAATTACTTGCGGTTATGTGTATGGATCTCTCTGAAACTGTGCAGCAAGGTACCTTACCACAAAGGGAAAGCTTGGATTGAGTTTTTGGTAATTACTTAGAGGGGGGTTAAAAAAAATGGGGGTTGTGGAGGGGGGTAATGTTTTTTTCTTATAACCTTTTTTTTTCTTAAAATTTTTCAATTGATTTATATTTCTTATTTGGATATTAAATAAAAAATACTGACATGGCAGAAGATATACACAAAATATGATGTGAAAATTATTATATAAACTGATTGACCTGATTAGAGATCAAGATAAGAAATCTATTTTTAGTACAGCCGATCTTTGCTACAAATGTATAGCAGGAAATCTTCAATTGCATATATAGTATTGTACTATAGCTTCAAATTCACAAAAAAGTCATCCTATCTTCTTTTCTTAAATTCTTTAGAATTTCTTTGCTCTAAGCCTCTAATCATGCTAATGCTCTAAGCCTCTAATCATGCTAATAGGAGACAATTGTCTGCCCTTTGCAGATGTATTTACTAATTATTTAAGTGTAAATTTTTGACAATAAAAATCCCCTTTGTCTGTTATCCAACCGTGTAAGACTTACCAATTCAAAATTTTAAAAAGTTTTGAAATTTTAGCTTTTTGGAATTTTGATCAAAGATTTCACATGTTTAAAGTATCAAAATTTCAAATTTTTGAAAGTTTTGAAATTTTGAAATTTTCACCAAATAATTAAAATTCTAAATTTCTAGATTTCCTTTTTGGGAAGTTTGCTATAGCAATACTTTGCTTAGGCGTCAGTCTCAAACTTCCAGTGACAGACTATCGCAAATGTTCTTCTCCAAGATAATGTACTTACTAGTGTTTGAATACTGATTCTAGAAAGATGCTTTTGAAATTTTGAGTCCTTTTGAAAAGATCAGCTGGAATAATTAAAAAAAAGAATGTTCACCGACAAATTCAGATGAATTTAACTTCAATGAAAATGAGTATCACAAACACTACTTTGCAGATTTTCCATTCGCTGAAGAGAAAATCAAAAGAAATCTACACGAAACATCGTTTCATTCATGAATATTTTATAAATGAACATTTTCCCTCGTAATTTTTACTATGTACAATATTTACAAATGTTTATTACTATATATCAAGTAAAAGCCAGAGTGTACAGAAAGACACCCAGGCCTACTTCGATTCCTCCATCTCCGGTTAGTAGAGTACAGTATATCGAGTTTACTCGACTGACAATCAAACCCCCCAAGTTTGACCTTTTGAACCTACCCGAGTTAACTCGACATCAACCCTGGGTCGGGGCAGGTTTAGTCAAATTTCAAGATGGCGTCAAGTACATTTTTGTAGTTGCAACAAATAAAAGTGATACAAATAAACTGGTATTTGACAAAATACTCCCCTTATAATAGTCAACTCGATGGAAGAGTTTTTACTTCGATTCGGAATAATTGGGCAAATGTGCATTAGCACTGACCTTTTGACTAGAGTTGACCCCAGTTGAACGAATCAAAGTAGTCCAAATATGACTGACATTACTAAATGTAACTTGTTTATATTTTGACCAAGCCGTTGGATAACAATGATAAGTGACAAGTGAAAAAGTTTGATTAAACAATTATACAGGGTTGATTGAAATACTCAATGATGATATGGCTTATGTCCCACGCCAAGGATGAGTAAAAGTAAATACTGGCTAGGATAGAAAAGTGCATGTTTTTTGTCTAGTCCAAATAGTTATGACGTCTGGCAAGGCTATTTTTTTTTCTTTCTGGGACATAATTATTTTGTCTAGTACTAGCTAGTTTTTGTCAAAACATTGATCATAAGGCAATCAGGGGTACTACTTAGCTTGTACAAGTTATTTTTAATTACTTGAAGAAGTAATATTAATATACTTATATATATAAGTAAATTTGTAGGCTACTTATACAAGTGAATTTTATTTACTTATATAGGTAAAAAAAATATTGGCTGAGTTATGTCCCTTAGACATTAAGATTTTTTTTACTTGTATAGGTAAAAAAGGCATCCTTTCTTCTTTTATTGAATTTTTAGGATTTTTTTGCTCTAATATAATTTTAAGTTATCTGCCCTTTGCAGATATCTTTACTAATCATTTAAGTTTAATTACATGGGCAATGAAAATCCCATTTGTCTGTTATCTTCAGAACACTGCTCATTTACAAGACCCCAAGGGGCAATTTTTGAAGGCCTTGTGCAAATACTTAAGATCTTTGCGCAATCAGTTTCTTTGTTGAATGAATGAGATGAAACATTGAACTCAAATTAAAAAATATGACCTAACCTGGGAAAAATCATGAAAGCCCTGATTTTACATCTCAAAACTTGAGAATTTTTGTAGGATTGTAAGAAAAATTTACTTATACAAGTAAATTTTTGAGAAAATTAAAGGGAGATTATTTAAACATTATTAATTTACTTATATGTGTATATATTTTTTTTACCTCTTAAAGTAAATAAAAATATCTTGTACAAGTAGTACCCCTGACTGGTTTTGATGCCAAAAACATTTGAAAACTTTTAAATTCCGCTATTTAAATACTAGCTATTTCACATTCATGTGGATTTAAAGACTTTCACTCGTCCAGCATGCTCAGTCACGTGGATCAAACTGACAGCTGAACAAAAATTGTTTATTAGGCAACTTATAGGCAATACTAAATTCCAAAAAAAACACAGGTCAAGTTGAATTTTGGTGACGTTGATTTTACAATTCTATGAGTTATGCAAACAGAAAAGTTGCTTGAATTTTTGGGATATGATTGCTTTCAAGCAATCTGTAGACTTATACCAGTGGCTCAGGGCATTGCCCTCATGTCAATCGTTTTATTCTAAACACTAAGGAACATCTCAGATTCTTATGATTGTCTTGCTTTAAAAGGTAAAAACAAACAAAGGGATTGAACTTAAACAACTTTACTATAATGTTCTTTTCATAATCTTCATGTTTGATATTTCTCTTGACTTATATGCGTGTTTTTAACAACACAGAAAATCATAATTAAGCAGTATTTATATTTAGTGTTTTTATAAATTTAGAAACACGTCAGAGGGAATTCCCCAGTTTTGATGAAAATGCGAGAGTTCTCTGAATTCCGATAAATCTATGTCTGTCATATAAGAACTGAAGTGGAGTTTCTCTTATATGTCACCGTTATGAAACTGATATTTGATATTGTACATCCATAAAGAAATAGAGAACCATCTAGGTCGTGTAATTAACATTTAATATACGTTTTTGCTCCATTATTTGTTTAGGTAATTATGCGCATGCATATAGTTTTCTTGACTTCAAGGGGTATTAGATTGAATGGTTGCTCTAAATTCCCCACTCAATTGATTGATTTAAAACTCATGGGATCGTTTCTATGTTTGTCTGCTACTGAGGGTTATTGTTGTTTCATAATTTTAAATCATATGCATCATTTAGATTAAAACATGTAAAATAAATGTAGTCCACATCGCAACACACCTTACGGCGAAATGGAGTCTTCCATATTATCATTTCGAGTTGTTTCCCTTCCGGAAGTGACCTCCGTAAATTCTGAATTTATATAACAAAACATGTCGAGAAAAATTAACTTGTTCTGTCGATAAACGTCGTGTTATAATAATTAGATACAGTGTACGATCGCAATTTTAACCGAGGAATGTGTACGGAAAGGAGTCATGACCACTGACCCAAAGGAAATTAAATATTTTTAAAAGAGTTATGTGAGTTCGTGGTCTAGTGGTTAAGACAGATAGCTACAGTGCTGAAGGTCCCGAGTTCGATTCTCACTCGGGGTGCTAAAAATATCAGTACATCAGAAGGGTAATTTTCACCCTCTCACACACATCTCTGGAACCCAAACAGGAAACTAGAATGGGTACTTTGGGGCCTCGGTTGGTCAAAGTTGTCCCTACTTTGACCTGGAGATCAATCTTCTGATATCTCTCTGGTTTGTCTGTTTCAACCGAGTGGCCCGGTGGTTCTCTCCGAGTACTTCCTCCACCATAATAACAGACTTCCCTGTGTCCTACACGCTCCCTTGGGCGGTGTTTGGTTGGGATTGTTCTGGTGGTGGGATAATATTGTAAAGGACACATCTCCATTAATCCTTAGGGAGTGTACATGGATCCGCTGTACCCTTGCAGTCAATCAAGGGGTGCTTTTAAATTGGCGGAATCTCGAAGTACATACATACAATGGCAATCGTATTCCTCAGAGCAATCTGCTCTTTGATTTTATTTACGATCTCTAGCTTTTGTTTGTCTCAACCAAATGTTATGAAACTTATACACAATGCTCATCCTCACAAATACTGATTAAATTTTAGTTTTCGTGGCGTCAGTTTACTGTTCTAGAATAATGCCCCTTAACAAATTCAAAAATTGTGATTGTTGTCGAGCAAAGGCTTTTGTCGAAAAAGCAAGACATAGCGATCCTACATTTTGTCTGTGGCGTCCACAAATATTCACTCTTTGGTTAAAGTTTTTGAAATTTTAATAACTTTCTTGAACTATCCTGAATTTCTACCAAACTTGGACAGAAGCTTGTTTATGATCATACATGTAGCATTCGTAGTATCCAGAAGTAAATTTTATAAAAGTACAATTTTTCTCATTTCAGATTTCAGAAATTAAAAAGAAAATTTCTTGAAATATTTGATTCAACAGCATAGTGTATTGTTCAAAAGCAAAACAAAAAATTGTTAAGTACACTAGACCACATTCATTCTGTGTCAGAAACCTATGTTGTGTCAATTATTTAATGACAATCCAAATTCAGAGCTGTATCAAGCTTGAATGTAACATGATGTAATGTTCATACTTGCCCTATTGAACTGTTCAGGGTTCAACCTCAGCGGTCATATAAAGCTGCGCCCTGTGGAGCGTACTGGTTAGACAATGTTTAAGAAACAATTTTTGTACAATGATGAAGGTACTGAAAATAATGTAAATTGAAATTTGCTTCTATTACTTTATTTAGGTGATGTCTCTCCCTAAAGAAGAAGAAAACTGGGCTTAGACTTTCTTTGCTATTGATGGGATGTTCTCGTCGAGCTGTCCGTTTTTTGTTTGATAAGGAAATTCCTCCTGCACAACTGTATGGCAAATTACACAGTTTGACAGTAAAAAACATTTTAAATGATTTGATCAGAAAAAAAAGAATCAATAAAGTTCAAGAGAAACTGCTCTACCCAAGTAATGGTTAGTACATAATGTTTACTGTATACATATATAAATATAATATTTATAATTTAGGCCTTAAGAAACGAATATGAAATAGTGCCAAAAAAATGAAATAGATAAAAAAAATCATTGGGTACACCACAATAAATATAAGTTACCATATGGTGGCTACTTACATGTATACTGTTTTACAGCCATTTTACTATGATATTATGACGTGAGTATTTCTGTATTGGCCTTGTTATTGGTCTGAGGCTTGCTGTATTGGCCTGAGGTCAATCAGTCAAAGAATTACTAAGAAATACTTCTTTGAAATCGTGTTTTTCATTCAGGAAAAAAAATATTTCATATTTGTTGTAAAAATATATAAAACTACCTGAATATTTCTTCATTTTCATCCATCCTTGAAATTATACACCTCAAAATGATAAAACGGCCAATATGTGCACCCCCTCTAAGTTAAAAAAAAAACTTAGTCTCATAGTAGGTATTACAAATGTTGTTCATCATTTTCCCTTATTTCAGGTAACCCAGAATCAAAGAATTTCGATATCACTCTGATGATATGTTTGCTAAGAAATATAGCAAAAATTACTCCCCCAAAAAATGGATATGAATGTCTCCCACTAGCAATTGAGGTTACTCCTGGTGCAGACCTGGCACGTATTAAATTTCACAGAAATGAATTGGCTCACAGCAATGATCCCAAAATGGATGAAAACACTTTCAACACAAAGTGGAATGAAATATCAGGTGTAAGTAAAAATATCAATAAATGTAAGCTTTTAGTTTTAAAGCATAGTTCCACAATTTTTTAAAGGATATATGATATATCCTCTTTGTTTTATATATAATTTTTTTCGAAAAACAACGTATATAATTTTTTACTTTACCTCAAACATTTTGTCAAATGTCCCATGAAGAAATTTGTCACAATTTGTAATAAGCATGGCAAATATTTTCATTAATATTTACAATGTTTTAATATATAGTTGGAGCGTTTAGCTCAGATGTAGCTTTTGTAGATATTGTAAGTGCCATTTGAATGCTTTTTTGTAATCAAATTCTACAATTTTCTCTTAGAGTTCTTTTGCATACAATAGACTTCTTAAAGAATTGGAATGATTCAGCAAAAATTAAAAGCATGATCAACTGACTGTTAATTGATTTTTTGTAGATGTTTATGATGCATATATATGTATTTTGATCTTATGTGAAGTTTTCAATAGGAAACAAAAAGACAAGATAAGGCTTGATATCTCAAAGGTGCAATACAAGACTTTAGGACTTAGTAAGATTGATATGTATCAAATAGAAAAATTAAGTAGTGGTAATTAATGAAGAGAAAAATGCACTATGTATCAAAAGAAAAAAATATAAGTAATGAAAATTAGTATTTAAAAAAATTGCATTATCAGACAGTTAATACATGTCTTAAAACAATCACATGGACTAAGTATGGTTTTTGTCAGATGATCTATAAAACTAGATATTTTGAGGTAAATTGTTTTTAAAAACCATCATTTAATTTTATACCATTAATTAAAGGCCGTAGGAAGATTAAGTGGGCAATCAATGGTTAGTGAATGCCAGGATTTAAAGACAAAAATACTTGACCAGTCAAATCAGGAAATCATGCTGGAAATTAAACATTTTAAAGAAGAGATTGCAGAGTTAAGACAGTCATTTAAAGGTAAATTGATTTATATATTATTAATATTAAACAAGAACCCTCAGGTTTACTGGAGTATACAATATTGTCTTTTTTTGGTCTTCTTCAGACAGGCAGTTAAACCCTTGCTGAAGTTGGGTGTCAATTTTGCCTAGTTGAGATGAAGAATGTCTCCTCCAGGTCCTATTAGAATATGGGGATGTGAAATACAATGCTTAGCAAAGATACAGTGTCAGGCTCTCTGAACATTAACAACTATGATGGATCTGTAGATAGTTTGTTGCAATGCTGAATTATTTTCCGATGGCATTCCAAATTTCCGTTCTATCATTGATCTCAGTCAATTTTGCAGGACCTACCTTTTGTATTTTAATGCCCCCATTGTAAGGTAATGTGGGCATTGACTGTTACTCTTGACCTTCCTTCCCTACGTCCAATATTCTTTTTCCATACTGTTAAGTTTTTTTCATCCAAATATTAAACTCATAAGGAATGCTTAGAACTAAAAATAGCAGGCAGGGAGTCATTTACCTCTCTTAAGTTATGTCACTTTATAATTTTGAAAATTGAAATTATCATGTCAGCAATCTATCTTTCCCCATTCAAACTCTATTAAACTCGTACACATTGCTAAGAATCAAAACTTGCAGACAGAGTTCACATTTGGACAGTGAGTCACTTACTGTTAAAAAATCTTGCCTGTTTAAAATTGAAGAATTACAAATGATTTTGTTATTATTCACTCTAACTAAATTTTCCCCATGAATGTAAGTCACTTATCATGCTTATCATTCAAGTGTTATGCCTCTTTAAAACTTGACATTTGACAGTACTCTTACTGCTGTTTGCTTTGTACACATTTTTATGCCCCATTTATGGGCATTATGTTTTCTGGTCTGTGCGTTGCCCATCCGTTTGTCTGTTCGTCAGTCTGTCCTGTCTGTCCATCTGTCCGTCTGTTTGTCCGTTCGTACATCTGTCTGTTTATCTGTCTGTCCTGCTTCAGGTTAAAGTTTTTGGTCTAGGTAGTTTTTGATGAAGTTAAAGTCCAATCAACTTAAAAATTAGAACACATGTCCCCTATGATATGATCTTTCTAATTTTAATACCAAATTAGAGATTTCCCCCCATTTTCATGGTCCACTTAGGATAGACAATGATAGTGTGGATGAGGCATTCGTGTACTGGGGACACATTCTTGTTTAAAATTCATACAAAATGCTAGATTAAAAAAACAAACATGTAGACAAAAAAATATTAGTTTAGCAGTATGTCAGTAATGGTTTAAGATTTATGCCTCTTTATAACTTGGAAAATTGCAAATTTTCAGTTACAGCACTCAAGTTTTGTCTCATAAAAATTTTATGAAACTCATACACAATGCTTAAAACCATAACTTGCAGACGGAGTAGTAATTTCATGAATTTAGGCCAATGATTCATTTACCATTTTAGAGTTTATGCCCCTTTTTAACTTGGGAAAAAAAATTCATGCACAGGGGGGGGGGGGCATTCACACGCATTCTTAAAAAAATATCTTAATTTGTTCTTGTCCTGAACATGAATGAAATATTTGCTACTGGATTTAAAATAAACAATAATCAATCAATCTTCAAACAATATGACAAAGATTTTACTTGTCAAGAAACTGTTTAATCTATGCAAACAAAGACTGAGTGAGATTCATCTGTCATTGTCTGTTGATTAAAGAAGGAAACAATTTCAAGACTCTAATTAAACCTGTAATAATAAAACATCAAAACAAGAAAAACTGTGTAATAAAAACTATTCCAGCACTATATATGAGAAAAGTAGAATTTAAGATAAAACTAGAGGCTCTTAAAAGCCTGTGTCGCTCACCTTGGTCTATGTGCATATTATACAAATTTCACAGATGGATTCATGACAAAATTGGGTTTTGGTGATGGTGATGTGTTTGTAGATCTTACTTTACTGAACATTCTTACTACTTCAATTTTTTCTATCTATAATAAACTTTGCCCTTTCGTTACAGAGGAAAATATTTTTGGAAAATTGTTAAAAATTGACTATTAAGGGCAATAACTCCTTAAGGGGTCAACTGACCATTTTGATCATGTAGACTCATTTGTAGATCTTACTTTGCTTAACATTATTGCTGCTTACAGTTCATCTTTATCTATAATAGCATTCAAGATAATAACAAAAATGGCAAAATTTCTTTAAAAATTACCAATTAGGGGGTAGCAACCCAACAACCAGTTGTTTAATTCATCTGAAAATTTCAGTGCAGAAAGATATTGATTTGACCAAAAAAATTACCCACATGTCAGATTAGCTCTAAATGCTTTGGTTTCAGAGTTATAAGCCAAAATCTACATTTTACCCCTATGTTCTATTTTTAGCCATGGCGGCCATCTTGGTCACTGCACACATTTAAACAAGATACTCTAACAATTACTGTGGCTAAGTTTAATTAATTTGGCGAAGTAGTTTCAGAGGAAAAGATTTTTGTAGAAGATTACAAAAATTTACGAAAAATTGGTAAAAAATTACTATAAAGGGCAATATCTCCTTAAGGGGTCATCTGACAATTTCAGTCATGTTGACATAATTGTAGATCTTACTTTGCTGAACATTATTGCTGTTTACAGTTTATCTCTACTCTATAATTATATTCAAGATAATAACCAATACGGCAAAATTTCCTTAAAATTACAGCAACCCAACAACTGGTTGTCCAGTTCATCTGAAAATTTTAGGGCAGATAGATCTTGACTTGATATACAATTTTAACTCATGTTAGATTTGCTCTGAATGCTTTGGTTTTAGAGAACTTTATAAGCCAAAATCTACATTTTACCCCCTATGTTCTTTTTTTAGCCATGGTGGCCATCTTGGTTGGTTTGCCGGGTCATGGCACACATTTTTCAACTAGTTACCCCAATTATGATTGTGACCAAGTTTGGTCAAATTTGGCCCAGTAGTTTCAGGGGAGAAGATTTTTGTAAAAGTTAACGACAACAGATGACGGACGCTGGACGACACCTGACGCTAGACGCCAAGTGATGAGAAAAGCTCACTTGGCCATTCGGGCCAGGTGAGCTAACAAGGTCAAATTGGCCACAACAGCGGCGTCTACAATGTATTAGTTTGTGATTAGATCTAGTTAATGGTGAACCACTAGTGGTAGGTCAAAGATATTTGGCATGTACATGATGTAGTTGTAATAGTTTTGGCACTTCTCATAACCATTCTTTGGCCTTACCCCTCTGTTATGGTCTATTGTTTTGAACTTTTACTTATTTTTCATATATATATGTTTGTGATTAGGTCAGTTTATGAGGAACCACTAGTGGTAAGAAAATGATAATTGGTATGCAGTTGTATAAGCATTGGCTTATATCTCATTTCCATGGAGATTTTTTTACCCTGCCCCTCATTAATGGTCTATTGACTTTGAAAGTTTAAAGGGATATATTTAAACCCATAAGGTGAAAGAAAAAGTTGACAAACACCAAAAAAAAACAACCAAAAAAAACCCAACCAAAAGGCAAATAGTCAACTCAACACACAACATATAGAAAACTAAAGATTGAGGAACACTTAACTCACTAAAAATTCTGGACGATATCATATGCTCCAAAGTAAATAAAAATCAATAAAATTTTAACACAATGTTTATTACCACTTAAGCAAGGTTGGGATTGATTATGGGGGTTATGGTCACAAAGGTTTGGGAATTAGGTGCAAAAAAAAGGGGCCCAAATATAGTCCAGTCAAACTAAGATTTAACCTCAAACTAATTGCAACAGAAAATGTTTTAGTTCTAATCTATAGCATTATGCCCTTTATATACACAGAAAAAAGTCCCATAAAATCTAACTTGAGGAAAACCCAAAATCAGCATTTTTAATTTCCTATGGAAATTAACATGTGAAGGGGAGATGACTCTTGCAAAAATGAGTCTTTTTGGTCAGTTTTTGGTTATTTTTCTTGAAATTTATGTAAAGTATGATACTTTGATGGGGTTATGAGTTTGTATTTGACTAAATTATATAATCTTCTGCTCATGAAATGTACAAAACCGTGTAATGGGTAGTTTTATTTTTTTCTTGCATTTTTCTTAAAAGAAATTTCAAATGTGAAACTTTGTGACCATTTTGAAAAAATAATGTGAAAATTTGGTATTGTTTATATCTGTATTTTATATTTTTTCAGCAACTTACTTATCTAAAGAAACTTTAAACCACAAAAAGAAGAATACATGCTTAATTATTTTATATTAAATTTGAGATACTTTTCCTTGACATGTTGAAAAATTCAATAAATGGTCAACTAATTAATTACGAAATCTAGATTATAGCTTGATAAAAGATATGAAAACACCTTTAGAATTGTTTGTTATACTCTAAAGACCGCTAAAAAGTCAAGAATCAATACATTCTGATGAATAGAGTGGTAAAGTTATAATTTTGTATGAATTTTTATTGATATTTCTGCCTTTTTTTGCAAGGAGTTATTCCTCCCTTTACATCAATCTCCTGATATTTTAAATGTGAATTTTTGTTCTCTCAAGTTCGTTAACTTTTTTCTAATTTTCTTGGATATGGCCTAAATCAAACAACTTAAATAATCTTTGTTAATTACTTGGGGTTAGGTCAAATTATGCCAGATTTTCCAGTCCAGTCAATAAACTTGTGTTTATAATGCAATTCTCTGATTATAACTAAAACAAGCAAATTTAACAATTCGCAAAAAATTTTTGTCCTTCCCTGCACTGAATTTCGTGAACACAAATCGCGCTGCTGTACCTGCACTCCTGAACCTGGTATTAAATGAAGCTTTTTGGCTGTTTTCTTTCATATTTGAATATTATTATAATACAGGGTAATGCGCAATAAGTGAAAAGTAGGATTAACATTAAATCCAGGCCAATAATGTAACGTCAGCGTAAGTCTGTTGCCCTAAAGTATTTTATGCATTAGCTTAAATCCTGAAAATTGTTTGCAGGCATTAAGCTTAATGCCTAAAATATAAATGCGAGTAAATAAAAGACATGTATTCATTTAAATAAAAATATATTTGTTCATAATAACATGAGAACTGGGGCCTGTTTATTGAAAATGTATAAGATATTTTTTGGACAGAAATTATGATAAAGTTAGGACCGACTCACAACATGTTTTAGCATGCACATAGAAGCTATCTGAGGATTATCTTAGCTATGATGTCCTATCGGCTGTCCTGAGTATTGGGTCAAAGGAAATAGCAAATGAAAAAATTTAAATATTGCATCAAATTTTACCAACAACTTTCATTTAAATACCGATTAATAAGTAGAAAATAATTACATGTATAAGTTTTAAATTAAAGGATAATAAATAATTTTGATATTATAATTGTACATCTAAATAAAGGCAACAGTAGTATACCGCTGTTCAAAACTCATAAATCCATGGACAAAAAACAAAATCGGGGTAACAAACTAAAACCGAGGGAAACGCATTAAATATAAGAGGAGAACAACGAAATAACACTAAAATGTAACACACATAGACAAAATCCCACGAGAATAACAAATATAACATATATATATAACATCAAAACCAAATACATGAATTTGGGATAGACAAGTACCGTGACACGTCTTATCGCAATGTGAATTTACACTAAAAGAGGTGCAAAAGATAATAGAGGAACAGTCAAAATTCATAAATCGAAAATAACTGACTACCCCATGGCTAAAAATGAAAAAAGACAGACAGACAAATAATAGTACACTAGAAACAACATAGAATACTAAAGACTAAGCAACACAATCTCCACCAAAAACTTGGGTTGATCGAAGGTGCTCAGAGAGGGCAATACCTTAATGCGTAGGCGTTAGCTTATTGCCTAGGATTTAAGCTTAAGCCTTATTTCACTTATTGCCGCTAACATATATATATATATATATAGAAAAGATACCGAAGATACCAAAGGAATATTTTAACTAATTAGTCAAAGTGAAAGACAAACTGACAACATGGACATCACTACTCCATTTTCTGTTTTATTTTCTTTTTTAGAGATAAAAGATAGTCCAATTAATGCCATTCTTGGTAAGTATTTATTATGCTAATTATACCCCTGCTTCGAATAATGGGGTTATACTATTTTACTTCTGTCTGTCAATCCGTCAGTCCCATGCATATTATTCGTCCTCATCTTTCTTAGGAACAACATTACAAGGATTTCTGAAATTTGGTTTCAGAATTATGTGTCAGCTTAACTAGCCTATACTGGGTGAGTTTGATGTGTTTTCAGATTCATCACTCATCAACAACTCCTGTTTACTGAACACTTACATCCTTTTTCACATGACATCCAAGTTGAAAATTTTCGCCACATTTTTCATTGGATCAACATAACAAGGATTTCTAAATTTGGTTTTAGAGGCAGCTGTACTCTATGATGCGTTTTTGAATTCATCACTCAACAACTTCCTGTTTACTGAACAAAGGATATGATTGTTATACCTTTGTCATTACTACCAGACACAGACAGATCAAGATTTTTGGTTGCGCCTTGTTCACCAGTTCTCTGATAATTTCCCTTTATATATAGAACTTAAGTGTGCCTCATCCAAATATTATACAAATGTTTTATACCAACAAACACAGATCAAGTTCAATTTTTATACAACCGCAAAAATTAAATAAAAGATGGTCGTAAATTGGTATCATGTTATTGTGGTGGTTGTCCTCGTTGTTAGTGTTGTCTAAAGACAGATGGTTTCCGATAATAACTTTAGTATAAGTAAATAGAAATCAGTAAAATATTAACACAAGGTTTATAACCACTTATAGAAGGTTGGGATTAATTTTGGGGGTTATGGTGGGCCCAAATAATCATTTTTGTAGTTTCCAGGCAATAACTTTGGTTAAAGTGTATTAATCTCTCTGAAATTATACCATAAGTTTCCATACAACAAAGAGATGGTTAGGATTGACTATAGGGGGTTATGGCTCAAACCATTTAGGAATAACTGGCAAAAAAGGGAAGAAACAAGTTTTTTTCTGGTCAAAGGACAATTAAGACAATTTAAAAGCAGTCTAAGGGAGGTAATCCTGTCCAATTTAAAACAACAATTTTTGATTATTTCCCTTACACTGCTCTTAATCATGTATTAAGAAATGATTGTCTTGAGGTGATTAGCTGTCAATTTATTTTTAAAAGTTACTATTTATTAATATTAGTTTTAGCAATGATATGTATGTCATTTTATATTTTAAGACTTGTATGATGTATTTAAAAGGGTAGCTATGTAATTATGGTCGAAACTCTATTACAATTTGAATTTAAATTACGACAATATCTTGAGGAATGATTTTTTTTTGGAATAAGGAAAAGGGGGAGGTTAAAAAAAATGGTGAAAAAAGGGGGGGGGGGGGGGGGGTGTGAATAAATAAGAATTTGTGCGGGGACTATTTTTTCATTTCAGATTTCAGAAATTTTTGGGGTTAATATTCAACAGCATAGTGTATTGCACAAAGGCAAAAAAATTGAATATCAATTTAACTCATTTAACCAATTTTGGTCTTATTTATTAGTCCACTACCGAAAAATTCAAGTTGAAGAGGACTTTAGGTTTGTACTCTGTCCCTTCCATGTCTGTCTGTCCATCCGTCAGTCTAGCAAATAAGTTTCCCAATCCTTTTTTCTTCATACTTGAAGATATTGATTTGTTATTTGATGTATTGCTTTATCATGACAAGTAACAGGTCAAGTTGGAATGCTGTTCATGTCTGATCCTGAGTTCTGGTCCTCAGACTTATACATGTTATAAAATTCACTTAAATAATCAGTTTAATACTTTTTTTCATCTGACATGTCTGGAGATATTGATTTAAATAAAAATGATATATTCTATATACCAATTTTTAAATCAATATCTTCAAAAGCATGATGGAAAAAAGTGTTGAAAACTGATTATTTAAGTGAATCAGTGTTAAACACTTTTTTGTCATGCTTGAAAGTATTGACTTGATATTTGTTAAATAGTTTACGCCATGACAAGTTAAAGATCAAGTTAGATTTTTTTCTTCAAAATAATGAATCTTTAACTGGTAGGGGACTGTGTATCGCTATGCAATACTCACATTATGCTTGTTATATTTCCTAATGATATGAAGACTTATTTATTACAGAAAGAACAAGACTTGTCCACAATTCCAAAAAATATGATATGTACATACCACTTGAAAGGGCAGAGAAGGCAGCATTTGAGGTGCTTCAAGAAACACATATACTTTTCTTGAGTGGAAAGGAAGGGAGTGGTAAAACAACAATGGCAGTGAATTTGATGAAAAAGTTGAGACAAAAACTGTTGAATAGGAAGAAGATTTTTACAATGTAGAAGTGAATGATAATGCAGATCTGAAGGTAGCCTTGAATGAAAATAGGAAAATGATTATTTTTGTTGATGATCCATTTGGTAAATCCAATTTTAGAAATAATGATTTTGAGTATTGGGAAAAGTACTTTGAAGAACTTAAAATAAAAAAGAAAGATAAAGTATTTATTTCATATGTTCAATTCGTAATAATGTTTTAAAAGAATGCGAAGAGAAGTTAAAGAAATATGAGATTTTCAACAAAGACACCTTAATCAATTTGTCATCAGAAAAATGGAGTCTCACCCAAGGAGAAAAGTGGTATATGATTGAAGCTTTTTGCAAAGACAGCGGAATAAAAATTTCTCATTATTCTGACCAGGATCTTATGGTAGAAAATGTTGGGGATTTTAATAGACCAGCAATGATCCATGGGAAAGTTGTGGGATCCATTAGCCACACGGATCCTGTCATTGGATTTCCACAGTCATGTAATCTGTTTTTCAGGGATGTTAACATTTTTAAAACAGGTCTATCCTTCTTTAAGAATGCCAGAGAAAATTTGAAAAAAGAAATAAGTAATTTATACAGCAGATCAAAGTACACTAAAAAGATTTATGCCACCATGGTAATTATGTTATTAAATGGTGGCAAAATAGATTTTGACAAAATGTGCAGGGAGGATATTAAAATTAAACATATTTGTGATTCATTAGATATAAATTTGAAGACTATAGATATGAAGAATACATTGCAAGAGGACAAATACTTCGTTGAAATTAGTCCAAACACATATGGATTTTCTCATGAAACAATTTTAGAAAGTATTTTGTTGTCTCTTGCTGCAGAAGAAGAATGGCAAGAACTAATTCTAAAGTTTGCTACAGATGATATTATTGTAGAATTTGTAAGATCAGATGGATATAGTCCTATCGAAGATGAAGTGCACATTAAATTAAAAAAAGATCTAGATGAGAAGTTTCTTGAAAGACTTATTGATATCTATTCTAAAGAAGAAATGAGTCTTAGAATCTTCCCTTACCCACAACGAACTGATCATGTACCAGAAATAAGTGTTGTACGTCACCCTTCTATTCAGGATAAGAGTCTTTCAGCACTTCTGTGGAGACAAATTGAAAAAAAGAAAGTACTTTATAGCGCAGACAGATTACACACTTTCTTTAAATGTTCATGTATATATCAACAATGTTGGTTAATAGAAGAGACGCTGTGTAGGCATGGTGTCAAAGAAAAGAATGATTTACCAGTGTTACAAAGACAGAGTCTCATTGAAGGGTTAAAGTGTCTTTTAATGAACAAAGGTAATTTTAAAATACTAGACATTATTATGAAGCATGACAGCAGTTTACTTTATGCAAACCTACAAGAGGATATGCCAATAATTTCATTTGCAATTAGTTCAAGACTCAAAAAATGTGTGCAATACCTAATTGAGCACACAGATGATCTTTTACAAATAAAAACCAAACAGTTGAACAATGTTCTTCATGAATGTGTATCATGTGATTGGACAGACCTAATCCAGATGATCCTTGTCAAAAATCCAGAATTGTTAAAATGCCAAAACAGTAAAGGTTACACTCCTCTTATGAGAGCAGCTTCCATGGGGATGTTTGAAAATGTAATTTTTTTACTGAACTCTAAGTTCCTAGATTTGGATGATCTTAAGTTATATTCAAAAGATGGTAATACTATCCTACACATCTGTATTTCAACTATGGCACCTGATTTTATATTAGAAAAGATAGTTTCGTTAGATTCTGATTTATTGACTGTTCAAAATAATCGTGGAAAAACTCCATGATGTCAGCAATCGATGGAAAAACTTTTATTTCTTTAATGAAGTTCAATCCTGACATTAGTATTAAGGATAATGAAAACAACACATTTCTTCATCATGTGCTTGTTTGGATCAATATTGAACAAAGTATGCTGCAAGAAATGATTCATGGAAGTCCAACATTGTTGAATGCTAAGAACAACTATGGTGAAACTCCAATTATGATAGCTAGTCACGAGGAGAGTATTATAAGTCTATTGAGACTTGGTGCAGATATTTCGCAGAACATAAATGGAAACAATTTGCTACATTACTGTGTCAACAAATCTGGACATGTGTGTTCTGAAATCATAAAAAGAGACAGAAATTTATTGTACCAAAAGAACAATATGGGAAAGACACCAATTGAATGTGCAGTTGAAGATGGGAAATTTGAATGTGTTAGGGTAATGTTACTACATGATGAAAAGTTAAAATGTGTAAATAAACACACTGGAAGTACATTGTTGCATTTGGCTGTTATGAAAGGAAAACTTGAAGTGTGTCAAGTGATCTTAGAATTTGACAAATCTTTATTAAATACACGAGATACAAGTTATAGGAGTATGACACCAGTTTTGATGGCTGCATTCTTTGAAAAGAAAACAATATTTGAATTCCTGATGGCACAAAATTGTGATATAAATGTCAAAGACATTGATATGAATACAGTTCTTCATTATTGTGCTAGAAACTTTTGGCTGGAAATGTGTGACAAATTAATCGGTGATGACCAGAGTTTAGTTAATGCTTTCAACAAAAATGGGGATACCCCATTATTATATACCCTGGCTTACATGGTTAAAAGAAACATAAATTCATTTCATTGTAATCGTCGTTGTCATCACCAAATAGCAAGTTTCCGTAATGTATTGCAGCATTTTACACCTATACCATATTTGACTAACTATGTACCATTATTCAGTCAGATTATAAGAACTTTCATTTTAAATGCAGCAAACCTAGCAGTGAAAACTGAAGAGGGAAACAATATTCTGCATTTTATTTCTGATTCATGTCATTTTGAGAAGGATTCTAGGATCATATCAGAAATTCTTAAAGTTGAAACAAAAATAATGAATGACCAAAACTCGTCACAAAGAACGCCCATTATATTAGCAGCTCACACAGGTCATCTTAGTATCGTGAAAACATTATTAAAAGAGGATGCTGAGGTAACACATCAAGACAAATATGGAAAAAATGTATTAGACTATTGTTTCATGACTTGTGATCCAGAATTAGTGTTGGATATTATTCGTGATAATCGAACATTATTGGTCATGTGGACTGCTAAAGTATTTAGATTATGGCTACAAGGACACAATAAGACAACATGAGGGTCAACAAGAAGAAAAGAAACAGAAGTAGAATGGCATTTTTATATCTCTTGGCGACAATATCGACATTACCATGCAGTGATATGTCAGTACTTGAATGTCAACATTTAAAATACAATTATTAATGAAATTAACATACATAATTTAAAAGAGAAGGCTTTGAAAATAATACAATTTCTTCAATTTTAGAAATAGGGGCTCTTATCGTACTTTCTTCTGTACTCAACAATAAAACGCAATTAAAATGATATAATCCTCACAATGTCATATTCATGGCTGATCATAGTTTAAAGTCATAAGAAACCTCAAATAAAAAAAAATAATGCATATGTTTTTTTATAACTCAATGGATAGTTTTCATTATAAAACTTATTTACAAATACTTTGTTTGAAGAAAATTCTTTAATATATTCATATTTAGAAGAAGTTTACTTTTTTTAATTGCTTCGATCCTTCCAGGAAGCAATTCCTCCGACATATTTTCCGTATGCAAAGTGACCTCAGTGTGACCCATCCCGTAAAAATCCGGTGATCGCATACGCATGGATGTCCTTAAAATAAACTATTATCTAAATTTACATGTTAAACACGTGCTCAATTTCATGCTTTTTTGTTGATTTTTTGTTGATTGTTGACAAACAGGTGACAATCGTTAAACTTCGGCTTCAAAACACGAACTTTAATTATCTGCCATCTTTTCACAACAACACTGACCAATTGAAAAAAAAATTGACGATTATACAAAAT
This sequence comes from Mytilus edulis, assembly GCA_019925275.1. Taxonomy (NCBI): domain Eukaryota; kingdom Metazoa; phylum Mollusca; class Bivalvia; order Mytilida; family Mytilidae; genus Mytilus; species Mytilus edulis. The sequence continues at coordinate 65,840,575 of CM034357.1, read as the reverse complement.
TTATGAGAAAAAAAAATGATAAATTCGTGCACAGAAGTCTATAAGTTTATGATGTTTGTATGCGTTGGTTTTAAGAATTGGAAGAGCATTATTTTTCACCACATTCGTTTCTTATGACTTTAATTATTTACAAGTTTAAGCAGTTTATTTGGCCTACATAGCGTCATTGTAAGTTAGCATATGGTGTGTTACAATTTTAATTTAGCTATTTGTTTTCGGAAATCTAAAACGGTATCTTTTCCTCGAATTAAGTCTGCAGCTTTTTCTCCAATCATAATACATGGTGCATTTGTATTTCCTGATGGTTCATTGCGCATGATAGATGCATCTGCTACACGTAAATTCAATATGCCTTTTACCCTGAAAAGGAAAAGTTGTTTTGTCAACACTGTTCATAGTTTTCATGATACATCGTTCGTTACAAACTCAAAATATTCATAAGTTGTTGATTAAGGGTTTTTATTTTTCCATGTTCCACTTTTACAACAGTCTTATCTTCGGTTACACGTAATTTAGTTCTCTTTCTGCTTTATAACCTCTCCAAAATTGGACACTTATGATGAAGGTTTGTAGTTTGATGTTTTAGGTTATGGATATTTTTTTAGTTTTAAGTACTTTTCATTTGAAATAGTCAATTTATTCACATATCCCTTTCATTGTCCATTTCATAGTTTGCTACATGAAAGTCTATTGTTTAGTTTACTATGCAAGATGACTTCGAAATAATAATTGATTTGATTAGTGAAAGTGGTGTCTAGAATCATGCCTCTCTATCGATCTCTTTTGAGTTTGTTTGCTTGTTTGAATTAAATTTTTGGTTCTTCTGTTTTTTTGTTGATTTTAATTGAATTTAAAGAGAACAGTATCAAAACAGTCTCTTAAGTTAATTGTTTTACCAGATCAAATATAGCCTAATAATATGCATGGTTTTTGGAATAAAACATGTTCAATGTCAAAAATATATTCATTATTCACTATTATAACACTACTTAAACACACCTTAATTCAGGATCAACAACTGCTGAAGGGTCTGTTATTGCTCCCATACGACATGTTGAGACTGGATGATAAACAGTGACAGTAAAATAACGGATCAAACATTCCCAATATTCGTCAGTGTCAAATTTAACTTTGTCACAAATTCCAGGAAAATCTCGTCTGACTAATGTGCTACCAAGTTGCTTGAAAACTTTTGTATTCATCAGTTGTTGAGTTCGACGTATTGCTGTAAAAACATGAAAAATCATTAAAATCTACAAATATTATGGCCAATAATTTGTATTGACGTTGTTAAACCAAACGTTTGAAGCTGACCCAAGATGTTCTGGTTTATTTCCTTTGGTTTCGGTGCGTACACCAACACTTCAAAAAAACCTTTTGATTAAATACGATGAGCCATAGTTAGAAACGGTGGATGAACTAAAGATGTGAAAAAAAAGACATTCCAGCTGTTCAACTTGTCGTGTTGCTTAAAATATTCAAAATCAACCGTCTGTTAATGTTTGAAAATGCCTGTACCAAGTCAGGAATATGACAGTACTTGTCCATTCGTTTTTGATGCGTTTTGTTATTTGATTTTGCCATGTGATTATGGACTTTCCCAATTGATCTTCCTCTAAGTTCAGTATTTTTGTGATTTTACTTTTTAAATAAGAAATATATTAACCAAGTGCGTCCTTGGACTGCTATTGAATTTTTCCCTTCTCATTTTTATAAATGTTGATAATAAAATTGAGAATGGAAATGGGGAATGTGTCAAAGAGACAACAACCCGACCAAATAAAAAACGACAACAGAGGGTCACCAACAGGTCTTCAATGTAGCGAGAATATAATTATAATTTAATGTCGGCAAAAGTCCAAGTATAAATATACAAACGGGTATTAGGTTTGCACATTTTTAAAAGCCTATTGTGACCAATAATTGCTTGCATTCACGTCATTTGGACTTCTGTGGATATATATCTCCTAAAACAATCATACCATACACACTATTTTCATTAAATGATTTAGAGAAAACTTTTTGAATTGTAAGAACTCAAAACGGAGAGAAAAAATAAAGGTATGCAGGGTCAGTATCCTCCATCATCATAACGCTTTTCCTTTGAATTTTAAAGTTTTGATGTCTGCATAGGGCTTAAGTGGACCATTATAATGAAACAAGAACAAAGGAAGCTGAAAATAGAAATTAATTTATTGATTACTCTAACACTTGATCAAGATTAGTCACACATTTTTCAATTTACTTGATTAAGTTATTTTTAATCTCCTTGAATTAATTTTATTTTTATTTCTCAATTTCTATTAAGATTTTGTCAGTGAGATGAGTTAATCTGAATACCAACTGTGATAACATAATGCAGCTAATATGCACGCTTATAACTTTAAGTTACCTGCAGTCATCACCTTAATATCATATGGATTATCAAGGTAATGTGGATCTATCAATGGCGGATCAAATGGGTCAGTACTTTGGAGTCTAATTGTTCCTCTACTCTTTGGATGCAATCCAATCAGTGAATAAGAAAATTCGTTACTTTTGGCTCTTGTTTTGAACAACTTGGTCACCTTTAAAAGTAATACGCAATCCTGTTACTCTTATTAGGAACACTGTTTCTGAACTTATAATTAAGCTGGGAGATAATCTAGTGAAATTATGCCTAGATATCATCATAATCTTATCTCATTGGGTCACCTCTTTGGAAAACTTTTAGATACTGTCTACCTAGGATGTTTAATAATGTATCTGAAGATTATTGGCGTATACCTATCTATGGCTTATTAGAAAACTTTGCGATATCTGATCCTCTTTACGAAAGAAATATGAATAATATATCCGGTTTCTATTAACGTTACATAAAATGCTTGTTTTATTCTGAATTTGCATATTAAATCTGGTATTCACTGTTCCGTCTTATTTTCCGAGTCATAAAAACATGGATCGACGTGCGCTAAAGTCCTTTTGGTTTTTAGGCCTATAAATTGAGGTTTTCAAAACATCAGGTGATTTAACCTTAAATATAACTGTTACGTTTGTGCAAAGAATAATTTCTTTAAAATATTAAGATTATTTACGGAGATTTTGCAGTCACTAAAAAGGAAAAATCTGATATGTCTTTGAAAAATGACGTAATTCGCAAATTTTTAAACAAAATTGTTTGTAAGAAAAATTGTCACAAAATTATATCACGAATGTGTTATTTAATATATAAAACCAGAGACATGATAATTACGAATCAAATCTACTCTAACATCGTTAGGTTGATTTTCTAGGCACTTTATATTTATACATATATATTTATATAACATAATCTTAAATTATCTAGGTTGGTATATCTAGGTATAGTCCAAAATCTATATGAAAAATGACCAGAATCGTCATGGTCTGCAAGAACACGATTAAAAGGAATTTATTTCGTGACATCACAGCTTCATTTATCATGACTTCGTGGATAAAACCACTTTTTTTTAATTTTTGTGTTACCTCACATTTATAACGAATTGAAAGAACGCTTCAATTAAAAGTTCAAATATCAGTAAAAGGAAAAAGATACTTATTGCAACTTGTTCCTTTTTTTCATATAGCTGAGGGACTCAGCAGATGCCATAATGTTAACAATTTAATTTACATCTGTTGCTTGCAAATTATGGAAAAATGTAATTTTATTTGTATTCGAGACAAACTTATGATTTATAACAATTATTTTTGATTATTACAAATTCCGTTCGGAAAAGAATATATGATATTCAATTCATACGTAATTTTTGAGTAACTTATTCAGAATAACAATACCAGAAATGCTATTTTGTATCATTCATTTTGTAGTTTATAAATGCACATATAGCATCGTTTCTCGATTTGATTTTTATTTATATTTGTTTAAACAACAATTGCTAACCAATGAAGACAAGCTTTGTAGAGTTTTTACTATGCATTGGATTGTGAAACGGCGAATTAATTTTCAATTATCATGCACACAGATGAATATATCCCAAATGTGGCCGACACACTCTTCCCCAACTGTATGCAGTTACCTCAGGCTTGATATTCATATCAAGTCCATAATCTAAAAATCCCTTGTCTTGCGCTACACTGAATAACGTCATCTGGTAGTCTGGATAGTCAGGTTCTTCGGGATCACGGTTTGGTATTTTATCCATTAGATCAGCTTCCAATCCACTACCCGAGTATATACCTAGCACATGCAATTATTTAGAAAATTAAAATAAATCATAATGGTTATGGTTTTACAATTAGTCGTTTATGGTGATGATGATGATGATAGATGACTGCCTATCGTCCAGTGGCAAGTTAAATGCATATTTAGGACAAGAGCATTGTCATATAACACGAATTCTGAACCTTGCTTTGAACATGAACGAAACGCTGAACCGGATTTTTAATATGCTGGAAGACATGTTACTTTATTCGGGCACCTTATTCTGACTCTTCTGACTTCTATGTGGATTAGTCGTTGCTCTTACACCTTAATACCTCATGCTTAGTGTAGAACCAACATAGCAAGGATTTAATTTTTTTATATGGTCCGACCGGTGGTCGAACCAACGAGCTTCTGTACTCTATGCCAGCACGCTACTTTAACACCATCCAGGCGGTTTTACAAATGAGACAGCAAAAAATAATTTGTGTTGAATTTATTAACAATACATAAATCGTAAAGGTGGTAACCAGCTTTATTATTAATCTAGCTCGTTTGCTCAATACATACTTTACAACTGATAAATTGCGAAATGTGTACACCTTATCCATTATGTTACACTTTTTTAGAACATTGGAGGTTGTATATATCTGAATCTGTATGGTGAATTAAGATCGAGAAAACATGACAGCCTCTGTAGGAAAGGCTCATCTTCGTCTACCAAAATGAAAAAAATAAATAATCGGCAGAATTATATTTGTCAAAGTGTTGGGTATCTCTCAATAATCCCTGCACAACAAGGTGAGAACTACCAACTCAGCACGGATCAAGTGAAAATTTATCATGTTTTGGATACGGATACCGGTTTTCATTTTACAAGTTATTACTTACCTATTTATACATTCACTGAACATTGCATGATATGTTAGTTTGCTTTACCTGTTTTGGAAAGTGCATATTGAACTTTTGGTATTGGCGCCTGGAATGTTTGAGTATTTATAGAAATAGTAGAGTTGATATTGTATTTCATATGGAACATCATGTGATCTTGTAGGTTGTTTCCGACAGGAAGGTCTGCCACAACAGGTATCTTAAATGTAAACATGAACGTAATAAAGGCAACAATATTATACCGCTGTTCGAAAATCGATTAAGACAAAAACAAATCCGGGTTACAAAATAAAACCGAGGGAAACACATCAACAAAAGAGGACAACAACAAAACAATACGCAAAAAAGATGTTTTTGATGGTAAGGTCTGCGACATCAGATATCTAAAATATACACCTGAATGTAATACACAAATATTGACTGTTTCTGACGGTGAGGACTGTGACGACAACTATCTTGAATATAAGCATGAATGTCATACACAAATAAACATTGCTCTTTTGGGGTCAACGTAACAAGATCTTTTATAGATTTGACACATTTTAACTGGAAAAAATCAACCTTTGACTTAGAGACGAAGAACTGCAATTATAAATGCGCCGTTCAATTTCTGTTTGTGTTTTGTACTATGCTTATACCAATTGCGTGTCATTGATTGATGCCCCATATCCTTTCTTTTTTAGCTCACCTGGTCCAAAGGGCCAAGTGAGCTTTTCTCATCACTTTGCGTCCGTCGTCCGTCGTCGTCGTCGTCTGTAAACTTTTACAAAAATTTTCTCCTCTGAAACTACTGGGCCAAATTTAACCAAACTTGGCCACAATCATCATTAGGGTATCTAGTTTAAAAATGTGTCCGGTGACCCGGCCAACCAACCAAGATGGCGGCCATGACTAAAAATAGAACATAGGGGTAACATGTAGATTTTGGATCATATCTCTGAAACCAAAGCATTTAGAGCAAATCTGACAGAAAATAAAATTGTTTATCAGGTCAAGATCTAACTGCCCTGAAATTTTCAGATGAATCTGACAACCCGTTGTTGGGTTGCTGCCCCTGAATTGGTAATTTTAAGGAAATTTTGTCGTTTTTGGTTATAATCTTGAATATTATAATAGATAGAGAAAAAGTGTATAAAACAATTATGTTCAGCAAAGTAAGATCTACAAACAAATGAACATTAGAAAATGGTCAGTTGACCACTTAAGGTAGATAGGGTGTCTTCCTCCATCTTGGATTTTGAAATACTAGAAAACAAGGTCTAGATCTTTGATGAAATGTGCAAATTTTTATAGTAGTAGGTAATTCATGTGTAAGAATTTTCATTATAATATAGAAAATGCCATGTTTGATCATATTTATGATTGTATTTTACAAAAATAAGAATCCTTTTGTTTGATTCATTTTTTTCCAACTTTGTCAAATAAGGGGAAGCAACTCAAATGCAAGGGCAGATAATCCAGATAGTGTTACTTTTACAATAGAATGTGTTAGGAATTTACCCATTTTTACATGTAGCAAGAAAACGAGTCCGGTGACCCCATTTTTTCTTTTTCTTATCTGAAAGCATAATATTGAAGCTATCTTCTCATATTTTATCTCAAAATTCTATGGTGTGGTTTGCGTTTTATGGCGGAAAAATGGGTTTTCCATGCATAAACTATACAAAATCTTGACAATTTTGAACAACCTGTAGCGTGAAAATAAGTCCGGTGACCCATTCTTTTTATTAATGTTTTTAAACAAGCAGGATATGAACTACATTTTGGCAAATTATTAAAAGATTCTATGGATTATAATTTAGACACCCCATCTACCTTAAGGAGTAATTGCCCTTTATAGTCAATTTTTAACAATTTGTCGTAAAATTTTGTTATCTTTTACAAAAATCATCTCCTCTGAAACTATAAAGACAAATTTAACCAAACTTGTGCACAATCATCATAATGGTATCTTGTTTAAAAAATGTGTCCGATGACCCTGCCCACAAACCAAGATGGCCGACATGGCTAAAAATAGTACATAGGGTAAAATACAGTTTTTGGCTCATATTTCTGAAACAAAAGCATTTAGAGCAAATCGTACAGGATAAAATGGTTCATTAGGTAAAGATCTATCTGCCCTGAAATTTTCAGACTAATCAGGCAACCCGTTGTTGGGTTGCTGCCCCTGAATTTGTAATTTTAAGAAAATTTGTCAGCTTTTGGTTATTATCTTGAATATTATTATAGATAGAGATAAACTGTAAACAGCAATAATGTACAACAAAGGAAGTCCTACAAAAAAGTCAACATGATAAAAATGGTCAATTGACCCCTTAAGGAGTTATTGCTCTGTATAGTCAATATTTAACAATTTTCATAAATTTTGTAAATTTTTGTAAATTTTTACAAAATATTTCCCACTGTAACTACTAGGCCGAGTTCATTATAGATAGGGATAATTATAAGCAGCAAGAATGTTCAGTAAAATAAGATCTACAAACACATCATCATCACCAAAACACAATTTAGTCATTAATCCATCTGTGTCCTTTGCTTAATATGCACAATGACCAAGGTGAGCGACACAGGCTCTTTAGAGCCTCTAGTTATTCTATTCTTTGGTGTATAATAAATGTTTTGACCTTTGAGAAACTTTAATTGAGTTTTTCTAGAATCAGTATTGACGATTGTTATAAAGGGTAATAACGTAAAAGTTTTAATTGTATTAACGATAGGAACATAATTCTTTTGATAAATAAGCATACCCCAACTCCTGTAAATGATCTTTAGGACCAACGCCTGACAACATAAGTAAAACAGGGGAGTTAACTGCACCTCCAGATAAAATGACTTCCTTGTTGACAAACACTTGTAGTTTTTTGTTGTTTTGAATAACTTCCAAGCCTTTTGCTTTTTTATTTTCTATTAGGATCTGAAAAGTATGAAAACATTTATTTGAAGCAAATTTATGACGTGAATACTATTTTTTGTACGTATGTGGCTATATATGTTACTATATAGCTTTAAAAATGTATTTAATTGATAGTGTATATTTACTGGATAACTTTTTGTCTCTTGTATTATTTTTAAAAACAGATTAATTTTTTTCCAGATAAATTGCATTAAAATTTTATTTTAAAAAGTTCATATAACAATTATTCAATGAAATATATATATATATATATTAAATGTTTACAACCAGATAAATTAGGCAAAACACTGTACATGCATTAAATTCAGCTTAATTTCGGATCATGCTAAGAATGTAAACCGGTTCTGCTTGTCTAAGAATGTATTGGCAAATAAAACATAAGATATAATCACGTGGTTAATTTTAATGTTGTTGTCCATTGGCAAACATGTTACATACATTTACATGATGATTCAACAGCAAACACTGCATTTAATAGATTACACATCAACAAATTAGGGACAAAAACGGTTTCTACTGGTCGTATTAGAAGTACACACACCTAATTAAATGGGCATTTAAAAAGTTAGAAAGCAATACTTATGTTCAAACACTTTTAGTAACAGCAAACAAAAGAAATATGTCAATTTGACATGCTTTGATACTATAACTACCCTTGAATTTTTATTAGATAAAATTTTTGTTCGCTTTGGAGATTTTGTATATCGTCAAGTTATCGAAATTTCAATGGGGACTAACGGTGCACAACTTATTGCGGACTAGTTTCTGTATTGTTATGAGTTACAATTTATGACTTAAATCAACAAGGCTCCATTTAAACAATATCTGATAAAGAAATTTAACATTACTTTAAGATATTTGGATGATATGTTAGCTCTCAATAATGACGACTTCAGTATGTATACTAAAGAAATTTATCCTGTTGAACTAACTTTAAATAAAGCTAATAATAATAATGAACACTGTCCTTTCCTCGAACTTGATATGTATATCATTAACGGTAAACCCAATATCAAATTTATGATAAAAGGGATGATTTTTCATTTCCTATCGTTAATTATCTATTTTTGATGGTGACGTTCCCTTGTTACCATCTTATGGTGTTTATATATCTCAACTTGTAAGATTAACTCGTGCATGTAACAAAGTACTAGATTTTAGCGAGAAAAATTTGTGTATTACTGAAAAATTATAACACCAGAGTTTTCGATATCACAAACTATTCAAAACATTTACTAAATTTTAAATCATTGATACAAGAACATCATTCGTAAATATAATGCAACATGCAGACATCTTGTACATTAAGGTATTTCACATCCAATGTTTTATGGTAATATTCTTTACAGAGAACAAAAATGGCTGGAATTCACATCAAAAGCCAATTAATGCTTTAAACAGACTTATATTAAGAAGGGATATAGTTACGATACTGTTGGCAGGTCAAGAAAGATTGCATATGTTGGCTTAGATATAAATTCACTATGAGGGTATGGATGGTTGGGGGGGGGGGGGGGGGGGGTCTGTTTTTTGTAAACATTTAATTTTCACCCCTTTTTTCTCTAATCTTCCAAAAATTTACCCCTTTTTTCTCTAATCTTCAAAAAATAAACCACGCATTTCTCTAATCTTCATTTTTTTTGCCCGTTATTCTCTAATCTTCATTTTTCAAGGGCATTATTCTTTAATCATTTAACCCCATCCAAACCCTCACGTATGGGGTTTTTGCATCGGAAATAAACACATTTATTCTAAAACCAGTTGTTGGCATGATACGGGTTATGTTTTTCTCACATATTTTATGATGGTATAATACTAAACCCCTAACGGGAGGGATTATACTTGATATTCATATGATGAAGAAATTATCCTTCAATCAGTTAAATTAAGGTCTGGAGCTGGCATGTCAGTAATTGCTAGTAATCCTTTGTTAATTTATGTAACAATGTTATTTTGTTTAGTTTCTTTTGTTACCTATTCCGACATCGGACTCGGACTTCCTTTTTACTGTGAGTATTGTTATATGTTCGTCTTTTCTACATTGGCTAAAGGTATAAGGGGAGGGTTGAGATCTTGAGATCTAAAAAAACATGTTTAATCCCGCCGCAATGTTTGCGCCTGTCCCAAGTCATGAGCCTCTGACCTGAGTTAAGTATGATTTAAACTATCACTAAACTAGTTTACATTTTTTTCTTTAAGTGCCAGCTGAAGCACCCCTCCGTGTGCGGGAGTTTCTCGCTGCATTTAACACTGGTGGCCTTCGGTTGTTGTCTGCACTTTGGTCGGGTTGTTCTCTCTTTGACACATTCCCCATTTCCAATTTCAATTTTAATTCTATTAATTTTATCAAAGAAAATTAAATCAATTGGGAAGTATTTGTTTAGTTACCTTTGTTGCCATGGTATTTATACTAATATGTAAATTAGGTCTATTCATAACTGGTCGTATGTAAGCCTTCATAGTACTACAACGTTCTCCATTCCTAATTGAGGATTGCATGTATGAAAATCCTAAAATAAGATAGTGAAAACGGATTTGAAAGGGAAGGTTGTTTTGTGTTTGTTAATTGTATACTTATGATAATCTCCGAGTAAAATATTGACGTTTGTTTACTACCAATGGCAAATGCAACATGTGTATTCTAGAACAAGTCTATGAAATGGGTTCTGCAGAGAACAAAGAATTGAAACGTCAGTGGAAAGAGAGACGTCTTTGGTAAGGGTAAGAAACTCAACTTGTAAGGTGACTTAATTGACTGTATATCATATGGGTCATTTAAAAAAAATGTCAAATTTTCAGTTTTTTTCATGCTAATCTTTTTAATTTCTCATAGAAATTGCAGCTGTTAGGTTAAAATTAAAGTTTGTAGGATTTACGAGTCCGGACATTAAAAAAAGGGTAACAGGAAAGAACTTAATATAGTGATATTTCATTAACGTACGTTCCTGTTACCAACAGAATAAAGACAAAAGCAAACCAACATGCGAGTGATTTACTTAATATTGGGTGTATTTGAAAGAAAGAGAGAATGAGGAACATTACATATTGCTATCTTTGACTTGCGTTACTGGTTATTACAGAATGAATATATATAGAAGTTTTTACTCTTGAAAACCATCTTATTGGCTACAAAAAACAAACTTCAAATTTTATCGAAACCTTTTCAAAATAACCCAAAATTTCATCTGAACATGATAACAGGAGAGAAAAAATAGTACACCCCTCTATCAAAAAAAATTTCAAAATATTCTTGTATGACATAATATAGATTGCATCTTTTTATATAAGTATTGTTTGTTTTGATTTGCTAGTGATGAGGGTTGTTTGAATAACTAACTTTAATTCAATTTTGCAATTTCAAAATTTGACATTTTTTGAGAATGACCCATATTATGATATCTCACTAGATGAAAGGAGCAAATATATTTCAGGGGTATTCTTACTTTTTCAGTTAGTTTCAGCTTTTTTTTTACAATAGTATATTAAAAGTTTGGTTAATTTGTTTGGAGATTGTGAAATTTTCCTCAAGTATCCCGAGACGTAAACTTAATTGTCTTTTGTCATTTCTTGATGCTTTTGATTATTATTTTGAGAATATGGCATTGTGAACATCTTTGGTTGTTTACGCGTTCGGTTTATTCACGACTCTGTAAGACTCGGAACATATTTTACTAATCAGAATATATTGTTTGATACCTATTTGGTCTTCACCATTTTTATCCACAGTTTTATATCCCAATTCTTCTGATGCTTTCCTATGCAGTTCTGGCAGTGGTGTGTCCCCAGTCTGGGAAACTGTCAAATATCCTCCTCTTGAATGGTAAGCTATAATAAAGATTATTAACTTGTTATTCATTCTTTTGATATTTGAACTTTTGATTTTGCCATTTGATAAGAAACTTTCCGTTTTAAAATTTCCTTGGAGTTTTTTTGTGAATTAACTTTTTTTTATTAGTAATTCTAGTCAGTTTGAACAAAGTGCAAAACGGATAGCATATAGTATGATGGTGTCAAGCTGGCGATTGGATCAGTACTTATTTTATGTAAATAATTCATGTACAGATATTTTTCATAAAAATTTTGCATTTGTTGTCTCCCAGATTTTTGAATTCGCACAAATATTGAAGTTATGCACTTGCTACTATTAAATAGTTTGATGTTGTTTTTTTACCAATTTATGTTTCCGTATATTTCAACGTTCACAACAGCCTATCCTCTGTTGCTTAAAAAGTGGTGTGTATTAAACCGCCGTTTTAATTGTTTAAATTCATTTATTGTGTCTGTTTACTTAACGCATCAATGTAAATATAACGGAATTTGATGAGACTGTCATCAAAATGAGAGGGTTAGCGCTAGACAACCAGGTTTAATCCACCATTTTCTACATTTGAAAATGCCTGTACCAAGTCAGGAATATGACAGTTCTTGTCCATTCGTTTTTGATGCGTTTTGTTATTTGATTTTGCCATGTGATTATGGACTTTCCGAATTGATTTTCCTCTAAGTTCAGTATTTTTGTGATTTTACTTTTTACATTCCAATTCAGTAAATTGTTGAATAGAATTTTATAACCTTCTTTCTTTTTATGATTAATTCGCCCTACTTTCTACAAAAATGTTTAGCCTACGAATGCTCGTACATGCATTAACTTGATGAATGTCAATTAGTAGCTTTTAAAGAACAGTTAGATCTTATGAACTAACAAAAATAAGTACTGTTTTAGGAACTTCATGCAAATTGGGACCCTATTCTAATAATATGCTGTATTTCAATATAATGACAAGACGATTGTTTAATTGAAATACAACATACGATAAACTATCACTATTTCTTACGAGAGTTATATAAACTAGGTATTTGAATATCTTCCATCTTTAGGAAATATGGCAACACATCTTTGTAGCTCCACCCTTTACAGCCTTCCTTCTCCCACTGATTATAGTCATGTTTGCTTCCACGGACAAAAGCCATGTAGTTTAAATTACTTGTCCCGCCAAGAACTCTTCCTCGAGGCCAAAAACTTCGCTATTAATTCAATATTATAAGCTAAGTGCAGTCATGTATGTTACTATAATACACCTTAAAATTATTTGTTTGTCTTGATGAGCCTTCAATTTTATCAGTATTAAATATTTCTTTTGTCCTAAACATACTTATGAAAATTGTAAAATTAAAATATAATTCTATCCTGCCATGCTCTATGCTCATTTTAACATGGGTAGGCATTATATTTGTTAATATCTTAATACCGAGCGTTAGCGAGGTATTAAATGTTTACAAATATAATGCCTACCCATGTTAAAATGAGCATAGAGCATGGCAGGATATAATTATTTCGATTCTAATAGGAATATTTGAACTTTTCACTTCGAAGCGGACCTATATTAGACGCTCGGAATGTCGCCATTTTGATTTCATGACCCAAATAAGTTATAGAAAATCAGCAGTTTTTCAATAAAAAAAGAACAGAAACTTTTAAACTTACTTTTATAATGTTTTTATTTAATTTCCTAGCGAGCAACACCAACAAAAATGTCCATTTTGATCTCTGGCGTTGTTCAAAATTCATCTGACGTTGAAATTGCAATTGTGACGTCAATCACGTGCAGCTTATGTTCTATTTGAATTAGAACATGGCTTTGTACCCAAAGCTTAAGAAGAACGTCATATTAGAATAGTTGATGAAAGTTATAATTGAGCTTCCTAATGGGTATATTTTGATTATGTGATTACTTGGTCTTTTTTATAGCGATGATTTGATTATCAGACCTAATATTTCATCATTTTTTGATTATTTGATAAGCTAGGATCGAGTTTTTGATCATTAGATTATCTTGTTTGAAAAAAATATTTAATGATTATGTAATCATTTGTGATTATGTGGTTACTTAGACAAACTCATAGTTCGGACTTTATTTTTTAATCGAAATACATGTGAAATAGAAATTGTACAGTTACCTGTTCATTCATCCCTTTTTGACTATTCTTTTGAGGTACAGTATAATAGGCCCAGTCATGTTCAGTTTTCTGTGCAAGCGATGCTTTCAATGGAACTCTAAAGGTGTCAGACTCTAGTTCCGATCCACCAGCTTCAATGAGTAAAATATTGACATTCGGGTCTTCCGAAAGTCTGCTAGCAATTACAGCACCTGTCGAACCTGCTCCAACTTAAAACAAATAGATACATCCTTAGGTTCTTGTATCCTTGACAAAATCAATGCGAAAAATCTTAGTACTTAAGTAAATTGTATAATTTAAGTTATTTTGTGACATCTTCATGTTATAGGATGACCGTTTGAGTTATACTATATAACTTGTTTTTACAGTTTTGTTATAATTTACCACTCGGTTTATAAAAACTTGATAAGTGGTTGTACTTTGATACACCATACAAGCATTTAGTCTACATAAGGCTCGTCAGTGGCCCTCGAAAAAAAAAATTTGAATGACCAAATCAAGTTCAAAGACAAAACGCATTCCCATTCTGCCAAACGAATTAAAAAAAGTAATAAAAAAGTTGTGCAAAAAACAAGCCACAGTCATCTATGCATAGTGGGAAAAAATCTTTAGAATTTCTTATAATTAAAATCTAGAAGTTATTTTTAATAACAATGACTGTATTAATGATAAGAAATGTCAACAGAGAAGTGCTGATTACTCAATTTTCCATAACCGCGTCGACAAAACGTCCATTAGAATTGGTAATAAATACCCGTTATAGGTAAAACCAAACCAAAGTTGAAGAGCATTGAAAACCAAATATTTCATAAACGTGTACCAAATATTACGACGGTAATGTATGCTTGGTATGAGACTACTTGTTACTCTAGGTTTAGCAGATGTGTCAGATGTATGATAATATGATGCATGTATGTATCTTACATTTTAAATTAGGTATGACTGACATTTACTCCACCTCTAACACATCTACGTTCGATAATATAAGGACAAATTGACATTGGAAGTTTTAAAACCGAATAATATGACCGTGGCTCTTGGACCATCTAGCCATTTGAAGAATTATTGACACAACTAGAGCGAAAAGGTCCTTAATTGTTTTACATACCGACGATATAGTCATACGTTTTGTTCATTGTTTTAATTAAGAACATGTCCTGGACCTCATTATCTTCTTGCCAGTAAAAGGCCAACACTATGGATAATAACACTACCACTGTAGCAATTTTTCCAATCATTATTGCACTGTGAAAACTGAAAAATGAACATAAAAATAAAAGAAAAATAGTAAAAAAAGAATAGTCAAAAAAGGTGTTATGACGATTTGTAAAAGTTTACATACTTATGAGAAACATCTGTTACTTTTGTATCTCACTGACATTTTATTGGAATCGAATGCATTTACAATGAATACTATTTATACACACCCTTTCCGTGTTTAAAGAAAGAAAAAATATTTTTAGGCCTATATGATATAAATATATTTCTTCAAACATGAATCTGTAGATTTAACTTGTGGTTGCATAGTTATCTTACAATTACAAATTAAAACACAAAAAAAGATAAAAAAATTCTATATGAAGGGAATTATTTCGGGTTTAATATTTGTAGATCTTGTCTTGCTGTTCAGACAGTTTCTATTTATATTTTATAGTGTTTGTCCAACGTATAAAAAGTGAAAATGTCCTCATTTCAGAAAAATAAAATATTTTTTTTAATCTTACTTTTTATCAAGGAATCGACTGACAATTTCGGCTTTTTAACATATGTGTAGAGTTCGGTTTGTTGTGATTATTGCCTTTAACTGTTTTTCTTCATGAAATATAAGCATTATATCGAAAGATGGCTAAAACATATTCAGGTGCAAAAACATCGCCTGACAATAAGGTTATATATTATTATATCAGCAGATTTTTTTCGCAATCACTTCTATTCACACATTTACTCAGTAAATGTGACTTGCCACGAGTTTCCAGGTTTTTTTTAGAGTTCTTGGTCTGAAATTGGCTTATATCATATTGATCTAGTACATACTAAAAGAAAATATGTTATCAAGTTATTGTGACCGATTTGTTGATATCAAAGTGTGATAGATATTTTCTAATAGACCTTTTCAACATATCTCGACACCTACAGTTCAGAACGACTACGACAGGTAAAATGTGAGGGGTCGTCTCAAAATTTAAAAAAAATGAAATCATTATTGATTTTATTCCTTTCATTGACAATGTTAGAACTTTCCTACAGAGTTCAAATAACATGGATTTTTTAAAATTTATTATAAAGAAAATGATGGGCTTTAAGTCACATTTCAACTTTTTAGACGTTGAGCTTCTAGCTGTCATGGTGGAATTTAGAAAAATGAAAAGAACAAAGCATGTTTAATTGTATTTGATATTTGATTAAACAATGTTTTATGTCTGTTGACAAAGGCGGCACATGTTTCCACAATGTCTGTTAGTTTTGGCCTTGTGTGCCTCCGTAATGTACTGAATACTTTGTATATTTTTAATTCACCAATTTGGTGTTCCTCTTGAATTCTGTATTCACCAATCACGCGAATAAATTTTCTGCTCCTTCTCTCAAAAGTTATGGATTGCGATTAATTTGAGGTGTTGTAAATGATGTAAATAAAGGATGACGATATGGATAAACTTTGTCTCTTAGGAAAATGCAGCGGATTATTTCTCCCTGTTTTGATTCAAAACCTCCCTTATGTATGGTCATACTAGATGAGATACAAAAAAAATCTAAAGTACGAAAAAACTTGAAAAAGGTACAAAACTTTCTTCCGGAAATTGGTTATAGAGAAATAAATTCTGACCCCATGAAAACAAAACAAAATATAGCAATGACAGTGTATAAATAAAATCAACGAAATTTGATCAACTTCTTGTAAGAAACCGAAAGGTCATTTTCAGGAATGGGGGAAGGACACTTTGACGAGGGGACAATGTATGTTGTTTTCGGGACATCAGCCGTCGGTCTCCAAACCCCTGCTTAGCACTGTCCATATTGATTTTGCAATGTCAACAAGCCCTATAGTATTAACGAACAACTTGAAATATAAATTCCATACGCAGGTACGTAAAAAATGCACTGCTTACAATGTTGTAACATTAAACGAGAAGTCAATTATATTTTTTTTCAAAATTTATCATGAAAAACATCAACTCTAACAAACTATCTTGAAGCGGAGAATTTCCTTAGACCTTCAAAATAAGAACATGTGATTATCCCTCCAGAAATTGAATATGTACATCAACTAAGGAAGGTGAAGATAGGTTGAAAAATACCAATTTGGTCATGTTCACAAATGTGATACGGACGTACGGACAGTCCAGTAATCATTTTTACATGTGGCAAATACTCACATAATCATAAAATTAAAGAGAAAGCGGATTAGGATGCAGAATGGTTGCTGTTTTGTTTTAATCATTCAACATGAAATGTCGTGTAAATACATATAAAATAAGAATATTATATGACAGTGACATATATTTATTTATTTATTTGGTTGATATAATTATATTCTGAAGCTATATAGTCAAGACAGTATATAACCGCCAATCCAATATGTTACGTAATGATAATCATGAAGGTTTATGTCTTTGTGACGACCCATCCATTTTACCTGTAAACTGTAGGTGTCAGTAGACGGTGTTGAGAGATGTTGAAAAGGTCTAATACGGAGTATTGATTCAACTTTTTGATCAACAAACTTATTAAGTACACATCTATTGTTTTTATTTTGTTTTTAGCTGCTACCATTTGACAGTGTAATGATGTTTGTTTCGACCAGACATAGCATGCAAAGCGTAACAGTATAATATGTATTTTTCATTTAAATGACACAGACAATATGCATTAGATACGCTTGCATTTATTATAATGTTACATATTTACTGATTTTAACTATGGAAACTATATAGATCAAATAATATTGACATTTAACCACATTGAAGACGGATGTACTTTAAGAATGAAAAAATTCTATATAGTAAACGTTTTTCACAAAGATACTTCGAAAAGGCAACTAAATACGATTCAAGGTGGTATGGGTGTCTTTGGCAATCTTAGATTGTAAATAACAGAAAACCTAAGGTCTAAAGTTTCATTAATCATATTAGCAAAGTTTGATGAGGAATGTAGATAACATTTAAATGAATATTTTTATTAGATTTAACTTATAAATATAAATACTTTTACAAGCGTAGTTAATAATCTTGATTTTTAACGTTTTTAGAATTAGCATTTTAAGGAGAGATAATTCCGAAATAGTGCATTTCTAAAGGAATCTACACGAAATTTTGCTATTTTATATCATAGCCGGAAAAAAACGCGCGGCGACCCTATCTTTTCTTTTGATATTCTCAATGCATTTACCAAAAACAATCTTCTTGTATTTTATTTTACAGTTCACGTATTTAGTTTAGCTTCTAATTACATACTGATGTTTTTCCCTGTATAATCCATACAAAATGTGAAATTCTGTCACAACCTGTAGCTTGCGAAAATGCCCGGCGACCTATCATTTTTATAATATTTTTGAACATATCATAATAAATACTACATTTTTGCAAATTATGAACAAATTCCATCACTTTTATTTAAGCTTCCCATACCACCTTAATTTCATTTAAAGAGAATTGAAGGAACTATCTGAATAGGTTTAAATTTAAAACTGTTTGAGTAATTTTTAATCTGTATATGATTTATAAAGAAAATTATATTTTATATCTACCATGCTAACATATAGTACGACTTCCTTGGACTTCTATGAAAAATGTTTTATATTAATTCTGATCTTTCTGTTTACTTTTAAATGGATAATTTTAGATGTTTGGCTCATGGTAGTACACCATTTCATATCTCCACTTCTATCGTCGTACCTTTATTGTCAGAGACTGTCATGCGAGTCTTATAATGTTCTATGCCGACTTTTGATTTATATAGATATATGTATTTATTTGAAATCTTCACTACTTTCCAGATACCATTCGCTAGCTAAGGGTTACGATGGCAGGAATGGAAAATATACAATGACATTAAAACTTTTGCGCGAAACACAAAATTGAACTTCAATGAGTCGATTAGAACTTTAGAATTGTCACTTGAAATCGTCCAATGTTAGGTAAGACGTGTTGCTCAATCAGCACGTGACACCTGTTTATTTACATTTTCTACATTTACACGTGGTCATCTTAAAGACGCGTTTAGATTGGATTCAGCCAGTTACAACTGTGACCAATGGAAATCATTACCTCGTTGATCCAGAATTCTAGCATTAGCCACCAGGAGTTTAGTGGAGAGGACTAGATAGTAACACTTGGCTAGCGAAGATGATTTTCGTTGAGAATTGTCGAATAAGAAATCATAGTAAATCTTGTTATTTTCATATATGAAAGACACCAATTAAAAAACATTCATAGAGACGATGAAAAATTAAATGAAATCGCACTCCTTAGAAATGTCCTGTTATTTAGTTATTGGTTTTGGATCAAGCACATAATAATTGTTGTCTACCATTATTGTCAAATATAGACAAGAGATCACAAAGTGTATAATTTATAAAATTTACTTCATTGATATCGAACTATAAGTTTGCAATGAAATCTATTTTTACGATGTCTTTCATCAACAATATTCCAGATATCAAAAGAAGAAGTTTAAGATATGGTCCCTTATCTAATACTTTTATGATGCATGATGTATTTGATTAAGACTCAGTGTCATAAACACGTTATTTTCATTAGGTGTTTTTATCTAATAGATAAGATTCATACTTTCTATTACAAGGGGTACAATCAAAATCACGTGATGGATATACACACACCGGAAGTTACAGTCGAACTCGCCGCTTGAAAGGTTAGTAGTTGCATTTTCTTGTTTATATCAATTAAATTTTGATTAATAAGTTGGCACACCGAATGTCGGATAGTATGTAGTTTTAAAATACACAATTGTTTTTGCTAGAAAGCGTGCAGTTATTGCAAACACTTCGACGGTGAAATTTTGGAACTGTGTCAAAGTGTTCGCATTAACTGCACGCTTTCCAGCAAGGATAATTGTGTATTTCAAAACTAGATAGTATCCTACATTCGGTGCACTACCTTATTTATTAAATTTTATTGATATAAACAAGTAAATACGACTACTTACCTTTCAAGCGGTCTGCTCGACTGTTACTTCCGGTGTGTGTATATCCATCACGTGATTTTGATTGTACCCCTTGTATTAACTGCAAGTTAACTCTAATATGGCCCGAGAAAAGTAATCTATGTTGTATTTTACTTAAATAAAAATATACCGGTACTGGAACTTAATTTAGAATAAGCTTTAAATGTTTGCGATCGAATGTTAAGTAAACAACAATCTATTTATCAACCCCCCCCCCCCCCCCTTAAAAAAAGAAGAAAAACCACAGAGAAAAGTGCAGAAAAAATATTTCTTTGTTAAATCAATAGACCAATTAATACTGTAATGATCATCTTTAGAATCTATAGTAAATGAAAGCAAAGTATTTTATGGTCAACACAAAATTCCTTTTTTACAGCAGAAGAACCCCTTAGATTGCTTCTATATATCTTTTGTATATGGGTGCTTTCTGGTTGAAGTATACCTCACATTCCCTTTTATTTCCTCTGTGCTGGTACTCATGTCATTATGCAGTAGTTTCAGTTTATGATTTGCACTCAGTGAACCCAATAATTTATCTATACCGTTTAAAATATTTCATGCCAAATTAGTTATACCCTGTACCCCGGCCCTGTGAGTGTATCGTTTTAGAATCAAAGAATGTTGGCATTTTCATCATTATAGAACGATTATTTTTATTATCAATATGACATTATTTATATATTTATATAGTATTTTAAATGGCTACTTTCACTTTCAAACATCCTTTGTTGTTTTCAATTTATATCAGTTTTAAATATATATGGTCATATGGATAATCAATCAGTACTTACTGTAAATGTCGTGAGCAGTTCGTTCTGTATCCAACTAAATCAGGGTATTACACACATTTTCTGTTATTCGACATAAGTTTGTTATTATATTCAAGGACACACTTTTATCAGTGTGTGTAACTCACTGATAAACAAGTTGTTTATACAAGTATATAGTACAAATATTAAGTGAATAAAAGTACCTCAATTTTACCCATGTCGACCACACTATATTAGATATCACATTAATTGATAGATTGGTGCATGTTGCTAAACGTGTGATTACAATTGTTTCAAAAAATCCTAAACGAGAAAATTAAAAATAAATACAATAGGTACATTTGCATGTTCAGCTAGGTAGGTCGGTCATGATGAAATGCAGGAAAAACACAGTCTTCATGAGTCTTTTGTAGACGAAACGCGCGTCAGGCGTATATACAAATTTTAGTACTGGTATCTATGATGAGTTTATTTGCATAAGGCCAAATATAGTCCCCTCAGACCTAACGATGTCACAAGGGCTCTTTGTCTCTATTTCCTTGTAAGGGCCCTTTTACAAATAAAAATCATGATAGTAAATATCTGGTTTTATCTTTGAAGTTATCAAACGACAAGTGATAATAAGTAAAAGATGTAAAGTCCTGATAGTACGCGGTGAAAAGTAAACATGACTTTTGACATTTAAACTCGTTTCAGCGCAAAAAATACCCAAACCGTTCCAATTAACAATTTTATTATCAATTATTTAGTTCACTTGATTCCTATATACTGGTAATAATTCTATCGTAAAAATTGCCAACAAGGCTCACATTATCAATGATACTGGTATTATACTTTTCACACACTTAGTAAGTTCAAGAACATTTTAACTCATTTCGCCGCCAAACAGTGTATCGCCGTGATAATACTCTTCATAAAATCCGGACAACGCAAAATGTTTAATATTTTTTAGACCGAAAATATTATAGTGCAAATAAAGGCATTCAGAGATAAAATCTGTATAACTCTCTTTGTGAACCATGTGTTCTCTAATTTATCTGATTCATTGAATTGTTTTGAAATATTCACAATTTGCCAAGAACGTTGATTTGAAAAACATTTGTTTGCCTTGACTTTTTATGACATTGGGATAATATAGTCATGTTGTCTGCTCTATGGTCGGGTTGCTGTTGCTATGACACATTCCCCATTTCCTTTCTCAATTTTATTATAAAGACAAGGGCAATTCTAATGTAAGAAGGATTGCATCGACCCTAGAGGTTCATTAAATATTTGAAATGATGTTAATCGGGTTTGCCACAACGGTTATCTTTGCTTTAAAGCTTTGGCGGACACGCAATTATCTTACCAATATTTAATTATTTTCAAAGGAAGTTATTGCGTCAGACCAAATAAATTACCCCAGATTCTTTTCAGATATCTTGCAGGTAATTAAATACCGTATAACAACAATGATGATGCTGTTTTACATATCTTACGAAGGAGCATGTTAAATTCAGCGTTGATATTTGAGAATTTTTGTTTCGGCAAATATCAAGAAAGAATAGTTGGTATTCCTAAATTTTATCATGTCAATTACATGAAACTTTTTCAAGACTGGTATTGCATTTGTTAGTTTCAAAACCGCCTTGTCAAGGTGCATTTGACTTTGATCATACTTGACAAGGATTTTCATTTTTCCTATTGAACGAAGGTCATTCATTTTCTCCAGCTTCTACAACCAATAACAAGTTTCCATCATTATATTTTAAAGTGCTAATAGTAGCGGTCTACGAATTTAAAATTCGTGTCCTTTTCTAATTTTTGGTTATTTAAGATATAATTTGGTTGAAATGCACTAAAAATCAACAATAAAAGTAGACATTTTTTGAATTACCAGACTAAATGAAACGAAAGATATCTAACTCAGAATGAAGTAAGTAGGATAATTAGGTCGATATTAGTTGCGGCATGTTTTAAAAATTGCCTGATTATGACAAAGACAGACATTTTAAGTTCTGAAAGTGTCATTACAAACATATGATCAATATCTCCTGCTAACTAACCAAACAACATGGCTAAAATTAAAGTAGAAGTTAATTTCATTCAATCAGGAATTTTCAACGTTTTTTTTTTAGGAAAAATTCAGCTTACTAGTAAATATATATACGACAAGGATATGTGGAATGATCGTCAATGAGACAACTACGTATCCACCAAAGGTAATTATCTTTCTACAACCAGATAAATAAAGAAGACCATATACATCAACTTCACCTCAATTTCGGAACATGCTAAGAATTAATACCGGTTCTGCTTGTCTAAATGTGTATTGGCAAATAAAACATAAGACATAATCAACTGGTTAATTTTCATGTATTTGTCAATTGGCAAAAATGGCACATACATTTTCATGATGATTCAACAGTTAAAACTGCATTAATTAGAGAAGTGCGTAGCATTGGCTCTTTGACAAATAAGATACATTAAAAGTTGCTACTGGTCGTATTAACGCACAAAAAAAAACTTAATCAACTGAAAACTATTTACGTTACCTTTTTTGCCATGGTATTTATACTGATATGTAAATTAGGTCGGTCGTATGTAGGCCTTCATAGTACTACAACGTTCTCCATTCCTAACTGAGGATTGCATGTATGAAAATCCTAAAATAAAATAATGAAAACAAAATTCAAAAGAAAGTTCGTTTCCATGGTGGTAAAATTGTATATCTATGATAGTTCCATAGTAACATTTTATTTGATTGATGTTTGCTTACTTACAGTTGCAAATATTACATGTGTATTCAAGAACAAGTCAATTAGATATGTTCTGCATTGGACGTGACAATTTGAACAGTCACTGGAATAAATATTGTGATATATCATAAGTTGAAAGGAACCAATAAATGTGAGCGGATTTCTCCCTTTTGTTCACTCAAGTAAAGCTTTTTTTACTAAAAGTTTGGTTTATTTGTTTGAAAATCGTGAGGTTTTATAAAAACATTACACTAAACACCGAAACAAACAATAACATAGGTAGAGTTTTCAATATAAACAGGGATATGAGTTTGCTTAAATTTCAGTGGAAAAATCAAACATATTTATCAATTGATACTGCATGAAATGCATCAATACACTCAACATTCAACTGTTTACCGTTTATCCCTGAATGGAATTCATTTGCGTCTCATTTGAGGATTTGTTGTCGATGGAAATCTGTGGTTGTTTTTCGTTCTGTTTATTCATAAATAAAGAATACAGTAGTATACCGCTGTTTGAAATTCATCAATCGATAGAGAAAAAACAAATCCGGGTTACGAACTAAAAACTGATGGAAACGCAACAAATATAAGAGAACTACGAAACAACAGAAACACAACATTAAAATGTAACACACACAAAAACGAACTGTGTTAGACTGGGGACAAATTTTACTTATCAGAATGTATCGTCTCATACCTATTTGTTCTTCACAATTTTTATCCACAGATTTATAACCAAATTCTTCTGATGCTTTTCTAAACAATTCTGGCAGTGGTGTGTTCCCAGTCTTGGAAGCTGTCAAATATCCTCCTCGTGAATGGTAAGCTATATAACAAAATATTAATTTGTAATCTCTAAAAATTAATGTTAACATTATTTCCAAATCAATCAAAAAAAATAAAGAGATTGGTCGAAAAAACTCTGAGACAGGAGGATGAAAAGACTAATAATTTTGTACTTGTAATATAATCTGTTGAACAAAGGGCAAAACGGATTGCATATATATAATAAGGTGGTAACATGCTTGCGATCGGCTCAGTACTTATTTAATTTAAGTAATTCATGTACAGATGTTTTCTGTTGATATTTTTATCTGCTTTTATGAATTTGTTTCACGATTCACCCCCCCCCCCCACCCCATCCCCAATTGTAGACTTCAGAACTAGTATTGACTTAATTTTTTCATAACATTTTACATAGAGGATATCGATTTGTATATTCCAAAGTTAAAAAGAAAGAAGCTTGTTTGAATCAAATATATCAAGTACGATTAACTATGCTCACTATTTCTTACGAGAATCATATAAACTTGGTATTTGAATATCTTCCATCTTTATTTCATAAACACCGGTTAGCATATTTTTATTCATCTGGTGAGCTGGTAAAGGTTATGACCTCAAACTCATTCAATCATCATCTAAGATCAGCAACAGCCACACGTTGACTAAATAAACTCATCATAGATACCAGGATTGAAATTTTATATGTTCGCCAGACGCGCGTTTCGTCTACAAAAGACTCATCAGTGACGCTCGAATAAAAAAATGTGAAAATGCCAAAAGAGTACGAAGTTGAAGTGCATTGAGGACCAAAACTTATTTATCAATGGGGTTTAAACTTATAAATACAATGGGGTTTAAACTTATTTATACAATGGGGTTTAAACTTATTTATACAATGGGGTTTGAACTTATTTATACAATGGGGTTTAAACTTATTTATACAATGGGGTTTAAACTTATTTATACAATGGGTTCGAAAAGGGTTAAAATGTCATTAATTAAATAGTTTAACTTATTTGTGAAACACCTGCTTTCAAGTCGACAGCAAATTAACAAGTGCCCGATACGGGAATTCCAAAATTCTAATTCAAGCTGATACGGAAATTCCAAAAATCTGATTCAAGCTGCGAGCGCCATCTATGGCCATGCCGAATATGGCAATGAGCTACAGACTGTAACACCCACGCACCCACACAAATATTCGATTGAATTAAACCAGATTATTGAAAATATAAAATTTTAATAATCTCTATTAATTGCAATACTCATATAAGAAGACCCTATATCAATACTGAACGAATAACAATGAGACGAAGAACAACGATCAAGAGTTGTTGACGTATTTTCTAAAATATGTTAAAAATTAAACTAGAGTTGTCTCTCTTTGTGTGTTGTTAATTGTAATTCACAAATACTAAAATTCAAATACTGTACAGACTTTCTGTATATTTTACTCATTTGTGTAGAGGTTCCATCCTCTGTATTTCATTTACAACTTATACAAAAACAATCCTT
Organism: Mytilus edulis; assembly: GCA_019925275.1. NCBI lineage: Eukaryota > Metazoa > Mollusca > Bivalvia > Mytilida > Mytilidae > Mytilus > Mytilus edulis. The sequence goes on along the minus strand of CM034357.1, from coordinate 65,814,662 downwards.
TGAATTAAAAATACATTTTATTACACCAACTTGTATTTACATTTTCATGACTAGAATATACATTTTTACTTTGTGGCATTACTTTGGCTACAGAGTATTTTATAATATTTTGTTGAGGCGCCAGGGTGACTACCGATTACCTATACACAATGGCTATCAACTGACCTATGTTGACATAGTGTCATAAAACCCCTGGTAGTTAAACACGGTTACACCACCACCTACCATGGGGAGTGACCGGGGAAAACACTCGTATTACCAATGCTCCAGTTATTAGTGCCCCACCTGTTGGCAGGTGTAGGCCTCCCCTCTATAAGATGAGGTGGAGGAGGTCCCAGAGTCACCCATCTGTAGACCCCACCGTTACCACTAACCACATTTTCCAAACCTGTAAGTTTTAGAACTTGTCAGGCCCAGAGCAAGGGCCGAGTGAAATAATCCCCCAATCACTACCAGTCTCCCTGGACCGCCACATGAGAGCCCAAGTCAGCTACCAAATCTGACATGGGTTCTCACCTCCACAAAATTTTCATTATTGAATCTTAGGAAAAGTTGATTATGGTGTGCGTAGGAAAGACTCAACCCCACACCCTTGTATATTATTCAAGAAAACCTGATTTCCAGTTTGTGACAAATTAGTTCCATTTGTTCTGTATAAAGACACTTCACTTGCCTTAATGTTCTCATGTAATATAGCTTTACCCCAATTTTCTGTAACAAAGTTTTTGGCCACTAAATTTCTCTTTTTCTGTTCTGTTCTATTATTGCACCCGCATCCAAGGGTGCAACATGCCAGTATCGCACTGTAGCATTGAAGACCATATTATAATAACCTTTTTAAATAAAGCCTGGTAACGTAGGGTAGACCATTTTTACATTTTCAATTAAACCATTCCCTGTCAATTCTAAATCTGTCAAATCATTAGCTCCACAGAGAATAATAATAAAATGAGGAGATGGTAAAACACAAATATTCTTTTTGCATCCATTAGGGAGTCCAAATCTTAAAGAGACTATAGAGACAATAACAAGTGGAAACAAGGAACTATCGTTCATAAACTCGGAACAATAACTTATCAAGTCCAATTTGGAGATTTAGTATGGAAGAGACATATTGATCAGATTCGTGAATTCGTACCGCAGGAAAATAAAAACATACAAAACATATTTAAAATTACCATATCTGATATTGACACTGAATTCATAACAATACCAACATGTAATTCAATTTCGAGACCGAAAACTCTGAAAATAACAATGAATCCGAACAAACTAAATAACCAAAAATAAAACAGGTGAAAATGCTAATGATACTATCGTTATGCACCGCACAGAAATAGTAAGAAAGGCACCAGAGAGACTTATTAGAAACATATGACTGTAAATATTTGTGGTTAAGTTCGTGTAGTGATATCACTGTAGGTTTAGGATTTCATAATTGAACATTAAAAATATAGACAGTAAAACTTGTAGCTATTTAGTTCAATTGAGTGCAAATTGAATTTATTACTTTCATTCACTAGAGATTAATCTTGTTTATCTTGATCTTCTAAATTAAAAGAGGGAAGATTGTTAAATTATGTTAACATTATACGTTATCACTTTTATAGTTGACTTGACTTATAATTAATACTGACAGTTAGGAATTTATAATCATCAGATTAGCGGATGTTGTGTATTTATTCTATCACCTATGATTGCACTGACACACAGTTTTGTACTATGGGAGATGTGATGTGTAATAGCCAATATTCACCGTGTATATTTCCCCAAGATAAATTTGGATTCTTTTCTATTTTTAGCCTAAATTGCTCGTCATAGGTGGCCCAGTTTTCTGACCTCGTTGCCGCTAGTCTTATATCGCGCATATATTTTAACAATTCCTGTGCCCGAGTGCTGTATTTCTCAATGTAGACACTCATAAAAACCATGAATGCTGAAGTCCATTCATTTATGGACAAATAAACACTCGACGATCTTTTTTCAATGCAAATTTTTCCCCTTTTTAATTTCAAATCGCCCTCGTCCACCTCTTCCATTGTTTTTCGCGTTCTCAAAAGAGAATGAAGCTAAATAAACTTTCCCTCCCAAATTTTTTTCTTAATTTTAAAAGACACGTGTTCCCCCACTGTGTCATGAATGCTAGATTCTTGTGACGGAGTGAAATCAATGGAATTATTTGCAATTTCAAAGTTTTGGTGTAACGGGTCGTGCCTTAAAGAGGGGAACGCTCGTGCATCCTCCTCCGACTCATTACCTGATGAGAAATCAGTAGTTTCCACCGGTCCTTCTGCCACCACATGTCCGACCCCTTTTGTTTTCTTGGCAGTTCTTCTCCGTCCAGCTCCGTCCTTCTTTTGTGGGATTTCCTCGTTCTGCATTCTCTGTCCGCCTGTCCTGTTAGCCGTTCTTCTCTTCTTTCCCATGGCCCTGGATGGCGATCCTATGGCATTTCTCTTGTTTGGCATCTTTTCTTTTTCTTTTAAATAGTTTAACTTATTTGTGAAACACCTGCTTTCAAGTCGACAGCAAATTAACAAGTGCCCGATACGGGAATTCCAAAATTCTAATTCAAGCTGATACGGAAATTCCAAAAATCTGATTCAAGCTGCGAGCGCCATCTATGGCCATGCCGAATATGACAATGAGCTACAGACTGTAACACCCACGCACCCACACAAATATTCGATTGAATTAAACCAGATTATTGAAAATATAAAATTTTAATAATCTCTATTATATAGAAATAGAGAAACTTATTTCTCTAATTCTTCGTCAATTTATCCCTTTCTGCACCTATTATATAAAAAAAATAATCAACGTGTGGTTCGTTTGATCTCAGTTCTTCATTGGTTAAAATCCGATTATGACGTCAATTTTCTTGTTTTCCTGTGAATTTTCTATTGTGACAGCATGAAAAAAGGCGACCATGCCTGATGACGTGACATAGGAAGAACACATCTTTATGCAGATCAATCGCAAAGAAGTAATAAGTTAGCCTGCGTTTTGTTTGAAAATCATTAGAGAAACAGATTCCACCACCAAATCTCGTGTAATACGATGTTTATCCACTCTCGACAGTTAAATCTTAAATATTTAAAATGCTCGGCGAGCCTCGCGTTTTAAATTTGAAAATTTAACTGTCTCGAGTGGATAAATATCGTTTCACACTCGATGCAGAGGTAGAATCTATATTTATCAAACAGCCATTTACTTTTATCATTACATAAAGACTAAGTGTTACCTTTGTATTATTTAAATACATTAAAAATGTAAAGTAGTTAAAACATTTGATAATGCGGACACTTTTTGTTTTAATGAAAAAGGGAATAAAAATACTGTACATTTACCTGTTTGTTCATCCTTTTGTGACTATTTTTCTGAGGCACAGTATAATAGGCCCAGTCATGTTTGGTTTTCTGCGCAAGCCATGCTTTCAATGGCACGCTAATGGTGTCAGATTCTAGTTCTGATCCACCAGCCTCCACGAGTAAAATATTGACATCCGGGTCTTCGGAAAGTCTACTAGCAATTACAGCACCCGACGAACCTGCTCCAACTGAAAAAGAAAAAGTTAAGTCCTTAGGTGCTTGTCTCCTTGACAAAATCAATGCAAAACATCTAATTATTTAAGTAAATTGTATAGTTTAGTTTATTTTGACATCGTCATGTTGCAGGATGACCGTTGGATATATATCATATTATTTGTTAAAATGTTTAGATTTTTGTCACAATTGACAACTCACTTTATAAAGAATGATCAAAGATAACTAGCTCTTAATTTTGTGCATCAGATACGTTTTTCGTCCACATAAAGCTCGTTAGTGGCCCTTGAATAAACAGTTGTTGAAAATCCAAATCTAGTATAAAGAGCATTACAAGCCCTTAACAAAACAAAAAAGATTTAAAAATAATGGAAGAAAACCCGTAGTTTTTCGAATAATTCAACTGTATAAGCAGTTTATTAAAAAAATATGACTATATTAATGATGAATTATGTCAACAGGTAAGTGCTGATTACAAGGTTGGTGATAAATTCGTGGACGAAACTTCCAAAAGAAATGTTTGTAAAAACAATTCAGAGGTAAAACTGAGAACGAAGTTGAAGGGCGCTGAAAACCGAGAGTTCCACAAATGTTCAGCATATATTACTACGGTCATCTATGGTTGCTACTAGACTGCTTGTTAATCTAGATTTTGCATATGTACGATGATATGTACATGATTGTATGAATGTACACATTGTTTTAGATGTTTTATCTTTTATATTTACTCCACATCTAACACAATTCAGTGCTATTATATATTTGACATGAATATCAATTGTTTGATCATTCTCACGAATTTACTAGTTGCAAAAATATAAATTATTCGAAATGTTTAGGATTTTCTCCTCAAGCATATTACCTAAGAAGTATTTGGCACAACTTTTAGGAATATTGGGTCCTCAATGCTCATCAACTTTGTATTTATTTTGGCTTTCAAACTTTTTTTTCGAACTGAGCATCACTAAAGACAAAACACGCGTCTGGCGTATAAAATTATAAGCCTAGTACATTTGATTGAACTATCAAATGTCTCCAATTGATATTGAAACTTTTTTTAACGGAGTCATATGACTGTAACTCTAGGATAGGATGTACCAATTGAAGAATAGCGAAAAGATCCTATTATACATACCGACGATATAGTCATACGTTTTGTTCATTTCTTTTATCAAGAACATATCCTGGACATCTTTGTCTTCTTGCCAGTAGAAAGCCAAGACTATGGAAAATAACTCCACCACTGTAGCGATATTTCCAATCATTATTGCACTGTAGAAACTGAAAAAAGTACATAAAAACATTACATTAGTCAAGTTTATTTTCCTTTCTTTCTTTCTTTTTTATTTGTGTAATTCATTACTTTAAAAAAAATATAAGTTAATATTTTACCTGTGTTACTCATTTACAAAAGAAAGAGAGGGAATACATTTTTTTAATTGAAGGAGCTATGTTACGCGTTCCATTTAAAATGTATACTAGATATGCACACATTTTCAGTTTTCCAAAAAATAGAAAAAAATGTAGGACTTTATAATATGAATATATGTATGTTAAAAAAATCTATAAATTTGACATGTGGTTGCATAGTTAATCTCACAATCAAATGTGCGTATTGTTGTGTATTTGTTTTTCCTCATTGGCTAGAGGTATAGAGGCGATTGAAATAAAAAAAAACATGTTTAACCCCGCCGCATTTTTCGAATGTCCCAAGTCAGGAGCCTCTTGTCTTTGTTAGTATTGTACGATTTTTAATTTTAGTTTCTTGTGTATATTTCTGAGGTTAGTATGACGTCCATTATCATTGAACTAGTATACATTTTTTGGACTAGCTGCATTTCTCGCTACATTGAAGACCCATTGGTTGCCTTCGTCTGCTCTAGCTATCCATCTTTAATCGGGTTGTTGTCTAGATCTCTTTGAAACAGTCCTCATTTCCATTCTCATTTTTTTTTAAACAACCAAAATGCAACCGGATCAAAATTACCCGTATCTCATCAAAAACCGACGATTATGTGACACACGACATATTTATGCCTCAAACAGTTAACTCATTTAAAAAAGTAATTACTCACCAGAAGTTGTAAGCAGTTTACATTCTTTGCTGAAACGTATGGCTATTGCTGATATTGGGACACTGTTCCTATAATAAACTACTTATATTATATTAAGTAAACAATTTCGGGTTTGATGTTTGTAAATATTGTCTTTCCCAACGCATAAAATTGTAAAATTCCTCATTTTGGGACAATAACTGTTATAATGAATCTATTGACAGTTTGGCTATTTGACATACTCGTAGATCTTTAAACAGTTTTTTTTGGTGGAATATTCTGACCTCGGACATGCACATAAATAATGTCGTGGGGATAAAAATTATGTCGGGCGCCATATAATTATTTAACCTGGGACAATGGTGTAGAACGTCATTAGAAAACACTGTAAACATCTGTTGAAAATACCTTTGTCGTATACAAAGCCATCAAGGAACTAACTAAAAGACTAAAGACATATTAAAAGTAAATATCAGAATGTACTTACAGCTACTCCAAAATTAATACCTACTTATTAAACCAGAAGCTGTAAAGAGCAAATGTTGCTCGCCTAGATCTATGCGCGTTTCCAATATTGAATATAACATATTCTTGATATGACCAATATCTCATTTTGCTGTTCCTATACGTGTATTGTTGATAACTTCTTGTTTCAGTTTTTCTCTTTCTATTTATCAAATTAAGGCAACAGTAAATCGATCGAGAGAAAACAAAACCGGGTTACAATATAAAACCGAGAGATACACATCAACTGCAAGTTAAAAACAAAGGGACTACAGAAACACTGAGGTGCAACCAAAAAGACCTGCTAGCATACTTATAAACTAATCATTTGAGAACAACTGCCACATTCCTGACTTGGTACAGGACATTTAAAGAAAACAAATGGTTGGTTGAACCTGCTTAAATGGGTAGCCAAACCTCACGCTGATATTGCAATGTAAAAAAAATACATCAAAGGGTAAAACTCGTCATTCAATGGCAATAATTCTTATATGAAGTGAATAATTTCGTCCCCGAGGGATCACCAGCCCAGTAGTCAACACTTCGGTGTTGACATGAATATCAATAATATGGTCATTTTTATGAATTTCCTGTTTACAAAACTCTGAATTTTTCGAAAAACTAAGGATTTTCTCATCCCAGATATCGATTACCTTAGCCGTATTTGACAAAACGTTTTGGAATTTTGGATCCTCAATGCTCTTCAACTATTTACTGGAAAGTAGAATGCTTCTGCTACATAAATATAGGTTGTTTTTGACAATACAATGCACACATATTGGTTACTAGCATCATTAAGTCATGCTAAATGACTGAAATCTTCACAATTTTAGCATTTTAGTTAAATTTTAGACGGTTTCCGTCTTTAATGAAACTGGCCGCATTCGTGTTCATTCATAATATTGAAATGTAGATTGTATTTGATGATAATACATAACATATATAAAAGTTGAGGATGAACACGGATGCGGCCACTTTCATTTTTGACAAAAACCATCTGAAAAGTGACGTTTTTTGGCATATTTGATAGTTTTATCATATTTAAGCTTGAATCGGAGCGTTTTTAAATACTAAAGTAGTTAAAATCGTTCTCATTAACTAATTGAATTAATTGAATTAGACACTTAAGTGTTTAAAAAGTGTCCAAAATCCTTCGTTAGATGAAGCTGAAATTTGAGGCCAAAATCGGCCCTTACCGTAACTACTCCTTTTGTATATACGCCAGATGCGCGTTTCGTCTACAAAAGACTCATCAGTGACGCTCGAATCCAAAAATGTTATGGGGCCAAGTTGAAGAGCATTGAGATCCAAAATTCCTAAAAGTGTTGCCAAATACAGCTAATGTAATGTATGCCTGAGGTAGAAAAGCCTTATTATTTCAAAAAATTCAAAGTTTTGTAAACAGTTAATTTATAAATATAACAATATCAATTATAATTCATGTCAGCACAAAAAAACGCGCGTCTGGCGTATTAAATTATAATTCTGGTACCTTTGATAACTAATTACGACAAAATTCATATACTTAAAAAAAAGAAAAAAGGGCTTTGCACCTTGACATAGGCAATAGCGATTTTTTCATTCATTGCTTTGTACATAAATCATGTCATTAGTGTTACCTTTTAATTGTTATGAAATTGTCCCTTTTAGGACTTATATAGCTTGATATGCGGTATTGATTTTGCACATTGTACGATGACATATAGTTGGTAAATTCATAGTCATTTGAGTTCTCGCAAACATACTAAATACTTAATTTCTTAAAGAAAAACAGGTTCCTTACTTAACTTTTCTGGGTCGATGCCACTACTGGTTGAGTTTTAATTCCCCGAGGGTATCACCAGCCCAGTAGTCATCACTTTTGTGCTGACATGAACTTTCATTAATATAGTCATATTTATAAATTAACTGTTAAAACAACACTTTTGCTTTTTTTTAAATACTAAGGCTTTTCTACCTCAGGAATAGATTACCTTAGCTGTATTTGGCACAATTTTTACGAACTTTGGTCCTCAATGCTATTTAACTTCGTACTTCATTTGAACATTTAATCTTTTTTGGATTCCAGCGTCACCGATGAGTCTTTTGTAGACGAAACGCGCGTCTGACGTAATTGCAAAATTTAATCTTGGTATCTATGATGAGTTTTTTTCATGTTAAAGACACCATAGAGATGATCTTTTGAAAATGTGGTTTTTGATTAATAGCAGTATTTTTAGAACAAATTCAAATAAGATAAGATTTTATTTCAATTAAAGGGCCCACGAAGAGTAATTTATTACAATGATTTTGATAATTGACACAATAATGAAATTAGAATCAAGAGATTTTCAGAAGATTTCTACTGTATACAAGAAAATTTGACAATAGGAGGCAAATTTATTTCTAATGGAAGATGCTATTTTAGTCCTTTTTATCAAGAAGTTGTAAAACTGTCGGTCTTGAACAATGGTATGGTTCACTGTAATAGTATGGTCATACGGATCATATTTAAAAATCGAAACTGAAAGAGCATTGTTTTTTTTTTTAAACTAGCGTACAATTTTGATGGCATTTAATTATAAAATCAAACGAACAGTTTTTTTGTACATATACGAAATAGTAGGTTGTTCTATGTAATCAAAATATGGAGGTGTAAAAAGAAGAACAACATAGGTAACGAACCTCGATTTTTTTTTAAAAGTTCGTAATTTAAAGAAGAAAATCAAAAGCTTAAACAAATAAAATGTAAAGTTTACAACTGTCGTATCCCTAAATTAGTCCAGGTATTTTGTTATGTAGAAAATTGTGAATTAAACCTGGATTGATAGCTAGCTCAACCTTTCTCTTGTGTGACAGTCTTATAAACTTCCACTAAATTGACAACGATCTGTAAACAAAGCAAACAGACATAATAGGTAAAATTGTCAAATATTTGGAAAACAGTCCATATTGTGTTATAATCTTTATTATGATAAAAACAAATGAATATATTCCAAAAAAACAAACCACAAAAAGGAAAATACAAAATGAAAAACAAGAATATTTTTTTACCATACCACAATAACGCAATGACGGGATGTTCAAGTACAAGTATCGAATGGTAGAGTCATACTTTATACTTTAATACTACATACTATTGTATAACTAATATATCTTATATTATTCAATCGATACCAAACAGCCTTATGATGACAAAACAAATGCTTACATTCATTGAGTGCGATAAAAACTATATGGAAGTACACTCCTTAAAAATGTCATGTAATTTAGTTATTGGTTTTTGATCATATGCATAATAATTGGTGTCTGTAAATTATTGTAAATAATGCGACAAAGTGATATATGCATTTTGAAACTTTATATATGAATGAAAAATATTTGTTTGTTTGATAGGGAGGGATAATTTTAAAGGTCCTTTGTCACAAAGGCTTCATTCTTTTCTTTCTATACTATAGTCATTGGATGTAACACCTCTATTTGATCGGACGTGTCTGCATATGTTTTCAGCCCGCACTGCAAGTGATAAATGATGCAAATTAAAGACGTACCATTTATTAGGTCTTTCCACTTTTCCGTGGAAAGACCTATTGGATTTCTTCTGATTATTAGGTCTTTCCACTTTTCCGTGGAAAGACCTATTGGATTTCTTCTGATTATTAGGTCTTTCCACTTTTCCGTGGAAAGACCTATTGGATTTCTTCTGATTATTATTATTTTTTTTTTTTTCTTCCGCCTAATTTTTTCCTTCGCTGTTTTTTTGTTTCGCAAGATGTCGCTTAGATTTTTGGAATATGATATCGAACAGTTTATACGCTTTTGAAACCAACTCGTTTAAACTGAATACTTTCCTAAATAAGAGTTATCTCCCCGAACACTGTTTTTCTTGTTATCTCTAAGGCTTCGCAACCGTATAAGAAACCGACAAATTTATTTTTCCAAATTACTCGTTATATCCTTAGGATGTTCTGTTTTATTTTGACCGAAGCCGTATATAGATTCCATATGAAAGTTATCCCCCCTTTTATGTTTGATATAAGAATTTGCATTTCTAACTGGTAAACCATAAGTGATAAAGACCTAGGGTCTTTTGATTTGAGGTCCTTGGTCCAAAAAAATGAAAATAAGGTCAAGGTCAAAGGTCAAGGTCATATTATAAATTTTGATTTTGGCTTATTTTCACTTATTTTCAAAAGCTGTATAACTTATCGACAAATTATTTTTACTAAATTGTTAGTTGCGACATGTCGTAACTTATAAATTTTGGTTGAAAGGGTGCGTAGACAATAAATGGGAGTTTTTGCCCCTCTTATGTTTAGAATTATGCGTAAAGTGATATTACTCATAAACCATACATATTAAGTAACTAGTGTCTTTAGGTTTGAGATCCTTAGTCTATGACCTTGAAATTGAGGTCAAGGTCATAGGTTAATTGGACGTTCTAGATTTTGACCTTTGCTCCAAATTCATATTTAGACATCATAAAGTCATAGGAACTGACACATCAACTGAATTTTTAATATTTTCACATCAAAATATGTTGTAAGTGGTGGAAAGACCATCAATGGTTCTCTGAACAATTGGTTTTTAATTATTATTTTTTTTCTTTTTTTTTTCTTCCGCCTAATTTTTTTCCTTCGCTGTTTTTCTGTTTCGCAAGATGTCGCTTAGATTTTTGGAATATGATATCGAACAGTTTATACGCTTTTGAAACCAACTCTGCTTAACCGAATACTTTCCCAAATAAGAGTTATCTCCCCGAACACTGTTTTTCTTGTTATCTCTAAGGCTTCGCAACCGTATAAGAAACCGACAAATTTATTTTTCCAAATTGCTCGTTATATCCTCAGGATGTGCTGTTTTATTTTGACCGAAGCCGTATATAGATTCCATATGAGAGTTTTCCCCCTTTTATGTTTGATATAAGAATATGCATTTCTAACTGGTAAACCATAAGTGATAGAGACCTAGGGTCTTTTGATTTGAGGTCCTTGGTCCAAAAAAATGAAAATAAGGTCAAGGTCAAAGGTCAAGGTCATTTTATAAATTTTGATTTTGGCTTATTTTCACTTATTTTCAAAAGCCGTATAACTTATCGCCAAATTATTTTTAATAAATTGTTAGTTGCGACATGTAGTAACTTATAAATTTTGGTTGAAAGGGTGCGTAGACAATAAATGGGAGTTTTCGCCCCTCTTATGTTTAGAATTATGCGTAAAGTGACATTACTCATAAACCATACATATTAAGGAACTAGTGTCTTTAGATTTGAGATCCTTAGTCTATGACCTTGAAATTGAGGTCAAGGTCATAGGTTAATTGGAAGTTCTAGATTTTGACCTTTGCTCCAAATTCATATTTAGACATCATAAAGTCATAGGAACTGACATTTCAACTGAATTTTTAATATTTTCACATCAAAATAGGTTGTAAGTGGTGGAAAGACCATCAATGGTTCTCTGAACAATTGGTTTTTAATTATTAAGGTCTTTCCTTTTACTAAAGGGAAAGACCTTACTGTATTTCTTCTGATTATTATTATTATTATTATTATTAGGTCTTTCCACTTTTCCGTGGAAAGACCTATTGGATTTCTTCTGATTATTAGGTCTTTCCACTTTTCCGTGGAAAGACCTATTGGTTTTCTTCTGATTATTATTATTTTTTTTCTTCCGCCAACTTTTTGTTCCTTCGCAATTTTTTTGTTTCGCAAGATGTCGCTTAGATATATGGTATATGATATCGAACAATTAATACGCTTTTGAAACTGACACCGCGTAACCAAAATCTTTTCAGTGTAAGAGTTATCTCCCCGAACACTGTTTTTCTTGTGATCGCTTAATATTTGCAACCGTATAAGAAACCGACAAATTTCTTTTACCAAATTGCTCGTTATATCCTCAGGATGATTTGATTTATTTTCACCGAAGCTATCCGGAGACTCCATATGAGAGTTATTTCCCCTTTTATATTTGATATAAGTGATATGCATTTTTAACTGGAAAACCATAAGTGTTAGAGGCCTAGGGTCTTTTGTTTTGAGGTCCTTGGTCCAAAATAATGAAAATGAGGTCAAGGTCAAAGGTCAAGGTCATGTTCAAAATTTTGATTTTGGCTTGTTATCTCTCATTTTCAGAAATCTTATAAGATATTGACAAAATATTTTCACACAATTGTTAGTCGCAACATGTCGTTACACATAAATTTTAGTCGAAAGGGTACGTAAACATTTGATGCGAGTTTTCCCCCCTTTTATATCTTATATCAGTCGTATGGTAGTATAACTCATTAACAATATAAAGTATAGACCTAGAGTCTTTTGATTTGAGGTCCTTGGTTGATGACCTTGAAATTGAGCTCAAGGTCATTGGTAAAATTAACGTTCTAGATTTTGACCTTTGCTTTTACCTCATATGTATACATGATAAAGACATGGGACTTTTTGCAATAGGTTGCAAGCAATGTGACCTTGTAAAAGCCAACCGGAAGTGACCTTTTGTTTACCGGAAGAAGCTATTTTTTGTTCTAAATAAATGTTAAAGTATATAGAACCATATATTTTTGGAATCAGTGTCAATTAAACTATCAAACTATACCGAAAATTACATCGTTTGAACCGGAAGTAAACAATTATCCCCCTTATCTATATCTTTTTCCATAGAAACCATACATTTTTAGAATCAACGTTCAATAAGCTGTCATTTGACGGTTCAATTGACATTGAAAACCAAATTTTTAATATTTTCATAAAAAAAAGATCCTTACTGGTGGAAAGACCATCAATGGTTCTCTGAACAATTGGTTTTTAATTATTATTATTATTTTTTTTTTTTTTTTTTTTCTTCCGCCTAATTTTTTACCTTCGCTGTTTTTTTGTTTCGCAAGATGTCGCTTAGATTTTTGGAATATGATATCGAACAGTTTATACGCTTTTGAAACCAACTCTGCTTAAACGAATACTTTCCCAAATAAGAGTTATCTCCCCGAACACTGTTTTTCTTGTTATCTCTAAGGCTTCGCAACCATATAATAAACCGACAAATTTATTTTTCCAAATTGCTCCTTATATCCTCAGGATGTGCTGTTTTATTTTGACCGAAGCCATATATAGATCCCATATGAGAGTTATCCCCCCTTTTATGTTTGATATAAGAATTTGCATTTCTAACTGGTAAACCATAAGTGATAGAGACCTTTGGTCTTTTGATTTGAGGTCCTTGGTAAAAAAAAATGAAAATAAGGTCAAGGTCAAAGGTCAAGGTCATATTATAAATTTTGATTTTGGCTTATTTTCACTTATTTTCAAAAGCCGTATAACTTATCGACAAATTATTTTTACTAAATTGTTAGTTGCGACATGTCGTAACCTATAAATTTTGGTTGAAAGGGTGCGTACACAAGAATGGGAGTTTTCGCCCCTCTTATGTTTAGAATTATGCGTAAAAGGATATTACTCATGAACCATACATATTAAGGAACTAGTGTCTTTAGGTTTGAGATCCTTAGTCTATGACCTTGAAATTGAGGTCAAGGTCATAGGTTAATTGGACGTTCTAGATTTTGACCTTTGCTCCAAATTCATATTTAAACATCATAAAGTCATAGGAACTGACATATGAACTGAATTTTTAATATTTTTACATCAAAATATGTTGTAAGTGGTGGAAAGACCATCAATGGTTCTCTGAACAATTGGTTTTTAATTATTATTAAGGTCTTTCCTTTTACAAAAGGGAAAGACCTTACTGTATTTCTTTTGTTTATTAAGGTCTTTCCTTTTACTAAAGGGAAAGACCTTACTGTATTTCTTCTGATTATTATTCTTTTTGTTCCGCCAAACTTTGACGAAGTTAGCAGCCTTAACCGTAAGACGTGTCGCTTTCATGTTCACACTTTGTATTGGTGACATGAATATCTGTCTGGAACTCACCCTGTTAGTCAAAATATTTTGTCGGTTCGGAGTAATCCCTCCGAAACCAAAAAACCTTGTTATCGTTCCAACACCGTAACCGTAATAGGTAGAAAAAAAACGAAGGGTGAAATTTGTTCAGGACCAGACACCGGTTCTTCGTTACATTTGGATCGAAAAGATTCAACGACTCATTGGTAGGGTTATGCCCCTATGAAAATTAACCGGTGTCGGTTGGCCACCAAAACTCAGAAACCGAAAGTCGTAGACACCTAGGATCTTCACCAATCATCATCAATTCATGTATCTTTGAAAAATACCTCAAGGTCAAATTTGTATGTTGACCTTGACCTTTGACCTAACACCTTGTTATGGGATAATCTCAGAAACCATTATACTTACAGAAGTTTTAAATAGTGGAAAATGTTTGGGTCATTACGGCGCACATTTGTTACATTTTGACCGAAGAGATTTGACCTTTTTTTAAGGGGCATAAAGCCTGTTTTAGGTTTCTGAAAAGACAAAATCAGCTTTTACTACATAACAAAAGGTCCTAGACCCATGGGGTCTTCAGCAATGACATTGGGGACTAATGACCTTGACAAAGGTCAAAAGGTCAAAGGTCAAGGTCAAGTCAAATATAGCTAATTATGTGTTTTTGACCTTATTTAAAGGATTTTCAGTGTGTTTTAAAGCTTTTCAATACATTTTAAGTCTATTGGAACATGTATTTTACATTATAAAAGGAAAGACCTCTCAATTGTTCAAGAACAATTGACAGTTTAATTAAGGTCTTTCCTTTTACTAAAGGGAAAGACCTTACTGTATTTCTTCTGATTATTATTCTTTTTGTTCCGCCAAACTTTGACGAAGTTAGCCTCCGTAACCGTAAGACGTGTCGCTTTCATGTTCACACTTTGTATCGGTGTCATGAATACCTATCCGGAACTCACCCTGTGAGTCGAAATATTTTGTCGGTTCGGAGTAATCCCTCCGAAACCCAAAAACCTTGTTATCGTTCCAACACCCTAACCGTAATAGGTAGAAAAAAACCGAAGGGTGAAATTTGTTCAGGACCAGACCCCGGTTCTTCGTTACATTTGGATCGAAAAGATTCAACGACTCATTGGTAGGGTTATGCCCCTATGAAAATTAACCGGTGTCGGTTGGCCACCAAAACTCAGAAACTGTAAGTCGTAGACACCTAGGATCTTCACCAATCATCATCAATTCATGTATCTTTGAAAAATACCTCAAGGTCAAATTTGTATGTTGACCTTGACCTTTGACCTAACACCTTGTTATGGGATAATCTCAGAAACCATTATACTTACAGAAGTTTTGAATAGTGGAAAATGTTTGGGTCATTAATGCGCAACTTTGTTACATTTTGACCAAAGAGATTTGACCTTTCTGTAAGGGGCATAACCCCTGATTTAGGTTTCTGAAAAGACAAAATCAGCTTTTACTACATAACCAAAGGTCCTAGACTCATGGGGTCTTCAGCAATGACATTGGGACTAATGACCTTGACAAAGGTCACAAGGTCAAAGGTCAAGGTCATGTCCCAGATAGCGAATTATGTGTTTTTGACCTTATTTTGATGATTTTTAGTGTGTTTTAAATGTTTTTAAGGTTGACCTTGACCTTTGACCTTTCAACTTGTTAGTCGATATCTCAAAAACGGTTAATCTTACAGAAATAGTAAACAGTGAAAAATGTTTAGGTGACTGAGGCACAACTTTTTTACATTTTGACCGAAAGGATTTGACATATTCTTAAGGGGCATAACCCCCGTTAACGGTTTCTGAAAAGGTAAAATTAGCTTTAACCCTTGAACGAAAAGTCCTAGACCCATGGGGTCTTTTACAATGACATTGTTGAGCAATGACCTTCACAAAGGTTACAAGGTGAAAAGCAAAGGTCATGTCCAAATTATCCAATTTGTTGTTTTTGTCATATTTTAACGGTTTTGTGTGTGTTTGAGAGCTTTTCAATGCATTCTACGCCTAATGGACAATGTCATGTACTTTACATTTCGAAAAGGAAAGACCTCTCAATTGTTCAAGAACAATTGACATTTTAATATTGTTCTTACATCTCTTCTGAAAAAAAAAATCCACATCCTTGTTATCAGTTGAACTCGGACACTACAAGTCCAATCGACCCCAAAATTTGCAGTCAGCAGGGCATACATGTACTTAAGGTTCATAAAACAACGTGGTGCAGATATCTCTCAAGACTTTTCCTAGAGAAAAAAAATTGCAATGCCGTATAAATTGCTTGCTAGGTCCGTAAATCTCAGTGAAATGCTACAATAAAATGTCCGCTCCTAGATTAAAATACTAATCTGTGTTACAAACTGGTGCTGAAAAATGTACATTTTAAGAAAATAATCGTTAAATGTGTATTAAAGTTCCACCGGTTCAATTAAATCCAAAACATGCACTGCTGGTGAACTGTGATCAAAATGTCAATTTCCTACAATGACAAAAGAAATTACATTGTGTACATTCCGTCTCTATACATGTTGTCTGTTCAACATCCCGACCTAAAGAGAAATAAAAAGACTAAGTTTTCGTTATTATAAACCCAAGTCACGTGGTGTCTCCTCAATCTGGCGCGCGCGCTGGACCTAAAATAAAATAAAAACTTTCCAAACTAAACATGAAACTTCCCCGGAATAATATAGACCCCTTACAGAAACAACAACAAACAAACAAACAAACAAACACACACACACACACACACACACACACACACACACACACACACACACACACACACACACACACACACACACACACACACACACACACAATCATGTTTCAAAGGGGGGAAAGACCGTTTACAATTGCTTTTTAAAAGCAATTGATTTATATTTATTATTCTTTTTGTTCCGCCAAACTTTGACGAAGTTAGCCTCCGTAACCGTAAGACGTGTCGCTTTCATGTTCACACTTTGTATCGGTGTCATGAATACCTATCCGGAACTCACCCTGTGAGTCGAAATATTTTGTCGGTTCGGAGTAATCCCTCCGAAACCCAAAAACCTTGTTATCATTCAAATTCCATAACCATAATAGGTACAAAAAAAACAAAGGGTGGAATTTGTTCAGGAACAGACCCCGGTTCTTCGTTACATTTGGATCGAAAAGATTCAACGACTCATTGGTAGGGTTATGCCCCTATCAAAATTAACCGGTGTCGGTTGGCCACCAAAACTCAGAAACCGTAAGTCGTAGACACCTAGGATCTTCACCAATCATCATCAATTCATGTATCTTTGAAAAATACCTCAAGGTCAAATTTGTATGTTGACCTTGACCTTTGACCTAACACCTTGTTATGGGATAATCTCAGAAACCATTATACTTACAGAAGTTTTAAATAGTGGAAAATGTTTGGGTCATTAAGGCGCAACTTTGTTACATTTTGACCGAAGTGATTTGACCTTTCTGTAAGGGGCATAACCCCTGATTTAGGTTTCTGAAAAGAGAAAATCAGCTTTTACTATATAACAAAAGGTCCTAGACCCATGGGGTCTTCAGCAATGACATTGGGGACTAATGACCTTGACAAAGGTCACAAGGTCAAAGGTCAAGGTCATATCCCAGATAGCAAATTATGTGTTTTTGACCTTATTTTGATGATTTTTAGTGTGTTTTAAATGTTTTTAAGGTTGACCTTGACCTTTGACCTTTCAACTTGTTAGTCGATATCTCAAAAACGGTTAATCTTACAGAAATAGTAAACAGTGAAAAATGTTTAGGTGACTGAGGCACAACTTTTTTACATTTTGACCAAAAGGATTTGTTATATTCTGAAGGGGCATAACCCCCGTTAACGGTTTCTGAAAAGGTAAAATTAGCTGTAACCCTTGAACGAAAAGTCCTAGACCCATGGGGTCTTTTACAATGACATTGTTGACCAATGACCTTCACAAAGGTTACAAGGTGAAAAGCCAAGATCATGTCCAAATTATCGAATTTGTTGTTTTTGTCATTTTTTAACGGTTTTGTGTGTGTTTCTGAGCTTTTCAATGCATTCTACGCCTATTGGAACATGTACTTTACATTTCGAAAAGGAAAGACCTCTCAATTGTTCAAGAACAATTGACATTTTAATTATTATTTTTTTTTTTTCTTCCGCCTAATTTTTTTCCTTCACTGTTTTTTTGTTTCGCAAGATGTCGCTTAGATTTTTGGAATATGTTATCGAACAGTTTATACGCTTTTGAAACCAACTCTGCTTAACCGAATACTTTCCCATATAAGAGTTATCTCCCCAAACACTGTTTTTCTTGTTATCTCTAAGGCTTCGCAACCGTATAAGAAACCGACAAATTTATTTTTCCAAATTGCTCGTTATATCCTCAGGATGTGCTGTTTTATTTTGACTGAAGCCGTATATAGATTCCATATGAGAGTTATCCCCCCTTTTATGTTTGATATAAGAATTTGCATTTCTATCTGGTAAACCATAAGTGATAGAGACCTAGGGTCTTTTGATTTGAGGTCCTTGGTCCAAAAAAAATGAAAATAAGGTCAAGGTCAAAGGTCAAGGTCATATTATAAATTTTGATTTTGGCTTATTTTCACTTATTTTCAAAAGCCGTATAACTTATCGACAAATTATTTTTACTAAATTGTTAGTTGCGACATGTCGTAACTTATAAATTTTGGTTGAAAGGGTGCGTAGACAATAAATGGGAGTTTTCGCCCCTCTTATGTTTAGAATTATGCGTAAAGTGATATTACTCATGAACCATACATATTAAGGAACTAGTGTCTTTAGGTTTGAGATCCTTAGTCTATGACCTTGAAATTGAGGTCAAGGTCATAGGTTAATTGGACGTTCAAGATTTTGACCTTTGCTCCAAATTC
The DNA here is from genome assembly GCA_019925275.1 of Mytilus edulis. Classification (NCBI taxonomy): domain Eukaryota; kingdom Metazoa; phylum Mollusca; class Bivalvia; order Mytilida; family Mytilidae; genus Mytilus; species Mytilus edulis. The sequence continues at coordinate 65,795,785 of CM034357.1, read as the reverse complement.
ATATTTAGACATCATAAAGTCATAGGAACTGACATATCAACTGAATTTTTAATATTTTCACATCAAAATATGTTGTTAGTGGTGGAAAGACCATCAATGGTTCTCTGAACAATTGGTTTTTAATTTTCATTGTCTTTCTTGTAAACTGTCGTATAACTATACAATTTTCACTGAGTTTTATATCAATTGTATGAATTTGATATGACAGTATTATTCTCCTTTAAAGGAGTTTGTTCAATCTATTTTTTAATGATTACAAAAAAGAATAAATATAATAAGTGAATGAATATTCTTACTCGTTTTGATGTCAAGCAGCGTAACGGCCAGGTTATACTGTTAACGAAATCAGTACAAGTAAAAATGTATTACATATTTCTGAAAAAAAACCACTTAAGGAAAATCAGTACAAGTAAAAATGTATTACATATTTCTGAACAAAATACACTTAAGGAAAATCAGTACAAGTCAAAAAGTTTACATGTTTCTTACCCTAAAATATCTTGCAATTTGACGTTCTTTGTGATACGACCTGTTTAATTCTGGTTATGACGTTTGTTTACCGTTCTACATTCACTGCGAAGTTTTGTATTTAGACTTTCAAAAGTCGCTTATATCGTTCAATTAAGTATTTCGTTGCAATAAGCGATGATGGAATTCTAATGAAAAAGAACCATCAACTCGTCGTGTATTCTTCCCTTAGTATGCAAGTCATTTGGTGTCTTGTGGAGAGTTGTCTCATTGGCAATCATACCCATTTCTTCTTTTATAAAGTTACCACCCCAACCTCTCATATGGAAAATAACCAAAAACACCTGTTATACATTTAGCTATATCCATTTAGCTATAGTCATCTATGGTAGAGGTTCCATGACGATCTGTAGGGCCTCGGTGGCAGCGTGGTCTAAGAAGTTACTACTGTAATCACTAGCCAGTCAACACTGAGGTTGTGAATTCGAACCCCGCTTGTGCGTGTGCACTTGACTCAAATCTTAATTGAATAGGATTATCAGTTTTTCTATCAATGGTCGTTGGTTCGTTTCTCCGGGCACTCACGCATACCATATTTTTTATCTGAATATTTTGTCATACGAAGTATGTCTGAAGAATTTCCTGTCCGTTATTTTCCACACACTTTCTTAAAAACAAAGCGAACATGAATGGTCGGGTTGTTGTCGCTTTGACACATTCCCCATTTTCTTTCTAAATTTTATGAGTATAAAAACAGCGGTTTTATACATGTAAAATAAATAGACTATTTTTTTTCAAATCCTTTACTCGGATGTAATTAAACCTGTTTGAGTAGTATTAGATTGAGTTGCAGTTTTGACCTGAGGCCACTATTCTGTACGAACGACGGTTTGTCTTTAACTACAACTGTTGAGTATCTATCAGTACCATGGTCATTTTGAACTTAGTCGGCAGTTATACTTATTTCTAATGGTTAAAAGATAATAAAAATAATAAGTGCAAGAAAATGTTAACCCAATTCGCCGTCAAACAGCGTATCGGTGTTTTTATACGCTTCAGGAAATCATGACAAGTCAAAATGTTTAACATATTTTCGGACGAAATCATTTTAGTACGAATTTGGACGCTTAGAGGTACAATCTGTACAATTTTCTTTGTGAATCATGTTTTCCTTCTTTTGATCGCTATGGATTTTGTTTTTAAATATTAACACCTTGCCAAAAGCGTTGAATTGAAAAACAACCGTTTTCCTTGACTTTTATGACATTGGGACGATAATATAGTTAGTCAAGGGCAAATCAAATGTTAGAATCATTGCGTCTACCCTAGAGGTTCATTAAATATTTGAAATGATGTAAATCAGGCTTTCAACAACGGTTAACTTTGCTTTAAAGCTTTGGCAGACACGCAATTATCTTGCCAATATGTAATTATTTTCAAAGGAAGTTATTGCGTCAGACTAAATAAAATACCAAAGATTCTTCTCAGATATCTTGCAGGTAATCAAATACCGTAAAAAAACAATGATGATGCTGTTTTACATAGCTTACGAAGGAGCATGAAAAATTCAGCGGTGATCTATGAGTATTTTTGTCTCGGCAAATATCAAGAAAGTATAGTTGGTATTCATGAATTTTATATAATCATTCACATGAAAAATCTTCAAATTGTTCTCTACAGTTTTAAGACACATTTCTTGTTATGTCTCCGGATTTTTACTAGATATAAAACGATTTCCAATATTTGAATATAACACAGGTATTGTTTGTAAATTGTTTGTCTTATGTTGTTACACTGCTGTTCCACTTGATGTGAGTGTCGAGTGAGTTAATGAAAAATTCGGAAAATATATTGTAAATATTTTCGCTATGAAATTACAAATATACATGCATGTAAACGCATTTTCAAATCATAAGAAACAGATTCAAATCCCTTTAACCTGTTTCCAAAAAGTCCCTGTGTTTTAAACTTTGCTATTATTTGTTAAAAAATCATATTAACTTAAAAAAGCGCACATTTATTTGATAGCATCAGGGAAGACTATGGAGGAGAATAAGGTTTAAAATTGAATCAAAGCGTTACAATTTCATTCCAAAAATCAACGGATTTAACGTCCCCATTCCTGTCTAACGCGGCTATGTCTTTATTCATGCGTAGCCGGAAGGACGACTTACCGATAAAAAATTTATTGTCGGAGTAGTGAAAATTTGATGGAGAACAATATTTCCATAAACGAGTTATAAAGTCGTTGGTAGCTCTTGACACATTCATCTAAATATTTGACTTTCATTCTTATATATATTCAAGTAGTTACACATTTCTGGCTTTCAATGTTTTGAATGTGAACGTTTCTAATGCAATAACGTGTCACTTTTATTTTCTGTTTTGAGATCATTGATAATCTTAAGATCAAAGCGATATCATTAACTCAGCGGAATATTTATCTAAGAAACGTAAGTTTGCATAAAAATTCATCATTTGATATCTTAGATTGATGAGGCTATTGTAGGAAACAATAAACGAAGTAAAAAACACTTACACTCTACAAAGCATAACAACGAAAAATAAAGACTGAGCAACACGAGCCCCAACATAAATCAGCAGAAATATAAGGTGCACTGGAATAAAAAAAAATAAAAACTTAATACAAAATAACACACTTGTCAAATATACACAAGCATGTTTACTATGTATACCGCCACGTTTCTTTGATGTGTTGCTGTAGAATTTCATGCATCTATTAAATAATCAAAACATCTTACCAATCAATCAACCACGCATTTATAAGTATGGTGCCGTGGACTAAGGTAGATTGCATTCAAAAGTAATCCCGGATGAATCATAAGGTGAATAAAAAATCAGCTAACAGATGAGTATATGTCCAGTTTTGGATTTCCGAAAATCGTCAAATTAAAAAGTACATTTTGATTGAAAAACTTTATTCATTTTAATCTAACATAATATGTTTGCTACATGAGTTTCCGTCCGGTCCCAATAATGTCGTAAAACGTTAGTTTACGATACAGTTTGTATTGTGTGTTCTGCGCTTTTCGTAATCCACGTCTCCTTGACTTTTTGTTTTAAAATTTTAAAATATACTATCTGTCCAAAAAACCTTTTTAACCAACAAAGTCCTGAGAACAGCAACTGTTGTGTGTATAGGCTATATATGGCCTATTTTTCTGTTACGCTGAAGACCAGCAAAGTTTCGTATTTATTCGTTCAAATACTTGTTATTTAGATAAGTATCTTCCGGTCCATTGTATCGTATTTTTCTTTTTCTTTTTTTGTAACTAGTTTAACATTATTTTTGAGTGAATTAATAAAAAGAAATGTGATGTCTTGATTTATAGCCATATCCTTTTTCATGAATGCATCGTATAAATCAAATCAAATTTATAAAGGCAACAGAAGTATACCGTTTTCAAAAATTTACCGAAAAAAGATAAATCGGGGATACAGACTAAGACCGAGGGTACACATCAACTATTAAAGGAAAACCACGAAACAACAGTACACTGAAGTGAAACAAAAACAATCGACAATTGATATGAACTATTACATAACAACTGCACAGTCAGGAATATGAATATTATGACAGTATTATCCATTCGTTTAATACTTTGATGTTTTGATTGTGCCTTTTGATTTCAATGTAGGAATTTTCCGTTTTTTTCGATTTTTCTCGGAGTCCGGTATTTTGTTATTTTAACTTTTTTGAGAGCATATCACAACGTTGTTACACCAATATGCAATGATTATGCCACAATGCTCAGTTAAAAACCTATGTTTACTAACAATCCACCGTTTATTTGCTGCATTAACAAACCATACAAGTCGTCTCTTATTATAAGCTTAATCATCGATGCAGTCTTTAAACCTTTCAAGATACTTATTTCGAAATATGTTCTTGTTGCAAACATAATTTTTTCCCCATTGAAGCCAAATACTCAGTCTTTGTACACACGAATAATTTTATTCCATATGCGTTCGCTACAAATGTTATTGATCGGACTTTTGATGTGAAAAGTTTCTAAATATATGTTTGGGATTACCAAAATGGAGTTTCAACATATTGGCTTGTAGTGTTGTTTTGCGTAAAATGTTCTCTTTAGATTTGTTCCCTAATGACAAAGATCAGGCGATCACAAAGATTTTAAACGTTGATTATTTGTAAAAGTATATGTCTGCTGCAGGAAACTCTTCCTTAAATTTGGACGACAGTAATGATGTGATAAGTTGTTTTAAAATGGACGATTAGTCTTCATAACAATTTGATTTTAGGCACGCAAGTCATTAAAAATAGTCAAGAATACTGAGAAAAAAAATTGTTGACAGGATCAATTAAAAAAAAATTCTCTTTTGAGTTGAACTGGGTAGAATTCTGGTAGATAGCATTTGTAAATTTTTACAGATAGTTGTGTTGCTAATATTGTGACACTATACTCCTAGTGTATTCTTAGTAATGCCATACAACAACTGCATTTGATAATAAGCTATGAGATAGGTGGAATAATACCCATCTTACGAAAGGTAAAATTCTTATCAATTGTTCCTCAAATATTGTTTGCTACATATGTATAAACATTCTTTTGTCCCACAAAAAAGTTGATTAAGTAACATACAATATCTCTTACGAAATATGCCTCATATTCCGAAGTAGTTTTACTTGTGACACTTTGTTGGAGTATTCTAAGATATTTTCTAATGGTTAAAAAAAAAGAAAAAGAAAAATAGATTTAAATTGCTGTTTTGAAACAAATATTGCTAGCTAATTTTTTTTATAAAAGGATTTCATAATCGGATATCTCCTTTTTTTCAAGTTATAAAACCTTATTTAGATCACAATGTTTTATGTTAAGTTTCTATTCAAAGTAGGAATACGACAACGCATATCAAGTTATTCCATTAAAATTCGGCTTTATTTGTATACGAGAACATGGTTATTTTTTAGATATAAAAGTTCCTTGAAATTAAGTCCGTGTTGATTTTGTTCCCTTGATATCACAACACTGATCGTGGTGGTCATAATTTTTGCGCTTTTTGAATGTTCGCTTATGAAAGATAACAAAATTTTAGTTTTTTTTTTTACATAAGTGGATGTTATTTTAAAATTTTGTGGTGGTCTGAAGTAATATTACATCTTTAAGTATAACAAACATTTTGCGTGTTTGTCTTAAGATACAGACATAATGAAAACGGAAATGTATACCTCCAATATTCATTTCGCGTCTGTCATTATGAATAAACCTAGTAATCTTTATTTCATGCATAATCGATGTTTATAGGATTAGAGTTATCCCCCGTGGAAATAGCAAAGTAAATAATCAGTAATTTGACGTTTAAAGATTAATAGACTGTTTACATGTCTATAATGGAAAAACAAATAAATGACAGCCTTTTTTAAATCCACAATTGAAAAAAAGAGATGTTTTAAGATCTTTTGTTTTTTTCGAATGTTCGGTAAATAACTTATTTTTGTCAAATCACAAATTTTGTGTCAATCATTAATCAAAATAGATAAAAGATGAAATAAATGAAACAATCAAAAACAGGGAAAAAAAGATTGATTTGGCATCGACAAAATTGGCTTTTGTGGTTGGGGGTTATTCCTAATTTCTTGAGCAACAAAAGAAGTGAAAAAACAATTTGTTCCAATGAAAATAGAGTTAAAAAATGAGTCAAATAATAAGTTTTATTCCTCTTTGAAAAAAAATTGGAATTTAATCCCTATTGAGTACAAAATGTTCCGAGAGAGCAAACTAAGCCTTCGTGAAAAGGATTAATAGTTGGTATCCTAATTGAGATTTTGTAAGAGAAAAAAACTGATCTTTATGTCGCAATCACGATTGTCTTTTTTATTAGAAGCACGTTAACTAAATAACTAAACTATTGTTGTTTTCATTTATAGCACACATTCAGAAGGTTTTTGAAAGATTTATCAATGAGATGAGGGAAATAAATAAATAACTGTTACTTTACTTTTTTGGGGGGGGGGGGGGGGCAGTGCATTCTGTGTTATGAATGGTCAGAATGGATATCCTATATATTTTTTCTCTATTTAATATAGTACTGGGTCTTTTGACAAGCTTGAGTACTCGAAATAAAAACAACAACATTGCAATTACCTTAAAGGCAATAAGATGAAAGCAATTGTAAAATGTTGTGGCATAAAATAAGATTTTCAGTAATCTGACATGATTATGTTTACTTTTTTGGCAGTGCTAACTAACATTTGGGATTATCTGTTCAGTATAGTAATTATGAATATATGTCTGTTTATGCCATTCTTGGACAAATCAGAATGTATTTTTGAATATTTTGTTTTTATATTTTGTATTACATGGATTATCATAGCAAAACATTGATTCATTTGTAAATGATTGATTTAATTCATTTGTCATTTGTAAAAGAGATGAATAAGGCTATGCAGTGCTAGCCGGTGTAACATAAAAAAAATCAGCAGAAACGTACTGATTCCAGTCGTGATAGGGGTGATTAATATAATCAGATATACTGCAATATGGTTAGGTTGATTTTCTTTGCACTGTCTGTGACGGTAATATTCATGTATGCATGTTGTGGTATACTAAATTCACTCTGATCAGTGTAATTATATCTAAATTGCACTTGAGTATTCTGCCTGTGGCGAGGGTCTTTGATTGACAATACAATATCGAACTCGCACTTTATATAATTCACATGTTTGACATCTTATTTAGGTATCAGTTTGCCAATGAGGACTATGCATTATATGTATAAACGGTTTTTCGATATTGTTTTCATAATTTAGTTCTAAGATAAATATATTTGGTGTTATTCCGCTGGCCTCTCTCCGGTTATTTATTCTGATACCCGGGTTGAACTATGTTTTGAAATTCTGCATGATCCACTGTTTCTGTGCAGTCCGTGGTTTCTATTCCGGAATTTCTATTAATATATCGGTTATTATTATTATTGCTTCGGTATTATCACTACAATTTATGTCATCATTGGACTGTTGCAGTTTTTTACGACATATAGTGTGTTTTCTGATGATGGTTGTACTTAATTGGCTTCTTTCAAATAACGATGTAATAACGTGGCTTGTTTTTCAAGTATAACATCAGTTCAACAATTGATTGTGCGTTTCTTCTGAACTCTCTAATTGAAGTTTTACAACACTCAAAAAAGAAACTATTTTGCGCATTTGTAGACTTTGAAAAGGCCTTCGATACGGTTAATCGTAATTTCTTATGGTTTAAAATGTTGAACAACAATATAAAGGGGAAAATGTTTAATACTTTTTTTAGCATGTACCAGAATATTAAATCCAGCTTGAGCTATAATGGTCAAACTTGTGAACCTTTTGCTTGTGAAATCGGTGTCAGACAAGGAGAAAATCTGTCACCGTTTTTATTTTCTTTATACTTGAATGACCTAGAAGACTATCTCATCTCGGAAAATGTTTTAGGTATGAACACAATAAGTAAAGATATAGAAGAAAAACTTGGAACTTTAATGAAATTATTCATAATTCTCTACGCAGATGACACTGTAATCATGGCAGAATCACCTGACCAACTGCAACATGCACTTAACAAATTTAAAAAGTATTGCGAAACCTGGAAGATGCGAGTAAATGTTGCTAAAACTAAAATCTTAATTTTTCAAAAGGAAGAACTACAAACCCTCCACTTTTCCGATTCAACAATCATCATATTGAAACTGTTAAACACTTTAACTACTTAGGAATTATTTTCAGCAAAACAGGCAGCTTTAAACAATGCAAACAACACCTAAAGGACAAAGCAACAAGTGCAATGTACGAAGTTTTAAGGGAAGGGAAGAATTCACAATTTATCAATTAAATGCCATGTAGATTTGTTTGACTTACTGGTAAAACCTATTCTGCTATATGGATGCGAAATATGGGGTTACGAAAACTTAGATATACTAGAAAGAGTTCAAACTAAATTTTTTAAACTACTTTACATCTTAAGCCATCTACTCAAAACGACTTCATTTATGGAGAACTGGTCTGTATCCCTAGAATAAATATAAAAACTAGAATTATATCTTATTGGACAAAGTTAATTACCGGTAAAGAAAGTAAGCTCGCTGCTGTAATGTTTAGATACCTTTTCAAGTTAGCACAAGAAACAACATTTCGATCGCGATCGTTAGACATGATGAAAAGTATTCTAGACAATTGTGGATTCTCTTACTTATGGTCATTCCAAAACACATCACCTAACATTAAATCGATAATTAAACAAAGACTAGAAGATCAGTTTACACAGTCATGGTCAGGAAAGGTAAACGATTCGCCGAAAGCCCTGAATTATCGCCTATACAAGACATCACACAATTTTGAACACTACCTTAACGTACTTGATGATAAAGATATAATAACAATGTCGCGGTTTAGGACAATGAACCATAAACTGCCGATTGAAAATGGTAGATGGCAAAACATTCCCCGAGAACAGAGAAAGTGTCCGTTGTGCAGAGTTGCTATAGGTGACGAATACCACTATGTAATGGAATGCAGCAGTCTTTTGACAGATAGAACACTACTTATTGACAAGAAATACCTAACGAACTTTAATGTTTTAAAATTTAATGCTATTATGAACCAAAAACAGAAATCTAAACTTCGAAAATTGTGCCAATTTATTAGAATTATAAATGACAAACTGGATTCTCTCTGATGTTAACTGTCGGCATCTGATCATTACCGTTGAATATAAATATCGTTATATTATTATTGCTTCGTTTATCACTAAATTTATACATATATGCACTGTTCATTTTACACAAAATAGTGTTTTTCTGTATGTTGTCTTAACTTAGTTACCAAATAAATATGGTAATATAAATCATTAGCACTTTATTTCGAAATTAATTTATTCAAATGTTTTAGCAATTTTGTTAAAAGATATTGATGTAACTCCTCGCGTTTTACCCTTATTTTTACCTTTATATAAAATCGAAGGTCGTTGAGAACACCACACCTTAAATGACATATTGTATTTTTTATCGATGAACTTCCCTTCTCTGAGTTTTAATTTATTTTTACTGTTATCTGTACGTAACGTTTCCAATTTAGTGGTATATTTCAACATTGCCATATAGAAATTCAACCAGATTAAACATATCACCTTTTTCTTAAAATGTCTTGTAAAAAGTGCAAGAATATGGCAATTGTTATCCAAAAGTCTGTTTCTATGTATGTTGGCGTTTGTTTTGTAGCAGTTCAGTTTTTTGTTATTCCGTTGTTTTACTCTGATAGTTGATATGGTTGCCTCGGTTTTTGTTTATGACCCGGAGTTATTAAACTATAAATACTATAAACAGCGGTATACTACTGTACATTTATTAAGCATGCACAAAAAAATATGCAATATAAATTTGATACGCTACGCTCGTGATATATTAAAGTGTACAGACTGACTGTATTACAAGTCTTGTATGTGTGTGTGTATGTTATGTGTAGGTGCATCTTACACAAAAACTGCTTGAACATAGTCATGAGGAAAGAACGAATGAAATCGACACTACATAAGTATAACGGTCATCATCACAAATGTGCTTATCGAAACGATTGTTTGTTGCTGAACTTACCAGCGAAATATTTTCACTGAATGCCTAAATAGTAGTCTTATCTATAATATTATCAAGTAGATTTAATTTTCGCCAGACGCGCGTTTCGTCTATATAAGACTCATCAGTAATGTTCAGATCAAAATAGTTATAAAGCCAAACAATTACAAACTTGAAGAGCATTGAAGACCCACAATTCAAAAAAGTTGTACAAAATACGGCTAAGGTAATCTATCCTGGGATCAGAAAATCCATAGTATTTCGAAGGAAATCTAAGTTTTGTAACAGGAAATTTATAAAAATGACCATATAATTGATATTCATGTCTACACCGAAGTGCTAACTTGTATCGATTGTGTCCTTTTTCTCATTTTGACTGAGTGTTGATTATCATGATAAATGCTGCTGGCATAGCAGGAGACTTTTACATTGTAGACGCACACGGTCTGCTACTTTTTTTTTTTTTTTTAGCCAAAACGAATCCCACAGTTTTAAATTATTTCCTCGATTTGTCGTCTTAATCGATATACAAGATTTGAACGTCTGTAAACTAAGAAATCAGATCAATTCGGCCGGACGTTCACCTACGTATACATTATAAGGTATATTGTGTACGGACACAGAACCACATCGAAAAGTAATGGTTTACAATGCATATAACCTTTTACAAATTTTCAGGAGAAATTTGTTGATTAGTTTAGACTGATACAAACACGCAAACACAAAATGTATTATCATAATGCTGTGTAGTACATGTTCAGCTACGTGAAATCTAACATGTCTCGCCTACCTGTGTTTGAAAGAAATAGGAAGAACGGTTATATTCTAGCATCACGTTTTAAGTTATAAACGTGGTATCATTTGACGATCTTAATTCACTAACCTAAATCAATTATATTTCTTGTCGACAAGTGGAATTGCTACTAAATGTACATTTTCATTTTTCGCTTACACATTCTAATAGCAGCTTCTTCCGATGTAAACACTAAGATCGATATGTTCCCAATTCTGTATTGATTAATTGTTAATAAAACGATTAACCAAGAAAAATATGGAACAAAATGAAGGATGTTGTTCCTATTTCTGTATCAAATATTTTACCTTTCTTAAATTGGAATATTATCTGAAGATAAAAAACAAACAAATAGTTCAATACTTAAAAAGACGATCGTTAATGATAATTATTCCCCTGACAGCTAATTTTCTCTTTATCACGATGAAGTTTCCTTCCGATAATTATCAGTTAAAACAGTCAACCAATTATTTTTTTTTCGATTAACTGGAAAGTTGGTTTGTGGGTCGTTGAATTATAGTCATAATTACTTTTGTTTTGATATTTCTATGCTTTCATGTGACTTATATACAACATCTTTAGTCTGGAAGCAAGAATCGAACGCAGTATTGCATATGGAAACAGTTGTAATATGTTCTGTTAGAATGACGCCATGTATATGTCAAATACCCCATCGAAGAACCAATATTTATATTTGGAACATGTGACGAGCCTTAAATGGCTTTTTATAGTTATCGTACATTTTTGAAGCTGACAACTCTCCATGTTATACATAAATATCATATCTCATTGTCAAAAGTTCTGCATTCTGTGATCTAGTTTTCTAGGTTGCAAGTCTTCTGTTGATTTCAATTTTATTGAAACATGTTTCCCCCTACATCTCTTAGACAAATTGCGTCCTTTCACTATGATTTGAAAACTCATGTTGATTGTATTGCAGATATATTCCTGTTTGTTCGCATTTTAACCTTGTCTGTGATGAGTTGTTTTCGTTTATGTGAGTCATCTTTCTATTTACTGTCAATTTTCATGATATTTTTTATGTAATATTGCAGTATAACTCATATTTGCGACAGGTTTCATGTATCGGAGCTCATCATCATTTCGAGTGATATTTCGTCAGCTAGGTGATTACTTACGGTTTGACTCATAAGTTGCAGGTAAAACGCAGCTTTAAAAAAAGCTTATAAAAGAGTGGTCACGATAGCACATGGATATTCAAACTCCTAAGACGAAAACAAATGACAATGTCATGAATATATAAAACAAAAAGGAAGAAATGGTTCACAAAGCACAAAATAGAAAACTGGCCATATCTTTGATCGTTTACTACTAATAATTGAATTTTTTCTCGACACAATTTAAAAGGACTGCATTTTGTAACACAAATTTTTCATTAAAATTAGTCAGTAGTAGTTTATCCATATATGTTGTCAAAAATAAATTTAGAAGACACCAATCAAGAAAATATTAATCAAAAATTGAGGCAATTGAATGAACTTCAAAATTAATGAGTAGGCAATGCGTCTTGATGCTCTACATGCCATTAAACTAGACGGAATCTAAATGTTGGAAATGAATACATTTAGTATAACGTATATAAAAGTTAGTTGATGTTTACAGGTTTGTTTTAGGAATTAGTTTGTTGGATTGGTCACTTAGTTTATTTAAATAAAAGATTGATATACATTACAGTTGCCATACCTAAATGTGCATTACATGCGTAATCAACAAATGTGCATTGCATTTCAAATCGATAAATGTGTAAAACATATGCAAAATAAAGGCAACAGTATTATACAACAAAAAGCACAACGACAATGCAACACACACAGAAACAAACTATAAGATAACTAATAATATGCATTGCATGTGCCATCGATAAATATGTATTACACGTGCAATCGATAAATGTGCATTGCATGTGACACTGACCGTAATTGATATTGTTAAATCGTATATTTGTATGGTAAAAAATAAAAGTACAGATCACTTGAACATATTGTTTACCCCAAAACCCACGTGTTTTTTATAATACTGAAAAACAATTATTAATTAGTTTTTATAACAACAATAAAATTCCATTACGTTTTCTTTAAAATCGTGACAATAAACTTTATGACTGACCATTTTTACTTATACATTGCTATAAATTCTATTTTTACTTGATTTAATGTTTATCTTTTAAGGATAAGATAGGAAATACCTCTTGAGATTTTGAACGGAAACATGAAAAGTTAGTACTTTTTATCTACTTCAAAGAGGTTTTCACATAAATCCACTAACCACTAAATGTTATATATATCTTGAATATATCAAGAAAGGATAGATAATAATTTACAGCCATAATTTGGTGTACATATACATTCCTTAATATGAAGTAGCATTTGATTTAAAATTAATACATATAGATGTCAGTTATATGACATACTGGTCAATTCAAGTACAAACACTTTATTCTGGGTGCAGCCCAGTGTAATAAAATTGATATGATGTTGAATATGAACAACGTCTACCTGTAATTTCTGTATCAAAGTTAACCAATTATTACCTGTAATTAATACAATGTCTGTATTTAGTATTGATGCGTGGATGAATTGGATCTTTGTTAAGGTGTAATGAATAGAGAGAAAAGTCACAATATACTTAGTATATAGATGGCGAACTTGATCTATAGTTTCCGTTACAATAATATTTACCTGTAAAGTGAAAAGTGAAATTAATAAGCTATGTGCATTAAAAAATTAATAAGATGTCTTTGTTCTTGGTATGAGAGCGAATTAACATGCATGACAAATACTGTTTAGTTTTCATCAACTAGACATCTGATTGACTGACTTCTGTTATTTACTTGTTTTAGAACCTCAATCCCTGGGACAGTTGACACTTTTGTAGAAAGGACGAAGTTCATCTTCATATAAAGTGTATAATAAATACTTAAACATTATCTGTAGTTGTTAAGATAACAATGGCTTTATTACAGTCAGTAAAGGATATAAAATTGGATTATTTTCAAAAGGAACCTGTACAGTAAATATGTTTCCGTGGATCTCTTTCAATAGTTAAATAGGATTATATTAAATCGAAAAGGTACGTATCAGTTTAATGTATCTTTTTCCTAAGTTAATTTTATTATTCATTTGTAAACAATTATTTGTATATCATTATAGACAATTGGCGTCTAAAATGTTATAAACCTTGATTCATAGAGATTTGAGTAATATTCTGATTAGCATACCATATATAAAGTAATTCATGTGGAGTAATAAAAAAGTAAAATCATAAAAATACTGAACTCGGAGGAAAATCCAATCGTAAAGTCCATAATCACATGGCAAAATCAAATGACAAAACACATCAAAAACGAATGGACAAGAACTGTCATATTCCTGACTTGGTACAGTCAAGTACTTTCAAATGGAGAAAATGGTGGATTAAACCTGGTTTTAAAGCGCTAAACCTCTCACTTTGATGACAGTCTCATCAAATTCCGTTATATTTACAATGATGCGTGAACTAAACAGAAATTATAAATAATAAAGTCAAAATATGGGTAGAGCATTCATCAACGTGGAACAATTTTAAAAGGAACAATTTAGATTATTACAACACTTTGAAACTTTGAAATACTAAAGCTGTTCTACCTAGGAATATATTACATTAGCTGTAGTTGTCAAAACTTTTAAGATTTGTTGGTCCTCAATGCTCTTAAACTTCGTACTTTATTTGACCTTTTTAATTATGTTTTTTATAAGAGCGTCACTGATAAATCTTTTGTAGACGAAACTCGCGTCTGGGGTAAATATAAAATTTCATACTGGTATCTTTGATGAGTATATTCTGAATTTTTAGTGCCTAAAATTTAAATTTAACAAGTTTTATAGTGAGGAACAATACTGACTATTACTATAATATTTACATTTTCATCTAATCCTGCCTGGCAAAATTGTCATTTTTTAGGGTCCATTCGTCGCTTTTATATTCTTAAGGTTTAAGGCATGCACTTGTTATCAGTATACTGGAAGTCTATCAACAGGAACTTTATTTGTTAAAGGGCTACGATGTTTCACTGGTGGTAAGCGGATGGTCGTAACTACAAGTTACGACCATCTGAATATGGGGGACAACTCTAAGGATAAGTTTTTCTTTTCCGATTTTCGTGCAGTTAAAGGTTCATTTGAGTCAAACCGCTTGTCTCATATACACTTATCGTGAGTGCGTTGTTATTGAAACCAAATTTGACACATAAAATCATTCCAAATATCGTAAAATAGTCATTCAAAAATTCGAGCATGATGGTCGTAACTTTAAATTGTGATGGTCGTAACTTCAACTATAGTATTTTGAATGATGGTCGTAACCGACACAAGATTGTCGTAACTTTGAAAGATGACCGTAACTCAAGTATTTAGACGAACTTTTATCAAATTATTTCAAAAGTACTGTTCACATAACCATGTTAATAAACTCAGTTGTTATATAAAGTTTACTACAAACAATATTATCTAATTTGTCATTCTGATAATTGTATGCAGTAATTAAGTTAAAGAATTATCAAACATACATTTTTTTATTAATATTATTCAAATTAAGAAGGGATATAATTACGATACTGTTGTCAAGTCATTAAAGATTGCATATTTTGGCGTTAATATTGAGTCACTGATAAGGTCTTTGCATCGGAACTAAACACATTTATTCTAAAAACAGTTGTTGGCATGACACGGGTTATGTTCTTCTCATATATGTTATGATGGTATGATACTAAACCCCTAACGGGAAGGATTGTGCCTGATGTTCATATGATGAAATCATAATCTTTTGGTCAGTTTAATTGAAGTCTGGAGCTGGCATGTCAGTTAACTGCTAGTAGTCTGTTGTTATTTATGTATAATTGTCATTTTGTTTATTTTCTTTGGTAACATATTCTGATATCAGACTCGGACTTCTCTTAAACTGAATTTTAATGTGCGTATTGTTATGCGTTTACTTTTCTACATTGGTTAGAGGTATAGGAGGAGGGTTGAGATCTCACAAACATGTTTAACCCCGCCGCATTTTTGCGCCTGTCCCAAGTCAGGAGCCTCTGGCCTTTGTTAGTCTTGTATTATTTTAATTTTAGTTTCTTGTGTACAATTTGGAAATTAGTATGGCGTTCATTATCACTGGACTAGTATATATTTGTTTAGGGGCCAGCTGAAGGACGCCTCCGGGTGCGGGAATTTCTCGCTACATTGAAGAACTGTTGGTGACCTTCTGCTGTTGTTTTTTATTTGGTCGGGTTGTTGTCTCTTAGACACATTCCCCATTTCCATTCTCAATTTTATTTTTTTATATATTCCAAACGACCTTCATCATTTAGGAGTAACAGTGAAAACTAATCAACTCGCACTAAGCCAAATAGTGTGTTAGGGTTGAGTATATATTTTACTGTACGTTACGGCATCACATTGTTGAATACACGTGTATTCCATCAGATTTTTTTTATTCACGACTTGTATTACATGCAATCATGTCGGCAGATGAAATTATTGAACGCACAATTTTGAACAATCATCTTTAATTTTTAATCAGCTATTGCAGATTTTATAAACCATTGGCCTTCAAATATTCGGCTTTTGGTCGTCCATGATTAATAAAAATCCATAAATGCGCTTCGGAGTCCTGGAGGTTTTAACGTGTGTCGTCTTCATTTTGTATCGATTGCATGACGATCTTGCGGTATATCATTGATATTTGTTCTAAGTATTGGTACGGAATAATAACTTAATCCATGGTGTCGCAATGAACATTGTGTTAACCTAGAAAGTATGAATATTGTTGATATATATTTTACACTGCTACACGCGTTGAATTTATGAGTAAGATCAAATATTAGTAGTTTGTAGCCATGCTTGTAGACAGGATAATATTACAAGGTAGAACTAAATGTACTGCGGCAACTATGACATACATATGCAGGTTAAAAATAATTTTTATGTTATATGTTTAAAATTGAGAATGGAAATGGGGAATGTGTCAAAGAGACAACAACCCGCCCAAATAAAAAACAACAGCAGAGGGTCACCAACAGGTCTTCAATGTAGCGAGAAATTCCCGCACCCGGAGGCGTCCTTCAGCTGGCCCCTAAACAAATATATACTAGTCCAGTGATAATGAACGCCATACTAATTTCCAAATTGTACACAAGAAACTAAAATTAAAATAATACAAGACTAACAAAGGCCAGCGGCTCCTGACTTGGGACAGGCGCAAAAATGCGGCGGGGTTAAACATGTTTGTGAGATCTCAACCCTCCCCCTATACCTCTAACCAATGTAGTAAAGTAAACTCATAACAATACGCACATTAAAATTCAGTTCAAGAGAAATCCGAGTCTGATGTCAGAAGATGTAACCAAAGAAAATAAACAAAATGACAATAATACATAAATAACAACAGACTACTAGCAGTTAACTGACATGCCAGCTCCAGACTTCAACTAAACTGACTGAAAGATTATGATTTCATCATATGAACATCAGGCACAATCCTTCCCGTTAGGGGTTTAGTATCATACCATCATAACATATATGAGAAGAACATAACCCGTGATATTGTATAAATGTATTCATGCAGATTTAAAAGACCAGCACGCTGAGTTGAAGCATAAAAATGTTCTATCTTCTAATATTATCCTGGCTACAAGCTATGTATGAATATTGTTTGCTGAAGTTCAAAAGAGTAGCAAAATGTGTTGCTCTTTAGGTAACACCAAGTAAATGTTTACAAAATTTAATGTGTAGTTTTTCTGAAAGAAGCTTAGGATAAGCCTGATCTACACGCGTAGAAAGTCTTTGCGTAGCTTATGGTAGGCTTTTAACGCCTTAGTATACAATTCTCTCTGAGCGAAGGAAAAAGATTCAGATGCACTAAAAGTTATTCTTAAATATTTACAATGTTGAGCACAATCAATAAGTATGTTATAAAAAATAAAAATCATGTTTGATATTTCTGCCTGCCTTGTTAAATACAAGCACCTTGGTTTTAATGGATTAATTTTCAAACACCAATCTTTACAACAAGGACTTAATCCGTCAAGTTTACTCTGAAGTCCTTTTGCTGAAGTTGAAAAAATGAAAATATCATCAGCATACATAGTAACTTATGGACTGGTCGTAAATGAAAAACAACTTTTAAATCAATCAGGAAGTTCATTTATGAAAATTTTGAACAAATTTGGACTCAAATTGTCTCCTTGTTTTACTCCAACTTTATCTCTAAAGAGATCCGTTACACTATTCTTTAACTATATCCAATAGCTTAAGTTGTTTTATCTCTGGGTGAATGACAGTTTCAAAAGCCTTCTGGAAATCAACAAAGCAGACAAACACTCTACCTTCTTCTGTATTACAATACTTATCAATAATAGTTTTTAGAATGAACATTCAGGAGCCTGTAATTCAGTGGTTGTCGTTTTTTTATTTGTTACATATATTTGTTTTTCGTTCATTTTTTTTTACATAAATAAGGCACGGGGGTGAAATAAGGCCGTTAGTTTTCTCGTTTGAATTGTTTTACATTGTCTTGTCGGGGCCTTTTATAGCTGACTATGCGGTATGGGCTTTGCTCATTGTTGAAGGCCGTACGGTGACCTATAGTTGTTAATGTCTGTGTCATTTTGGTCTTTTGTGGATAGTTGTCTCATTGGCAATCATACTACATCTTCTTTTTTATATATGGTCAGATGATCGTGTTTTTTTTTTTAGGTTAACCCAATTTGGCTATCACCAATGATATGCTATCTAAGAATTTACAAAAACGTGTATCAAGATCTTATTAAAAAGCTTCCCCAATGAATCAGTAATTGTAATTCCTCGATAGTTATTAAGATCGGATGCATCATTCCCTTTATGAATTGGGAATAAATAACCTGTGGTCCAGGGTTCATGGTATTTTCCATAAGAAAGACATATAACATCTATACTATTAAACGAGAAGACCTCATTTTTGGTGTCGCTTCTCTTCTTTCCAGAATAAATTAATCAACACGCCTCTGTGTCCTATAGGTACAGTGCATAGTCGCATTTGTCATCCATTCATATGATCATTCAGATTGAGTTATTTTAGGAGAAAAAACGAGAAAAAAGGCATCTGGATATTGTCCCGTCATTGTACGAAATTTTAAGTCAGATTAGACTTCCGGTTTGCGTTTTTCTGTATACTTTGAACATACATATACTACGAATAAAGTGTATTTTCAGAATTTTATCTGCTATCATTTTCAAGTTTACTATCCACGGCGGTCACAGAGTTTATTAAATAGAGAGGGTCTGTATACTATATCAATGATCACCATGGATCGATTAGTAAACTTAGAATTGAAAGTAAATACGCTTTATTTATATAGTAATGAATGTTCATAATATACAGATAAGCGCTAAAATTATTCATGTGAACTTTTGATACTTTTTCTGAAATTCTCCAGTCATTAAATCTTTTACAAAATCCATTGATTACATAAAAAAAAGAGAAGATGTGGTATGATTGCCATGTTAAGACAACTCTCCACAAGAGACCAAAATGACACAGATATTAACAACTATAGGTCACCGTACGGCCTTCATCAAAGAGCAAAGCCCATACCGCATACTCAGCTTCGAAAGGCCCGAAATGACAATGTAAAACAATGCAAACGAGAAAACTAGTGGCCTTATTTATGTACAAAAAATGAACGAAAAACAAATATGTAACACAAACGACAACCACTGAATTACAGGCTCCTTACTTAAATAAATGTTCATAACTTACTAAATGTATGTTCATATTGAAATTGATAGAAAACCAAAAATTGGGAACTTTGGAAATAAAGGTGATGGGTAAAAAAACATGTTCCTGTCCCCAATAACCTATGACTTATGATACTTTTGCTGAAATTCTCCAGTCATTCTGTATTTTACAAAATTCTTCCAACAACACTTTACATACTTTAAACTACGTATGACTTATGATACTTTTGCTGAAATTCTCCAGTCATTCTGTATTTTACAAAATTCTTCCAACAACACTTTACATACTTTAAACTACGCTCTGAATGCCCGCGAAATTTCGCGGGTGTGTTCTAGTGGTACTAATAGGCGTATTCAGAATTTTCTATAACCATGCACGGGTAATAATTATACCCGAATTTCGACATTGCACCTTATAATTAACTTGACTACCAAATGACAAGACGACGTCTCGAAATCCAGGCTAAGAATAAGGCGTATGTTCTTTAATTCGAGTACGGACCTGCGAATTCACGGGTATGGTCTAGTCTCGATAACGACCCCATAACATTAGTTTGATTCCTTACTTATGCTCTTCCGACTTAAAGTATCAAATTAAATTGTAGATTTTCTTTTAAATTCCACCTAGTATAAACATAGTTTTTAAAAAGTTTTACTTTTCAATAGATGCAAAATCTAAAGAAAAAAATCAGGATACTGTTATTGCATGTGATGTCATATTTGTTAAAACATCATTTTCTTTATTCGTACATGTATCTAAGAATAATCACATAACCAGAGCTGTGTTATTTGTTTTAAAAATAATTCTCCACTTTTGAGAAATTTATATTGTTATTGAATTTAACCGCTTATAATTATTTGCCTCTTGGTTGATTTTAAACATTATATTTTAAGTAAGAGTGACTGGTCATTTCATTTTGTATTGCTTTTTTTCGATTCGTTCTAATTTTCTTCCGTTTCACACTTTACAGGTACCCTCTCTTCACCCTTTTAGTTTTTATCAATTGGTGAAATCAACTTTACGAATATATCATATAATATATTCATATATAATAATTAGACACGTTTAAAACTCTAGACTTGTCTTATTCGGTCCTATTTAATAAAGAGTTACGACCATCACAATTTAAGTTACGACCATCCTGAACACTTTTGTTGTTTAAGTTACGACCATCATGCTCGAATTATTGAATGACTATTCTACGATAATTTGAATGTTTTTATGTATCAAATTTTGTCAGACAAGCGGTTTGGCTGAAATAGATCTTTTACTGCACGAAAATCGGAAGAGAAAAATTTATCGCTAGAGTTGTCTACCAATCCGCTTACCACCAGTGAATGTTTGTGTGTGTGTTTGTGTGTTCATTTGGATTCTTCTTCAAGAACAATTTGTATCTTTGTTTCTTGATTTTCATCAAGGATATTATAGTGCTTGTAGACTTAGGTATTTTCATAATAATTTATCAATATAAAAAACATAGTATGTTGATTTCTTTAGTTCAGATATATTACAATAATTATACGAAAATAGAAGCGAGAAACCATTACAATCTTATGAAACCGAAACGAAATGAGTTCAGTTGTTGACAGGAATATTTCTTGAAAAGGAATATTATAATAGATAATTATTGGAACGTATATGTTCCATTTTTTAGAAACACAATGGAAATAGTCTCGAAATCATATCACCGTATGTCTGCACAAGTAAGTACAGGCGAGACACAAAGCAAAGAACAACGAAAAGATGCATTTAAGACTTCGTGGTTCCTAGGTGTTTCTCGTTTCACGTTTTTCATATAGATTAGACCCTTGGTTTTCCGTATAAATGGTTTTAACACTTGTAATTTTTTGGGGCCCTTTATAACTTGCTGTTCGGTGTGAGCCTTTTCTCCGTGTTGAAGACCGTACCTTGACCTATAATGGTTTACTTTTATAAATGTGACTTGGATGAAGAGTTGTCACATTGGCACTTATACCACATCATCCTATATCTATTCAAACAATATAAAAACCACCATTCCATATTTGTGTTATACAGTTATACCAAGTACCTATACGTCAATATTAAAAATTCAGAACTCAGAGGAAAATTCTAAATTGAAAGTTTCTAAGCAAATGACAAACTCAAAAGCTCAAACTCACCAAACGAACGGGTAACAACTGTCATATTCCTGACTTAGTACAAAAGAATTGCTTACAATTTTGTCGTAGCTATATGCCCGTTAAACATTGATGCATTGAAAAACGAGACATCTTAAAATAGCACTAACATTAATGCAGGGTACAAATGTAGATGAAAATATTTCTTGACCGACATAGTTGTTACTTGGAAAATGAACATCCCAAGGTTCATTTTATGGAATCGTCTTCAAAATTCTGCAAAAATTAAAAGGTAAAAGTTCGGTATATGTATCTTTTATTGTTTTTTCTACATCATTTCTTTCTGTAACAGTTTCATAAAAGATACTTAATAGATACTCAATAGTATGTTATATATCAAACTGTACATGTAATGTATGTGTTGTTGTGTGTTTCATGTTTGTCGCTTGATTTTAACTTACTATCCCATTCACATCGAATTCCATGTCAAATTACATAATTGAGTCTTTTAAAGGTCTTTCTGTACGGTTTTTGAACCCCAATCTTTCAAAAACTGTGTCTATAATAAAATGTTTTCGAAAATAAAAGCGACAGTGGAAACCGATGTTCAATTCTCGTAAATTGATTATGAAGAAAAAAATCAACGTAATGAGGGGTTCACACATTGCCGATTATTGCTCCCGTTGGAGATCAGACAGCGATACGAAACGAAAAGTGAAAAAGTCGGATTACTATCCTCAATAATCTGGAATGTCCTATCATTGTCTGAACGCAGTCGTTTTAGTTCGTAACAGATTCCTACGGGTCGGGAAGGGTCCGAATAGTTCGGCGAAGCACCCCGACAGTTAGGTGCGTCCCGTAACATTCGGGGAAACTCAGCCGATTAAGTCTAGTCGGATTACAATCGTGCCTATGTCGTGACAGATTCTGCTGTATCGGATCAAAATCCTTACAATGTTCTGTGTATTCTGGACGGTGTCCTGTGGAACGGGAATGATCTGGAGAAATTTTTCATTGCTGTTTTTCTGCCGATTGAGTCCAGATTGCATCCAGATCTTTTGAGGATTGCGAACCGTTTTTGCCGAAATCGGTCCGGAGCTGTCCCGTTATTAATTTAAAATTCGTCAATAATACCCACGTCAGAGTACCGGCAATTACAGAATACAATACGGCTGAGACCAGACAAAGCCGGTTGCAATGCGTTAGAGCGGACCTGTTCCGACAGTACCTGCTCATCCCGATTATGCCGACAGTTTTCGAACGGATAACTTCCGTCAGCGTTGGTTCACTGTCTGGTCACTGTCTGATCTCTGTCGGATTATATTCGGTAAAATCGGGACGCAGTCGTAACAGACTCGGTCGAATTTTACCTGGCGAAAGATACAAATTGGATAAGAAGCGGATTGAGAACGGGATTATCGGGATACAGTCGTTTGGAAACGGTTGAATATCGACGCTTCCTGAACAATATCTGATTGTTGTCGTGATTAAATTATTTGTTTTACAAATTCTAATTAAAGTTTGAGTTTCCATCCACGATTCACAGGATCTTGATCAGACTTTTGAAAAATTTTAATCGGGAATGGTCCTGTCAAGGACGGTAGTAAAAATCGTGAATGTGTGACAAACAAACAAAAAATGAAGGAATCGCACGAAGCCCTAAAGGACTGAGACCTGTTTCATCGACTTGGTCACATCGCCCTCAATTCGAATCTAAACATCTAAACACAGTCAAAACGCCACAAGCATAAACGTTGAAATAACTATAACAGCGAAAACGTATCAATTGTGAATCGAGTCACCGGCACATCGTATCGGTTAACCGATTCGAAATGATAATTGCAACACCAATAAAATGACCATGAAATACTTTGTAAATCATCTTTAATGTGCATCATTTCTCGATGTATCGTCCGATAAAGATAAAACCGTAATTTGACATCTCGCTGAACTTTATTTTACCTTTTGAAGAAATATTGACTCTTGAAATGGAAACGTCTTACATTACTGAAGAAAACAGATAAAATCAATGGATGAAACATGGGCAATGAATTTTGAGTGGGATGCTTTTCATTTAATTGCAAAATCGAAAATGATTAAATATTCTACTTAAAACGATTTTAAGACTTGTTAATAAACATCAAAACGAAGATGTTGTTGTGCCCGATATTGAAGATATTCCAATATATGTTTTTTTTTTCTTTCAAAACAGTTTTCCTCAGAACTCAGAATAGAAAAGGATGGTTATCGTATTAAACAAACATTCGGCAAATTTATTTGCAGAAAATTGTATTAATATTAACTAGGCTGTGATTGTTCAATGTTTGAGTTTTCGATCAAACATGAATAAAACAAAATAAACAAAAGTTGACATAGCTTCAGGCCTTATTACATAGACTGTACAATTAACAGAGACTATTTTCATTTTGAAATTGCTTCAATGCAAACAGAAAAGCCACACAATTACAAATTTATATATATATAATAAATGTAAAAATACATGTATTTGGCATTATGCGAAAATCACAAGCTAATACAAGAGACACATGTAAAGTAAAGAATTACTCGAGTACAATAGTTGCTTTTAGTATGGATATCTTAATCAATAACATTACACTTATATTACGTTGAAATAAGTAATTTATTTTCAAGTTACTGAGGTCTCAGTTTTATTGTGAAACTGCATGGTGAATTATTCGTACTCATAAGGTTTGCCCACGTCAATAGTTTAATACAAGTTAAAATGGTGCACATTTTACGGATCACGAAATAAACAGGTGTTAAAACTTCATATTATCGTCAATATATCATTAATCACGCATCAGAGTTTACGTCATATAAATTAAAAGGCGGTACTATAAACAAAATGTCTGTGTTAGGGTATACAGTTTGCTATGCATACTGCTGTTTATCTTATATCTAAAAATTTGTTTAACGAGCGGTATCTAGATTTATTCTTATTTTAAAGATACAGTTGCAATTCAAATCTATTTTCATACCTCTCAATCAGGCGATTAAAATAACTGAATACAATTTCCTGCAATTTCCTCTGTAGACCATCGATTGATTGGATGACAGAGAAATTATTAAATTTAATAGTATATACTGAATAATCTTATTTGTACTTCATCCGCATTGTTCACCTAGTCGCTACTGAGATTTTCAATTTTCTAGAACTGTTTCTGAACTTGAAATGCAACTGATAGACCCTTAAATCTAAAAATGTGACATTTAATATGTCACACTACAGTGCCGAAAGTTTTTCATACTAAAAATGTCATGGCAAAAGAAAAAAGATCTAAGACGTAACAACAGTGTACAGAAGCACAACATAAAAAACTAAAGACTAAGCAACAAAAAGGAATTCTTAGCAGATTCTATTCCACAAGTGGCACCCGTCGTTTTGCTCAATTAAATGAAAAATGCGGTAATAAATCAATGAAAATACGGTAATAAATTTATTTCGTTAATTTTGGATCCTCTTGTACTGCAGTAAGTATATTGAAAAAGGGCGCGTCTGTTTGTCTCTACTGGAAGTATAGATATGACGAACATAATCGGAATAGGGGCGTTGAATATAGTGCTTCCTGTTGGGAAAGTGCTTCGCTCTACGCAGGGCATGGACATAATCACTAGAAACAAATATATAATGGTCCGACAGTTGCCTCTACCAAGATGAACCCTAATGTTTCGGTCTACATTTCTCGTCACGGTCGATCCTATTTTGCATTGCCTAACCTATGTGTTTTTACCTTGAATATGCACTAGCTATTACTTACAGGAACGTTTATCAAACAAACATTCAGTTAATCTTTCTTTCTTTAAAGGATGACAAGAATATCGCAAATTTTTTTCGACGGAAGCCTAAGACAGATTATTTTATTTTTGGTACTTTAAAATGGTTAGGTTGAATAAGTAATGAAGCTGATATATGCGTTGGATGTACCCCCCCCCCCCTTTTTTTTTAATCTATATAGATACACAAGATGCTTTCTTTTATCATAAAAAAAACCCATCTTGTATGTGCGTGCATTTCTATAAAAGAAAATACTCCGTATATTGTATGCGAGTTATTGGATGATCTAATACAATCACAAGGTATTTAACATGTTTAAGAGAGTACTTTTGGCTGAAACCATTATTTTAGTTCCATATTCATATCTGGAATAAAAGTATTTTACTTTTGAATCATTAAACAATAACTTATTCAATTTAATTGCATTTTTATATTTTCAATTAAATATAAAATGTAATTCACAATTGTTGATATTTAGTCTCCAAGGTCACAGATCTAGCAGGAATAAACATGTTCTACAACCTCAGTAACTATTGATACATATATTTCAAATTTATTAATTATTAATTATGTGTAGGACGAACAGACTTTCATCTATACATGTATCAATAAGTTACGACAATGCTTATTTCTTGTCTTTGTACCTAGATTACTGTAACAATTTGATTATCGTCGTGGAGATCTTCAATTTAGTTTTAAATATTCTGCATGTTTTTTATAGTTCTTATTATTATAATAATTACCATATAAGATATAACTACGAATTGTTGTTCTGTTTTTATTGGGTAAACATCATTTATTACGTATTCAATTGTTTACCACCGTGATTGCACTCTATGTCTTTTATTCCAGATGCCGACATCAAGTCAAGCCTTAATTTTGTTGTCGACTGATGGACAGCTTCCAAGGTACATTTCGACTAGAAAGTTTCCTGTGTCCTCCATCCCGTATCCATTACAGAGCTTGGACATAAATGCCGTTTCCAAAGATTATGAAGAAAGTCTTTCTGATTTTGAGCCTCCGTTTTATGACAAAAAAAGACATACAAGGATTCAACTAGAATCCATTACGGAGAGTCTTCCGGAACTTTTATCAGTACGGGATATCGTGGTTCTTTGTCGTATGATCCAGAGACCAAAGTTATCAAATGGCAAGTCAATACCGAATTGCCGAAAGAAACAATGTTCCCTCAACTTACGTTTAAAACTAATCAACTTGTCAATTTTGTTGGAGATGACCAAAACGCCACAACCTTACCGCATATCGATGTTGATCGTCCATTTAGAATACCGAATTTGGCGGGAACTGGTGGCGTTAGAGACGATCCTGACATTCTTGCACAAAAGACAGAAGATCTACGTCAGTATTTTTCGCTCCCAAAAATATATAAAGCAACTGTAGATTCAGAAACATACAAACGTCTCTGTGATCTTGGGTTTCGAAAACCTAGTTATGACGATGTTAAAAAGGAAAAGAATAATAATGAAAAAGAAGCCAGAGTGCGTCATGTAGAATTTATAGAGATCCCTTCGGAAACTTGTGATACGGATGGCACAGAGGACAAAGACTTCCGAATAGAAGATCTCAATCTAAACCCAGATAGTGCACGTATGGCTAAAATGAAATTATCAAGCTCCAGTCAATTTCCAAACCTTTCTAAAAACGAGCATTTTAAAAAATTCTTTGCAGAAAGGGACACGTTCATCAATACACACGATTATGAGAATGGGGACCATCATTCACGCATGCATGCGCACAAGCATCCAGAACATCATTTTAAGGATCATATGCGGAAGCGGCATAAACTAAAGTTGAGCGAGGCCACATTATTTCCCGATTCAGAAATGTACATAACGAGGTATGCTTAATTTCCCATTATGTATTCAGTTGGCTTTATTCACACGTTAAATGTGAACTTAAGAGCATTTATATCAAATACTAGTCGATCACCACAGAAATATAAAGCAACCGGCCTATAATGCGTTTTTTATTGATGCGATTTATTGCTGAATAAAGATAAACATCTTAAGTAAAAGGTTAAACAATCCGCCTTGTTTCGTACACATAAATAGAATTCCTTTGTGACACAACTACTTTTGAAGTATAAAAATTATTTTACCAATACTGCGTAAAAAGTATTTGTTTCATTACGTGTTAAATCTTTGAACCAATACTGATTAAAACTAGTGATTGCCGGTATTCTTCTGGGAAGTACATTCTACTGTTCAAACTCCATCAAAAGTGTTTTTAGTACTGATAATTCAATATGCGAATTAACGCGTTTTCAGGGCATATTTTGAGGTAAGTTGTTAAAAATTATTAAGTAAATAAGCGACATTTGATAAAAGTAAATGCTTCGGGAAGTTTGACTTAAAATATAATCAGTACAATGTAAAGCATTTCAATTTGTAAATTAATTTTTGATACACAATACAATAAAAGTTAGAATGTCAACTTTAAGTGAGAATTGTCCGCTTTGAAATGAGAAATCAAATAATTTTTTCATCAAACAAAAATCTTTGACGATTAAATTAATCACAATTTTAGATAATATGCGTAACATCTAATGTTCTGACGATGCTGCGATTCATACACTTTTCTTTATCAATATAACACTCATTTATCTTTGTTTTCAATGGAAATGGTCTAAAAAAAATGGGAATAACTTAATATGTATGAAATGTGAACTTTCTTGGACGAGTTTATATCAGTTCACGTAGCAAATATAGGCAGACAGTAGTTGTCACTGAAACAAAACAAAACTTGAATCCAAAGATTCATAAAAAAAAATAAAATGCTCGACTGTTAAACGTCCAGTTGCACAATATTCCCTGCTAACTAAATTGTATGTCTTAGTAGCAGAAATTCCTTTCAACAGACACCACGGTCCTTGAAACTAGTAACGAGATGTGTTCTTCAGCTTATAAAGAGCATTAAATCTACGTACACTAGACATCGTATTGAACTTCCTGTTCCGGCCTTATTTTACTGTAGTGTATTTATTCATACCAAAGACGAAGACAGACATTCATTAACATGAGTTTTACTGACAAACAAGAGACGTCAAGTGACAATATCTAATAACCCCTTCAACACTTACAATTGACAGAACTCCAAACGGTCGTTAATTATTAACAATACTGAAAGGGAAATGCGAAAAAACAACATGCAAAATTGATAATTGATCGATTAGTGTTTACTTAGCGTCTTCAGTATTGAGGAGACACTAGGAGTATCCATATAGTAATCAATGCGAAAACGAACGTTGCACTTCTTACTTTTAAAGCTAGACATTAATAAGTCTTCTCTGAAAACAGCGGAATGTCATTATATTGACGTTTGAACAAAAGATATCTGTAATCTTATTGTATTCAATTCTATAACCTATCATCCGTTCTCCTATAACAACCAAGCATATACAACAAATTTACAATTTAAAATGAAAAAGGGGTTGGATTAATTAGACACAAATCTCATGATACTTGAACACAAACCGAAAGTACTTCTCGTGTTAAAACAATCATAAATACTTGGTTCTTTAATTTCATGGTATAAGGACTTTAACATCGTCTCTTCCTCATTCATGTGACCAGTAATATAAATGCACCAATGTGTAGAACAGTGTAAACATAAATGGTTTGTTTTCATTTGTTTTTAAATCAAAGAAAACTAGTTGCAGTGCTACTTAAACGTGTATATATGTGTTTCAATAATTCTTGGTCGTGCAGTAAGTTGGTGTTCCAATAAATGCTTGTGAAGCTAAACTGAATCTCATATGAAAATGAATATGATTTTAAGAGTATGAATATGATTTAAGAGTATGATATGATTTTAAGAGACTTTCTTCTAACGGAATATTGACTTAACCCTCTGCGAGGTTCGCTTTTTTTTTGCGTGTGAACAGTTATTTCATCATTGCATATACGTTTTGGTTTGATCCGCTCTTCAATGTTTGTATTAAGTCTTGGCTTTTCCAACAATTTGGCCTCAACCATCACTGAAGAGACTACTTTTGTCGACATTTGCATCTAGTGCAGTAAGATGATATCGTGTTTTATATGTTATTATATTATCCTGCTTTGTGTTGGGCAAAATATTCATTATTTTGTTGTTTTGGGTAAGGTTATTTTGAACAGTTTTTTTAAGACCTTCAGTTCCAAAACATTCTTCTTAACAGAAGTGGAGACAGTCAATAGACAAATTGTGAGAGGAGTTAAAAACTACAGTTTACATTAGCTCAAAATTGATATCAAACCAACAAAGTAAGAGAGCAACAGGGTTTTTTTATTTTCTACATATTTCCCTTAAATTTTAACTACAATCATTTGAATAATGAAATAAGTATAAAACATACAATAACTTTTGTAGAACCAGCAAAAGAAGCGATGTCGGCGAATCGGATTCAGAGAAAGAAACTCTCAGACAACCCTTGTCACTCCTGGATGATGTCAAAGAGATGTCAAACTACAACAAATGGAAAAAAGCGAGAATAACATCAATTCGACTAAGGAAGGAAGCACCTCCGCCGCAACCTTTGGCTATATGCTTTTCGTTACCGGACAACGCCAAGCCACATCAACATGTTAAATCTTTAGTTGAATCGCAAACTGGAACTCCAGTTGTACAATTACAGTTTGATCCAGTTGCTGTGCATGCAATTGATAGGGATGCTAAGAGTCGTTGGGTAGTAACATTAAGTGACTATGAAAGTCGGGATTTACTTGTGGAATGTGGATTAATTGTAAATGGTGAAAAAATTGAGGTTCGTAAATATGATGACGTCACTAGGGATGAAGTTCAAGCGTATAAGATTTTTGAATTGATTCAGAAAGGTCGTTCCCAAAACGAAATGAATCAACCAAAGCTGAAAAGGAGAAAATCACGTGCGAGATAAAATGGCAAACAGCCAAAATATTTAGCAATGATTGTTTTATCTGTATTATGTATCACTTGTTTATTAAATAAATTCTTTTAAAGTTATAGGTTTATTTGATGGCATTCTTTATGTGAAAATTGTCATTTCTATTCTCCAATCTTTCTTTTTTATTGGCTTTAGAATTTATTTTTTTTATTTGCCCAAGAATTCTAATTTTTATTGGCTATTCAATTTGCTTGGTTATCGTTTGATAATGGGAAGGTGGTATGAGGATGACTGCTTTACTTTCAGTGGCAAATGAAATACATATTCAGACGAGAACATTTTAATATGAAATTAATTTCAAACAGCTTTGTCGCTGACCGACACACTGACTCAGATTTTCAACATGCAAGTTTACCCTACCGGACACCAGTCGTTGTTCTTACTACTAAATGCCGTGAATTAAGCGGAGAAGCAGCAAATGCATTTTTATTTTACCCAAACGTGTGTCTAACCCACCATAATTCACACCGGAGGCGTGCACGCTTACTCGAAACCACATGCGACAACAATTATACAGAAATCCAAAAGATATTTTGAGGTCTCTACGATCTTCAACACGATACATACAGGTTTACATTCAAATATTTTGTTTCTAAGTCGTTCAGAGTCTTTAAGAGAAGTTAATAAATTAAACAAAGATGAAATATCCATATATATTACTGACTGGACAGGTATCATATATTGACGTGGTTTAAGTTAACTCTTCTAAGACATCGGACTTACAAAATGTATGTACAAGAATCGTACAAAAAATGCATAAAAAATAACTTAATGATATAGAGCACAAAGGCAATTATAAACCATATCATACCGTATCTAGAACACTCGCAGCTATCTACTGAAATAGCAGAAACAGTACTGGAACACAGTTCTTGTGCAATAGACATGATAAGATGTGGTATGAGTGCCAATGAAACAACTCTCCATCTAAGTCACAATTTGGTAGTTATAAGTGTTCATCAAGGTCATACCAGAGGTGTTAAGAAAAATAAAGGCAACAGTAGTATACCGCTGTTCAAAATTCATAAATCGATAGAGAAAAAACAAATCCGGGTTACAAACTAAAACTGAGGGAAACGTAACAAATATAAGAGAACTACGACACAACAGAGACACAACACCGACATGTAACACGCACAGAAACGAAATATAATGTAACAATGGCCATTTTCCTGACTTGGTACAGGGCATTTTATGAAAAAATGGTGGGTTGAAAAACGTTTCAACAACAAAGCGTCGATACACATCCTGTCATGCCATATAATGTGAGATTGCGAGAAAGGTTTTCCTTTTTTCGGTATTTAAGGAGGCTCGAGGGTATAAAAATTTCAGAAAAAAATCAAACATTTGTTTTTCATTACAAATTTTATTTATTTCCTTTTGTAGTTGTTACTTTATCATATGGTACAAAAATCATTCAAAAAAATCAATTCGTGGTGGCCTCAGATGACTTTCAAAATGTATACATCATTGAAAAAATTCCAAATTATCTCCCTTTGGTGGAAAAATGCCATTTTTTGGCTTGAAAATTGAAATATCTTTTTTTCTGTAATAAATTTCTTTTTTTTTATTTCGATATTACCTTTATTTCTCCTATTCCTTCAACAGAAAAAAAACACCTTTACAAAAATGTATGCTTCTTTCGAAGGCAGATTGTGAGAGCAAATGAACGGTGACCCCACTTTTTTATTTTATTTTTCTATTAACTATAAGATAAAGTTCATTTATAGAAAAATATAGAGAAATCCTATATAAATGATATAGACCCGCGAACCCCCTTAACCTTTAACATGATAATGTAGCATACGATTTCCTGAAAATTTGTATAACTGATTACCGAAAAATGCTAGAAGTAAGACGAACATGCAGCAATAACATGTAGGAGCTCCTCCAGTAACACTTCCATCATATTTTAGCATTTTATGGTACAATTTTGTCAAAATTAAACGAATATTTGATCAGAAAATGCACATTGTTTGTTTGAAATCTGGTAAAGGATAGTAATAGACACTGTCATCATGTGAACATTTAATTTAGTTCGTTTACTGACAAGATGCGTCTACTCCGAGCTACTTTCATATATAGTCTTGAAAACTTCAATGATATCTTCAAATCTGTGGATCAAAACATCGATGTATTTTCATACAGTTCTGGAAATAGATAATGCATCATTGTGTTTACAACTAACAAGTGTAAATGTACAACATTGATAAACATTGATAAACATCGTGTGATTTTAAAGTTATAAGACAAATTTCAATTATAAGCTTTCCATGAAAATTAGAACCGTCACAATATTTAAGCTTCAAACTGTAGACAGAATTTTACATATTTTGTGTCGTTTAATACTTTGGTATCAGAAAGGATTCTTATAAAAAAATACACTTTTAATAGAACTTATATAAGTATAAGCGCACATTGCATGTCATTTATTCACGATAATAACAGTTAAAAGAAGAAGATTCTGAGGGGCAAACAACATCACTTTAATACTAAGATGATGCCTGTCGAAGAAGGACCGATAGCACCTTTTTAACAAAAGAGAAATAAACAAACAAAGACCAACAAAAACAGAAATTAAAGACATACAAATAAGAACCACACACAAAACAAGGGCAATGACTCGTGTGCTCTATAGAAAAAAAAACATAATTTTATTCGCACTTATCGATACCGAGTCTTGATAGCAAAAGTTTCGATGAGATAATTAAACTAAAAATGTATCATAAGAACCATCGTTCAGTAGTTTCTCTGTTAGCAGGACACATCTGTTAAAGAAGTTTTGATAATAAACAAATGGTCTGAAATAGCCTATCATATGGGCGAAACACAGAAATGCTGCTACACATATAGTGAAAATTCACTGTGGGATATATGACATAGGTACGCATACTTTAACTAACATAATTAACCGACTCACGTTCAGTATCGTGACCGTTCACACTCTCTGCAACAGGACGCATGAAATCCCGAATGCACTCATGGATGTATATATACTGACTCTGAAATAGACAAATGGAGAATGGTTATTTTTTGTTAATATGCATTAGCCAGGAAACAGGAGAAAAACCCGAATAGCCTCACTTTTCAACCTGTTTCTTTAACTAGATAAATTATTTTTTTCCGACAATGTGCGTATCTTTACAACAAACTAGCAGAGGAGAACGGAAATAGAGGTGAAACGACAAGATTACAATTGTTTATTTTGTGAAGAATTTCCATTTTATATAGAAGCAGAACCAACATAACATATCTAGTTTATTGGTGTTTACTATTGTAAATGAATCTAGATATTAATTTATTTATTCAAGCTGCAATTTGTCTTTAATATCAGTATCGATAGCATGCATAAAGTACAGTATATTTTTTGTTTAAGAATATTCTACTTTCGGTAGAATTCCACATTGAACATACTTAAAAGTGAAGGCATAATGCAAACTTATAAATAAACGCAACATACGCCTATATGTCTGATCAGTAGGTTCCATTAAAAAGCAACCTTAACAATATTCACTTCATCGCTCTTTGTTTGAACGCGTTGTGAAAAATATCGGCAAATTCGTCCCTTAAGTATTTATGATTGATGTCGTTACCGTGAAAATCTACAAAATACTTACTTTACTATATAGGATCACAGTAAGTATAGTGTTTGGCTTTGAGTACATGTAGGTATAGGGTCAGGCTTGGATTTTCATTGAAAAATATCCGGACAATTTGTTTTAAAACCCATACGTTTTAAAGATTAAAGAATACGGACAATTGAAAACAATAAAGTTGTAATTGAATTTAAAGGAAGTTATGATCAAAACCAGTACATGTATAATGTTCAGAATATGATGTACGTGTACAGTCATGAATACTAGTAAACCTATTCTAAACGCGAAATAAACAGTATATCGATCCGATTGCATGTCATCTCATCCAAAATAAATTAACTCCAAAGTCTTATATAATTTTATGGTTTCATTCAAAAATCATTGTGATTAGTCCAAGCACAAAATAACATTTATTTGAAATACAAAATTACCTCTGTTTGAACCATATTAAGTCGACAATGTCGTAATTGTAAAATATGTCCAAATATATCTATACTATCATCCCCATTCTGTATATTCCTAATTAATGTGTCTAGGGTAATGAAAGTTCCTGTTCGACCAACACCAGCACTGCCGAGAGAGAAACACACATGTTATTTTAAGAAGAAATAACATACAGCAACAGAAAAGTTGAATTAACATGTCAGAGAATTAAGCACAGTCATCTATATGTTCATTTGAGCTTGCCATATTTATGATAATTTTTCAGAAACAACATTCAATCACTGGAACAATAGGAATCTGACTGTATTTATTTTTTATTTGCTTGAAAATAGAAACAGTGGTTGAGCCACAAAACATTTTAATAAAATACTAGTTAAGCCAAATTATATAAAATTAAGATGAAAATCGAGTCTCATATGCGTAATTAAATCTGCGATGCCATGATTGCTTATTGGCTACCATAGTATAAATGAAGAACGTTTTAAAGGATATGCAAATACCTTTACACATCAGTGGATAAGAGAATTAAATTGGTTTAAAAATTTGGAAATGTCTTAGGGTAAAACAGAATCTATCTGTATTAAATAAGTGTCTCACCATAAGCCATTTTGCATAAATGGATTTTAATAGAATAACCACAACGGGTGTCACTTTTGGGACTGCTTACAATTCAATATGGTACAAAACAGTATTTGGCGGGGTTCTTTTTTGTGATCTTTTGTTGAATATTTAGTTTTCTGCGTAGTGCTTTGACTAGTTTTTACGTTGTTTTTCTTCTTTGTTGCTTTATGCGATTTTGTCCCACTTATATTTTTTATGGGTCCTTTGTATCTTCTTGTAGAAAGAATATAGCACAAAATGTTATTTGAATATGATGAAATCTCATATTTATATCTTATATCGTCGGCACTATTGCTATGTTTGCGGCAGAAAATTAATCGCGAACATTTAAGCGGTTCATTTTAATGCATTGCACGAGACCGTTTAACGCAAGCAATGACTACAGCGAATAGTTTACAATGTAATAGATATAGGAAGATGTGGTGTGAGTGCCAATGAGACAACTCTCCATCCAAATAACAATTTAAAAGTAAACCATTATAGGTTAAAGTACGGCCTTCAACACGGAGCCTTGGCTCACACCGAACAACAAGCTATAAAGGGCCCCACAATTACTAGTGTAAAACCATTCAAACGGGAAAACCAACGGTCTAATCTATATAAACAAAACGAGAAACAAATACTCTCTTACTTCTAATGCATAAACCAGTGGCAAAAATAACCGGATACACGTAGTGTGTTTGCATACCTGCAATGGACAACTATAGGACCCGTCATATCCGGTCGTACGTCACATCTTATTGTAGATACAAATCTAATCATATAATTAGTACAGGCTGGCGTTCCCATGTCTGGCCATAGTAAGTAATAAAATGTCGAACTTTTCTCTCTAAATCGCCCTAATGAGATAAAAAAAATATTAGCTTTAAGAATTATTCTTGATATCACTAGCTACTAAATGTAAAAAAAAAACCAACAATAATAAACTTCAACATAGTGGTGCTCTGTTCAATTCATTTCGTATTTGGTTCTAGAAATTAATACTTTTATTTATTTCGTATTTAATAAATAACGAAAATATTGCATTTGACTATATATACCACTTAAAGTTTCAAATGTACATATATGTCCTATATGTACTCGTTTATAAAATTATATTTTCTACATTTGAAAATGCCTGTAACAAGTCAGGAATATGACAGTTGTTGTCCATTCGTTTGATGTGTTTTATCATTTGATTTTGCCATTTGATTAGGGTTTTTCCGTTCTGAATTTTCCTCGGAGTTCAGTACTTTTGTGATTTTACTTTTTCATGATTCGCATGTTATTTCATTCGTAATACTTTAGAACATTTACTTTTGATCGATTGATGCTGCCTGCTAAACGGCCAGGGGAAAATATATTATAATTATCAAATTCACAATACATAATAAAAAACAACCAATACATATATAATAATGTCAGATAGGCAAAATTTAACACACCTTGCAATAGGCCACCTACTGACCACGCCTAGATACATGTATGTTGCAAGGGTTTAAAACGTACACAGAGCTCGGCATCCCTCTACATTAGAAATTAAATTTCACATTCCAGTTTCATCTTGAGACAAAATGTAACTTCATTAAGGTGAGTAATTAAGAAAGAGAATTTGAACATTTATTAGAAGTATATTAATATAAGTATGATTAATCACAAATTCATCTATACTCACCACTCTCAAACTAAACGTTCTAAGGATGAAATCCGG
This sequence comes from Mytilus edulis, assembly GCA_019925275.1. Taxonomy (NCBI): domain Eukaryota; kingdom Metazoa; phylum Mollusca; class Bivalvia; order Mytilida; family Mytilidae; genus Mytilus; species Mytilus edulis. Next base: position 65,759,003 of record CM034357.1, on the reverse strand, counting down.
TAAATGAGATTCACTATCAAGCTGTACTACTATATCACCATAGTATAACGACTCATTGAGCATAGGCCAATAATGCTCGCATTTTTTCTAATAAAAGAGAAGTAGATTCATTGATAAATAGAAATGAAATTATTTTTAATAGTATTTTTTATACGAAATATCTTACTTTACAAGTTGTTTAGTATGAAAAGTTAAACCATTTCCAACTGATTTTTTTATTTCTTGTTTTACCACTGTCCAAGGTTATAGAAGTTTACCCCATCGCACATCTTTAACTCCACTTTTCTTCATGTGGTTGTCCGAAGTCAGGGGTTTGTATATTAGTGGTTGTCGTTGGGTTTTGTCATTTTGTCATCTCGGGCCTGTTATCAGCGTCTATCATCAGTACACCGGATATAGGAACTAACCAAGCGGGCGTAATCGGTTTTGACCTCACACGGTAACGAACATCTCTGTTTTGTTCACATAATATCAATGTGTACCTCAATCTAAACATAACTGTTGTTTTAAGAAATGATTTAGTCGTAGGTTGATGATGGGAGATGTCTCATTATATTCTCAAAACAAGAACGATTACTAAAATAATGTGCAAATACTTGTCGAAGAAGTTGGCACTCGTCTCATCCAATATAGTTCTATATTCATTGCAACTCTTTTTCTGATAGAAGGCCACTGTGCGTGTGTAATAAGTATACAGTGGAGATCAGTTCTAACCTCTCATAAATTCTGTCAGAATCTGTCAGGAGAACTGTTCTAGAACATTATGTAGAACTGTCAGCCTGACACCTTTTAGTCAGTTCTAGGTTAGAACTGATTTGGTCAGTTCTACCTAGAACTGATTTGGACAGTTCTAGCTAGAACTGATTTGGACAGTTCTAGCTAGAACTGATCCTGACAGTTCTACCCTAGAACAGTTTTAGACAGATCTAGCTAGAACTGACAAAATCTTTTGTCAGTTCTACTTCTAGAACAGTTCTACGGTTAGAATTGATTTCAAATTCTACGGCTAGAATTGATTTATAAATTCTACGGCCAGAATTAATTTATAAATTCTACGGCTAAAATTGATTTATAAATTCTACGGCTAGAATTGATTTATAAGTTTCAAGAAATATTTGTCTTAATATAAAGGCTTCGGCAAAATAGCGATTAATATTATATAGAGTTTTGCTATTTTGCCAGTTTTATTTCAGATTTATAATCGGCAAGAGAACATGTTTAACCCCGCCATATTCTGCATGTATGTGCCTGTTCCAAGTCAGGAGCCCGTAATTCAGTGATTTTCTTTTGTTGATGTGTAACATAAAACATTTGTTTTTCTTTCATTTTTTGTATACAAATTATGCCGTTAATTAGTATTAGGGAGGGGGGGGGGGGGTATTATTTGAATTGTTTTACATTTGTTATTCTGGGAGTCAGGATGGCTCGTTATCACATAACAAAATTATCTGACCTCATTAACCAAATGTAATATCTGTTAACGAGTAGTTTTCATACCTCGGACGGACCTGTTTAACAAAAATCTTTTGACCACATCAATCTAAACTGACATTATTTGCTCTTTCTTTCTGCAAATCTATATAGCTGCACAGTACTTCAGTTTTAATTTTAGGTCAAGAGGGACTGTACTATACAAGTTACAGCAATATTGGAAAACAATTTTGTTCCCATCAATTTATAGTGCCAGCATGCAGGGCCGGATCCAGCCATTTTAAAAGGGGGGGGGGGGGTCCAACTATAAAACTCCTGAACCCCCCCCCCCCCCTTGATCTGCCAATGAGCAAGTCCTCTTTTAATTCAAAATATTGAATCATAAACAAATATCAGTAGTTTTCATACTTCAGACTGAGTCGTATAATAAAATCTTTTGACCGCATCAACCAAAACTTACCATATTTGCTTTTTTTTTCCATGTAAATCTAAATAGCTGCACAGTAGTTCAGTTATAATTTTAGGTCAAGAGGGACTGTAGTATATAAATAACTACAATATTAGAAATCAATGACCACAATTTTTTTCTCGCATCAATTGAGAGTGCCAGCATTTCCTATTTTTATTCAAAATATCGCATCAGAAACAAATATCAGTAGTTTTTATACCTCAGACTGACAGTAACATGTAATCATGTAACAAAATTATTTGTCTGCATCAATCAAAACTGACCATATTTGACAGCATCAACCAAAACTGACCATATTTGACCGCATCAACCAAAACTGACCATATTTGACCGCATCAACCAAAACTGACCATATTTGCTCTTTTTTATGTAACTCTTATAGTCGCATAGTAAATCTGTAATATTTTTATGCAAGGATGGATTGTAAAATCATGAAAATACAAATGATAGAAATATTGGAACACAATGCTACCTAATTTCATTTGCATCAATTTAGAATGCCAGCATGTCCTCTTTATATTCAAAATATTGCATCATAAACAAATATCAGTAGTTTTCATACCTCAGACTGACTGGTATAACAAAATAATTTGTCCACATCAACCAAAACTGACCATATTTGCACTTTATTATGTACATGATGTCAATCTTAATAGCCGCAAAGTAAATCATGTATATTTTTATATCGGGATGGATTGTTTAATATAAATGAAAGCAATATTGGAAAATAAAATTATGCTCACATCAGTTTATAGTGCCAGCATGTCCTCTTTTTCATTAAAATTTTGAATCGTTAACTAATTTCAGTAGTTTTGATATCTCAGACTGACTCCATGAATATAACAAAATTATTTGTCCGCATCAACCAAAACTGACCATATTTGACAGCATCAACCAAAACTGACCATATGTGACAGCATCAACCAAAAATAACCATAATTACACTTTGTTATGTAAATCTTAATATATATATAGCCGCATACTAAATCACTTATAGTAATACATATATTACGATGGATTGTATAATTCAAATGACAGCAATATTAATGAACATTGGAACACATTGGCTACAAAAAAATTTCCACATCACTTTAGAATATCAGCAAGTCCTCTTTTTATTCAAAATATTGAATTGTAAACAAATTTCAGTGGTTTCGATATATCAGACTGAGTGAGAATTGTTTTAACAAAATTATTTGACCGCATCAATCAAAACTGAACTTATTTACACTTTATCATGTAAATATACATGTATATGGCCTCATTGTAAACATGGTAAACCAATATTATTTCTATGTGAGGACGGATCGTATGATAAAAATGACGCCAACTTTGAAACACAATACACCTTATCGCTTATCCTGGCTGACCCGGCCTCTTGAACTTTTGAAGCATACCCCTAACAATGACTTTTCCATTGTGGCGTCAGATATTTTGTTTTAAGACGTCAAAATTTTACGGGAACCTGTGTGATATCCAGTAATGGCAGACAAATAGCGACAAGGTGTATTTATACCACATCTAAGAATTTAGCGCGCCGTTATTTCCTCTCTGTATCCATAATAATGAACCGTCATTAAAAATTCTGAAGTGACTTTTTAACATGTTTAAGTCAGTAGTTTGTGATGGGTTTTATTTTTAAACAAAACTATTTAATGGCATCATCCAACACTCACATGACTGATTCATATACTTCATTTTAAAAATAAAATAAAAAGTACATGTATATGGAGTTCTCTTCTTGGAATAGAATACTGTTAATATAATTTGAAGACGATTAAAATTCCATGAATTAAATGAAGAGTTTTATTTAGAAAGAGACTGTTAAAAACGGGGAACGAAGAAACGTAAACAATGATGTTTCCGTATGCAATCTTATAAAAATATTTCTCCGATGAGTTGGGTAACCTTCTATTCACTTCGATATTTGTACATGTAACGTAATAAAAGTTGTTTGATCAGTAAAAAATATAGAAAATCTGCTATTTAATATATAGCAAAGTAATTGGAAGTGATTTATTTCTTCTAAATTCTAAAGTGCCCTTACTGCAGTGACGTCATTTAGAACTGTTCTACAGTCCTGACTGATTTAGTCAGTTCTGCTGACAGTTCTACGGTTAGAAGTGATTTGGACAGTTCTACCTAGAACTGATTTAGACAGTTCTACCTAGAACTGATTTAGTCAGTTCTTTTAAATATACAATTCCTTGTTAGAACAGTTCTAGGGTAGAACTGTTCTAGGTAGAACTGTTCTAGGACAGGTAAGAACAGTTCTATGACAGAATATTCTGACAGTTCTAATGAGAGGTTAGAAGTGATCTCCACTGTAGCTGTATCAATAATTGGCATTGAAATCTTTCATGCATATGTTTTTTTCATTATTTTATTCAGAAAAGAAGCGTTGTGTACGGTGTTTAGCTGACCACATAAATCCTTCTGTACGGTGCATAGTTAAGTTGCTGCACACCGTACACAAAAACAAAATTTTTGTAATCGTTTATTACCCAAAAAGTTTCAAGGAATGAGTAATCACAGGTAGGTTTATGATTGGTAACTATTACTTTTGCCCTGTATCAGCTTTCATTCAGGTAAAACATGTAAATGTCTCGACAAATGTATCGAAATTGAAAGTTGGTGTTGACATTCACAACTATTTGCGCATTTACAAGTTCATTGTTCTTATTAGAATATAAAAGTTGTCTTATAAATAGGAAAAAATCGATGCGAAAATTATTTTGAAGCAGGAATTACAGATGTTGAGAAATGTACACTGAATGTTGATAAAACAAACCAAAGATTTTCGTTACCGTGTCAGTTCAAAATCGATCATGCCCGCTTGGTTAGTACCATATATCCGCTGTACGATGATACACGGTGGTTATAGCGGATTACAAGGTGTGAATGTTTTATCAATCTTGATGGCCGTACGATTCGGAGTCTAGTGGAAAGGTGTCACATTGGCAATCACATTGAAATTAACAAGATTAGATACAGTAAGAAGTAAAAGATGACATGATAAAAGCATAATATGCTCTTATTGCGAAGGAAAATAGGACAAAATCTAAATTATTATTTTCAGATTTATTAATGATAGAAACCAAAAGTTTTGATTTATTTACATAAACGTTTAAAACATAATACCACATAATTTACTTGACGTTTTGAGGACAGCTGTCATGATGACAAGGAACAAATGAGCAGACTGCTATGACTTTGATGTAAACGTTGCTAACGAGATTGTTGTCTGTTATGAATTCACTCATATCAGTAATTACGCGTCACATATAAATCAAATGTCTGCTTTAAAAAAAAGTAAATGAGCATGGTTAATATAATTACCCTTCCTCTTTCAACGCATTGTGTTAACATGACTATAATGCTAGCATTCTGTTCCCAGATCATTCTCCAGAAATCATTAATTGTTGACGCTAATGGTCCTTGTGCTGCTATGTATTCCCGAGCGGATGTGAATCCCTAGAAAAAAACAATACCTTTTCAGATATAAATCAGATCAGGAACTTGCGTGAATTTTTTATTTTATTTTGTGGTTTAATATCGTTTGCGCATAATACATTATATGAAAACAATGTATTTTATAATTACCTACTAGTATAAAAACTGTTTATGTTGGTAGCATAACATTTGGTCCAATTTTGTCATCTGATCTATTTCAGCCCACTTAAAGAGATATTTTGAACAACATGAAATTTGAGAGACACTATTGACTTTTTTGATAAATAAATAAAGGCACCAGTAGTATACCGCTGTTCAAAACTCATAAATCTATGGACAAAAAACAAAATTGGGGTAACAAACTAATAAAACTAAGATAACACTTGGGCACTGCTCGTTAGTGTAATTCTGAGTTGTGTAACGCAAGAAGTATTTACAAAACACATAATAAAAACCGAAAACATGTTATCGCTATCAGTGTACGAGTTGGTCAGGCGTTTTTAAACGACAATGCCACGAAGGACCTTAGACATATTTTAAAACTACTATTTATCTTTACAACTTCAACCCCTACCAAATATTACTAATCGTTGTTTTTTAACACTATGTTGTATAACAAATATATGTTATCTAAAGTATCTAATATGCTTTATATCCTTTATGTTTGATGGCAGTTCAAATTGTCCCAAGTTGTATATAATGATATTACAACTGCCTCGTTTTATAAGATTGTTATTCTCTTTCAATGTCCTCTAGATTCAAAATTTGATTCCCAGTAGCTTTGAAATAATTGTTAACTAACATACCAGTGCATAGTTCGCATTTATATAATCGGACCCAGGTTCATCCTCAAATGGTAACAGCTTTACACGTGTCTTATCGACTAGAATAGAAAGGCAAAAACAAACAATAAATATCATAAAAATCATGTAGTTTTCCAAGAATAATTGCAGGAACAAGCATATAAAGCTATCGAAATTAGTACTACTACTTGTAGAACAAAACCAGCGTAAGACCTGTTATTAATTCGTATATAATTTCAGTCAATTAAAAATGGAGATCCGGGCAGGAAGATTTAAAGTTTTACACAAGATAGCGTCGAAATAATTGTGTTTTTAAAGTATTGATCGGAAAAATTAGAAATTGCATCGTTCATTAATCATGTTAACTCGCTAGGTGATACCAGCTGCGTGGTATAAATACAGAAAGCTGAATGTACATTATAAACAATGACAAATACAATATCGAAATCCTGCAATGCTTGTGCAATACAAAACGGTACAATGCGTCAAACATGTCAAATTAAACTTTGTTTGGGATTTAACCGAATGAATGACTAATCTTTTTATAAGTCTCATGATTAGTTCCTTCAATTTTGTAAAGATCTTTCTTATAGATTGTCAAATGTCTCTTCATCAAATAAAACTCTTGTTACATATTCATTTATATCCAAGACTAATGTAAAGATGTTAAACCTGTGCTTCGATGCCGTAAAAACTATCAGAAAAAAAATGGTGCGGCATTGAAACCTGTAGAAAAGCTGACTGCAGGAAGCGATGTTATTGCCACGAGACTCTATATTTAAAATTGTTAGTAGAAGAGAGATAACTGTATGTTAAACTAATAGATAACAAGAATGTGTCCTCAGTACACGAATGCCCCACTCGCACTATCATTTTCCATGTTCAGTGGACCATGAAATTGGGGTAAAAACTCTAATTTGGCATTAAAATTAGAAAGATCATATCATAGGGAACATGTGTACTAAGTTTGAAGTCGATTGGACTTCAACTTCATCAAAAACTACCTTGACCAAAAACTTTAACCTGGAGCGGGACAGACGGACGAACGGACAGACAGACGAACGGACGGACGGACGGACGGACGGACGGACGCACAGACCAGAAAACATAATGCCCCTCTACTATCGTAGGTGGGGCATAAAAATAAAGCACTCACACGGCAGTATATTGGTATATCTGTTTTTCAGTCTAGTCTCCTGAAGTTCAGCGTCTGTTGTGGGAAATTCAGGACTTAACATATCAAGATCCTGAAAAAAATGATACTCCACAAAATTATCTCTCAAAAATTAGCCAATAAAGTATGATACATGCATCCATCCATTTCTTAAAAACAAACCAAGCATGAACTAATGGTCAAATTGTTCAAAATAATTAAAGAAATAATTGAAACATATGTTAATCGATTTTTAGAAGATGTGATGCAATTTTGGTACTCCTCGTTACAGTATCAAAAATAGTTTGGACGTCGGGCACACCCATTTTTCTATGATTCAATAAAAATTCAAAACTAAATGGGTGTACCTACAAAGAAAAATGGAGTCACCTTCAAAATAAACACAGAATGGAAACTGTTGTCTGCATCATACATAAATGTGGGTGAAAAAAAAGTCAAACTAGTTGCAAAAAAATAGTTAAAATCGATATTAAAGGAAACAAAGAGAAAAATAAACCAGTTTCTCTGATTATATTTCATACAGTTATCTTCCTCTAAAATTTTATAATTTTTTCTTCCTGCTTACATAAATTATGAAAATAAAATGTTCACAAACGGTGAGAATTTGATACGGTAGCTTGCAAAAGTGGCATATTATTTTCAAAAGTTTGGAAATACCCTGGAAGAGGATGAGAACAATATTTGAACTTTTATAAATTCTTCTCCTTTACTGTCAAAAAGGAGCGAACATAATTTATTGGTCTATTGATGGGCAATTTTATGTCAAGTTAGGTAATTTTATTTCAATCATAAGGAAAGAATATATAATATGTGAAGTGACAAGTTTATATTATATTCTATAAGTGTTACATACCTGAAACTCTTGGGAAAATAGTAAGTTAGAATCAGCTGACAATTGTTCAAAATGCGAGCTCATGTCGGACAATTTAACTGGTCTGAAAAAAAGTACAACGACAGAATTGAAAGCCAACACATTTTGACTTTTAATGCATTTAAACATCATACGCAATTACTGATTTCATATACTAATATGTACATGGCATATATTTACTTCGATGGTGGTCTTAAATGCGGGAAATCGTGGGGTCGATTCCTGGTTGGGTCAAACATATAAACTTGAAAATTGGTATTTGCTGCTGCACTGATCGTTAATATATGACATTTAGGAGTAAAAGTTAAAAGAGCTAGTTTCTGGAGTAGGAATAATGCGTCCTGTTTGGTGATATGTCTTCATGTGGAATCCATGTTATCTAGTGAAGAAGAACCTAAAAAGTCCACCCAACGTGTCTATCTACTGCATATTCATATTATATCAACACGCTCTCCTCATAAATATGCATTTTATAATTTGTCATTGGACGTTAAACAGTCAATATCAGTTTACTCACCCAATCCTCATCCTTCATTATCTTATACAGCACCATGCAATGAATTATACATGTAAAAGAGGGACGAAAGATACCAGAGGGAGAGTCAAACTCATAGAAAGAAAATAAGCTGACAATGCCATGGTTAAAAATAAAACGACAAACAGACAAATAATAGTAACGAAGACACAACACAGAAAACTAAAGACTAAGAGTGTATTTCTTTCTAACACAAACGACTAAGCACGCACATGTTTTGATCATTTGTTTCTAACATACGCTTGCAAAGTTTTGACAAACGATGCACTCGTTAAAATGCGTCTACAGTTTGTCGTTCATCATTTTTTAGTACACTATCAACAAGAATAAACAATGTATTTGTTTCTACTTTCATAATAAGTCTGTTTATCAATAACATGTGCATGCATTATATATTGAAAGTTCAAACAGTGTCAGTCAACACTGATTAAACGATGTATTTGTTTCTACTTTTGTAGCGTTTAGAAAATAATATCAAACGCCACACAACGTTTAAAAAAGTTCGGTTCGAACGAAATGCCTTCTAAGCAACACTTAAATATTGTGATAATTAACAGCATCATGAATTAAAGTACATGTACCTACCGATTTCGTCGTACATCAGCTAATTCTTCTTCTACAAACGCTACATTGTCTTCTCCATTGGTAGACTTTCTTATTGGTTTACCACTAAAGCAACTATAATTTAAAATATCATATACATACAAACTTCAAAGAAGGCAATCTACACTTTACTAATTTCCATGGAATTAAAGTAAATACTTTAGCCTGATTAAAAGTGAGGCGACGGGTTATAAGTAATAAGGATAGACACAGAATGGTGTACCTAGATCACTTGATTTATTTCAGAAGTATAATATTTGGACATTTATATATATATATCAATAAAACAACAATTAATCGATTTTGAACAGGATAAAGAAGATATTCCGTTTATCGTCGAGGATAAATGGTATTTGTCTTATTAAGTATGGACAAGTATTCGTACCTACAACCACTATGAAACACTGTATCTTCCTATACCATATACGTAGTCAAAATAATTGTGAATGGATAGAAATAGAGTTAACTTCGGAAGTCTATGTGTTATCATTTTTCTAAACAAAACATTGACTTTTTAAGTGACACCTTTGTTGTGTACTTTATTTAAGATATTAACTTACGACAGTTGTCTTCTCCATAAATACAGCGTAACACTACTAATCAATACTATTGTCAGAACAAACCCTATCACACCACCAATAATGGCCGGTAAAGGCTGTGATTGCTGATCTTCGTTTTCTTGTAAAGGAATAATCAAAAAGATGCATTTAAGATATTTGAATAGATAATAAGATCGTATACGCTTGTATGGATTTGGGATGTCTGATCAGTGTGGCAGTGGATGTTCAAAATTGTGGAAGAGGATGTTTCAACATTGTGGCAGGAGAATAACGCATGTCGACGTCATTTAAATCAAATGACAAATTCCACATCACACTTCCGTTACACAGTATGCATTTTTGCTCTGCTTTGATATTTGATTAAAAATAAAATAAACATCCCTTTAATTGTGAAAATGAAGTGAAAATACCATACTATTTTTAATGTAATGCTTGAATCAATTTCAAAGATGTTTTAATAAAGGAACTATTTCGAGCCTTTGATGCTTCTGTTGATTCATGCAGTAAACAGGGAACTATTTCTTACAAGGAACACATATCAATGGTCATTTACTCTTAGTACAAGTTGTTTGAACCTGATAAGGTGGTAATCGAAAGTGAACCTTTATAGTCACGTTATGTCAAAACAATTGATATCATAACGTGAACAATAGACATCCTTATTCAGATTGTACATGTTCGAGGAAGTGAACGTAACAACTACTTGAATGGGAACACCACCAATCTAGGTATTTTTTTTAATATATTTACAGACGCTAGTATCAATTCAGAACCCTCTAATTCCTGAGTGGGTGCGACACAGGAACATGATGTTGGATACAAAAAAAAAAAAAAAAAATAACAAGATACCAGATTTCATTTGTTGCACTATATGGGAACTATAACATTTGCTTGTAGTCGGTGCTTCCCGTAACGAAATATTGGTTTTCCACAAATATCAAATGTTGAGGAGCAATATAAATTAAATATAAAAAAATCATATTTATGCAACCTTCTTTTTTTTACATCAACTAACTTTAATACAATAAAACTTGGGAATAAGGTAAATGCAAAAAATACCAATTTTATAACCGTTTGGGTTTAACATTAAAATATATTTCAGAAAAACAAGAATGTGTCCATAGTACACGGATTCCCCACTCGCACTATCATGTTCTATGTTCAGTGAACCGATATTTTAGGGTATACACTCTAATTTGGGATTTTAATAAGAAAGATCATTTCATAGGGAACATGTGTAGTTATTAAGACTCTAGTTGATTGGACTTCAACTTCATCAAAAAGTACCTTGACCAAACACTTTTAACTATTGAAACCTGAGTTTGGACAGACGGACGGACGAACGTACAAATGAACAATCCGAACAACATAATCATTCATGAAGTTCCTCTAGGTTGGGCATAAAAATATAAAAACCTGTGGCATATCTATAGTGTCTATATATCTACCTAATATGAATTAAATCATGTTGCATGCTATAGTACTCACTAATCATCTGTGTAGTCGATTCTGTTGATATGATGGTTGAAGATGATGCTGTTGGTAGAACAGATGTCTTTGACGACGATATGTCAGTAGATGACATAAAAATTGTTGAAGAAGCTGAAATACTAGCAGACAAAGAAGCTGAAATACTAGTCGGCAAAGAAGCTGAAATACTAGTCGGCAAAGAAGCTGAGATATTGGTCGACATAGACGCGGCAATACTAGTCGTTATAGGAGCTGAAATATTGGTCGACGAAATAACCGAATTGGAATTTGTTTCGGGACTAACAGTGTCGGTTATTGTAAAAGAATGAGTTGCACTGCTAAATATTGTTTCAAAAGAATCTCCTTGAAGTGTTGAGGTAGTCTGCATTGTGAACGTTGTTACTGGAAAACTTAATGTGGAATCCATTTCAGTTGAGGTTGTTGTTGTTAATGGTTTTGGAAAATCAGTTTGAGTTGATTGATATTCTGTTGTATGTAATTGAGAAGAATTGTCATTTAAAGTTTGTGTGATACTTGTGACCGTTGGTAAACTATCGACAGTAGACGACGGTTCTACAATAGTTTTGGTTATAGAAGACGATTCGATCGTAGGAATTACAGTATTTGTATCGGATGTTTCTGAAATAGTTGCAGTTACGGTTGATGTGATGTTACTTATGAAGGCAGTTAAAGACACTGAAGGCATTTGGTTTTCGCTAGTTAATGAGACATTTGCTTCTACAGTAACGGTCGAAACGGTAACAGAATTATTATCATTTTCAGAAGCTGATGGCAAATAAATGTTTGTATCGTAGATGGATTCACTTCCATACAAATCTGATCCAGTCTCAAGGTCAGTGCTTGGAAAGAGAGATACTACGTCAGTGCTGCTTAAGAAATTTGATACAATGCCATTTGACGGACTAACAGTCAAAGATGCATTATTTAACACATTTGATTCATGAATTGTTGTAAGTAAAGCAGTCGTAGTAAAATCAGTGATTGTTATTGATTCTGTTGCAGTTGTTAAAGTTGCATTTATTGTATTTTCAGTCATGGATAAATTGTAAACTTTTGATTGAGATGAACTGGTAGCGTTGTTGACCTGGATGGGTGACACAGAAGAATCATCCACATCAGATACTGAATATGACAACGTATCGTTTGCAGCTACACCGATGAACTAAAATACAAATAATCATTGCAATGTATCAGCCAAATTTTCAATGTCAAATGTTACAAACATATTCAAGACGTTTACAATTTATACCATGAATCAATTAGGTAAATTAAAAGGGGATTTATCGGGACTATAGATGCTTACCTTTTAGTGACACTGGTACATTTATATCTATGATAAATCGTTTCTTGATTTTTCTCTTTCAATTTGTACTATTGGGCAGGGTCAAGAACATATAATTTGTCTTGTGATAAATTGCCTCGGTACAACAAACATAAAATTTACGAAGGGATTCTCGCACTTAAGAAAATTATTAAATTCTGGTCAACGCCGAGAATCGGATATGATATCCCCATTTGACGAGGATGCGTATTTATACACCCAACGCAACATAGTGGACACATTATTCAAAAAGATGATACAATTTGAAGTAAGAATTCGGATAGCCCGCAGTTAATCTCAATATATGCCATATGTTATTTTTTCTGCAATATATATATTAGATGGTATTTCCTAGACTGAATATGCGTTTTAAAATATCCTCAAACAAATATAGCATTCAATATAACAGTTTAATAATAAAAAAAATCCCTCAATACCTTTCAAATGCACCTATTCATAACATTTTCGCAAAAACATTTTCGCAAAATTGATTTTTGATTGTTTCTTAACAGTGGTAAATTAGTGATAATCAAACTGCATAAACGCTGATGCCAAAAACTATTACTATCAAAAAGATATAATAGAAATTATGCGTTTTATGCATTAAAAAAACCCTGTTAAATTGGTTTTGTTTTTTATCGTGTTGGGGATTTTGTGTTGTTAATTGAACAATATATGATTTCCTTATCAATATATTGTAATCTCTGTAGCTTTTAACTAAACATCAATATGTTAAAACGCGGAAATTTAAACTGAATGCGTTTATCAATTGCTACAATAATCTTATTATAATTTCATGCCTTATGTTATGATACTAGTATTAGTCTTTTTTCAAAAGAAAAGAGTTCCAACTAATATTGTCTAGTAAAATAACACCACTACACTGAAGGATGTATTCTTCTGACGTTTCAGTCTCGTTAAAATCTCGTTCTTGAATTATTTCCAAAACATGTGATACAAGTGGAAAATATCAATGAATTTAAAAAAAAGTATAATCAAACATATTAATCCTGTGAAAAAATTGTGTATTTACAATGAATAGTTTTTGAGTAATCCAGTTTTCAAGTCAGTATTTTTAGCCAAAATTTTTAGAAAATGGGTGAGGGATACAAAAAATGTTTTACAAGAATCGTGTACTTCTCGTATCATTTTGGTCTTTTCAAATTTCTTAGATATGTATTTTTTCAATCATTTATAACGAAAAAGTTGAAATAATATGCATTTTGTTCTAAAAACTGAGAAAAATCACAAATTTACCAAATTGACAACATGGTAAATTTTACTCAAAAAAAGCGTCAAAATATGACAAAACTTTCTTATATTAACACCTACATTGTACCTATAGCTTTTTCAAGTAAAATTTATTCAGATGATATCCACTTCATCTTTATAGAAAGTATGAACAAAAGTTTAATTGTAGAACTGTGATTTTTTTCATGATTATAGCCCAAAAATAGGTAAAAATCGATGAAAAATGTGAAAATCATCAAAATTTGGCATTTTCAAAGGGCCGTAGCAAAAAAGGAAGTGCACCACCATATGATTTTTTCTTCACCAATTATTCGTTACAGTCTTATAAACCAAAAAATCAAGTTAAGAAAAAAACTTTCATTCTAGAATTTTTTGGCTTTCAAAGGCGAACTTTCTTAAACATGGTGTTATCTTTTCAAATAATTATGATAATTTTACAATCATTTGAACATAGTCAAAATTCATGTTTTATTTCTAGACTGTAGAGTAATAAGTTGACTATTCAATAAAGCAATTGTCAATTTATAAACAAATATAGCACTCAATTCAAAATTCTCAAAAGTAAATACCTTTTTATTAAAAAAATAAGGAATGAATTAATAATCTTACCATTAGAGAAAAAATGTAAATGTATAGTAAATAATCCATATATACATTTACATGTACAGATAATTTCGACATTCTAATATTTACTAAATTACACTCCGCAAAGCCAAAGATTTTGGATATGAAATTTATTTGTATAGTGGATGATAAAGTTTTACAACCATTCAATATAAACATGACATGAAGTACTAAATGTTACTTTATCAACTCTCTATACAGGAATAAAAACTTCACCTGTAGTTTAATTTAAGATAACAAGGAAATGGAAAATACACGAACCCAGGGTCTCCACCCTGATTACATAAAAATAATACAATGTACAATTACAAGCTCGCGTGTTAAATATGCATGATAAATATCATATTTAAAGATAAGGTCATGTTTTTAAATGATTAACATAACAGTCAAAGTTATGATAAAAAAATCTCGCAATGGTAAATTTCCATTTTAACAAATTAAGTTTTTAGGGGCCGTTCAATATTTACCAGATTGATGGGCCGGTGCATTCTTAAAATTGTTTCATTAAAAAAGGTAATGCCCATCCTTTTAATTTCTTAAAAAAAGTCCTTGCCATCTAAAAAAAACTATAAAAAAAGTCTTTGCCCCTCTAAAAAATTAAAGACAATCTAAAATGATTTAGGTTTTTTTCCTATTTCAAAGTTTGCATGTTTATGTCTGGAAATTAAAGAATTATAGGTTTTTTTTGCTTGTGAGAGAGCTGTCTACTTATTCTATTTCTTTTATGTATGTGCCTGTCCCAAGTCAGGAGCCTGTAATTCAGTGGTTGTCGTTTGTTTATGTGTTACATATTCGTTTTTCGTTCATTTTTTTTTATATAAATAAGGCCGTTAGTTTTCTCGTTTGAAAAGTTTTACATTGTCTTATCGGGGCCTTTCATAGCTGACTATGCGATATGGGCTTTGCTCATTGTTGAAGGCCGTACGGTGACCTATAGTTGTTAATGTCTGTGTCATTTTGGTCTCTTTTGGACAGTTGTCTCATTGGCAATCATACCACATCTTCTTTTTTTATATTTTGTGCAAATACAAAATTCAAAATGTGCTAGTTAATTCCATCTATATACATATTTATGTGCGTAACATACATTTTCTTGTTTTTAATACTAGTATGAATATGCATGTATAGATTTGATGTTATATGAACAGCCTCATAAACAATTTCACAATGAAATCTCAAGACATAAGTAATAACATACTATATCAGCCAGCCTTTCATAGAGGCTTAAGAATTTGGAGACAGTTAAAGAAAGAGAACACACACACACACACACACACACACACACACTCGAATTACCATTCAGAGAAAGTATAAGATAGTGTACATACACACAATTCAAGTCCAAGCTCTATTTTGTCCGAAGTGTAACATGCAGACGGATATCTCAGTACTAAATAATATCCAATTTGCCACACTATCTTGTACTGAGTGTAACAAGTAGACAGATGATTTTCAATACGTCAAGTTCAATCTTGTCTCTTGTGTAACAAGTAAACGGGTATCTATTCAATACGTCATGCTCTATCTTGCCCTGAGTGTAACAGGTAGACCGGTATATATCCAGTACGACAAACTCTATCCCGTCACGAGTGTCACAAATAGTCCGGTATCTATTCAAAACGCGTAGCTCTCTCTTGTCATGAGTGTAGCAAGTATACAAGTATCTAGTCAATACACTAAGCTATATATTGCCTGAGTGTACCACGTAGACAAGAATCTAGTCAATACACCAAGCTCTATATTGCCCAAGTGTAATAAATAGACAGGTTTATTTTCAATACGCCAAGCTATATCTTGTCCGAATGAAACAAGTACACAACTAAAGTAGACATATCTATTCAATACACCAAGCCCTATATTGCCCGAGTGTAACAAAAAGACGAGTATCTATCATATATGCCAAGGTACATATATCTTTACAATACTAAGTACTACATGTAGTCTATCGGTATCTTTACAATACGAAGTAATGTAGACATGTATTTATTCGGTATGCCAAACTCTTACACTATCTTGTCCCGATTGTAGCAAGTAGACCAGTATCTACATTATATTTAATACGATACGGAAGTACTATAGACATGTATCTATTCAATACGCAAAGCTCTGTTTTGTCCCAAGTGTATCAAAATAGTCTATATTATATGGCTTGTGGATGATAATAAAATTTTAAACGACACTAAAGATTTTTTGACAACTTTAATACTTTTTTTTGTTAATGTTGCCAATGGCATAGGCAAAGGTACTATTTTTGAAGAAAAAACACATCCCAGTATTTTAAAAATTTAAATCTCACATACAACATGATAAACCTTTTGATTTTAAACCTATACATGTTGACACAGTAAACAAACTTGTGCAAAAGATCAATATAAAAAAAGCTACTGGCGTAAATCAGATATCATCTAAACTACTACGAGCTGGTGCACCAGTACTCAACAAACACATAACAACATTATTAAATAACACCATAGAATCCGGTGAGTTTCCAAACAGACTCAAAGAAGATCAGGTTGTACCATTACACAAAAAGAATGACCCACTGGATAAAAAGAACTCTAGACCTGTGAGCATTTTACCAACAATTTCAAAAGTATGAAATGGTTATGTCTGACCAGTTGACTGAATTTTTTGAGAATATATTTCATGCTTTTTTATTTGCATTCAGAAAAGGTCATGGATGTAAGACAACTTTTCTGAGACTTGAAGATATTGGAAAACAGCTTTGGACAATAATATGTAAGCTTTTGACTGTTTACCACATGATATTCTTTTAAGTAAATTATCTGCCTACGGTCTTTCTTCTAAATCAGTGAAATTACTTCAAAATTATCTTACAGATCGAAGGCAACAAATCAAACTTCAGGGAGTTCTCAGCAGTTGGGCTGACATCCAGAAAGGGGTACCCCAAGGCTCAATCCTGGGGCCCCTATTATTTGATATTTTTATAAATGACATATTCTATTTTATTGAACATGGTACCCTGTATAATTATGAGGATGATAATACTCTGTCATATGCTGACAACAATTTTGAAAATTTATTATTATTGAACCTATTTATGCTGAGAGTTAACATGAGAGTGCGCATGCCGGTCATAGAGGTCACTTTTCAGAGAATGTAACAGAGCACATAGAACATAATGATACACCAGAAAAGAAAAGAAAATTGGGAGGGAATACGAGTTATCGGGTGGGCATGTTAACTCTCAGCATAAATAGGTTCAACAAAATTACAATCAAATTTCGACTTAAGGTAAGTCTCATTTAATTGTACAATTTTATTGAACCTATATGCTGAGAGTACCATGAGATTTCAGAGATATGTGATCTGTTACACTTAAACCAGGCATAAATAATTACAAAGTGATAGTTAACTTGTATTCTTCCAAAGTATAACTAAACAATATATACATACATGTACACATAATTACATGATATATGCAACTTTATAGTAAACTGTTCATAGATATTTTAATCAATCAGTTTGACAATTTTTGACTTCTCAAAACTTTGACACTAAAATTATCATTATAATTTTGTTTTGAAACTGGTCTGTTATAAAATTTTCTAAATGTTGGATCATTTGACCATCCTGCAGCTTTTAATATTGTGTCAATAGAAGTAGCACATTGAAAAGCTGCTGAGGTACTAGCTGATCTAGTACTATATGATTTATAAATTGTAATATCTATACCAGCCAACTTCAGAACAGTTTTCACCCAACGTGCAATAGTGGCTTTAGACACATGTTGATACGGTTTGACACAGCTTAATATTAGCTTTTGAGTTTTTCTGAAGGAAGATGTTCTAAGTAAATATTCCTTAAAAACAGTAACTATACAAAGTCTATCATCATCTATAAAAGCTGGCAACTCTATTGGTTGTAAATGTGATCCAGGCTTCGAACATTTTAATAAAGTTCTTACATCTATATATATGCTACTATCTGTAACATTTATGTCATCCAAATCAAAACAATGAATAGTTTGTAACCTTTGACCTGTTAATATTAACAGTAATGTAACTAACTTATACGATAAAACACGCAAAGTCAACATGTGAACTGGTGTTAATGTCATAAGATATTGTAACACTATATTAACATCCCATGTCTTTTGATATCTAGGTAATGATGGTTTAAGATTAAAAATACCTTTTTAAAAATCGCTTCACTAGTGGCCATTGACCAACAGTTATTTCTCTATTTACTGACAAAAAAGAAGATAACATACTTCTTGCAGTGTTAATAGCACTATAACCTAAACCTTGTTTATAAAGTAATGTTAAAAATTCTAAAACATTTAACTCAGTGGCTTTAAATATATCGATTTCCCTTTCACTGCAAAATGACAACCATCTTTTGCAATATGTCCAATATTGTTGTTTGGTAGCTGGTTTCCACGATGATGCAATAATGTCGGAAGCTTCTTTTGATAGTCCATAACTTTGGAACAGTTCCCCGATATCCTGAAAACTGCTAATTTTAATTTCACTATGTGATGTTCTATTGTCGGACTTTGAGGTTGATGAAGTAGATTTTTCTGGCTGTTTATCATAAATGAATCTGCCACTATCCGGTGAAATATCAGTGGAAACCAGTTTTGGGTGTTCCATAACGGTGCAACTAACGTCATGTCTGCTTTGTCCTTGTCTTCTTTTTGCAGTATCTTCCCAATCAGACTGAAAGGAGGAAAACAATAGCAATTAATGTTATTCCATTGAACTGAAAATGCATCTACTGCTTCTGCATAACTATCAAGAAAATATGAATAGTAACGTGGTAACTGATGATTAATCTTAGATGCAAACAAATCCACATCATGTGGTCCAAATAAACTATTTATAATATGAAAAACATATTCATTTAATTTCCACTCAATGTCAACATTTATTGATCGTGAGAGGCGATCTGCCTCTATATTTGCAACTCCAGGCAAATAAAAAGCAGTTACCCAGATTTTTCTATTAATACACCAATTCCATAATTCTTTTGTTAACGTGTTTAACTTCAGAATGCGACCACTCATTTTGTTAATGTAATTCAATGCCACCATGTTATCTACATAAACTTGTATATGAATTTTTTTCCCTGGAAGAACAAAACCATTTTAATGCTAGTAATACAGCTTTAAGTTCTAGAAAATTGATATGATTTTTTTGTTCTTCGTACGACCAAAAACCTTTGGTTCCTAACAGTGTATCTTGCACAACTGCACCCCAACCCTTGCTTGAACTATCCGTCTTAAGAATAAAGTCAGGATCCTTTTGATTTATCGGGTTGAAACTGGATTTAACATTATTAACCCACCAGTTTAAGTCTGAAATATTATCCTCTGACAAAATCATTTTTGCATCAAAATTTCCATAGTGACATTTTAACAATATATCTTTGGTAATTTCTAATGACTTGATATATAGTGGTGCAAACTGTACACCAGATTGTGTTGCTACTAACTTTCCAATTACTTGGGCAAATTCACGTATTGTAATCTCTTTCTTTAAAATTAATCGAGAACATAATTTTGCAATGTTATCTGCCTTTTCTTCAATTAATGTTATACGCATTGTGAGTGAATTAATCACAAATCCCCAAAACACAATAATTTGAGAAGGCTGAAGAACAGATTTGTCTGGATGTATTGTAAATCCGAGATAATCCAACTATTTTACTGTGTCAGTTATATTTTTTTGACATTCAGCATAAGTTTTGCTGACAAGTAAACTGTCATCAATGTATGGTGTATTACAATACCCTTTACTCCTTAATTTTGAAAAAACAATTTTCAAAATTTTGGTAAAAATTCTCGGAGCTGTTAAACCATTTGGCAAACAAGTATATTCATACAAAACATATTTCCAATAAAATCTTAAGTATTTTCTGTCATTTTTGTCAACTTTCACAGAATAATAGGCATCTTTTAAATCAACAGATCCAAACCAGCAATTTTTAGAAATGCTTGTCACAGCAGTTTTAAAAGTTTCCATTTTGAAATGAATATTTTCAATATCAAGATTTAACTGTTTTAGATTTAAAATAACTCTATAAGTACCATCTTTCTTAGGTCTCACAAAATATTTTTAAACATATTGATCCTCAGTTTGAGTTACAGGTTGAATTATTCTTTTTGTTATAAACTTGTCTATTTCTTGCTGCACATATTGATTTTCTATAGCATTAAAAACAAGTGGGTGTGGTTTATTAATCTGTGTAGGTATGTTTTCAAATTCTAGTTTATAACCTTTGATTATGTCTAAAATCCAATAATCAGATGTTAATTCTTTCCAACGATAAAAAAACAATGATATTTTCCCTCCAATAAAATTGTTTGGAAAATTTTGTAATTGTTCACCAGATATATCAAGTAATTGATCATTTGTACTTACATCACTCGCAGATACAACATGATCTACTTTTGATCTTTCTTTTTCTTCTTGTATTGAGTCTTGTTGTAGTCTAAAAAAACTACCATCATTGTAATTTGTTTTTATTGTTCGGTACATGTGCCTTGGGCTTGCCACCATCAATTTTGCGCTTTTTCTTTCCAAATTTGTGAGACGACCCACCTCGCCCTCTGGCGGATTGATGAAATCCAGTTGATTTCTCATGGCCAACTTTCTTAAAGACACTGTTCTCGGCATCCATTTCTTTTATTTTTTCTTTAATGTCGTCTCCAAATAACATGTCTGTAACAGGTGTTGTATCATCACACAACGCTTTATAGTGTGGCTGTATGTCACCTTTTATAAAACTTCTACGTCTGAAAGTTATTTCGCTGAAAGATGCTTGCAGCATTTGGTAAGTATCCTTACATGTAACAGTGTAAGATTGCACCTCTTGTATTGTTATAGGTTGTTGGTTTGATGATTTTTCTAGAAACATGTCCATCATGTACATCATGGGGCAGGCTGCCTTTGAAAGCAAATTCTGTAAGTTTTGCAACTTGAGATCAACATCTTTATTTCTTGTTGTCATTTGTCTCCAAATGCCTACAATTATTATTGATTTAATTTATTGATTATTGATAGTTTCATAATCTTGACCTAGAATTAGTACATGTATAATATATTTATTTTGGATTGTGTTGAACCAATACTAAATAATAGTATTTTATAAACACAGTTTTATAAACCTATAATCAGAGACATTTTACTTATTTACATTATGTAATATATATGTCACAGTCTGATCAGCTCTGCTGGAAAAACATTGTTTTATATCTTCCTTTATTTCTGTGATAACTATAGTAAGTTTGGTTACAGTAAATATTTATAATTATAGTTATCTTATAATCTCACCTAAATTTACTCTAGGAACTTTAAGGCTGCTAACATTTGCAGGCTTGTTATAAAACTTTAATTTTGTCTTCATTAGGTCTTGTTCTAAGTCCTTGGTTCATGTAACCGGCCAGATCATTGTTTATCTTTGGCCCAGACAGTTCCTCTGTACTGATAAATTCTTTCATAGATTCTAGGACATTAACATTGTCATTTTTCTTGCTAGTATTTTCGGCAAGTTCCTCATCTCCTGAACAATCATCATCGCTGTCATAGACACTCTCGTCATTACTTTCAGCGCTTGATATATCAGCATATAGTTGTTCTGATTGTTCAGATTTGTTATTATTTACATCAAATAATTTGTCCAGCTGCGATTGATAATCGTCATGATGTTTGTTATGTTTCTTCACCACAGGTGCTGGTGTCCTAGAAATCGTCGCCGATTTTCTAGAATTGTTTTTATTTACATTGTTGCTACTATCAGTAGTCGAAAACATCTGTTTTTTCATCATGTTTTGCATGAAAATTTGATTTTGCAACAAAATGTTGTAAACATCCGGTATCACTTCCGGCACTCTGTCAAGATTGACAGCTGAAGCTCCGCCTCCAAACGCGGCGTTTTCAACAGTTGCTTCAAAAACGTTATCATTAATATCGTCATTGATATTATAACCAGGCGAAATAAGCCTTGTTGGAATGCAACTTTTGTCAGTATTCGAACTATTCTTGGCCAGGCCAGAAAGTTCTTGTAACGAGTTTATGCTCGATTGGTCAGCCATTATGTTAAAGTTACATTGGCGACAACGTGACAAAGTTATCCATCACAATCAAAACACATCGAGAATAGATAAAATCCAAAAATATGTATCAATTTTAAGATCGTATTCCTTAAATTACGAAAATCATAATATCCATTTAAAATCAACTTATATATCCAATTTTTTCTACGAATTTAACGGAGGATTAAATCCATGATTTGACCTCTTTAGACCTATTTACGCAGTAACCTCTATGACCGGCATACGCACTCTCATGGTACTCTCATCATATAGGTTCAATAAAAAAATTAAGCGCTGTTACCTTTAACAGTCTAACAGAAAGTAAGTTTTAATATTTGTTGCATTTTAATATTAAAATTTGTATATTCGCTGAACGCCAAACAGTAATGATATTGTGTATTTTATACTAAAACCGAAATCATCAAAATTTCTTTGTTAAAAGATTGGAAAATGTATGGAAGGCCTATTCAACATAAATAAATCACACGAATCCCCCCTCATTTTTTTTTATTAATAAACTCGATGCATAATGAACATTACACATACATGAGAACTAATGCATGTGTACATATATTTATATAATTGTGATGAAAAATATATATGGAACGCAAGGGTAACAATTTGTTAGTTGTTCTTCTGACGATGGAAATAAATATATATATTGTACTGCAGACGTTAAGATAAGAAAGTAAACAAAATGATAGAATTGTTAAATACTTCAGGAAAAGATAGCTTTCAGACACTGCTTTGAGAATATCAAAAGAAAAGATAGGGTCACCGTACGTTTTTTCCGGCTAAAATACAAAATAGGAAAATTCGGTGTAGAATCCTTCAGAAAATGTACTATTTTAGATTTACCTCCCCTTAAAATGCCAATTATTTAAAAAAAAAAAAACAACCAAAAATAATTTACATTTGCAAAAATATTAATATTTATAAGTATATTCCTATGAATTGGTTCTTATTAATGAAAATTCACATTAAATATCTGCATTCCTGCATCAAAGTTTGCTAACTTGATGGAAAATCTGGACCTATGGTTCTCTGTTTTTTTACAATCCAAGATGGAGGAAGACACCCATACGACCGTACGGTGACCTATAGTTGTTAATGTCTGTGTCATGTTGGTCTTTTGTGGATAGTTGTCTCATTGGCAATCATACCACATCTTCTTTTTTTATAATTAATACTGAAAAAAAAAATATTCACAAGTAGTATCCCATGACAATCACAACATAACGTAGTCCGAGATTACTTTGACGTCCAACGGCTGTTTTGCCAGACAAGCTGGGGCTCATCCCATATTAAAAAGTGGATGTTTGCTCATCCAAAATAGATGCGCTGCTTCAACGCTTCTGGTGCCAACTAACAGCCTTGAAATTATATAAATCGGGTGTTAATTTGTTCTTTTTGTGAGCTTTTCTCATCACTAGGCGTCCGTCGTCCGTTCACCTACCTGCCACCCTTTATTTTTTTCATATTTAAACAGTTTTCACAGCTACTCATCAATTCAGACATTTTTTCTTTTATTTGCAAAAGGACGTCAAGATAATCACGTGACCACGAGAAAAAATGATGATTTATGCAAATGACCATAATCAAACACTTCGTTCATTTACGATGCAAGTAATCTAAATGTCCGAGAGCTTCCCATTGTTATGGTTGGCACTAAATGCTTCATACCGATCTCCTGTAAAAGAGGTGAACAATCGTGGTTGGCTTCTAAATGTTAAACATCGATCTCCTATAAAGGAGGTGAAAGAGTATAAATATTTGCATATTTGAGTCTCGAGGTCGCGAAATCTCTCGTAACTTAACGTCCTTATGAAAATAAAAGTTAGAATTTCTCAATCGATGGGTCACTGGGAAAACTGTTTACATATGAAAAAAATAAAGGGTGCCAGGTAGGTGAAGCTTACGTTAATGGAGAGGTACTAGTAAATGAAAAATGAACAAATTGACTTCCAATTTATATAATGCCAAGACCGTTAGTTGCGACAGAAGCGACGAAGCAGCGCATCTATTTTGAATGGGCAAATATCCACTTTTTGATATAGGACGAGCTCTGACGTCCCACGGCCCCAGCTTGTCTGGCAAATCAGCCATTGGACGTCAGAGTAATCTCGGACTAAACGTAACGGGACAACTATATCACGTAATTTAATCCGTGTTATTGCTATCTTTTTCGGGCTGTTGTTTGGAAAAACAAAGATCATTTAGACAAATTGATATTTACATAATTGCAAGTAATTGTCTGTCTTCTGAATACTCACATATTGTTTTATTGGACTCGGATGATCCTGATGATTAGGTGACTGATATGACATCAACAAATGATCTCTGATGATTAGGTGACTAATATGACATCAACAAATGATCTCTGATGATTAGGTGACTAATATGACATCAACAAATGATATCTGATGGTTAGGTGACTGACATGACCATCAACAAATGTTCTCTGATGATCAGGCGACTGATATGACCATCAAAAAATGATCTCTGATGATTAGGGGACTGATATGACCATTAAAAATGATATCTGATGATTAGGTGACTGAAATGACCATCAACCAATGATCTCGGATGAATAGGTGACTGATATGACCATCAACAAATGATCTCTGATGAGTAAGTCACTGACATGACCATCAAGAAATGATCTCTGATGAATAGGTGACTGATATGACCATCAAGAAATAATCTCTGATGAATTAGTCACTGGTATGACCATCAAGAAATGATCTCTGATGATAAGGTGACTGATATGACCATCAACAAATGATCTCTGATGATTAGGTGACTGATATGACCATCAACAAATGATCTATGATGATCAGGTGACTGATATGACCATCAAAAAATGATTTCTGATGATTAGGTGACTGATAAGACATCAACAAATGATTTCTGATGATTAGGTGACTGATATGACATCAACACATGATATCTGATGATTAGGTGACTGATATGACCATCAACAAATGATCTCTGATGATTAGGTGACTGATATGACCATCAACAAATGATTTCTGATGATTAAGTGACTGATATGACATCAACAAATGATCTCTGATGATAAGGTGACTGATATGACCATTAACAAATGATCTCTGATAATTAGGTATATAAGATCAACAAATGATCTCTGACGATTAGGTGACTAACATGACATCAACAAATGATATCTGATGGTTAGGTGACTGATATGACCATCAACAAATGATCTCTGATGATCAGGCGACTGATATGACCATCAAAAATGATATCTGATGATTAGGTGACTGATATGACCATCAACAAATGATCTCTGATGAATAGGTGACTGATATGACCATCAACAAATGATCTCTGATGAGTAAGTCACTGATATGACCATCAATAAATGATCTCTAATGAATAGGTGACTTATATGACCATCAAGAAATAATATCTGATGATTAAGTCACTGGTATGACCATCAAGAAATGATCTCTGATGATAAGGTGACTGATATGACCATCGACAAATGATCTCGGATGCTTAGGTGACAAATATGACCATCAACAAATGAATCTGATGAAAATGAGACTGATATGACAATCAACAAATGATCTCGGATGAAAAATTGAATGATGATATCAAAAATGATCTATGATGGTTAGGTGACTGATATGAACATCAACAAATGATCTCTGATGATTAGGTGACTGATATGGCATCAACAAATGATCTATGATGATCAGGTGACTGATATGACCATCAAAAAATGATTTCTGATGGTTAGGTGACTGATAAGACATCAACAAATGATTTCTGACGATTAGGTGACTGATATGACATCAACACATGATATCTGATGATTAGGTGACTGATATGACCATCAAGAAATGATCTCTAATGAATAGGTGACTTATATGACCATCAAGAAATAATATCTGATGATTAAGTCACTGGTATGACCATCAAGAAATGATCTCTGATGATAATGTGACTGATATGACCATCGACAAATGATCTCGGATGCTTAGGTGACTGATATGACCATCAACAAATGAATCTGATGAAAAGGAGACTGATAAGACCACCAACAAATGATGTCGGATGAAAAATTGAATGATATGACATCAAAAATGATCTCTGATGGTTAGGTGACTGATATGACCATCAACAAATGATCTCTGATGATTAGGTGACTTATATGACCATCATCAAATGATCTATGATGATCAGGTGACTGATATGACCATCAACAAATGATCTCTGATGATTAGGTGACTGATATGACCATCAACAAATGATCTCTGATGATTAGATGACTAATAAGACATCAACAAATACTCTGATGATTAAGTGACTGATATGACATCAACAAATGATCTCTAATGATTTGGTGACTGATATGACCATTAACAAATGATCTCTGATGATTAGGTGACTGATCTGACCATTAACAAATGATCTCGGATGAAAAGTTGACTGATATGACTATCAACAAATGATCTCTGATTAACAATGTTCGTAGAAGATCTCACAGGATGAACATGATGAAGTTCGGCGGACATTATTTCATGGGGTCATTATTAAATACTACAATATCATGGGAATAATCGTTGAATAGAACAAACCAATCTTTACCATGTTTACTAAATAACCTGCAATGCTTAGAAATTCAAAAAGGATTCAACTGTGTTAACGACTATTTTTCTTTTTTTAAGATCTAAGGCCAGAAAAAGAAGAAAAACAGCGAAGAAGAAATAAAATCAAAGAGCTGAAAGCTCTGAGGAAAAATGACGCCACTGTCTCTAATATTGGGATAGTATTGTCTGGCGTATAAGATTATAATCCTGGTACTTTTGATAACTATTTACACCACTGGGTCGATGCCACTGCTGGTGGACGTTTCGTCCCTGAGGGTATCACCAGTCCAGTAGTCAGCACTTCGGTGTTGACATGAATATCAATTATATGGTCATTTTAATAAATTTCCTGTTTACAAAACTTTGAATTTTACAAAAAAACTAAGGATTTTCGTACCCAGGAGTAGATAACCTTAGCCGTATTTGGCACAACTTTTTGGAATTTTGGATCCTCAATGCTCTTCAACTTTGTATTTATTCGGCTTTTTAACTATTTTGATCTGAGCGTCACTGATGAGTCTTATGTAGACGAAACGCGCGTCTGGCGTATAAAATTATAATCCTGGTACTTTTGATAACTATTTACACCACTGGGTCGATGCCACTGCTGGTGGACGTTTCGTCCCCGAGGGTATCACCAGCCCAGTAGTCAGCACTTCGGTGTTGACATGAATATCAATTATATGGTCATTTTTATAAATTTTCTGTTTACAAAACTTTGAATTTTTCGAAAAAGTAAGGATTTTCTTACCCCAGGAGTAGATAACCTTAGCCGTATTTGGCACAACTTTTTGGAATTTTGGATCCTCAATGCTCTTCAACTTTGTATTTATTCGGCTTTTTAACTATTTTGATCTGAGCGTCACTGATGAGTCTTATGTAGACGAAACGCGCGTCTGGCGTATAAAATTATAATCCTGGTACTTTTGATAACTATTTTATGCAAGTCTTGATTTTCACATACCTTAATTAGTTTAACAATGCAACATGTCTCGTAAGCATATAATTGATATTTGTATATGTGTGTGTGTGAAGTGAAGGTGACAACTGGCTGTGGTTTTTTTAAGACAAATGAATAGATCAAGACTACCTGAATTGTACAAATAAATACCGTAGAAAGGCTTGTATATTTCTCACTGGTACATAGTCTGAATCCATGTCCGTTCACGCCCATTCACGTTTGCGCCCACTCATGTTCGCCCCCTTTCACTTTCACACCCTACATGTTCGCACCCAATCTTAATTGGTTTTGTGTTTAATAACTCTGTAAGCAAGTGTTTTCTTATAAGTATAATTGTTGTCATTGTCTCAAAAATAAAGTGTTGAATAAATCTTAATCATGTTTTGGATAGGGTATTGTTAAAAATAATAATAATCCTTTCTAAATAAAGTGGTATTTTGTCAACGTTTTATTTTGTGTTGAATAACTCTTAATCATGTTTTGGTTAGTGTATTGCTATAACTTTGTTTCATTGACTTGTTTCAAAATGAAGTGAGATTCTGACTATGTTTTTTTCTGTGTGTTGAATAAATTTTATCATGTTTTGGTTATAATAGTGGATTGCTATATTTTGGTTCCTATATTTTATTGCTTCGTTGTTTCAGATCAAAGGGACCAAGCTGTTAAAAACAATTATCTTTTGTGTTTTTTCTTTAAAATCTTCAATGTTTTACTCATACCAAGCTATAAATACATTCAGTATTTACACCAAAGCAATTTAAAACAAACAATCATGATTTTCCAATTATTCAACATTAATTTGAATTAAAATTGGGCGCGAATGAGTAGAGTGCGAACGGACCTTGGGTGGGAACGTGCGAGCTGCGAACATGTAGGGTGCGAAAGTGTATTGGGCGCGAACAGACCTGATTCCACAGTCTACACCCCCTTCTCCCACAAAATATTAAGTAAATAATCTTTTTGTTACTGTTATCAAAGGTCTAATGAAACTCAGGTAATTTCAAACATTTGTCAAAGAATTCTAGTCAAACCGGTACCTGGTTAAATTGGCACCTGGACAAATCAGCACCTGGTTAAATCGACACCTGATATAGTCAATTCGTCACCCATGTTAAATATATATTTTTAACAGTATTTTAAGCAAAAAGAGTAAAAATAAGAAAGGGGTTGCCAGAATTTTTTTCAGTATTTAAGCAAAAAGAGTTAAATACTAACTTTCACATTTTTGGGTGTTCATGTACATTTTGTATATATTTATTTTTCTCAACTAAATGACTTTTTTGGTGTATTTTTAATGATATATATATATGAGTAGTCCAAATAATTATTACGTCTGGCAAGGCTTTTTTTATTTCATTCTGGGACACCTTCCTATGACCGCAAGGCTATGTTAAATTTTTTCTGGGACGCCCACAAAAATATCCTAGCCAGACGTCATAATTATTTGGACTAATACATGAGATATTGGATATTTTTATGCATTATTTTAACCAGTTGAGCATTTTACAGGATTGTTGGTTTAATGCTGTTTAAATTTTACTGAAAAAACACCTTAAATTTGCTAATTATTTGGCATGAAAGTTTGATTTATTGAAAGGGACTCATAGTTTTCCATTTTATTTTAATAATTGTCTAATTGTTAAAACAACAGTTGGGTAAGGGATTCGTTGTTTACCTTTATACACAACAACATATTCACTTTGGTTTCCTTATTTACCTAAATACACAACAACATATTCACTATGTACTTGGTAACAGTTATTAATTAATTGAATAGAAAATATTATAACAAATATTATTGGATGCCGAATTGACGTCAAATAGGTGCCGATTTGACTAGATGCCAATTTAACCAGGTGCCGACTTAACTTGTACGTTTCAATTCCTCTGCGATCGTTTGCGGTATTTTCTTGAGAAAACCTATTTTCCATCATCAAATAGAAGAAGAAACTGCTTGAAAATGATTCTTGAACGCTTCATGATTGTTAAAATAAGTTTAATTCACTCAAATAACAATTTTGAAACTTGCGATGTTTAAACAGGAAGTTTCAAAAGCACGTGTAAAAGAAGAAATTAACCGGTGAGAGTGGAAATCCGTACATGACAGATATCACTATAGTACGACTTTGAAAGTAAAACAGTTCCATCCTTTTGTAAAACAGTCTTTAATATACCTATCACATTAATGTTTGAAGGGTCTTAAGCTTATTCAAACCATATAAGTCGGTATGAAACACCAAAACGGAATGAACAATAACCGATTATGTTTTGTTGTTTACAAATTCTAAACTGGTTCCCGTCAAACTACAACACTTTGTTCGCGTGTAGTGGAATACAAGCAGGAACCAGTTTGTTTGTATAGTAAATTATGAAACCGAGTGTAAACTGGTTCCTGGCTGATAACTACACAATGATCATGCATAATGATAACACAAGCAGATTTCCAGTTTGTATGGAAAATAGAAAATACGAAACCAAGCGCGGTAGGCAGAGAAATGTTATGAAGTTCAGGTCGGCAGTAATGGAACAATGACTGCGTCATTTTCCAAAAATCAAGAGAAATGACTGACAACAAAAAAAACCCAGCGAATTCTATGAATGTATCCCTTGGTCAAAACACAGGTCATTTTTAACAAAGGGAGACACGAGATTTACTGCTGTGGAAAACAATTATACTGGTCAAGTGTGTAGTAAAAGGATTGGAACAAGAAAATATGACCGAGCATACTGGTCCAGTGTGTGATAAAGGGTTGACAACGGAAGAAAAGTCCGAGAATAATGGTCAAGTGTGTGATAAAGGATTGAAAAGTGTTGAAAAGTCCGAAACTTTTCAAGTGTGTGGTAATAGATTAAAAAGTTTCGAAAAATCTGACACTACTATTCAAGCGCGTGGTAGGGGATTGAAAAGTGTTGAAAAGCCTGAAACTTTTCAAGTGTGTCGTAATAGATTGAAAAGTTTCAAAAAATCCGACACTACTTATCAAGCGTGAGGTAAAAGATCTAGCTAGAGCTGTAGATAAGTCCGAGGAACATATAACAATTCGATCTGGCAATACAACGTTTAAATTTGACATATTATATAATAAAGGATTTAATAAAACACTTATCTTACAATCGCATACTCAAAACCGAACTCAGTCAGTCTGATGATAAACGTTTTAACTGTGATGTATGTGTTAAAAGTTTTAGTCTTGAACAGCATTTAAAGTCACACATGCGTCTACACAATGACGATAAACCTTTCAATTGTGACGTGTGTGCGAAAGCTTTTCAACGACCCAGTCAATTAAAGTCCCACATGATTATGCACAATGATGATAAACCTTTTAAGTGTGACGTATGTGGGAAAGCGTTTAAACGATCTAGTCAATTAAATTCACACATGCGTATACACAATGACGATAAACCTTATAATTGCGGGTTATGTGGTAAAGATTTTAATCGACCGCAAAATTTACAGAAACACATGAGTATACACATTGATGACCTTATAACTGTGATGTATATGGTAAAAGTTTTGGTCTTAAACAGCACTTAAAGTCACACATGCGTATACACAATGATGATAAACCTTTTAATTGTGACGTGTGTGTGAAGGCGTATAAACGATCTTGTCAATTAAAATCACACATGCGTTTACACAATGATGCTAAACCTTATAACTGTGATGTATGTGGTAAAGGGTTTCATCAACCTAGTCAATTAAAGACGCACACGACAAAGCATACTGGTGATAAACCTTATACTTGTAATGTATGCGGTAAAGGATTTGCCAAAAGTGGTAGCTTACAGACACACATGAATACACACACTGGTGATAAACCTTATAACTGTGATATATGTAGTAAAGGTTTTAGTCAAAAGCAGCACTTAAAGCCACACATGCGTATGCACACTGGAGAAAAACCTTTTAAATGTGACGTATTCGACAGAAGGTTTCGTCAAAATAGTGTCTTAAAGACACACATTAAAACTCATACTGGTGTCAAACCATTTATATGTGATGTATGTAGTAGAGGATTTAGTCGTCGTGATACCTTAAAGGGACATATGAGAACACATACGTTTGAAACACCTAAAAAATGTAAAGTATGTGATGACGAATTTCGCCAAAAACAAGATTTACTAATACACATGGGAACACATTCTGACGAAAACCCCTATACATGTAAATTATGTGGTAAATCTTTTAGTTACAAATGCCAGTTAAAGGTACACACAAAAATACACACGGGTGATAAACCTTATAAATGTGATGTATGCAGTAAACGGTTTAGCCAACAATCTAAACTACGTCTGCACATGAAAATACAAACTGGTGAAAAACATAATTTTAAGTGTGGTGTGTGCGGCAGAAGATTTCCTAAAACTGGTGAGTTAAAGAATCATACGACAACACATACCGGTGAAAAACCTTATTTGTGTGATGTGTGTGGTAAAGGATTTAGTCGGCTTGATATCTTGCAGGAACATATGAGAACACATACAGGTGAACAACCTTATAGATGTGATGTATGTGAAACCAGATTTCGTCATAGGTCAGACTTACGGATGCATATGAGAACGCATTGACATAGGCAAGACTTACGGGTGCATATTAGAACGCATTGCCATAGGCAAGACTTGCAAATGCATATGAGAACGCATTGACATAGGCAAGACTAACGGATGCATATATAGGGCATTGACATAGGCAAGACTTACGGATGCATATGAGAACGCATTTACATAGGCAAGACTTACGGATGCATTGGAAAACAAATTAACATAGGCAAGACTTACGGATGCATATGAGAACGCATTGACAAATCCTTAACTTGTGATAAATGGACGGGGTGTATCTTATTTAGTGTTCAGATACTCACATCATGCACATACAGAATCACTGGGGTTAAGCTGATGACCGTAACTGCATTCACGGTCATCCCAAGATGTCGGATGAAAAATTAGGTCAGTATTTGTATTGTCTGTTAAAGTGTTTCTATATCATTTTCTTTATAAATCATACATTTCAACGATGTAAATTTATAAAAGATTCACACGGAAATCACTAATAACTACCGAGAAATGTGCATGAAACAGGAATTTCGATTTGAAAAAATCGCTAAGATGACCGTAAATCACAATCGAGATGACCGTAACAGAATCAGCGATTCATAACAAGGGTGTCAGACCGTAATTGGTTTTAAGGGGCCGGTTTTAAGATGACCGTAATTTGTATATGATGACCGTAACTTTTGAAGGATGACCGTCAATTCTAAGAATTATCCGTTTTTATATAACTACCTTTTTGTATCAAATGATTAATCGTGTTGGTATTAACGTATTAATATGAAAGTATTATCCTATAGGTAGAAGAAAATAAGACGTGCTTTAAATGCATAGTTCACAATATGTATCTTTTTTTTTACGGTAGAGGGTTTAATTTTTAAAATGAATTTGCAACAAGACATGCACATGAACAAGTGGGGAAAACATGCAACAAAAGCGCGATAAAATGACACCTTACAAGCATAATGAAAAAATGCAGTGCACAGGGGCGCACTACGTTTGCGCGCATTTGGGGATTAAAATCTTTTATGTTTGCTCGCAGCTTTTGATTACATTTGCGCGCATTTATCTTACAGGTAAACTCAGGTAAAAAAGGGTACATAATGAAATATAAATTATACCAAAAAAAAAACAAGTACCCCGAATAGTGATCTCTTTAAAATTCTATAGTTAGTTTGTAAAGTTTTGTCAAGGCACGAACATTTGAGGATGTTTTTATTATAGCAAATCGGGGGTAAAATCATTAGTATATGATGAGTATTAAACCTTCCGGATTGATAGAATATAATGCAACCGACTTATCCTACTTGTATCCAACTTCTACCTCCTTGTGGGTGAGTAGGTCACTTAGACTAACGGAAAGGGTACTTTTACTTAAAAATAATTGAATAAATTTATAGATAAATAAGTGTTATTGCCTAAGCTGACCTGAGTTTACCTGTCAAATAAATGCGCGCAATTGTAATGAAAAGCTGCGCGCAAACGTAATGATTTTTGCGCGCAAATGTAATGGTAATGCGCGCAAACGTAATGCACCGGTGCACATCCTCCAACTACAAAACAAGATTTTTTTTAGGATTCCTTTTAATGACATATAATAAATACACATTTTTAAAAATGCCAATACACCTACTTATTATATCGTCTTCCATTTTGTCGTGCAAATAAAATAACAGAAAATATTTTGAAAACATACGACTAAACTAGTGAAGGTGAGCTCCAGCAAAGTAGATCCTTAAAATAGTCTTGTACGATGGGGAACGTTGTCAATTTGTATATATACAGAAATGTTATTCATACAGTCAGGATTCTACTTCGTCAAAATTATCTCCCCATCGGAGAAATGAAAGCTATTGTAGGGATGACGCGCTGCCAATTTTGCTCTTGAAAACCGATAAATTTATCCACATAGCACCATTTCGATCCTTATATATCAGTTGTATTTTAAAAGACAAATGTATCTACTAGTTAATGAGCATCAGATAATGATCTTGTCTGCATTTATTCAACTTAAAACTATTGTCTGATAGGATGTCAGGTGGAATTTTCGAAAATCCTTAAACATTTACAAAAAATTCTAATTAAATATTTCGTAGAAGAGCAGACTAAAAATTTTCAGTGGTTGAAGATTATAAACCCTAGTTATCACACACAAAAATATATATTTTTTCGAAGATATGCATTTTCATCATCCAAATTTAAAGACTATCGTCAAGTACTTTTTAGAAAAAAAGCTATTCGAACACACCTTCTCTGTTTTTGTGATTCATTAGATAGGTATTTCACTTGACCCATATATTTCATCTTTTCGTACTGTATTTTTTTTACGTTATAAAGTCAACCTGTAGCTTTGATATATAAAATTGATAGAATCTGAAGCGAGATGCAATATCAAATAATCTTGCTTTGTACGTTTTGAAAGACAAAATATACACCTCTAACACGCACTAACATTATAAAAAGTGCACTCGATTTTCTCTTTTCGATAAAATCGTTACCTATTTTGGGGGAATTTTTTCTTGATTCACATAATGGAAGGGGGAGACACGAAAATTTCTGAACTAATAGATTGATATGTTCTCCGTCCGTGGTAAAAAAAAATCGGAGGTTATTCATTTTCTACATCCAACTTATAGTTACCCATTTCGTCGACTTGATATCTTATTGTTCTGCATTACTTTGTAATAGATAAATTGAAAACTTATTCAAAAGTGATTTTAAAATTAAACACTTCGTAATTGAGAAGAAAATGGTCGTTTTATTTGTTTCTAATAACTTTTAAAAATTTTGTTACTATAGTAAACATTACAGTAAACATGTATCGCCTTCTCTAACAAAGAGCTTCGGTTCTTTTTTTCTATTTCAACTGGGTTTCCGCCTGCATTCATGTATGTCAAGACAAATTAAGATTTTAATCTGCTTCCTCTGGAACCATACACATGGGCTCGATTACCGGATATTTATATGTATTATTAATGTTTTTATGCTCCATTTATGGGCATAATGTTTTTCCTGGTCTGTGCGTGCGTTCGTCCGTTCGTCTGTTCGTTTGTCCGTTTGTCCAGCTTCAGGTTAAAACAACTTGAAACTTAGTACACATTTTCCCTATGGTATGAGCTTTTAATTCTAATGCCAAATTACATTTTTATCCCATTTTTCACAGTCCTCTATAAACATAGAAAATGATAGTGTAGATGAAACATCCATGTACTATATATATAGGGACACATTCATGTTTCAACAAATTTTCGTCGTATCGCTGTCAATTTGCATTAAAATTTTAACGTTATCAATAAATATTTCATTGTTTACGAGAAATATGCAATTTACTATCATTGTCATGAACCGAAAATACGGCCAATAGTTTAAAAAAAGAAATTTATGAAACATATTTATATCCTCTTACCAAGCCCCTATTGAGATAAACCCAACAAAAAGCTTTGAATACAAATACGGATATTTCTAAGAATTGGCGGTCATCCTATAAAAGTTACGGTCGTCCTTTATAAATTACAGTCAGTCTTTACAAATTGCGGTCATCCTTTACAAGTTACGGTCATCTTTTTACCAATCACGGACAACCTTGTTATATGTTACGGTCATCTTGAAAATATTTTGATTATGATTTACGGTCATCTTGACGATTTTTTCAAATCGAATTTCCCGTTTCATGCATATTTCTCAGTAGTAATTTGTGATTTCCGAGTGATTCTTTTATAAATATACATCGTTTCAATGTATGATTTGTAAAGAAAATAATATAGAACAGTGGCGGATCCAGGGGGGGGGGTTCCGGGGTTGCGCACCCCCCTTTATTTTTGCCGATCAATGCATTTGTATCGGGACATATGTTTTGCACCCCCCCTTTGCCCTGTTTGCCCTGGGTTAGCACCCCCCCCCTTTCGAAAATTCCTGCATCCGCCCCTGTATAGAAACACTTTAACAGACAATACAGAAACTGACCTAATTTTTCATCCGACATCTTGGGATGACCGTGAATGCAGTTACGGTCATCAGCTTTACCCCAGTGAGAATATGAAAAAAAGTTAAATCACAAAAATACTGAACACCGAGGAAAATTCAAAACGGAAAGTCCCTAATCAATTGGCAAAATCAAATGATAAAACACATCTAACGAATGGACAACAACTGTCATATTACTGACTTGATACAGACATTTTCACATGTAGAAAATGGTGGATTGAACCTGGTTTTATAGCGCTCAACCTCTCACTCCGAACGTCAAACTTTTCGCTAATGGTTAAGTCAGAAACAAATCTATTGATAATATTGAACTCTCAAACTTAGTTATCCTCAAATACATTACACGTAGAAAAATATCGGTTATCATGAATTTACTCTGTTTGAAAAATATCAAACCAAAATTGATTGTAATCGTGTCTTTTCTTTGATGTCCCCGCCGTAGCAGAGGGGCATTACGTTAATTTTACCCTTGTTCGTCTTTTAGCAATAGGTATAAATTGAATCAATTACATGTCATTTGCATTTGGCCGGAAAACATATAATTGGGTTAAACTTAAAACAGAGATTCGAGGCTTTTTCCTTGTTCAATTGATAGACTGCAAATAATTCAGTGCCACAGTTTGCGCTTTTCTTCAAAATGTTTGAACTTTTGTATTATATGACTTCCATCAGTTAATTATAAAATGTCAGTCAATATCTTCATATATGCAGTACATTTATAAATATAAAATTATCTACATACATGATTCAAAAACACAGGGAATACAGAAGGGTTTTCAACTAGAACATTTGTAAGTTTGTCGTAAAGTAAATTGATGCAAAAAAAATAATATTATTATATTGACCAGGGCGGATGCAGGAATTTTCGAAAGGGGGGGTGCTAACCCAGGGCACCCAGGGCAAAGGGGGGGTGCAAAACATATGTCCCGATACAAATGCATTGATCGGCAAAAATAAAGGGGGGGGGGTGCGCACCCCCGGAACCCCCCCCCCCTGGATCCGCCACTGTTGACGACGTAAGTTTTGATTCTAGTGATGATCATCGTAATTCAAAGTAATAAAACCCATGAACATTAAAAGTCTTTACCGTTAATTATCATACAATCAATTAAAAATTTCAAATCATAAATGATTAATAAATTGTCAAAAGTTAAAACCGAAGCGACTTTTGGAAACAAAAGCCGGGTGTTCATTTACTAGACTGTAGTTATAAACTGTATTATAAGACTTCCGTCAGTTTATTTATCAAGTGATATATCCTAATTACTATACATTTTCATAATTATATGTACAGCGTAGGTTTAAATCCTTTAAACATAGGGAATCCAGAAGGATTTCTTAACTGGATATGATCATTTGTAAAGTTGTCGTGTAGTAAATTGCTGATAGAAATGCAGACAAAAACACGTTTAGTTTAAAACGATTAAAAGATAAAAACAGACCCCAGATATTCTATACTGAATTTCCTGTTCTTATCAACAGTATGTAATCATTATAACGTACGTAAGTCTTGGTCAAGTAATAGGTCCATTTTACACTATCTATCTCTGATTTCCTGGTTGAAAGAAGAACAATGTATACGTAAGTCTCAAAAGAGGGAAGTGGGTGAGGGTATAGGAGTCAATTATTTAAAGATGTTTAAAAAGTGAGTACTTATGTTTACAAAGTAAGGACAACACTTATGTTTAGAAAGTGAGTACAATACTTATGTTTAAAAAGTGAGTACAACACTTATATTTAGAAAGTGTACAACACTTATGTTTAGAAAGTGAGTACAACACTGATGTTTAGAAAGTGAGTACAACACTTATGTTTACAAAGTGAGTACAACACTTGTGTTTAGAAAGTGAATACAACACTTATGTTAAGAAAGTAACCTATGTTTAGAAAGTGACTACAACCCTTATGTTTAGAAAGTAAGGACAACACTTATGCTTAGAAAGTGAGTACAATACTTATGTTTAAATAGTGAGTACAACACTTATGTTTAGAAAGTGAGTACAACACTTATGTTTAGAAAGTGAGTACACCACTTATGTTTAGAAAGTGAGTACACCACTTATGTTTAAAAAGTGAGTACAACACTTATGTTTAAAAAGTGAGTACAACACTTATGTTAAAAAAGTGAGTACAACACTAATGTGTAAATAGTGAGAACGCCACTTATGTTTAGAAAGTAAGTAAAAAAAACGAATCGTCAATACTTATTTCTTGTGACATTCAAAGACATATTCAATTGGCATCGACTTATGTGGTTATGATTTATTTTTTGCAATGATTTTTTTTATTGAAATAAACTAATTTTACATATTTCAATCGGCGGAGGACATTTGAGCGCATTGATAGGACATTTTAGCGAAAAAAATAGGACGTGTGAGCGCCAAAGTAGAACACATTTGAGCGCCAAAGTAGAACACATTTGAGCGCCAGAATTTTAACCCATTTTAGCGAAAATTTCAACCTAGAGTTAATTTTCATTTAAACGACACGAACAGAAACTTCGTATTTTCCCTGAATTACAGGCAAAATGTTAAGTTATAAAAAAAACCTCAAGTTTAATAAATATTAGCCAATGTAACTGAATTTCTAAAAACCTAGATTATGAATTATGATCCCCCCCCTGCATTTCTACGTCAGATTAAGTGTAACCAGGCGCGGATCCAGAGGGGGGGTTCCGGGGGTTGGAACCCCCCTTTTTTTTGGACGATCAATGCATTTGAATGGGGACATTTAATTGGAACCCCCCTTTGTCCTGGGTTAGGAACCCCCCTTTTCAAAATGGCTGGATCCGCCCCTGGTAACAGTAGTCAAATACACATGTAATTGTTTAGTTCCAACCGTGAAACTGCAAAGGCGGATGCTTCTCCGTATATTTGTTATAAATTAGTTTTCTACAAGTGACGAACAAAATTAACCGTTGGCATATGTGTCCATTAATCTAAAAATGTTAAAATGTCTGGGTTTTTTTAATTAACTTATGTTATAATTGTTCACGTTGTAAATAATGTTAGATTATACGGTGTAAACAAACCTTTCATTGCTAGTAAAAAGATGTTAAATATTTCTGTATACAAAAATTAACCGCACTATTTGAATCCTTTTCGTCCTCTTTATGTGTTCCGATATATTAGTATCTGAATTAATAATAAGAATAATAATGTGTCATACATTCTCTTCTAATTTTTGTAGTCAAAATCTCTGGATAACACACTATTGGTTACGACACAATACGGAAGTTATCATCAAATCATTTTTTCTCTAATTTTCTTTAATCTTAAGACAAGAAATCTGATTTCCTAGAAAAGGCTAAGAATAATACGAAAAACATCTTTCCTGTTATTGTGACACCAAACAAAATTATCAATAACAGGAATGAAAGACTAAAGATGTAACAACCTTAATGTCGGAATACATGATCTTCAATCAGATATATATTTAGTATAATGATAAAGTTGCTAATCGTCAAATTACAAAATAATACCAAGAAATCTTCTGAACACAAAGAACTTAGATGTTTATTTGCAGAGCTCTCTTATCAAACAACACAAACACAAATGGTATTAGTTTCCTTCAGTTACTGCGTGCATTCTTTGATATTGTATCTCCCCCTATCAGAGACGTCTCAACATACTTAATTTCAGTATTTGACCTATCCTTCATATTATTCTCCATACATGTAAAGCACTTGAAATGACGATAGGAAATAATTCAAATTTGTTTATCTCCCTTTTACCAGAAAATCTCAACTGAAAAGTAACTCTCATTACGAAAAACTTGCCCAGACACCTGTTTCTTCTACAATTAATAATTCTCAAAGGTCTAAACATAACTCACCAAGGATGCTCAGATCAGAATAGTTGGAAAGCCAAACAAGTACAAAGTAAAAGACTCTTCTCCCTCATAAATTCGTCCGAATTTAAAACATTTCTAATCTATCTACATAGCTAAATAAGAGACAAGTCAAAATGTAGGCTTGGTTTGCTCGCAGTAACTTCGATAACAAAAATCGTGAGTGTTGTCACTCCAACATTGATGCAATTTTATCATACAATGTTATCTGTCTCTTTGAATATTGAAAAAGTTAATAGAAAAGACAACGCATTCTTTTAGAAACAACAATTTGGCCAGATTCGACACAGAACAAATATGGCACGGTTGATATAAATATTTATATAAAATTATGATGACTAGCTGTTGAACGTCCATCGGTTAAATGCATATGCGGGGATGAGGACTTGTTAATGTCATAAGAATAATAACCAAATTATTCTGAGTCAGAGCCGACTAGTCTTTGTTCCTACATACACACGTTAGGGGATGAGAAGCAACTAAAACAATATAGTCTTTGGTTTTACCATACCGGGGTTCGGGCACACAACCCCTTGCACTCTTAGGCGAACATGCTACCAAGACACTACCAAGGCGGTTACTAGTATACATTAGAAGTTTTTGTATGTTTGCTTATAAGTCAACAATTCACCAGAGATCAAATAGCTAGAGGTAATAGTACAGCCTTCTACAATGAGATTTTAACCTTTAGCGTATAGTCAGATATCTTATGCATAAACAATAAACAACAAATATGACAGACATCAGCCATCGATAACTTATTTCGTTGTCTCATTGGAAAGCATACCACATCTTCTTTTTTTATCACTAAAATCTCGTGACTTCAGATAGGCACTCAAAGAATGTGAACAAACTTCCGCCTTAACAAGTTTTCATTTTGAGTTACACGAAAACTACAAGAAGTGATAATAATAAGCAACCATTAAAATCTTTTTTTTATCTTAAACTTTTTTCAATCTAAAAACTTTTATATCTAACACACTATCTTGAGTTATCTGCAAAGTAAATAATGTATATGTATTGTGCCAGTTTATATTATTCGTTGCTAATACAAACAATGACATGCAGCTATAAAAGAAATTATTTTCGTCAATCTTTGTATTTAGCTGTTGTTGTTGTCTTTTTTTTCAGAATCCAATTGCAAGTCCTTGTTATTTCCATATTTGGAATACATTTGAGTATTCAGCAACAAATACCAGGTATATTGAAATATTTACTGTTATATAATCATCTTAACCTTGTGTATAACAGCTCTGTTTTAACAAATGTAAAAAAGGGGATGTGGTTACTGGTATGATTGCCAACGGGGCACCTTTTCGCAACAGACCAAATGACGCAGAAATTAACAATTATGATCGCCATACGGTCTTCAACAATGAGTAAAGCCCATACCACATAATCAGCTTTAAAAGGCCCTGAAATGATAAATGTAAAACAATTCAGACGAGAAAAATAATGGCAAAATTTAGTTCACTTATAAATTCTATCATTTTTGGGATACGATTGCTTTCAAGCAATCTGTAGACTTATACTATTGGCTCAGGGCCATACCCTCACGTCAACCGTTTTATTCTAAACATTAAGGAACATTTCAGATTCTTATGATTGTCTTGCTTTAAAATGTAAAAAAAACAAAGGGATCGATCTTAAACAACTTTCCTATAATGTTCTTTTCATAATCTTCATGTTTGATATTTCTCTTGACTTATATGCGTGTTTTTAACAACACGGATAATCAGAATTAAGCAGTATTTATATTTAGTTTTTTTATAAATTTAGACACGTCAGAGGGAATTCCCCAGTTTTGATAAAAATGCGAGAGTTTTCTGAATTCCGATAAATCTATTTCTGTCATATATAAGAACTGAAGTGGAGTTTTTCTTATATGTCACCGTTATGAAACTGATATTTGATATTGTACTTCCATAAAGAAATAGAGAACCATCTAGGTCGTTTAATTAACATTTAATATACGTTCTTGCTCCAGGGTTTGTTTAGGTAATTATGCGCATGCGTATAGTTTTCTTGACTTCAATGGGGTATTAGGTTGAATGGTTGCTCTGGATTCCCCACTCAATTGATTAATTTAAAACTCATGGGATCCTTTCTATGTATTTTTGCTATTGAGGGTTATTGTTGTTGCATAATTTTAAATCATATGCATCATTTAAATTAAAATAAATGTAGTCCACATCGTAAAGGTATAACTACAACACCCTATCAGCCGAAATGGAGTCTTCCATATTATCGTTTCGAGTTGGCTTCCTTCCAGAAGTAACTTCCGTGAATTCTGAATCACAATACTATACAACACGTTGAGAAAAATTAACTCGTTCTGTCGATAAACGTCGTATTATATTAAAAACGATCGCAATTTAAACAGAGGAATGTGTTTGGAAAGGAGTCATGATCACTGACCCAAAGGAAATTTAATATTTAAGAGTTAGGAATGGGGTTCCTCCTAGAATTAACGTAGGAAAATAGGTGATAAGATACGAAGTGGAATACCTTCTCTTACTCTGAGTCTCAGTGACTGCTGTGGAAAGTAAACTTGGAATTGATAGTACAAAAATAAAACACAATAGGCCTAAGTTTATTGTTCATACACTTTTATCCGGGATTGGCTAATTGTAACTATTCAGATTACGTAAATTACATTTTACATGTCTTACATGTGCAGTTGAA
Organism: Mytilus edulis; assembly: GCA_019925275.1. Lineage (NCBI taxonomy): Eukaryota > Metazoa > Mollusca > Bivalvia > Mytilida > Mytilidae > Mytilus > Mytilus edulis. The sequence continues at coordinate 65,715,709 of CM034357.1, read as the reverse complement.
TTAGTTTTGAAAATAATATTATCCAGCTACATGTATGCATGTGTCAATGAAAGCAATGGCATTCGTATCCCTCAGAGCAATCTGCTCTTTGATTGTTTATACCTTCATGTGTTTTCATTGGCTACGGCTTTAGCCTTTCAGCTACTAATGAGGGTCACTCAAATCTTCTTAAATGCGACTAAAATACAATTCTATTTTTAAAAAAATCAATCCTTCATGAATGTTTATCTGTATCAAAACTGAACGATATAAAACAAGATGATGTGGTATGATTTCCGATGAGACAACTTTCCATTTGAGACTAAAATACGTAGAAGTAAGCGACTATAATGAGTAAACCCTATACTGCATAGCATCTTTAAAAGTCCATATAATGGCATATTAAACAATTCAACGAGAAAACTAACGGCCTGAATTATGTACAAAACCATAAACAATAAACAAATATGATTCATACAGCAACAAACGACATTCACCAAAATACAGACTTGAGACCGGTAAATACAGAATGAAGCGGAGTTGAAAATGCTACAGGTAGCCATTGCCCAATGCTTCATATGCTTAGGATCATTGGCAAATGTAGAGATTCCATAAAAGATAATTTGATCTGTTTAAAAACATTCAATTTATGCATCAATGTACATCTATAATACTAAAATTACGAGGTCCAATTTGTCAGCCGTCATCACGTAAAAACGACGAATCACAGAATTCAACTTTATATATAACTAATATAGTACAAAGGTGTAGATTAAAAATTACACCACTCCAGGCCCTTTTGTTTTCCACGTAATTAATATTGCCAATAATTAAGAAGTTCCTGGTCGAGTCTGCTACCGATACCAATAGTATATTCACCTGTTACCTATTACCTTATCTGTACGTTCCGCATCTGACAGGCGCACCACCAAACGTTGTATTCAGGATTAATATGCTATATACACGGGTCATAACCACAGGGTTAATTTGACACTACTAAATTGTAAAATTGTTACCTATTGTAGTATTTTAATCAGTAAGACTTTCCAAGATAACAATACGAAGAATACTAAAAATCTGGACTAAAAATAAGGCGTATAGGTACAGTTTTCAATTTGTTAGTGGGCATGACGTAAAACAGCAAAGCAAAGAATTCAACTTTATTTATAACTTATATAGGACAATGCTGTTGATTAAAAAATACTCCATTCCAGGACCTTTTGTTTTCCAAATAATTAATATTACCAATAACTGATAAGTTCCAGTTCAGCGGGTTCAAACAGAAAGACTTGAAAGTAGAGAAAAACTGTGTATCTTATTATCGACATGACTTTATCAGATGACAATACTAATACTAAAATAAGGCTTGCGCATAGTTATATACTTTAATTCAGTCACGGACCCGTGATATCACGGGTGTGTTCTAGTATTTTGTAAATATATAGGAACAATCCAACTCTTTTGTAAACAGGATGTGACACAAGGCCAGCAGATGTCATATTTCTGCTTGACAGTTCAGGTAGTGTTGGAGGAAATTTTAACACAGAAAAGCAATTCATTGTAAACTTTACACAGGCTGTGCATATAGGACCTAGCAAGGTTCAAGTGGGCGTTGTCAGGTATGCATTCAATGCTGCTACAGAAATAAGTTTGAATGATTATAGTTCTGAAGGACCTTTACGTCAAGCCATAAACAACATACCATATATATCTGGAGGTACAAACACAGATTCTGCTCTTAGATATATATTCTACAATGGATTTACATTCCAAGAAGGGGATAGATCCAGTGTTCCTAATTTTCTAGTGGTTATAACCGATGGATTTTCTTACAATGTGGATGCTACAATCAAAGAAGCAAACAGAATTCATCAACACATGACAGTTTATGCAATCGGGGTAGGCAACAGCATTGATATTAATGAGCTCTCACATATAGCAACGAATAGAAATCATATGTTTACCGTTCCTGACTACAATGCTTTACACACACTACAGACTGAGCTCCACCCAATAGCATGTAATGGCAGTAAGTATCAAGTAATTGTTTTACTTCACGTTAAAAATATATTGACATTGATGAAACTGTAACGTAAACATTACAGCTTTATTTTCTTTCCTTGGGGTTACTTTTTATACCCCACGCAACGAAGTTGCGGAGGGTATAATGTTTTTGACCCGTCCGTCCGTCCGTCCGTCGGTCCGTCCGTCAGTCCGTCCGTCAGTCCTGTTTCTTGTCATCGCAACTCCTCTCAAACCGCACAACAGAATTTCACAAAACCTTTTTATATGAAAAGGACATATTATGTAGTTGTGCATATCGACAGGAAATTGCGATTCAATTTTTTTTCTGGGAGTTACGCCCCTTTGAACTTATTTGCTTCTATGTACTATTGCAACAGTTTGTCATCACAACTCCTCTCAAACCACACAACAGAATTTCATGAAACCTTTTTCAGATAATAAGGAAATACTATGTAAATGTGCATATCGACAGGAAATTACGATTCAATATTTTTTCTAGGAGTTACGCCCCTTTGAACTTATATGCTTCAATGTACTACTGCAGCAGTTTGTCATCGCAACTCCTCTGAAAATACACAACATAATTTCATGAAACCTTTTTAGATAATAAGGACATATTATTATTGTTATTTATGTATTATTGTCATTTTGTTTATTTTTTTTGGTTACATCTTCTGACATCAGACTCGGACTTCTCTTGAACTGAATTTTAATGTGCGTATTGTTATGCGTTTACTTTTCTACATTGGCTAGAGGCATAGGGGGAGGGTTGAGATCTCACAAACATGTTTAACCCCGCCGCATTTTTGCGCCTGTCCCAAGTCAGGAGTCTCTGGCCTTTGTTAGTCTTGTATTATTTTAATTTTAGTTTCTTGTGTACAATTTGAAAATTAGTATGGCGTTCATTATCCGCACTGAACTAGTATATATTTGTTTAGGGGCCAGTTGAAGGACGCCTCCGGGTGCGGGAATTTCTCGCTACATTGAAGACCTGTTGGTGACCTTCTGCTGTTGTTTTTTTCTATGGTCGGGTTGTTGTCTCTTTGGCACATTCCCCATTTCCATTCTCAATTTTATACTATGTAGATATGCATATCGACAGGAAATTACGATTCAATTTTTTTTCTAGGAGTTACACCTCTTTGAACGTATTTGCTCTAAGGTACTACTTCAACAGTTTGTCATCTCAACTCCTCTCAAACCACACAACATAATTTCATGAAACTTTGTAGATAATAAGGACATACTACGTAGATGTGCATATCAACAGGAAATTACGATTCAATTTGTTTTCTAGGAGTTATGCCCCTTTGAACTTATTTGCTTAAATGTACTTCTGCAACAGTTTGTCATCGCAACTCCTCTGAAACTACACAACAGAATTTCATGAAATTTTGTAGATAATAAGGACATACTATGTAGATGTATATATATACAGGAAATTATTATTCAATATTTTTTCTTATACAATTTTTTTTTCTTATACTTATTTAATTTCTCCAACTGACAATGTGGGGACGTGGGGTTTAGTTTAAACATATTTTATTTACTCAAAGTAAAATGAATTGGACACAAGTAAGCCATACTTATGAAGTCCGCTCCGAATGACAATAATTTACAATACAATATTAATATGAGCATGCAATATCAAAATAAACAATATTTTACGAGTCTATCAATTGAGAAAAACAAATGAAACAGAAGTAGATGTAAACATTGAAAACGGTGATGATGATGATGATGATGATGATGATGATGATGATGATGATGACGTGAATTTACCGTAAATACATTTTCTACATAACAAGAAATCTCTCAGACCTTTTGATAAATTCGAATACGTGTTTGAATATATTCACATTTTGTTCATACGAGAGATTCGGATTACCAGATGTAAGTAGCTTAACATTTAAAATAAGGTCATCAGGAAGCCATCTTAGATTATTCATCAGAATTTCTCTCTGGTGTAATATAAAGAGCAGTCGAAAAGGAAATGGTGTACAGTCTCAATGTTACATCCACAAAAGCAAGATGGATCAGCAATTATATTGACTCTAAACAAGTCATAGTTCAAGAAAGATGAGTAGCATCTAAATTGTGTTAAAATCATATTTAGTTTCCTCGGTCCATATAGAAAGTGCTTTGGTACATCTTTATTTGGGGTATTTAAACCGTTTTAATTGGATTTTAAACTTTGCTATAGAGTCTGATTTTCGAAGGGACAAATCGGTATGATTCCATAGGTTAATAGTTGATGGTATAAAAGATTCTTTAGTAAGAGATAATCTACAAAAAGGAACAATGATGTCATTGCCATTTCTCAAGGGATATGTAGTTGTGCTCTGTACACTAGGTGGAACAAGTTTGCATAGATAATCCGGAGCTTGGTTATGTTGAATGCTATAAAACATTTGTAATTTTCGTCTTTTTCTCCTGTCAGCTAAAGTTTCCCACCCAATTTCCTCATACAGAATTTCAGATTTTGTAAATATAGGCAAACCAGTAACTATTCTAGCAGCTTCTAGCTGCAAACTTTCAAGTTTATTAACATATCCTATCCCGCAATTATCCCAAACTTCAGTTGCATATTCAAAAATTGGTCTTATAAATACTAAATAGAGTTTTTCTAAATTTTTCCTACAAAGCTGATACTTGAGTTTTCTCAGGATATTTAAATGTTTCGTAACACTGATAATCAGATTGTCTATATGACTGTTCCACCGAGCATCAGAGCAAAACGTTACCCCAAGGTGTTTGTGAAATTTTGTTATAGGGATTTCTTTATCATTTAAGCAGAATTTTAAAACGGGTGCATCTTTATTTGAAAAAATCATTATTTCTGTTTTGTCTGGATTAAAAGACATTAGCCACCTCCGTGACCACTCGTTTAGCTCTTCGAGGTCACGATCAATAACAGTTTTTATTTGCTCTTGGTCGTTTCCCCGAGTAATTAAACGACGTGGGGTATGTGAGCGTGCTCACTAAGGTTCGTTAATTTAATTTAAAAAAAATAAATAATTCAGTACAAAACATCGTGTCGTACAAGAAGTACAAAAGCTCGTTATGCAGTTTCGACATAGTTGTCCGACCTTGATAAATGAAAGATTGCAACATGTAACCTACGGAAAAGTTGTTTCATGACTTTATTAACACCAACAAAGTCGTCCCCTTCCTTATACATCCAACACAGTCAAATAACGCATAAGTAAGCAATAGTTTCACCAATGAATTAGATATTGGAGCCCCCTGATTTATTTAACTAAGCACCCTTTAAAATAGAAGTTTGCTTAAGTAAGATTAGACATAAAAAGTTAGAGAATAAATAGGCAAGCATGTGAGTGAAAATTGTTTTAATTCAAAATACGACGAGGGTTTTGCATCTTCTGCTTTGTGTATCGCCTTATAATACGATTATTTTTCAACTGCGGCAATTGCTAACACCACTTATTAGAAGAATAATGTGATTTTTGTTTGTCCTTATCATAATTATATATCAACAAGTATTTATGTTTTAGTTGATTCTAATGCTTTCATTCAGGGGTTTGTTTATATACAATCTTTTGGTCTTTGTTCATTAGATGTTTCATGGAAATTATACTTCATCTCCTTATTTATGTATATTTATTAGATAATGGATGGGGTTTTTTTCAGTGCAAACAACGACACCACCAACAGTACAAACAGATTGTAAGTAAAGTCAAAGGACCTAAGTATTGACTGCGAAGCAACAGAACAAGTCTCTAAATTTCTTTATTTTTGAAATTTGATATCTTTTAAAAGGATGGAGTTAATCCACCGGGCGCTGTTGAAATAAAAATCAATAAATACACAATGATTTCAGGATAAATCCAATGCATGTTAAAACATTTGTGTCATGCAATAATGTTTATAACGCTTCTTTCAAACGTTGGCGTCTCCAAACAATTCATAACAAGTACTTGAACAAAATCAACTAACTGAATTGCAGAAAAGGAGTAGGTCCAGTACTACCCTTTTTTGGTCCCAAAATATAGCAGTTTTACAAAATTGTATAAAAAGGTAAAGCTATTAATTTAAAAGTAGAATACTTCTGCTACATAGATATGGGCTGTGACAATACAATGCAAATATATCGGGTACTAGCATCATTGAGTCATGCTAAATTACTGAAATCCTTGAAAGTTTTGCATTTTTGTTCAATTTTTAGACGTTTTCCCTTTAAAATGGAAGTGGCCGCATTTGTGTTCATTCTTAATATTTAAATGTAAGTTGTAAATATGTAAATACATAACATATATAAAGGTTGAGAATGAACACGGATGCGGCCACTTTCATTTTTGAACAAAAACCATCTGAAAAGTGACATATTATGGCATATTTGATAGATTTTTCATATTTACGCTTGAATTGGGGCGTTTTTAGTGACTAAAGCAGTTAACATCTTTCACATATACTAATTGATCGACTAAAGTAGACACTTAAGTGTTTAGAAAGTGTCCAACATTTTCATCAGATGAACCTGGAATATGAGCCAAAATCGGTCTTTACCGACCTTCTCCTTAGTAATGTTTTTTGTGTGTCTATTTTGAAAGTAATTTCTATACATAGTAGCTAAAATACATTATGAAGTTATACAGAAATGATTTCAAACGATATACAATGTTTTGGAAATGACTGGATTTTTGATTGAGTATAATACTTAAGTTAGAGTTTTGTTTTGTGCTTTGTGTCTATCAGATGAGCTTATCCTTTCTCAACAAGTTCAACGCATTTTAAAAGTTTGTTCGATGATGCACTGTTACACTAATGTTTCAGGTTAAGGAGATGGTTGAGCATTTGCTGAAATATTTAAAGTTTTTTTTTTTATTCCTTTTTTTCTTTCTAGCTTGTTCTAGTTCACCCTGTGTACATGGTAGATGTTTCCACGATTCTTCAAGTTATGTATGCATTTGTCAAACAGGATACAATGGAAAAAACTGTGATACAGGTACGACAGATACTGTACTGGGATATATATTAATGAATAGGAACCAAAATTATCACTAATCCATTTCATGTATAAAAAGCATAATATGGTGGGGTGGAAAACCCATTTGTTTACCCATAGAAAGACTGAACTCACATGGCATGTCTAATATTATATTATACATGTAAAAGAGAAGTTAATTTCGATTCTACAGACATAGTTATAAGTATACGTTTTGAATTGCTTGACACGTTTTACGCTTGTCGCGTTTTGGTCACTCCTTGAAACTTGATATATATAACAGGTAACAATAAGAGCTGGCAATAACAATAAGTAACAGTTTCTCTTGTTTAAAATCTATTTATTCAAATATAAATATGCTGAATTTTTTTTTATGTTACATTGTACTTGTGTCTTTGGATGCATGATACACGACTGATGACGTACATATGTTGTTTTGATATCCACTTAATTTAAACGAACTACAGTAACTGTAAATTCAAAATGACTTGCAACAGAAAATAGCCTCCTCCAAGAGAAAAAAAGTAAGTCTAAAAAATGAATCATAAATTGTATTAACTTTGCTTTCGTCGGATTCATATTTCAGTTTTGTCTTCTTCTTGCAACAGACCTCAAACTAATGGTTACTTGATATTATTGTCTATAATCATTCAGGCGTATATTCAAGAATGAACACAACTGATATGAAACTCACTTATAACTATTCGAAAGCACTTGTAGTTTGTTTTGTTTTAATTTTATGGTTTTATTTAGGGGGGGGGAGATATTCTAAAGTGCAATAATTAATTTCTAAACTGAAAGTTTGATGATTCTTTATCCTGTAAAAAGTAAAAACACAAAAATATTGAATTAGTTATAAAAGATATTTCTCCAGATACAGTCATTGTGAATGAATATATTTCTATCTGTGGTAGTACATGGTTCCTAGACAATAATGTATTCTTAACACGTTTGGAAAACAATTACAATATAAGTTGATATGGCAACATTTCCGCTTTTTTACATGACTTTTTGAATAAAATCATATGAGGAGAAATTTACCGTACCTCTTTACAGTATTTCTTTTTTTTAATTTGACGTTGCATAGGTTAAGGACATAGTCATTGTAAAAAATCCAACTAAATTATGATAAAAGCAAGACAATAATGATATCTGTTTAATATGTATTCATTTTCATGAGACAGATGTATGCAGTAGTGCACCGTGTCAGAACGGAGGAAAATGCTACATGCATGGTGCAGATTATGTGTGTGTATGTAATAATGGATACTTTGGTAAAAACTGCCAGACAGGTAAAATAATTGTACAATTGATATGACTGAAAAGGGTATAATTCCATAGCTTTCTGCATACTCCATGATAAGTTTTATTTGTTGAAAGTGTCCTTTCTAAGATGTAGCACTTGACTCTCATTATACAAAAACATTAACGTTACTAATTTTACTGCACCAGATACGCATTTCAACAATAAATTAGTCTTCAATGATGAACGTGAACAACATATTTAGTTATAAAATCACAATTTCATGATTGATACTATAGCACTTCAATGTATTGCTATGTGTTTATTTAATCTACATTGGCTATACGTATAGAAAGAGGGTTGAGATTTCATTAAACATGTTTAACCCCACCGCATGTTTGCACCTATCTCAAGTCAGGAGACTCTGGCCTTTGTTAGTCTTTTATTTTTTTAAATTATTTTTGATTCAAGTATTCACAACAAGGTGAGTGTGTGTAGCTTGAAAAGAAACATCTCACTTTCTATTGTGGGACTGTTATGAAAGTATTGTTTTAACAGTTACATTTACCTGTTTCATTATATAAAGGTAGTCCTTTTTTTTAAATTTCAGCTCCAACTCAAGCACCAGGTATGTGCAGATTTTTTGTCACATTTGTTGCAAAAACTTCCATCGTAAATATTTTGGACAAGGTCGATAAGAAATTGGACAAACATGTTTAGCCTTTTACAATTTTTTGGGTTAAAACATGTTTCCTTTAGTTTCATCATATTAGTAAGGTTAGAAAATAGTTTGTAACTTTTTAACTTTTTTGGATTCGAGTGTCACTGATGAGTCTTTTGTAGACGAAACGCGCGTCTGGCGTATATATAAAATTTTGTCCTGGTATCTATGAGGAGTTTATTGATATGTAGAAATGTGTTCAGTGAATGTCGAATTTCCAATTCAATGTTTGTTCTCCTTTATGTTTTCCGATCTAAAGCTAGGCTTAAATATTAATAAATAATAATAATAATGATTTAATTTTGGTATGTCTAATATTAGAGGCATCCTAGATAAACTTGACATGTTTGACACTGGTTGTTTCCTTAAACGTAAGCGGCTTCAATCCTAAATGACAGTTTTAAAATGTTTGATTTGAAAACACAAAATCGATATTATTGACTATGACTTTGTTGCAAAAACTTTGAAAAGCGGTTTACTTTAGCTGCCTTCTACTGTTGCCTTTATTGAAATGATTACACATTTTTAAACCTTGTTAACACATTTTTAAATAATTCTCTCCTACCCTTTAAAGTTATGGTATTTTTTTTATTATTTAAAAAAAAAAATGAATATCAAATAATTACGGACAAAATGAAACCGAAAAGACATGAAAAATATGTAAAAAAAAAATAATTTGTTACTGACATCAATAAAAGTACAAAACACAATTGATAAAGATGTCAAGAACTAATTAACGATATAAACTCACCTTATCGTATTTCTTTAAAGCCAGTTTATAAACATAGTTTTGCATACCAGTAAATGTGTTAGGGTTATCATAATTATTTCTTCAGAAATTCAATATCTTAACATTCGTTCAGTTCCTAGAAATTTTGTAAATTAAAATACAGTAACCTAAATCCCACATATGATGTAACCACATTTTTTTCTACAAGTAATAAAAAATTGAAAAGTGCAGTCATGTTTTAAATACAACCTAAAATTGAGCATTCAATAAATAAGTAAATTATCATTGCAAGATAAAACCAAGACATATGAATAAGATTGACGGAAATTGCGACACTGCATAAGTTATACGGACACTTTCACGAATTGGTTAAACACTCTTGCGACAAGTTGTTGATCTTTTGGAATTTTGGATCCTCAATGCTCTTCAACTTTGTACTTGTTTGGCTTTATAGATATTTTGATATGAGCGTCACTGATGAGTCTTATGTAGACGAAACGCGCTTCTGGCGTACTAATTATAATCCTGATACCTTCGATAACTATTTACACCACTGGGTCAATGCCACTGCTATTTTCTTATCCCAGGTATAGATTACCTTAGCCGTATTTGGCACAACCGTTTGGAATGTTCGATCCTCAATGCTCTTCAACTTTGTACTTGTTTGGCTTTATAAATATTTTGACATGAGCGTCACTGATGAGTCTTATGTAGACGAAACGCGCGTCTGGCGTACTAAATTATTATCCTGATACCTTTGATAACTATTTAGATATTTGTCTGATCTGTTATTTTACCAACTTCATGTCATTCCTGATTGTGATAATTTGACTGAGTGTGGAATCACATGATGGGCAATGTTTACCCTTTTACATACACCGTCTTTATCCTTGTTTCAAATTCGGTTCTTGTTTGTTACCTTGAATTGTATCTCTTCAATCGATTAATGAGGTTTGAACAAAGGAAAATTAATGATGACGCAAATTAAGTTCTTCAAATGTCATGATTCGACACGTGATTACGGCCATTTATTTTGTGTTGGTATACAGTTATCAAAATACAACTTTAGAATTTTACATACAACTATAGGTCATAAAGGTGAAAGGTCTGCGCCAAGTCAGGAATACGACAATTGTTTCCCATTCGTTTGATGTGTTTGAGTTTTTGATTTTACCATTTTGCAAGGGACTTTCCGTGTTGAATTTTCCTTGGAGTACGGTTAGTTCGTCTTTGTTTTTAACTTTTAACAGTTATTCTTTTTGGGCTTTGTCGCCCAATTTTGGGTATGACTTTGGAATGAAGTGTGTTGCATACACAACTTGGTCTATCTATCCGGTCAATGGACAGGAGCTCACTTAGCAAGTGTTTCATTCAATTCTGATCTACCCTTTCGTTGTTGTGTGTAAATATCAGCATACTGTAACCTAATAGAGTAAGAGTGTGCTTATTCTTGAAGAAAACAGATTCAATGTACGAAGGGGACGTATATATACACAACTGCTAAAATGTGCAATATGAAAATATGGAGATGTAGAATGATTGTCAATGAGACATTTGTCAACAACTGAAGGTCATCGTACGAAATTTGACAGTAACCAAACTTATTATGTATAGTAAGTTATGAAAGACCCCGGCATGACAAATTATAAACAAATGAAAATAGAAATCCGACTGCCTGATGTATTCTAAAACCAATAAAACATGTGTGAAAAAAGTACAAATATGACAGACATCATCCAAAGGCAACAATCTAATTATAAGATCTCGACTTTCGACAGATACACACAGAATGTGGCTAGTTTAAACATCTTTGCTCAATCTGGACAGTTGTGTAACAGCACAACAATTAAACAAAATAATTATATTTGTAATAGATAGCTGCAGTACAGCCCCATGTCAGAATGGTGGGACTTGTTATACGAGTGCCGCTGACTATTTGTGTAGGTGTAAAAATGGTTACAGTGGCAAAAACTGTCAAACTGGTAAGAATTATTATTCTTCACGACAAAAAGTAAAATCGTTTAAAAATGAAGGATGAATATATATAAAATGTGAGTTTGAAGTGGTTCTGTTTTTTTGTCATTTGATTACGGACTTTCCGTTTTGAATATTCCTCGAAGTCTGGTATTTTCGTTTTCAACCGGATTTTTGTGACAAAAATGTCGGTTATTGCTTTGGGGATGTACGGCGGGCGGGCGGCAATCAAATGTTGTCCGTGCATTAACTCATGAACCGTTCACCCAAAGCTTTTAAAATTTTTATGTTATTACTGACAACTATACAAAGGTCAAGTTCAATAATGGCGATTTTGACTTTTACCGTTCAGGAGTTATGGTTCTTGAAAGATTGAAAAATGGAGTTGTCCGTGCATTTACGCATGAACTGTTCTACCAAAGCTTCCCAAATTTTAATATGTTGTTACAAATGAAAGAATGGAGGTCAAATTCAATAATGACGAATTTGACTTTTACCGTTCAGGAGTTATGGTTCTTGAAAGATTGAAAAATGGAGTTTCCAGTCGTGTCCGTGCATTTATGCATGAACTGTTCTACCAAAGCTTCCGAAATTTTAATATGCTGTTACTGATGACAAAATGGAGGTCAAGTTCAATAATGACGATTTTGACTTTTACCGTTCAGGAGTTATGGTTCTTGAAAGATTGAAAAATGGTTTTTCCCGTCGTGTCCGTGCATTTTCTCATGAACCATTCAACCAAAGCTTTTGAAATTTTAATATGTTGTTACTGATGACAAAATAGAGGTCAAGTTCAATAATGACGATTTTGACTCTTACCGTTCAGGAGTTATGGTTCTTGAAAGATCGTAAAATGGCGTTTCCATTCAGGTTGTTGCATTTACTCATGAACCATTCAATCTAAGCTTTTCAAATTTTAATATGTTGATACTGATGACAAAATGGAGGTCAAATTTGATATTGACGATTTTCACTTTCACCATTCATCAGTAATGGTTCTTGTGATATAGCCAGGACACAAATAAATGTTAATAAATCCGGTTTGCTGTCGTTGTGACAGCCTTTTGTTTTGCTTTGTTATAGTAGTAAAGTACATGAAAATTGTAACAGTACTTTTCCCTTTCCAATATTTTCGCAATCCAATGATAACTTAGTACATTTGCTGAGACTGATTTTTAGGATTATTTTTTTGTGTATTACGTATTAGTCTTTAATCTCAAATGAAACATATTTATCAGCCAAGATACAATATATCGTTTTGAAGTTAAAAGCGTTGAATTAACTCATGAAATGTTTCAGGATTTATACTGGTACGCTAGACGCGCGCCTCATCCGCCAAAGTAAATATTCAAACATTACTTTTCACTTCGATGTACATCAGTACCATTGACAGGGTGTACTCATATGGTCCGAGACCACAGTTATTTCGTAGTGCATTTCTTTTAGACAATAAATGAAAAATTAAAAAAAATCACACCTGCGCTTTCTCAATAATATTTTTACAGTGTGTTGTACTACTTTTGGGACAAACTATAGAAAAATTATAGAAAACTTCATCAGCTCTTACTCAAAATATGGACAATTTTATGTTAAGGGGGTCTTGAAATCTTTTTACAGCTTCCGAAGTGCTAATTTTTTTTAATCTTTTTCAGCTTGACCAAATCACTACTTTACTTTAAATTTCATGACCCAAATTGTTTTACAGTGTCATTTCACCCCCTACTTGCTATGTTAGGCATACAACATAGAGAAATTAATTTGGAAGGGATATCAAATATATTGACAAGTAACACGGTTCCCACGCTGGGGACTATATTCGTGGACAACGAAAAACGAAAATCAAGCGAAAAACGAAAATAAAAGGACGACAATTGTAGTCTCGGAACTAATATCGTAGAAAAAAGAACATACCGAGCAGTATAATATGTAAGAAATACTTGAATCGATACCACACGTGTATTACGGTGACCATCATGAATTGGTTGACCGATACGATATCTCTGTGTATCGTTATAGTTGTCTGATCTGAAATATAATCGAACATTATAAAAAAGAAGATGTGGTATGTTCTTTTCTTTGTCTTCACCGTCATGAATTATTCATAAATGTTGTATGAAGGGTACTGCATGAATAACAGTAGGCGGTACTCAAAAATACTATTTTGCTTTGGAGTTCTGGCGCCTTCGTAGTTTTTGGTTCCTCACAGTTTATATTTACCATTTGGATAAATGATCTTCCAATATATTGCTTATTACTGGTGCGTCTTATCTATTCCAGCCCCGACAGCCCAAACAGGTATGTACATACAGATTTATTTTGTTTAATGTGTTATCACAAAGACACACGACACAGTTAAGTTTACGAAGATCACATTTCAAATAAAATTAAAAACCAATTGTTCAGAGAACAATTGCAGGTCTTTCTACATCAAAGAAATTTTGAAAAGGAGCTAGGTTCTTTAGACTGATGCGTTAAATAAATGGTTTTGATATGCTTTACAGTGAACTAAAGGAGATAATGTGCTACTTCCGGTTAATTAAATATTACTTCCGGTCTCATATGATAGCTTCTTTCACACTGATTCCAAAAATATATAGTTTTATATACTTTTGCCTGTAAATCCGGATATAATTGACCACTTCCGGTTTAGAAAAAGTAACCTCTAGTCTTTAGTGATAAGTAAATGTATTTGTGTTACAAAATATATCGATTCTGAGTACTTTTATATGAATAAAGTGCAAAAATAGCTACTTCAAGTTTTCTCAAGGTCACTTCCGGTTGTCATTTTTCAAGGTTATAAGTCACCTAATCTTTTGTACATGGTCAAATAATGAACGTAGTTGAAGTTATAATCAAATAACCTTATATAAAGACATTACAGTGGCACTAACTCCTATAAGATGCTATTAAAATGTATCGGACCAAATGTAACATATCTTCATTACAATAAAGCAAACATTTTGCACTTGTTCTTTTATATGTTCTTTCAAATTGTCAGAGAAAATGCAAAAACAAGCAAAAGTCACAATTTAGAACTTGACCTTGACCTTTTACCTTGATCTCATTTTCTACGTTAGGACCTATAGGCCTCAATAAAAACATTCAGGGTTATACGGTTAACGGTTGATGAGTTGAAAACACATACCGACAAATTTATGGTGTAAAGGTAGATAACTCCTATAAAATTTCATCGAATAGCTTCGATCTAAATTAGCCAAATATTCAAGAAGATGTAACGAACAATTTCGTAAAAGAATTTTGTCGATATATTTTATTTTGTTACGAAGGAGATGCACACAGATAAGAAACAGAGAATATGGAGATAACTCTTACAAAGAAAATGGTTCGGCTTAGCAGGATGAAATTTAAAAGTGCATAAACTATATCGATACAATATGGAAAATACTAAGTGACATATTGCGAAAAAAATTTATCGCTAGAAAAAAAATTTGCGGAAAAAAAATAAAATAATAATAATATTTGGCGGAAAAAATAAATAATAATAATAATAAAATAATAAAAAAACAATTGTTCAGAGAACAATTGAAGGTCTTTCCACATCAAATAAATTTTGATAAGATAATTTCTTCATACTGATAGGCTGAATAATAGTTTTATACTTTTGAGTAAAAAAGGGAGATAATATGCTACTTCCGGTGAAATGAATGTCGCTATCGGTCTCATATGATGGCTTCTTTCACACTTATTCCAAAAATATATACTTTTGTATGCAGAACGGGAGATAATTGGCTACTTCCGGTTTGTCGGAAGTCATTTGTAGTCTTGAGTGATAAGTGTTTGTATCTATATCACAAAATATAGGGATTCTGAGTACTTCTATATGAAAAAATGCAAAAGCACTCGTTCAAGGTCACTTCCGTGTATTTCTCAAGGTCATATGTCAGCTAACCTTTTGTACAAGGTCAAATGGCTTTATAATGATTTTAGTTGATGTTATAATCAAATAACCTTATATTAAGACTTTTTCAGGGGGACTAACTCCTATAAGATGCCTAAAATTGTATCAGACGTAATGTAGCATATCTTCATTTCAATAAAGCAGACATTTTGCACTTATCTGTTTTATGTATCTTTCAAAGTGTCAGAGAAAATGCAAAAACGAGCAAAAGTCACAATTGAGAACTTGACCTTGACCTTTGACCTTGACCTCATTTTCTAAGTAAGGACCTCAGGGCCTCAAACAAAAACATTTCATGCTTATACGGTTAACAATTTATGAGTTAAAAAAAAACATATCAACTTTATTTGGTAAGGTAGATAACTCCTATAAAATTTCATCGAATCGCTACGATTCAAATAATCCAAAAATTCCTGAGGATGTAAACGACCAATTTGTGAAAAGAATTTTGTCGATATCTTTTTTTGTTACAAAGGAGATGCACACAGATGATAAACAGTGAATAGGGAGATAACTCTTACAAAGAAAATGGTTCCGCTTAGCAGGGTAAATTTAAAAGCGCATTAACTATTCAATACAATATGAGAAATATCTAAGCGACATATTGGGAAACAAACATTAATCGCAAGAACAAAATTTGGCGGAAAAAGAAAATGATAATTAAAAACCAATTGTTCAGAGAACAATTGAAGGCCTTTCCACCAAAAACCATGTATTTTAATATGAAAGTAGTAAAATTAGGTTTAAAATGTCATTTCAATCGCAAAAAATAGCTACTTCCGGTTTACACAAGGTCACTTTCGGGTTTTGTCAAGGTTAAATGGTATGATACCTATTGCCAAAAGTCTCATGACTTTATCATGTATGCATATGAGGTAAAAGCAAAGATCAAAATCTAGAACGTCTAATTAAGTTATGACCTTGAGATCAATTTCAAGGTTATAAACCAAGGACCTCAAATCAAAAGAAACCCTAGGTCTTAGTTATATTTAGTTAATAAATTACATCCCATATGCATATTTTGAAATACAAGAGGGGAGAAATTCCCTTTTACGTTCAACGTATCCTTGCAATCAAAATTTAAGTGTTACGACATGTTTGCAACTAACAATTTAGTAAAAATAATTTGTCAATATCTTATACGGTTTTGGGAAATAAGTGAAAATAAGCCATATTCAATATTTAGAATACGACCTTGACCTTTGACCTTGACCTAATTTTCATGTTTTTGGACAAAGGACCTCAAATCAAAAGATCCGAGGTCTCTATCACATATGGTTTACAAGATAGAAATGCATATCACCTAAATCAAATGCATAAGGGGAAATAATTCTCATATAAAGTTTTCATATGCTTCGGTCAAAATACAACAAATCATGCGAAAGATATAACGAACAATTTTATTAAATAAATTTGTCGTAATCTTTTACGGTTGCGAAGGAGTAGTGGACACAAGGAAAACAATGTTTGGGGAGATAACTCCTACAAAGAAAATTATTCGGTTACGCAGGGTAAATTTCAAAGGCGCATAAACTGTTCGATATCATGTACCAAATATCTAAGCGACCTATTGCGAAACAAATATTTATTGCAAGAACAAAATTAGGTGGAAAAAAAAAATAATAATCAGAAGAAATACAATAGGTCTTTCCACAGAAAAGTGGAAAGACCTAATAATCTGAAGAAATACAATAGGTCTTTCCACAGAAAAGTGGAAAGACCTAATTAAAACATTAGTTTTTACATGTAGAATATTCTTGTTTTGCGACGATAGTCATCAATTAAGCGGTAATGAATAGTAATGTTTAATATATTGTATACAAATGCCAACATCGGTACATGGCTTTCACTGAACATACGTCTCTATAGTAAGTTTTAGAATGTCTTTTTAGAAAAGATAATATCATAAATATTATAAAAAAAGTTCGACGTCGAAGCAAAACAATGTATAATAAATCATTATTAATTAATATTATGTATGTAGATGGTGTTTTATATGTTTTAAAATATTTAATGTTTATATGTAGGGTTTTGTGTCAGTCATCCCTGTCAAAATAATGGAAAATGTTTTGAGAACAATCAAGGATTTGTCTGTGTTTGTGCCGCAGGCTATAACGGATACACTTGCAGTGGTTAATATATTTTTTGTTTCTATTTTAATTGTGATATTGGCATGAGTTCTTATGTTACCTTTTTGTGGCAGAACTTCTGTTTATCTCAGTGACAATTTTCCTGTGAATTCCGCATAAAACTGCAAAAATCTCTTTTGTTTACCACATCTTTGTAACTACTGAATTTCCTATGGAACTATATTATAAATTATACTTTATTGCAAAAAGTTAGACCCTGACGGGTTATATTATACGTAAAGCTGAAATTTTCTGAATACTAGCGGCTAATTCCAATACACGTACAAAGTATGCTTATCAATGTATATGTTTTCTGTTTTCTGTTTTTTGCAAATCCGCCGCCGCCTCAAACAAGAGCTACAATGTCATGAACATAACCAAAATGTGCGGAATTACATGGGATTCAATAATTTCATTGGTTTTCTACTGTTACTAGCATTTTTATTTTGCTATTTGATTTATAAAAACATGGGATTTTCAATATCCCATGGGACAGGGCAAAATCCCATGGGATTGACCATTATCCCATGGGATTTTGGTTAAATCCCATGGGATTTTTTTTTGTCCCATGGGATAATTGTAGTCCCATGGGATATTTGTTGTCCCATGGGACCAAAAAAATCCCATGGGACTATAATTATCCCATGGGATTTTCAATATCCCATGGGACAAAATAAAATCCTATGGGATTAAAATTATAATTTATATAGATATGAATATAAAGTTATGTGTATGTTACAATGAATGCTGTTTGGTACTAAAATGTTTTAAATGTATACAAGTTTTTTTATATTTTTTATATATACATATATATATTTTTGTTTTTAATTTTGTCACAAACATGTTTTTATATTTGTTTATATGACAATAAAGATTATTCTTATTTTGGAATGTATAATAATATTTACAGTCAAAGAGTAAAGTCCTTTCACTAAAACAAAATGATGAAATGTCTAAATAAATGAAAAAATATTGTTTTGAAATTATTGTCTTGTTTATTCTATTATCATGAAAAATAGAACTGAAAAAATATTTCATATTCTGACTGAATAGTTTACTCTTTTCATGAGGTAAGATTTTCTTTGTTATAGTTTCATTGCAACACTTGTATATGCAAACAACTTGAATTATATACCTTTGTGGTGTACATAATAGTATGCTCATATTTCCAAATTTATAATATAAACACTTTCTGTTATTCATGGGATAATGGTCAATCCCATGGGATTTTGCCCTGTCCCATGGGATATTGAAAATCCCATGTTTTTATAAATCAAATAGCAAAATAAATATAAAAGTAACAGTAGAAAACCAATGAAATTGTTGAATCCCATGTAAATTCGCACATTTTGGTTATATACATGATATTGTGGCTCTTGTTTGAGGCGGCGGCGGATTTGCAAATGAGTGTTTTGCAAATTAAAAGTGTCCAGTGTTTTATCATTTTATTTATGTTTTTCATAATAGGACAAACAATGTCAACTACCTGGATTCCTATCCCTGCTGTAGTAGGATGATGAAACGAATGATGCAGGATCCAAATCTTATTCAAAATAAAATTTGAATAGACAGTTAAATGTTGTTTTTTTTTTTATTATTAAATGTTATTATCTAAAAATGCCAATATACACAAGGCATGCTTTATGATAGACGAATAGAGCAAGTTATAGTAGTTGAATGTTACATATATATATTGTTTGGTAAAGTATTATAATTCCTACATATTGATCACTAGCCTTTCAACATTGAGGTTGCATTTCCTTTGAATTAATTAACACATACTTTAAAATCTGACAAGATGTTGACTGCTGTATCCCTATTTTGACATTTTTACCTATTATGTCCGTTTGTTTTGTTTACACATCTATTGTTGTCAATATAATGCTAGTTTATGCAACTGTCATACAAGTGAAAGAATTAGCTACCTTTTAAACCAGATTTATACGATGAAACAAAACATACTGCATAAAAATAATCTTCAAACTAAGACTGAATTATAAACTGATATTGGACATCGATTATAGGAGTATTTGATCGATCGGACGTCGTTCTGGAAATACTGAATGTCACATTGAACGTCGATTAGAGGATAAACATATTAACACATATTAGAGAATATGACGTCACATTAGACGCCGATTGATGATCGGACGTTGATTAGATACCGGAGGTCGGTCAAGTCTTACATATAAACTAAATGCAGGCGTATATATATACATAACTGCTAGTAGTCTGTTGTTATTTATGTATTATTGTCATTTTGTTTATTTTCTTGTCATTATTCTGACATCAGACTCGGATTTCTCTTGAACTGAATTTTAATGTGCGTATTGTTATGCGTTTACTTTTCTACATTGGCTAGAGGTATTGGGGGAGGGTTCAGATTTCATAAACATGTTTAACCCCGTCCATTTTTGCGCCTGTCCCAAGTCAGGAGCCTCTGGCCTTTGTTAGTCTTGTATTATTTTTAATTTTAGTTTCGTGTGTACAATTTGGAGTTTAGTATGGCGTTTATTATCACTGAACTAGTATATATATTTGTTTAGGGGCCAGCTGAAGGACGCCTCCGGTCCCGGAAATTTCTCGCTGCATTGAAAACCTGTTAGTGACCTTCTGCTGTTGTCTGTTCTATTGTCGGGTTGTTGTCTCTTTGACACATTCCCCATTTCCATTCTCAATTTTATGTTCACTAAGAGATTTTTTAGTGTATTATATAGTTTACGTATTGTATTATAAAATAACAAATGATTTATATTTATTTGTAAATAATAATTTATCACAGTTCGCTTACTGTAGTATATATAGAGGAACAATATTATCAATATATTATTTCTCGAATAATGTTTTCACCGGAAAAGGTCGTCATTTATGCACTTTCTAAGGACGTATTTTACTAGATTGAAAAGTACCGGTGTCCGTGCACCAATTTAAGTTCAATCATATTCAGGATAACATTCTACTGGGTAGTCTAGAAATAATTTGTGTTAAATATGTACTTAATCTCAATGTCCCATACGCGTACGACTGGAGGGAGGTCGACCAACTAATTTAGATTTTTATTAGCAGTTTCTTTCATGCAGTATACACGTAGCAAACTTTTCCGTCTTTTTTTTGATATAATAAGGCCGTTAGTTTTCTCGTCTCTTGTGGACAGTTGTCTCATTGGCAATCATACGACATCTTCTTTTTTTATATTTTCCATCTATTTGTTCGTCATGTGTTGGAAGTAAGGATGTCTACATTTTTTTTTACATCGGAACTGGCGTATACTTAAATGATAACAAACAATATAAATGTCACGCCCTTTAATTAAATCGGAAATCATTCACCTTCTGAAATCACGCTTTACAAAAAAATTAAATGATGAATATAATACAATTATTAACTTTTGATTTCAGTTGATACATAGACAATAATAGTGCATTGACTTGACCTATCAACGATATAAGGATCAGGCTTAGAAAAGGGAAATGCGAGGATCTGCCGAGCTTTCTCCCCGTTTCGTGCCACATCCTTATATCGTTGATATGTCAAGTCAATGCACTATTATTGTCTTTATACTGCAATCTAGAAAAAGCACATTTTCAATTGTTGTTTAATGTGTAAATTTTATATACTAGTATTTGTTTTAAATGTTTGGAAAATCCCCCTCAAAAAAGGGCTCATACCGGTATCTGGCGGAGAAATATTCAACGCAATGAAATGTACATAACCTGTTGAAACCCACAATCAATGATGGACGAATTCGTTTGAGTTTGGTCTCAAATATCAACATGTACAATAAGCATAAAAAGATAATGATTTATAGGTTTCAAATAGAAAATATTAACACGTGAAATATGTTTTTCCAAAAATTGCAAAAGAAATAAGTTAGAGTCATTCCACGCTTCGTTGTACTGTATAAATTGTGTAAAAACGAGTGCAGTATAAAATGATTTATTGGTCATTTTTGCAGAAATTCTATAAAATAAAAGTTTAAATCCTTTAGTTTCATGCTATTTGACAAATTGACACCATCAAATCATTTAGGGAAGTGGCCAAAGTACAGATTCTATATTTACAGATTTCACCTCTTAGGTTCGAGACCACAATTATTCCGTAGTGTAGAGGTATGATATTGGCAGAGGCAATCGGCTTTTAACATATATATATATATAATACAAAACGTATTATTTGTAAAAAAAAAAAAAAAAGATGACACATTCGGTGACTATTAAACAATAACTGCTATCAAAAGTCAGATTTTCGTGCCGAAATTTTCCGACCATGACTTTGATAAACAATATACACACTCTTACATGTCAAGTTTACAAGCGTATGATAAGTAAGATGATGTTTAATTGATAACGGATGCTGATATGTTTTTATTTATTCTTCACTCGGACGTTCGTTTGTAAGGGCGTCTATCATTGCGTTTATCATTGTACTGAGTTGCTTTCTTTTAAAATCGGTAGTACGATCATTAACTCTTTCTTCGAGCACGGTTTTCATCCTCGCATTTCAACAGTGCGAATGTCAAATTTCTAAGGATAAAGATATGTTGAGGTGTCTATAATATGCTACAGCAGTAAATTTTCTGTTGACTTGGATAAAAAACAAAAGTGTTTCTTTTCTTGTTTCGTAAATCATATAAACACGTGTTTTATATAGATATTTGAGATTTAGTTATATAAAGCATAGTTTTCTTTGAGTCAAAAGTAATGTACATGATTTACTTCTTTGTTTGTATGTAGTTTTTGATTTACTTTCAATAAAATTGAGAATGGAAATGGGGAATGTGTCAAAGAGACAACAACCCGCCCAAATAAAAAACAACAGCAGAGGGTCACCAACAGGTCTTCAATGTAGCGAGAAATTCCCGCACCCGGAGGCGTCCTTCAGCTGGCCCCTAAACAAATATATACTAGTCCAGTGATAATGAACGCCATACTAATTTCCAAATTGTACACAAGAAACTAAAATTAAAATAATACAAGACTAACAAAGGCCAGAGGCTCCTGACTTGGGACAGGCGCAAAAATGCGGCGGGTTAAACATGTTTGTGAGATCTCAACCCTCCCCCTATACCTCTAACCAATGTAGTAAAGTAAACGCATAACAATACGCACATTAAAATTCAGTTCAAGAGAAATCCGAGTCTGATGTCAGAAGATGTAACCAAAGAAAATAAACAAAATGACAATAATACATAAATAACAACAGACTACTAGCAGTTAACTGACATGCCAGCTCCAGACGTCAACTAAACTGACTGAAAGATTATGATTTCATCATATGAACATCAGGCACAATCCTTCCCGTTAGGGGTTTAGTATCATACCATCATAACATATATGAGAAGAACATAACCCGTGTCATGCCAACAACTGTTTTTAGAATAAATGTGTTTAGTTCCGATGCAAAGACCTTATCACTGACTCAATATTAACGCCAAAATATGCAATCTTTAATGACTTGACAACAGTATCGTAATTATATCCCTTCTTAATAAGTCTATTTAAAAGTTTTGTAAGTTTCGGAGGTGAATACTGACACCTTTGTGCTTTATAAAGAATATTACCATAAAAAATTGGATGTGAAATGCACGTTTATTTTCTTTAAAAATATATACATGTTAACATACTATTGACAAATCAGTAGTATTCATAAACATATGAACATAGGATACTGACCTTTTGCAAGTTCATATAAGCGAAATATTAAAGTAAAGATGTAGGAGACTAGTTGATATATATATAACGTAGTATCTCTTAAATGAAAATCCGCTTATCATTGCTATTTACACGTGCAAGTTTTATTAGACATTGTTTCAGCTGAGAATTATAAAATCAAAATTGGTGTCTCGATTTATGACGTTTGAACAGTAGGATACCACTGTTGCCTTTTTTTATATATCTCCTGCTGTTTGTGGTTTGATCTATCGTGTTTTCTCCTCTTGGGTTGATTTTTATAACCTACAACGTTGTCCTCTTAGCCCTTTTGTTTGTTTTCTAGTATTGAAACAAGTATTCCTGGATAACCAAGGATTATGTTGTTTAGCGTGAATAATCATGTCAATAACGTCATGCATTTAACAATGACAAAACAGCATAACTTATTGACATATTAATACTTTAGTCTACCTTTTGTCTGTTACATATTGTTAGGTTAACAGTCTAGTCTGGAGTAAAGCGAAAAAAAAAACACCGTGCCAAATTTAAATTGAAAACAAATATTCCCGTAAGTTGTAATAACTATCCTATTTCTTGATCAGTATGTCTGTTACGACGGTATCTCTTCAATTTCAAATACATTCTAGATTATCTAATTAATTTCCTAATCTAAAAATCAGGATATTTACAGATAGTAGTTTCCAGGGAAATAATTAATCTTTAGCTTGAAGATCGTTGTGGTTTATATTCTTTGTTTAAAAGTATGTAATCAATTGGTAACGGAAACAGCTGAAGGCCAGTAATTCTTTGAAATTGTAACATCCATATCTTAAAGCACTTGTCATATGTACAATATTGTCTGATATTTTGTCTGATCTCTTTAATGTGGTTTTTGTACATATTCGAGTGTAGTTAACTGTTATTTTTGCTTTGCACTGTTATTCGTCTATAATCTTTTATTTTCTGGTTGAAAATATAATTTAAACAATTGTTTTCAAAAATTGAAACCTAATACTATATTTTTAAAATCGGATATATCTTTAATGTTAAGCTCTGATAATTATTTAAATTTTCTCTTGCTTTCATACACTACATATACAGTCCCCATGTTATGAACTTAAAATGACCTAGTTTTGTCAAAATGTGTCTGAATTTTGTCTTATCATTTTACAAAGTATACGTAGTAGTTGACTTAGTCTCAACATATTCGCAACACTTTGATTTCTTCTTTACAAGTTGTATACATTCTGAATTTATCTCAACACATTCTAAACCTTTTGTTTTTCGTGACACATTTTCAATTTGTCTAAAAAGATTCCTAGCATTTACGTTTTCTAAAAAATGTTTAGAACTGTGTAATATATAAAGTAAAAAGAAAAGTATGTAATCCAATGGCAAAATAAAAAGCTAAACCCCATTAAACGAATGGATAAAAACTTCCATATTCCTGACTTGGATTTTGAATTCATAAAAAAAACCACTTTTTTTGTGGCATCTTACCTCTTAGAAAAAAGTAAATTGATAATGCTTTTTATGTCCTTTCTTTTCTAGGGGAACTTGGGATTTGTCATATTTTTAAGCTTTTATAATTTTTTTGTCAATTACGTACAAGGCCAATATATGGTCATAAGACGTGTCCGCAAAAAGTCGCAGAATGTAAAACAAAGCTAAGCATAGGACAGTACTAGCAACGAGTGTCACAGGACCATTCTTACATATTTATTGAATAAATAAAAATATGTGAAGAATTTTAAAAAGTTTAAGTTAAATGTTTTTCGATGTAATTGTTGTCCTCTGTGAGACAAATATTATATATTGGTCAACACAAATATGAGACGGTAATTTAAAAAAAAAAAGTTTGATACAAATTCAAATGTGTGT
Source organism: Mytilus edulis (assembly GCA_019925275.1). Taxonomy (NCBI): domain Eukaryota; kingdom Metazoa; phylum Mollusca; class Bivalvia; order Mytilida; family Mytilidae; genus Mytilus; species Mytilus edulis. Next base: position 65,690,491 of record CM034357.1, on the reverse strand, counting down.
ATATCATTTAGAATGTTTGGAAACAAACTCAAAAATGTTAAAGAGTGACAAAAGATTACTTCAATCTCGGAAGTCGAAAAAACACTGGACCATGCCATTGCAAATAAACCCTGTAAAACAAACAAGTCTACAAATCACAACATAGAATAAAATGAGCAACTCGAGCCCTATTTGAAAGCGGGGTGATCACAGGTAATCTGAAAAGGTATAAAGAGCATGCTCTAGATGTGGCGTGCATCATGTTGATCATGTAAGTATACACGCGATGAATAGTCGGTTTTCTTTTTGCTTTAAGGTTTTTAAGAAAATATACTCACCACCATCTACCAAGACAAAGCAGAATGATTAAACAATAATCAATTGATATTAGTGAAAAGTATTACTTGCAATCTTGTGACGTATTGTAATTTTACCATACGGGGAAACTAGGCGAAGACTTGAATACACTAGAAAAACACGTGTTGTACTTTAATTGTTTTATTGTTTTATCCAAACTAAATCAATAAAATTTCATAAAGCAAATCCACATATTAAAGTCCATAAATCAATAACAACGGCATGTTCATCGGAATGTGACAATACGGGGTCCGTATTCTATCGTTCGGAAAATTTAATCCTCACTGTCAAACTTTCTTAGTATATCTTTTTATAACAAATGCTGAATTACTTGAAACACAACCAACTGTCATTCGTTATGTCATGCCAAGTTATCTGACATTACCCGATGTGCCCCGTGGTTTTTGTTTTGCACGCTTCTGGGTGATTGTTGAGCTAAATTATGACACGACATGTTTGATTTCTTTGCCAGATTTATAATTTTATTGATATTATTCCATGGCTTTGATCTCAAATTAACAGATGCCAATAGCTGTTAAATCGTAGCACTAAGGTTCTTATGATATTTTGTTTACAATTTGTTGATTTATGGTCCGCAAATTGTCCAAAAAATGTCATAAGAACCAACAGCTCAGCTGTTAAGTTGTGGCGTGATCTTCAGTGAAAAAAAGTTTGGTCAAATCGGCGTCTTAACTTGCTTGGGGTGAGATTGTTTTTATTGCGTGTTGAAGACTTCAGTGTGACTTTGGAGATGAACAAAAACAAATTCAACTTTGTACGAAATTTTTGTATTTATTTGTTGTCGGTCTCCAAACGTAAATGCTTTGATTGTATTATGTTGTAGCATTAACAGGGAAGAGTAACGATGTTCTTAGATGGAGGTGATAGGCAACATAACATATCTTACTCAATTATGTAAGTACTCTCAAATCGTATTTTCTTGTTAATTCGACCTGTTGATAATGTTTATAATGCTTTTTTTGTTATTTTTTATTTATATGGATCTTGTCTGTACACCAGCTTTGATTATTTGTAATATCCTCAATTTTTCACTTATTCTTACAACATTTGTATAAACTTCAAGATTATAAAAAACCGGTTTTTTTCTATAGTGAACATTGATTGGTTAAATATTTCTCAGTGTGTTTGAATTTGTTTGTCAGCTTTTTGGTCATGAATGTTTGTCTCTAATATTTATTTAACTGTGTTTTTGTATTCAGATATCGCAGATCAAATTTATTCGTTCATTGTGTAATCATACGTTTTTTTGATTGAGTTAAGTCTGCCAATTGATATTTTATCGTATGTTTTTCTATGTTGTGATGTTATGCTATTGTTTCGGAAAAAGGGAGAAGGTTTGGATCCATTAAAACGTTTAATCCCGCTGCAAATGTTTGCACCTGTCCTAAGTCAGGAATCTGATGTACAGTAGTTGTCGTTTGTTTATGTAATATATACGTGTTTCTCGTTTCTCGTTTTGTTCATATAGATTAGACCGTTGGTTTTCCCGTTTGAATGGTTTTATACTAGTAATTTTGGGGCCCTTTATAGCTTGTTGTTCGGTGTGAGCCAAGGCTCCGTGTTGAAGGCCGTACTTTAACCTATAATGGTTTACTTTTTTAAATTGTTATTTGGATGGAGAGTTGTCTCATTGGCACTCACACCACATCTGCCTTTATCTATGTGAATCTAATTTATGTATTGATTTAGCTTAATTTATTTTTGTTAATTTTTGCAAGATAACTTATTTTCAAACAGGTAAAGAAAAATTAGAGAATTTTTATAACAATTTGACAAATTTATATTGTTCACATTTATATTTTGTTTTCTTAACTGCTGTCTGTTGTTTACAGTTACAAAACAAGTCTGCTTGAAATACAAAATATAATATATTACTCAAGGTTTTTTTTCTGTTCAGACATGTAAATTGCCTTATAGAATCAAAGAATTACAACTGCAATAAAAAATAGCTAATATCATTTTTTTTTCTTTATCAAAAAGAGCTGGTAGTCGTATCATATCTGAAGAGGAAACAATTATCTATCAGTATGATCGTTATTATAGGTAAAATGATAATGACATAATACAATCAGTTTACAGATCATACATACGAACTCAGAATATATTAGTCATTTCTAAACCGATTTGTCCTTTTCCCGACGTGTTGATTATTTTTATTTCTCTTATTTTGAGCCAATCTATTATTTTCCTGACCTGTTGAATATATAGACAATAATAGTGCATTGACTTGACATATCAACGATATAAGGATGAGGCTTAGAAACGGGGAAATGCGAGGCTGTGCCGAGCAATTTCCCCGTTTCGGGCCGAATCCTTATATCGTTGATATGTCTAGTCAATGCACTATTATTGTCTTTATACTGCAATCTAAAAAAAAATTCAATTGTTGTTTAATGCGTTAAGGTTATTTATTTGATTTGAATATTGTGGAAATCCCCTTTAAAAAGGCCTCACATCATGCTCGGAGAAATATACAACACAATGAAATTTACATTTACCTGTTGAAACCCACACTCGATGGTGAATGAAATCGTTTGAGTATGGACAAAAATATCAACCATTAGCATAAAACATAATGATTTATTATATAATAGGTTGCAAACAAAAAATATTAACAAATTAAATATGTGTTTCCAATAATTGCAAAAGAAACAAGGTCGAGTCGTTCCACGCATCCGTTGTATGCATTGGAAACAAGAACAGGTTGAAGAGGTCGTATGAAAAATTCAATATTATTTCGGCAATTTCTATTTAAATATTCATGAGGAAAAGTGATATCGGGTCAGTGACTGTATATGACATAGAAATATACAGTCAACGCATTTTGACTGCTCAAATAGAACGAGTGCAGTATAATTGTATTTAATCAACATGTTGTTCGGTGGCAGTTCTCAATTGGTTAAAATCCAATTACGTTGTAAAATATTTTTTTAGTTTCTCCTGAATTTCCTATCGTGACGTAGTAAAAAAAAGGTGACCATGTCTGATGACGTCACATATAAAGAACACATATCGCGTATAACAATAATTCTTCAATCTCAACAGTTAAAATTTTAATTATATTTAACAAGCTCGGCAAGCCTTTAAAAAAAACTGTCTCCAGTGGAGAAATATCGTAGCACAGTTGTCATGGATTTGATGTATATTTCATCAATATGAAATCTCATCAAATTTCCATTGGTCAAAATTCAATTATGACGTCAAAGTTTCTTGCTGAGCCGTGGCGTTTTCTTTTTCTCTTTGACTTGTGAGTTTTGATGTCCTTTGGTATATGTCGCCTCTCTTAACCCTCTTGTTAACATACACTATAACAATATATCATTTTACCAGACCACGGTTTGCGGAAGTAGTCAAGAAGACAATATTATGTTTTTCCGGGGTTGACAGGATACACGTGATCGTTGTTAGTTTCAACTTCAATATTATTATGCAAGCAGATGTAATAAACAATGATTTCATACATTATTTTTTTTTGGTTTACACTTTATATAGGGCTTTATTTATGATCTTATTCCAGAGTGCACAATTCTTATTCTACATATTTCACCTTTATCAAAATTAGGATATCTGTTTGGTCGTCCCATTTTGTTGTAGCCCAGATAGCAAACATGTGTTGGGCCAATATTGGCATTCTGTTGGCAACATTGTTGGGCCAATGTTGGAAAACTATGTTGGGCCAACGTCATTTTGCTCATCGGCCCTCAGTTGGCCAAAATGTTGGGTCTTTGTTGGCCCAGCATCAGTATGCCAACAAGGTTAACTATTTGCCAACAATTTGCCAACAATGTCAACTATTTGCCAACAGTCTACCAACGTCGTCTAGTTTTAAAATTATGGACCAATGTTGGTCGAACAGTAGTATGCCAACGATGGCTTCAGTCTGTCAAACATGCTTTTCATGCATTTCATGTTAAGCATTAAGAAATATTTATCTCTAGTATATAATGTATATTATTTTGGTAGGTCAATCTCGGCTGTCATGTGGAGAGTGTGATATTACACTCGTGTCAATGAGCAGCCGAGTTCAGTTAATTAGTTTAACAACTTGCAGAAACTATATTCAAATTTTATTTGTTTTTTTGGGCTGGTTTTAAGTATTTTTTGTTTGTGCATAAAATTATTCAATCATTAAGATAAATACATTTAAATGACTAGACAGATTTGAAAATATTAGATAAAGAGAATGAAGAGCACATTTTTTGGTTTGCACTTTGAAATAATATCTAAAAAAAAAATTAAAAAAAATCTGTGGTATAATACGGGGAGATAAGAACTTAATACGTTGGCATATTGTTGGCACAATGTTGGCTCATATTTCAATATTGTCATGAAATATCAATGATATGTTGTTTTTTTTTATAAATATACTGTTTTATTCAACATTAAAAAAAAATTAACATTGGCATCATTTGTTTGATATAACAAAACGATAATTGATAGTATCCATATACTATTTTAAAACTGATATTCGTCAATTCAGGCCATATGTTTATATCATAAAAAAATACTTGCTTATTGACCGAATTCTGCAAAAAAAAAAAAGAAATAGATTAAAAATTTCAATTTTATTTAGCTAGAATTTTATTAGATGTTTTATGTGTCTGATGGTGGGTTTTTTTTGTTGCTATTTCTGCTTTGATTTTGATTGACAATAATGGGATTTTTGCTTGATGTTATAGTTACTGTATTACTTTTTGAAATTGTTTTTAAAGAGGTATGAGAAATAATAACAATCCAAAATCCCATGGCGTTTGATTTAGTATGCCAGACGTGTGTTTCGTCAACCAAGAACTCAGCAGTGACGCTTGCATAACAAAGTCAAAACAAAGTATGAGCTGAATATCATTTAGGTACAAGCATTCGAAAGGTTGTTTTTTTTAAATATTTTTTAATATTTATTCACCTATAAGGTTTCTTTTCTGCTTTAAACTGTTGAGAATGGAACATAATATGTGTCAAAAAAACAATCCAACCAAAGGACAGAACACAGTGAAAAAATCCCACACCAGGAGGCTGGCTTCAGATGACCCCTTAACAAAATTTTTACTAGTTTAATGATTATTGACGCCATTAATCTTGAGAACATTTAAATTAACTACAATGTGAAAAATATACAAGACTAACAAAGGCCAGAGTCTCCTGAGATGGGATACGCTCAAAAATGTGATGCGGGGTTCAACATGGTTTTAAGGAGCCTGTTATTCAGTGGCTGTCGTTTGTTTATGTGTTACATATTTGTTTTTCGTTCATTTCTTCACATAAATAATGCCGTTAGTTTTCTAGTTTGAATTGTTTTACATTGTCATTTCGGGGCCTTTTATAGCTGACTATGCCGTATGGGCTTTGCTCATTGTTGAAGGCCGTACGGTGAACTATAGTTATTAGTTTCTGTGTTATTTGGTCTTTTGTGGAAAGTTGTCTCATTGGCAATCATACCACATCTTTTTTTAAATATTTGTTAACCATCCTCATATACATCTAGACAATGTAGAATAATCAATCACGGAAATACGTGATTAAACTCAGTTTAAAAAAGTCTGAGTCCGATGTCAGAATTGGTATCAAAAGAAAAACCATAGCAAGTGACAATGATACATATATTTAACAGAGGACTACTAGCAGTTACTGGCATGCCCGTTCCATACCTAAATAAAACTGATTTAAGATTATGTCTTCATCATATGAAAATCATACGTCTTTTTCAGAAGCAAGAGTACTAGCTATGATGGCATTACGTATCATCGTGTCGGTGTTGATGCTATTGCTGTTGGACTGTTATTTTTATAGTATCTGGTCAATAAAAGGTTTTCAACATGTTCAAACAACATTTTGGTTGCATTTTCTGTCAAGCAGATTTATCCTTTGTTTATATGACTAGATAAATGTAACAGGTTTATCATTCGATTGTCTTAAATATTACCCGCGTGATATTTCTAAATTATTTAGCTTAAGAGTAATACTTCTTATTGCTAAATTAAACCACAAAATGATGTAAATCCTTGATATAGGCCTGTTGTTTTCAACTTAGCTATTAACCAGAGTTCCAAGTGATGAAGTTAAAGTCATCCATTCAAAAATGTTACGGGCGCAGTCACGTGTTGGTTAACTGTTATGGAGTATATGTTTCATAGATGACGACGGGTATGATCAAACTGTCGTTACTACAATCATGTTCTCTTTTCCTCGAATATGTCATCACAGAATTAGACTTTTGACACAGTTTGTAATTACATGAGTAACACGTCGGATACCATATGTGGAGCAGAAACTGATTACTCTTGCCTGGCACCTAAGATCAAACCGGTTTTTGGTTGGGTTTATTTGGTGAGTCTTGTGTTAGTCTTGTGTGGACGAGGCGCGTTTTTGGCGTATTAAATTTTAAACCTGATGCTTTTTGTTATTCATTAATCATGTGTTTCTTTGTCTAATACGTTTTCCTATTTATTTGTATTGTATTTCTGTAATATTATGTTGTCATTTCTATGTTATATTTAACATTACCATTAAAGTGCGAGGTTTGGTATGCCACAAAACCAGGTTCAACCCACCATTTTTTCCTTTAAAAATGTCCTGTACCAAGTCAGGAATATGGCCATTGTTATATTATAGTTCGTTTTTGTGTGTGTTACAATTTAACGTGGCGTCGTTTGTTTTCTCTTATTTTTGAGTGTAAATTGACATTGCGATAAGACGTGTCACGGTACTTGTCTATCCCAAATTCATGTATTTGGTTTTAATGTTATATTTGTTATTCTCGTGGGATTTTGTCTGATGCTTGGTCCGTTTCTGTGTGTGTTAGTTACATTGTAGTGTTGTGTCGTTGTTCTCTTATAATAATGCGTTTCCCTCAGTTTTAGTTTGTTACCCCGATTTTGTTTTTGTCCATGGATTTATGAGTTTGAACAGCGGTATACTACTATTGCCTTTATTTATTTGGCTCAGTATTTAGTTTTCATTGTTGTGATTTATTTAATGCTGTTTGTCTACTGGTTTTTTTACGTGTTTTTCGCTATGATATTGTCAATTGTCATAGATTTATGAGATTGAATATACCATCAAATAGGTTTCTAGGTTTGAAGACCTGTTAGTGACCTTCTGCTGTTGTTTTTTCTATGGTCGGGTTGTTGTCTCTTTGACACATTCCCCATTTCCATTCTCAATTTTATTCTACTTTACAACACTCTCTTAGAAATTAAATGATAAAAGGGGGAATATCGGATTTAGTAAAAATGTCCTTTAATGACAGAAATGACGCAAATGCTTCATAATTGCTGAAATAGTTTAAGACCAATTTTCAAAATAAAGATTTCCTTCCTATGAATTATTTTTCGACTTGCGTCACTACATTTATAATTTTTGTGAAATTGCATTACATTTCTTAGACCCAAAGCTCTATTTTAATCTTAGGTGCATGAAACAAAATCAAATAATAAGATCTGTTTGCTTGTGGTTTCAATGTGTATTATCCTGTCTTATATATCAAACGTAATTCAAAATAAAAATGTTATTTTTGTAGAAAAGTGAACATAAAATAGATTGATAGGGTGAGCTGAAGGATCAATTGGTTTAAGTAAATAATTATATCCTCTAACTTTGACTGGCCAAAAAGTTTGTTTTGTTCGATTTGAAAATGTTAAGTTTGCGTTGCATTTTATATACTGGTAGTTGTCTTCTTTTTTTCTATTTTTTTATCATGGTGTCATATTAGTTTCGGCTTTTGATGTTGAATGTTCTGTTGGTATCGTTCGCCTTTTTAACAATATTTTACAAAAACGTGTGTTCGGGGACTGCTCAGCTACTTATTTCACAAAATATTTTATTTTAAAAGTATTTCTTATGGAAAAATCAATTGATTTTCAATATCATTGAGTTGTTCTAATCAAGTTTTTATACTAACCATTTTATTAAGTACAATAGGGTCATTTATAGAAGTATTTATATTTAAAATGAACAAAAAAAAGAACATTAAATATAAAGAGAATAAACGCGCGTCTGGTGTTAAAAAATATAATCCTTGTATCATTAATGACTTTCTACTTTTCTCTTATAAGAATATTTCAGCGATGTTTAACAACAAGAAAAAAACATTTTCGTCATGCCTTGTCCATTTTTTGTAATATGTCCCAAATATCAATCTTTAAACATGTACTTAAATAGAAGGTCACATGAATATGGACGGATTTATTGAGGTCGGATTATTCACTTGCAAGTGAATAATTCATCAGAGATATTTCTTTGCTTATTTTGTTTTATGAAATTGAACAAAATTGGCTGCTAAATTTATTATACTTTTTCACTTTTATAAATATTTTTTTCAAAACTTTTACCTAATGTCTCTATAACATTTTTAACAAATAAAAAAAAATTAATGGATACCGGTTAAGTCGTTATATTTTTGACATTAATATCTTTGATTCCAACTCAGATCTAAACAAATATCCTTTCCATACTGTCTGGTGTAGTGGATTTCAGAAAGACAGCGCAATATGTTTTCCCTTATTTTATGTATCTTTTAATTTTGTTATTAGAAATTTGCATTGAAAAGAAGGTATCTACTTTAATTATTATCATTGAACGTATTTGTTAAAGAGGGTTGTACTATTTTATGTCTTTATATATTTAAACGATATACATGTAGCTTTACATAATCTATACAGCATTTCATATATCTGTTTGTGTTATCTACTATCGATTTAAATATTTCCTTCGTGTAAATGAAAAATAAAAAACAACATTTAGGTCATGTGCATTGCAATTTATGTTTCATATCTTCCAGCCAAACTTTCAATTATCTTCGGCTTGCTTTCATCCTCACGGAAAGTAATTGTAGTTAATGATCTTACCATACATTTGCAAAGTCTGTTGGTTTTATCCCGTCTGATAGTAAATAGATTGTAAGAAAACAAATCTAGACCAAGAAATGCTATTGTTCAATTGACCTAATTCTAGAAAAATAATTCAATTTCACTGTTAACCAATATTAACTTAAATGAAATTAAAATGTTTTTCATTATATGTAATATGGTTAGCTCATATTTTCTCATTAAATACATTTTATATTATATAATTACAATGAAAGCCTATTTCCCGAAGAAGTCTTCGCTATACATTATTTTATTATAACAAATAAACTAATAAGTAATCATATACCATCAATGATAATAATCAGTAATTAGTATTAATTGAAAAGAAATATGGGTCCAAAAAATGTGTTGTCCACCATAAGTTTTTTACATACAGATAAACAGTTGTCTTATCATTCAAATTTCAAATGTTTATGATGTTGTCTTTGCTAGTCATTAGGACTTCGCATCGTCCTGTCCTCGCCCTGTTGTCTATACGTAATATAACTATGCGGTATGTTCCACTACATGTTGTGTGGTGACCGGAATCAACAAGCTACTACTTCGATCGATACATATATTTAGAACATTTGCATAGCAGTGGTGATGCTTATCATCTTGTATCATAAAATTAAAAACAAAACATGATGTAAGCTTTGAATTGGTTTTGTATATTTAAAAACTATTGCAGACTAAATTTTTGTTTTGTATACAAACTTATTATTTAATTTATGTGATCAAACTATCGTTGACATTGGAGTAACATAAGTTTATCTTCTTTTTGGTGTTAACATGTATAATAGTAAATTTAAGTTGTAATTCATACACGGGTATTGGGAGTGGATGGAATATAAAAGAGTAGATGTGGTATGACATCTCTTCACAAGAGACAAAATTGCACAGAAATTATCAAAAATAGGCCACCGTATGACCTTCAACTATAAGCAAAGCCTACACCGCATTGTTACCCAAAAAGGCCCCGAAATGAAAAATGTAAAGCAATTTAAACAAGAAAACCAACGGCCTAACTCATGTACAAAAAATAAACGAAAAGCAAATATGTAACACAACCATTGAATTACAGGATCCTGACTTGGGATAGACACATACAAGACTGTGTCGGGTTTAACATGCTAGCGGGATTTCAATGCCCCCTTAACCTTGGACAGTGATGTAACTATACAACATAAGATCTAACTATAATAATCAGTTGAAAAAGACTTAACTCATCAGATGTAGATGTAGAAGTAGAAATACATATAACAAAAACAAAGAGTTTTTACTTTCAAACCGAAGCATTGTTTATGATTTAGCTAATGTGTTTAAATGCTTGAGTAATGTTAAATTCTAATATGACGTGCTTCTTTCGCTTTGTAAATAAACCCATGCTCGAAATCCAATAGAATCTGTTTGACATGCGTATATTGACTACTGCATAAATATGAATTTGATCAAATTGGCATGCATTTAATATAATTCATTAACTTAAAACACTTTCAAACTCTCAAATGATGCACATGTTTTTACAAACAAAACATTGAGGTTCATGGAAGAGCCTACACAAACGCGTTACACTTATAGACATAATTGATGCAAGCTATTTTGTATTGTAGTTTTAACATTAGTAGGCGATATATTCGTGGTATTTTAGCCCTCATTATCGCTCAGGCAAAAATAATCCTGAATATAATACCTACCCATGTTGAAACTACAATAAAGTAAAGCTTGCACGAAATTTGTTCTTAATTTTGAGAAGAATGATACATCACTTCACTCGAATCAGTTCTCATTCCAGACATCATTGCCTTGAGTTACGCGCTTGTTGGAAACTCAACATATACCCTCACGACACTTACCAAAGAGGAAATCCTGGATAATCATAGGTCTGTTCTTTGTTCCTTTGGTATTTTAACCAAAGATGAAGAACTGGATCTTCCACCACTGTATTGGATACCTACACTACATAAGTGTCCTTACAAACAACGGTATATTGCTGGGTCTTCCAAGTGCTCCACGAAACCTCTTTCTAAATTATTAACATCTATTTTATCAGCAATCAAAGACGGGCTTCAAAGTTATTGTGAAACTGCCTATTCTAGAGGTGGCGTGAATCAGATGTGGATACTTAAAAATTCCAAAGATCTTTTAGAGTACATACAATCTAACCCTCTTTCATCTTGTAACAGTATTAAAACATTTGACTTTTCTACTCTGTACACAAGTATTCCACATTCCAAACTTAAAGACAAATTGAAAGAGTTGGTATTGCTTTGCTTCATAAAAAAGAATGGCCAACGTGGATACAGGTGTCTTGTCTTAGGGAGGGATAAATCATACTTTGTAAAGAATCACTCTGATTCAAACAGGGAATTCTCTGAAACCGATATTATCAGGATGCTTGATTTCTTGATTGACAACATATTTGTAACGTTCGGAGGACGTGTTTTTCAACAGACTATCGGCATCCCAATAGGAACAAACTGTGCCCCTCTACTTGCCGACTTGTTTCTTTATTATTATGAGGCTGACTTCATGCAGGAACTTCTGAGGAAGAAAGATAAGAAGTTAACAATATTCTTTAACTCTACTTTCCGCTATATAGATGACGTTCTTTCACTAAACAATTCAAAATTTGGTGACTATGTGGAACGCATCTATCCCATCGAATTGGAGATAAAGGATACTACAGATACAGTTAAGTCGGCTTCATATCTTGACTTACATCTGGAAATTGACAATGAGGGTCGGTTGAAAACAAAACTTACGACAAAAGAGATGATTTCAGCTTTCCAATTGTGAACTTTCCACTTGTAAGTAGCAACATTCCAGCAGCACCTGCATACGGGGTATATATCTCCCAATTGATACGATATTCCCGTGCTTGCATTTCCTATCATGATTTTCTTGATAGAGGGTTACTGCTCACAAGGAAGCTATTAAACCAAGAGTTCCAAATGGTGAAGTTGAAATCATCCCTTCGTAAATTTTACGGACGCCATCACGAGTTGGTTGACCGTTATGGAATAACCGTTTCACAAATGATATCGGATATGTTCCTTACGTCGTAACTTCAATCCCTTTCCCTTTCATGAATGTGACCTACCGAATTAGACTATTTACCGGATTTGTAATCACATAAGCAACACGACGGGTGCCACATGTGAAGCAGGATCTGCTTACCCTTCTGGGGCACCTGAGATCACCCCTAGTTTTTTGTGGGGTTCGTGTTGTTTATTCTTTAGTTTTCTATGTTGTGTCGTGTGTGCTATTGTTTTTCTGTTTGTCTTTTTCATTTTTAGCCATGGCGTTGTCAGTTTGTTTTAGATTTATGAGTTTGACTGTCCCTTTGGTATCTTTCGTCCCTCTTTTAGCATCTACAAGTGCTCTAAATAACAAATAAACGCGATTTAAGATTTCTTTAACAAAATTTGAATCTCTTCATCAAAAAATTTCCGCCTCCATTAAAAACTGACCGTAACGAAATAGCACAATATTTTCGAAAATGACGTTAACTACTAATCAATCAATCGTGAAAAAAAAATCCAACGTTTAGTTGTCCCTGTTCATACCTATTTAATATTTTAATTTACAATTTGTTCCTGAGCTTAAAATGTTTTCAACTGTCCCTCTCTTGTAGAGCTGAAAATATTTGAATATCAAATAGCGCATTTTTTTCAACATGTCTAGTATAACCACAACTATAATAACCCCGAGAATAAAACAGAAAGGGAACTTATCTCAACATGAGCTGAGCGTGAAACAAACCCCGATGTTATTATATAAAAAATCTATGCATTTGGTGTGACTAGAAAACAGTTTATGTAACCTACGTCTTGACATATGTCTGTAGCCTGTTTCTAATATATCCGGCTTTCATCCAATATCATCAATGTATTATAAACTAATCCGGTTGTATCAGACCAATCATTGTAACAAATTGTGTTTTGTATGTACCTGGCCGGGTCAAGAACCTGTAATTCAGTGGCAGTTGCTGTATATCGTATCACTAATATGTTATTTTGTCTCTTTTTGTGAAATCTCTTATTGGCATCATATCACGTCTTCTTATTTTCATATTATATACTTTATTGAAATAACAATAAACCTACACTAACAAGTCTTATAAACTATAATACCGTTGTATAAGAAACTGGAATATGTCTACATTTGGTTCCTTCCTTAATTAGTCCAAACCTTTATTTTAGTGTCCATCATTTATTCGTCTGATTGTGTGTTATGTTCAGTGAACAATAGTTCATGCATATCCTCAAGTGATAAAACTTATGAATCTTACAGGTAGGCTTTTTTTAGGTCAAAATAAAAGAAATACGCATTCTTTTTGTTCGTTTGGAATATTCTTCTCCTTGATTTTTCTTAGTCCTCTTGTGTTCTTAATGCTTTTGTCTTTCAGTTGCTCTTATAAGTAATTCAATTTTATCATAAACAGTCATTTGTATCTTAACATCATCTGAAAAGTCCGAATGATAATTTTCCTTTTCATTCTGTCAGTTAATTTATAGACGTATCTGCTGCAGTAAATCCAGTATTGTTCAGACAATTCTTTTGCTGTCAATTCAGTACTGTTCAGAAACTCTTTAGTCAATTCAGTAGGATGTTGATATGAAAAATAACAACTACTACAAAGTCTGAACATGGATTGAACAGATGGTTATTAACTGCAAATAAAAAAATGCATAGATGCATCTGTCTCTCTGTAATACATTTCACCACGTATTTAACCCCTTACTGCTATGAGATGTGCATTTGTTATGCATTTCGTTTAACTCGGTGTGAATTAAGCATTTAAGAATTATCAAACACTTGTTCTTACGAAAACAAATTTGATAAAACATACTACATTATATTTACAACTACATGTATATATGTCAGTAAAAAATGTTTAAAATCTATCTTTACTCTGATAAGTGTTGTGACAATTTCTCCATCTTTGTGAAAATTTGTAATTACAGAACATTGTTCAGATATGTATGTATGAATTATAATTTTTATTTACATTTTCCGGTTTCATTTGCCTTCAATTACAACTATGGAGGGATATCTTCTACTATTCAAAATGTTGTTAAGTATTTCGATGCATGTTTATAGCTTAATAGACCACCAATTAATTACCAGTAGTATGTGATTTCAACCTTGTTACGCAAAGCTGTTCTTGAGGTATCTGTTGGGTTAATTATCATAAATAATATAGGAATATTTAATTTAAAGGAAAGAGTTAATGCTAAGGGGACAATCAAAATCAAACCAATACGTCCAATAAGCAAAGGCACATATAGGGTCTCGATCTGCGTCACAATGTTTAATTGATTAAAATTTCAACCTATCGGCAATCAGGAAGTAGCTACACAGCAGATGTAAAATTGTTTTCACGCTATTACTATCCATAGTCGAGCTTCAGACCTAATAAACAACTATTCGCCGCTAACATAGAAGTCAATAAAAGATTGACAACATATTTCCGTGTACAATGACTGCTGCACAATCTCAAATTATCGCATAACTAGAAGTAGCTATACGCAGATCTACAAACTGCTTACACTATACAATTAAACATTATTAAGCTGCAGATTATATATAAAAACATCCACTTTCACTTGAAGGTTTTTCGGTATAACAGTATTACGGACGGAGTCAAGCAGTTATTCGACCTGTTTTTGTCGTTAATGACGCAGAATCGAAAAAACAGCAAACATTAGAGCATTAAAACACTTGAAAGACAACACAAATTGAATAATCTGAATCGAATCAAATACCCGGGTAGAATGCACGTGCTCCAAATAATGGCAATCGTCATCTTATTTCATGATGACACAAACAAGGTGAAAATAAACTCATCATAGAAATGGGATAATGTATATGGCTACTACAAGTCAAATATATCCGTGGTAATTGGTCGTTCAGGTACAGTGACTAAACCATCAACAACTAGTAGTTTATGACAAAGTCAGAAAACATTCGATGGATTTCTTTTACCGAAACGTTTAATCTTCATTTTAAATCAAGTTTTTTATCCATGTATTATGCTTTTGTATTGATAATGTGTTGATAATCATTGCAGAAGATTCAGATCGTTTCATTCAACTGAGACTGTTTAACAGAATTTAAACATATATAAAGAGAATGCTTAGACGTTTTTTTTGCGCACTAGGGTCCGCAATTATTGGTCTTAGTTTTAATCCTATTGGATGGGTAACGTATTCGTAGAAATACAGAGCCTTACTTTATATATTATATGTATGTGTGTAAATAAAGGGGACAGTAGGTAACTGATGTTTTTAGCTCGTAAATCTAAAAATGAAGACAACAAACAATAAATTAGAGAATCGTATGAACTCCAAGAGGAGCGAGATAGGATGCGTTGAAACATTTAGCGTCTCTACCCACCACCTCATTCGAATTCACACTCAGTAAAAATGTCACAATACGGAATAGGATCAAATTGCTATAACTGCAGATCATATAGGTTCATTCACTTTGTCATTATTTTGAAATGCATAATTTCGTCTTTTGAAGACGACACAGTCTTCTAACGTTACAATTATGAACCGGGAATTGCTAATGAGTTTCCCCATGCTTTATTCATTTGAGCGTCCCTGGTGCAATTTTTGCAGACCATTTTATAAAAAAAATTTAAGCTTTCATCTACAACTGATTTGCACCTATATTGCAAGTTATAAATCCTCCTCTTAAACACATTAGTAAAGAGATAAATTAATTCAACGGAATCAATCAGGATTTTACTATTATGTCTGTTAGTTTTGTTCAAACATCGTTGGCAATATAATGGAATTTGATGCGACTGTCATACAAGTGAGAGGTTTAGCTAGCTATAAAACCAGTTTTAATCCATCATTTTCTAAATAAGAAAATGTCTACACCAAGTCAGATTTTGACAGTTGTTATCGATTTGTGTGTTGTGTTTGGGCTTTTGCTTTTGCCATTTGATTAGGGACTTTCCGTTGAATATACCACGGAGTTCGGTATTTCTGTGATTTTACTTTTTACATCCTATTATTCAAATTAAAACTGATCATATGATTTTATTTTCATTTCAGTTGTGCATTGACTAAATCAAGTTAAAACAAAACGGTTTTTATTATTTAATATAAACAAACCTTGAAAATGTTTAACAATTTAACAATATCAACACATTACAATAAAATAAATTAATGGCCATTGTATTTACAGTTTAACATAATATGGCGCTTTATCACAGTCTCAGAAAATATGCCATCAGTTGCTCTATAGTTATACTGTACAAGGTTTATTTTAGGAATCACAATTCTGATATATCCAAGTGTACTTTTACATGTTTTTGGTCAAATCATATATAATAAAGTAGTACTCACAATTACATGGTTCTATAGAATAATATATGTATATATATATAAAGCTGATTTAACCAACATCATGAAATAATCGTTTAACTGTTAAACAATTAATTAATTAACCAATCAAAATACTGTTAAGGAAACGTATATTCTGGAGAATCCAGGGTATCCACCCAAACATATAGTAAATTTTAAAATTTCGTCTGTTAACGTTCAATCCATATTAGATAATTCTCAATTATTGTTATATATAGAAAAATTACCAAAAAACTAAAGCAAATACAACAGATAATTTCTTTCCCGAATTTTGCCTTTTGCATTGTATTACAAACAATAAGTTCACTTACAATGTTTGATGTTCGAACACCGCAATAATTATACAATATTTACAATGGCATCTATTTGCTTTTAGCCAAACAAAAAGTTTAAGTTGGAACAATGTGCCCGAGTATGGTGAAACCGTTCTCGGTGGTAACACATCAACAAACTTGTCAAGAACAAAGCAGTGGTGTTAGTTAATGGGACGTTCTTAATTTATCTCATGAATATGATTGAAAATACACCTAATGAACGAGATCCATCTATACAAAAATAATATCATTCTTTATTAACATGTTCTTGTTCCATACGTAATGATTTTACATTCAGATTATTACAATATATCTATATACCTATATTATTTTATAATTTACAGCTGTATTTATTTTACTGATGTTATCTATTGTTTGATTATATCCACAACAACACATAAAATATATATCATAGATAAAATATAAATTTCTAATCAACAAAATAAAGGAAAAAGACAAAATAGAAAGTAATGATGCGCACCTTAGAAAAGTACAAAAACAATCGTATATTTTACATTAAAATATATAATAACTAAAATCCGAAAACAACAACACACTCACATGAAAAAACTTACAAAATGAAACCTAAAAAACAAAATGAAAAACAAAACAAGATAACACATAATATTGAGGTTTTCGTGATGTCTTTACCGTTTGATAAAAAGAAGACTAGCTTACAAAATCTCACTAATTATACCAAGTTTATAGTTTATTAAGCCAGTCGTTTATTTGGATTATTTATGACTCGTCAGTGGCGTTTGAATTTACAAATTTGGACGGGCAAATCAAAAACAAAAATGAACAAACGTAATCGCCTTGAAGGCCAACATTCAAAAATGTTTATTTGGATTATTTATGACTCGTCATTGGCGTTTGAATTTAAAAAGTTGGACGGCCATATCAAAAACAAAAATGAACAAACGTAATCGCCTTGAAGGCCAACATTCAAAAATGTTCTAATAAATACATCAGTTGGTAAAATTCTAATAATGGAAAACCCAGCGTAACAGAGACAAGTTTTTCGTGTATACGACCATGAAAAAACTTCTTCTGTGATGACCGCCATTTTACTTAATTAACTTTCGTTTCATGAAAAGCAATGTCTAATCGAGGTTCGAAGATTCAACTATTAAAATAGCTCGTGGAAAAAAATATAAATACATTTGGTTCAGTGCAAAAGCCAAAACTCGTATCTTCTGAAAATTTGTAAATTTATTGTGACTCATCATGATAGATAATAATCATTCAAACATTGAACTTGGTATGATATACAATTGGTTGAATTAAATTTACATCAATTGATATAAGACATCACTTTGTATATATTTTAGTGATTTGTTTTTCAATTAAATGAAATGCATCATATGAGCTAATTTTTTTTGGATATTACTACTATCTAATGAAACTGAAATGGAATAACTTTAACTTTTATTGTTTCGATTGAAGTCTATCTTATTGTTTTTAAGACACCGTATCGTTGAAGGACGGCGCTGCCATTGAATTTTTCCAAATTTGAATGTTTACTCTAAATTTCCCTATGAAATAGTTACAGTCAGTCATCAGTCAAAGAAAACCTAACAACACTACGGTAAAAATACAATAGTCATACCAGTCCACATAAAAGTAAAGGCGAAGTCACATACCTTTGGGTGAAATCATATGCTCCGCAAGAGTAAGCGATTCCTGTTCCATCATTTGATCATGTAACAACACATCCGTTGATAAATATCATTTGGTGATGTCATAATCGAGGAATAGAGGACGCATTTGTGTTAACGACATTATTCGTGGTAGCGATGTGTATTTTGCTATGGCAATTTCAACGGTACCGTAATATCTATTGAATTTAGAAATTAAGTCCAAAAATATAAACAAAACATTTGTACTTACAGATAAAAACTAAAGACACTGAACGATATAACATTAAAATGTTCACATCTACAACATAAACAGATTATTATACTAAAATCACGTCGACAAAATTTAGTCCATCGCTGGGAAAAAGTGAAATAAATAAATAATGACTGATATTCAAAACAAAAGATGACAAAGTAAATGGTGAAATGTCCAGCAAAATGGTAAAAAAAAATCTGTCGTAAACAAATTTACATAACGACAACCAAATATATCGTTAAATAAAAAGATAACCGAATAAAAACAACAATAACAAAGTAAACTAAAGCTATTAATATATACAAATTGCAAAAATTTATACAATTAAAATTGTTGTAAAAATTATGCTCGTGATAAAAAAAAATATCTTCTTACAAACAACACCTATTTGAGTGTACAAAACATGTTAAACATGAGATCAAATTGCAGTCAAGTCTGCAAGCAAACAATATACACCGGTTTCAATGGGGGACATTGTTACACAATGTACACAAATATATAAACGTACAAAAGTACAAAAAGTGTAAAATACAATATAGATCCATGTATATCTTTTGTAAAATGATCTACTGAATACATTTACTTTAATATAACAACATGAATATAAAAAAGATGAAATTCAAATAAAACGTGATTGAATTGAAATGACTGGCCTTTTTTGTTAATGTACAAATTATGAAAAATGAAAAATTAAGAAAAAAATTATTGAGACAAACAATGATAGGTCATATCGCTGAGACAAAAGGAATGGTCCTCACTATTTTTTTTAAATTTAAATCACATTGTGAATTGTGTATTGTAGATCCACAGTATAGTAGATATATCGTTTATTAAATGGTGAATCTATATTTCATTTTGTTTACATATATAAGGACAATGTATGCTAAGGTTTTATTTATCAAAATCATCTTTTAACTGTTTCTGTTTTGTTTATCATGAAAGTCGGAAAAAAGAAGTATCTAAAGTTAAACACATACAAGCTATGCTACGAACACATTTATGTTTTCAGTGTATATTTACTCGCTCTAAATTTACCCTGCTAAGTTACTTCTATAAATCATTAATAGCTAAATACATTTGAAAAGGATTTAGTGTTCAAATTTAAATTACTGTAAACATATGGCACCTTTTGTTCGAAAGCTTAATTGTACAAATGATATGCCAAGAAGTTTAGCCGTTGAAATAACATTAATGAATAAAATATCTTTTAGTAGGTACACGAATGACATTAATCTGACAATTTTCTTGACAAACAATACACTATAACATTAATTAGCAACATAACAAGGTATGATAGATGGTCGTTATTTGTTATACACAAGAAGTACATAGCTATAAATACACAATAAAACATTATATTTATACCTTACAAACAACTATATATGAATCTATTAATTCAATGATATGCTTGTATGTGTTTATTTATACTTAACCGCTTTAATTAGAAAAATAATATGAGCAAAAGAGGGGCGAAAGATACGAGAGAGACATTAAATTTCATTGTTCGAGAATATACTGACAAATAATTGATTAAATAGCAGAACAGTTAAAGGACATCCTTGTCTGGGTCGTTTCTACATATCAATATTTGTAGATAAAACTTGTGAAATCTTTATTACTTAAATTAGCCATTTTGAACTTACATTTGAAAGTCTGATAGATTACACATACGATTTTGAAAATCGTTCAGATGATTAAAAGGAATTATGGCATTTACTTCAATATACAATATCCTATCTACACAAAAATATCAGGAATCAAAAGGTGAAAACAATCGGACTTCATTATAAGACAAGGTCAATAAAATTTGTTGAAGATGAGAATGAATAAAAAACAGATGTATATAAGCCTATTACAAACGAAATAAAGAAATGGAATACAATACCTACATTTTTCAAAAGATTCAATTGACACCACGAATAAATTGGGGCAAAACCAAGTATGATACAAATGAATAAACTAACATAAGTTGAAAGAAAAACATGAGACAGCTATGTGCCAACACAAAAATCTATGGAAAATTCAAATTTCCATAAAATATGTCAAGGTCTAAAAACGATGAAAATGAATTTGAGATATGTGTATATCACCTTTTTAAAACGAAAATAAAAAAATAAAAAAGGAAAAACACATGCATATTTCATAAAAATCAAGCTAAACATAATGGATAAATAAACCTCACAGTAATGATAACGGAAAAAACGAATCTAACTCCATTTGTTTTATTTACATATCCCTAAAGTAAACATGACAAAAAATGTATATTAAAATGTAGTAACTATATATCAACGATGATTCAATTAGGAGGAACATAATATGCTGTAACAAATTTGAAAATATAGACAATAAAAAACAAAATGCACTTAATGTCTACGATAAACTTAAATAATCCAAAATATTTCGTGGACCAGAATGATGTTTTCGTTGCAGTTTACAATTACAATACCCATTTATTTGGATGTAGCTCCAGTTCTCTTCTCCCGTACTGTTACGTACATAAGCGTATGCATACACCTTTTTGGTAATACACTCCGATTTGTAATGTCTTTTATCTATACCTTTACAAGGAATATTGTCTTCTAGACAAGACGTTTCGTAAATAAATTGTTGTATACGTCTCTCACCGACGATGATGTATGGTAAAATAGTAACAGGTTGTTCCCACTGATCTAACGTTTCCTCGCCTGATGGGGTTACCCACTTGCTGATACTTGTGCATACACTGGACACTTCTCCTACAATATGCGACCGTTTTGATCTTAACCTCGATTTTGCATGTCGACGGCGATTTCTTTCTTATTGTTTTTTCTATTTTTCCTCTTCTTATTTTTCCTATTTCTTCGCTTTTTTCCAGTTTGTACTTTTGAAAATGAATTAATTTTGTTTAAACCAACGGTGAACGAATTTCTAAAATCAGAAGAAGGTGGAAGTATAGGCTTATTTTCTGTGAAAGCCACATGTCTTGACGTAGAAAGTTCCATGTTATCAAGTATTGGGAATAAAACATTATCAGACGTCCTGTGAATCCACTTTTCAGGTAAAATGTTTCTTGTTGTATTTTTGGATTTCGAGTTAATATTTCCCTTCATACTTAAGGCATTGAGAACATCTGTCATTATTATAACACAAATACTGGCGCAACATAAGACCTGTAAAAAATAAATAAATTCACATTAACGTTTGAGAATGAGGATACTATTATCATGAAACCTATAAGTCTGGTAATCAATGTGTTAGTTTTTCCTGTTTAAAATTATCAGTATGTGTTTGTAAGTCTGCAAGGAGCTAGAGCACATTGTGCTTTGCCCTTTTTTTTTTTATCATCATTAATAACTTCTACTTAAATTGCTATTCACTGCTAACCGTTGAAGAAAGAAAGAAAAACGCGTTATTTTTTTACACCTTATGTTAGAATGCTGCATTTTGATTGGTTGAGAACCAGTGTATTTTTTTTGCATATTCTAACTTTTTTCCTCATTTCAAAAGAATTTGACTTTTTTTCACCACTGCCGGTGAATTTGCCTCAAATACCGTGGTATTTGCCATTTTTGATAGTCCCTTTTTACCATCGCAAGCCTGTTCCCGCCAAAATTATTAGGAACCTTTCTCACTTATCCCGATTGTTTACTAAGACAACATGAATAAACACTATTGATGGAGTTAAACCGAAAACTGTAAGAGATATATACATATATAGAGGGAAAAAAGACATCTGTACAAATGAACGATTTAATGATGGAATTACAATAACGTTTACACATATAGATACCATGACGTTACAAAAAGACAGTATTAACGTACATGTATAATTCCCGCGGTACTATGATTACCATTCACATGTAGACAGTATAAATCAAAATGTATTCGTTGTAATTAAACAGATATATCATGTTATGGAGGGGTATTTGCGAAAAATACCAGTCTTGGGACCAACTTCCCTCGCGTGGCGGCTTGGGAAATTTACAGTTCCTTGACTGGTATTTTTCGCAAATACCCCTCCATAACATGATATATCTGTTCACTTTCTTGATATATCTTCGTCATGTTAGCTTTCTTATACTGTTTTTAGAATAACCGGAAGACTATTTATCATTGTTTATGTATTATTAAATATTATTGAAGTTTTGACTTTCCAAGAACATATGATTTGATGGACAAGATAACTTGCGCAAGCCTACCAGTATATTTCAAATAGGGAATGATAATGTCTGAACAGGCAGATTATACATTTGAAAACTTCTATCAATTTTATGATTTGAAGACGTCCACATCAACTTAAATTAAAGCTCAAACTTCCGGCTCAGAAGCGGACAACCTGATGGTTTTTGCCTTTCCGTTATTTTGTTTGTACATGATTGAAACCTTGCATATGTCATTATGCAATAGCCTTTGTTGGTCAGGCTGATAATAGAAATCGTCAAGTTTTGTCGAACATCGTTTTTGTAAAAAAATAATTGTCGTTGGTTAATTATAGTTTTACGAGTAGTAAAACAGTAGACAGTCATCAATTAGACACATAACAGAGGGACGAAAGATACTAGAGGGACAGTCAAACTCATAAATCGAAAATAAACTGACAACGCCATGGCTAAAAATGAAAAGGACAAACAGACAAACAATAGTTCACATGACACAACATAGAAACCTAAAGAATAAACAACACGAACCCCACCAAAAACTAGGGGTGATCTCAGGTGCTCCGGAAGGGTAAGCAGATCCTGCTCCACATGTGGCACCCGTCATGTTGCTTATGAGATAACAAATCCGGTAAATAGTCTAATTCGGTAGGTCACATTTATGAAAGGGAAATATCCCATGAAATATATATTGCTCAGCTAAATTGTTTTATAAAGTTTCAGTTTCAGAGATTTTATTAAAGACACACTTATGTTATTTTTTTTACCTACTTCTTAAAGTAGTCTGGATTTTTATGTTGAAATTGAACACGACCACATCAAATACAAACTACAAATAACTTTAAAAATAATAGCAACTAAATTAAAGCAAGCAACTAGACATACTGTATTTTCATATAAAACCTAATATTAAGAATTTCATAAATTAAGGCACACATCGTACTAGTTAACAAGATTGTGAGTAAATTATTGTATTTCATTCTTGTTACCAGTGCAACGGTATTTAAAATGAACTAGAACAAAAAGTAAAACGCTAAAAAAAATGAATTGTTTACGTTCTATTTCCTTCGGCTTTTGATTTTAAAATTTTAAGCGAGATGAAGTTTTATCATATTCTAAAACATTGAAAACATTATTCCGTCTATGTACTGGCTTGTAACGAAATTAAATAAGTAGCTGAAGGACATTATTTCTATGTGATGTAAGTGTGTCTTGTGCCAGATTCAGGTTATTAGCACCGGAGAACAAGAAAACTTCACTTTCCAATTTCATTTTGGTTCAAATAATATATTTACTTCTCTTAATCTATCTTTTGGAATGTCTAACCAATTTATCTATCTGGAAGTGGGGACTACTTTCATCGTATTTTAAACAAAATGATTGTATTAAGACTTCATTTATGCTTAACCATACAGTTGATTAATCATGTAAACACTGGTATGCCGTAAGTAAAAACGTAAATTGCAGATTTTACAGGGCATGGAAGAAATGGCTAATAAACTAATTAAATCATTTCTTGTAACAAGTAAACAAATGTTCTGCGATTGTACTTTTATATTTCAACTTTATTTTATCGATACGAGTGCAGTCATCCAGCAGATGAGTTAGAACATGTAGTAAAAAGATAATAAAGTGTAGTAATTGATTAAAAGTTTCAGAAGGAATCAGTTCACCGAGTGGTAAGCTAAAAGGACAATTGCGTCTAGTTATTGAAATACAAAGCTATCAGTTTCTTGTCGAATTTGTTGCATGATAGTATGCATGTGCTTTAAATAAATCAGGTTAAAAATAATTTGACACTTACAACTATCGATAGTATAAATCTGACCATTTCAACCATCAAACTTCGAGTGAGACGAGTCGGGTACTCTTTGGAAATAATCATTTTAAATGACATTCGGTTGCCGAGTGGTTGTAGTAGTTCAACTACTGTAATCACTATCTAGTCAACAATGAGGTTGTGAGTTGGAACCCCGATCGTGCCGGTGCACTTGGCTATAATCTTATTTGACTAAGATTGTCAGTTTTCCTACCGAGGGTTTATCACTTCCGCTACCAATAAAACTGATCATGAAAAATCACGATAGTTTGGAAGGTGGTATTAAACCCCAATCAATCAATCAATTGAAATCCGACTGTAATGTATATATCGTGTTTTTATTTAGTAAAAAGACAAATCTAGATACGAAGAGTATTATTATACTTATTCCAAAAGAGGAAGCTTACATGCCGAATATTCACCTCGTAATTACCATACAGAGTCATGTTTGTCACTGCTGAAACTATAATGAGTTTCAATGCGAGACTGTCAGAAAATTTATAAGAAATGTTCTATTGTTTTTACCCAAATACTATTTATCAGTTTCATTAAATGTGAATGGAAGAGTGTGTTAAATACACAGCGATGCAGTAGCCAAACGGTACAAAAACATAAAATCCATGTAAATGTCAACACACTGTCTTATTATAAATAATACCGTGGTAGAACTGACGGTAATTAATACCATAGTACTTTTCACGAAAGCATCCGTCCTTCACTCGGAACATATTTATTTCCATTCTTATTATAAAAATAATTTAAAGAAAAACAAATGAATCCAAAAACTGCTTCGAAAAGAACCAGTTTTAAATCTTTGAGATAGTTTCCAAAAAATATGATAATTAAACATAATTCAAATTTAAAAGGTCATCTTTTTATACATAGTGAAATGGATGGAGAGGCTGAGCTGTCTAATGGCACTCGTACTATATCTTCTTATTAATATTCAATGGTTGTCAGTTAAAGATAATGGTTGATACCATATATAGAGGTCTAATTCCCATGAGTATAATTTATAATATCTGGTGGTTATACCTAATGAGATAGAAGCACCGTTTTGGTTTTCTTTGTAAGCTGATATACAGATTATGTGTTACATGTGCACTTTCTAGCTATAAAGTAAACAATGCACATGATTTACGAAGATTATTTACTCTTTCCTTGTATACACTGTAAAACTGCTTGCACACTGACCAATAACAATATGTTTCGTTCAGAAGTTATGCATACTAGTTTGAAAACACAACTCTTTGGGAAGAGGTGAATATTTTACTGGATTATTCAAGTTAAGCAGTAAATATTGTTATCCCCCTTCCCGAAAAATCCAGTCCTTTCCCGTAATTGATTTCCCTGAATTTGCGAGGTTCATAAAGAAATTGTTAGTAGATCAGCAGAATATAAAGACTGAATTATTCGGTTTAGTTAGCCCCTAACCTTATAACGACTGAAGTATTTGGTTTAGTTATCCCCTAACCTTATAACGACTAAAGTATTCGGTTTAGTTAATCCCTAACCTTATAACGATTGAAGTATTCGGTTTGGTTATCCGCTAACCTTATAACGACTAAAGTATTTGGTATAGTTATCCCCCTAACCTTATAACGACTGAAGTATTTGGTTTAGTTATCCCCTAACCTTATAACGACTGAAGTATTCGGTTTAGTTATCCCCTAACCTTATAACGACTGAAGTATTTGGTTTAGTTATCCCCTAACCTTATAACGACTGAAGTATTCGGTTTAGTTATCCCCTAATCTTATAACGACTGAAGTATTTGGTTTAGTTATCCCCTAACTTTATAACGACTGAAGTATTCGGTTTAGTTATCCCCTAATCTTATAACGACTGAAGTATTTGGTTTAGTTATCCCCTAATCTTATAACGACGGAAGTATTCGGTTTAGTTATCCCCTAACCTTATAACGACTGAAGTATTCGGTTTAGTTATCCCCTAACCTTATAACGACTGAAGTATTCGGTTTAGTTATCCCCTAATCTTATAACGACGGAAGTATTTGGTTTAGTTATCCCCTAACCTTATAACGACTGAAGTATTCGGTTTAGTTATCCCCTAACCTTATAACGACTGAAGTATTTGGTTTAGTTATTCCCTAACCTTATAACGACTAAAGTATTCGGTTTAATGTCCCCCTAACCTTATAATGACTGAAGTATTCGGTTCAGTTATCCCCTAACCTTATAACGACTGAAGTATTCGGTTTAGTTATCCCCTAACCTTATAACGACTGAAGTATTCGGTTTAGTTATCCCCTAACCTTATAACGACTGAAGTATTCGCTTTAGTTATCCCTTAACCTCATAACGACTGAAGTATTCGGTTTAATTTCCCCCTAACCTTATAACGACTGAAGTATTTGGTTTAGTTATCCCCTAACCTTATAACGACTGAATTATTCGGTTTAGTTATCCCCTAACCTTATAACTACTAAAGTATCCGGTTTAGTTATCCCCTAACCTTATAACGACTAAAGTATTTGGTTTAGTTATCCCCTAATCTTATAACGACTAAAGTATTCGGTTTAGTTATCCCCTAACCTTATAACGACTGAAGTATTCGGTTTAATTTCCCCCTAACCTTATAACGACTGAAGTATTCGGTTTAGGTATCCCCTAACCTTATAACGACTTAAGTATTTGGTTTAGTTATCCCCTAACCTTATAACGACTGAAGTATTCGGTTTAGTTATCCCCTAACCTTATAACGACTAAAGTATTTGGTTTAGGTATCCCCTAACCTTATAACGACTGAAGTATTCGGTTTAGTTATCCCCTAACCTTATAACGACTAAAGTATTCGGTTTAGTTATCCCCTAACCTTATAACGACTGAAGTATTCGGTTCAGTTATCCCTAACCTTATAACGACTGAAGTATTCGGTTTAGTTATCCTCTAACCTTATAACGACTGAAGTATTCGGTTCAGTTATCCCCTAGTCTTATAACGACTGAATTATTAGGTTTAGTTATTCCCTAACCTTATAACGACTAAAGTATTCGGTTTAATGTCCCCCTAACCTTATAATGACTGAAGTATTCGGTTCAGTTATCCCCTAATCTTATAACGACTGAATTATTCGGTTCAGTTATCCCCTAACCTTATAACGACTTAAGTATTCGGTTTAATTATCCCCTAACCTTATAACGACTAAAGTATTCGGTTTAGTTATCCCCTAACCTTATAACCACTGAAGTATTCGGTTTAATTATCCCCTAACCTTATAACCACTAAAGTATTCGGTTTAATTATCCCCTAACCTTATAACGACTTAAGTATTCGGTTTAGTTATCCCCTAACCTTATAACCACTGAAGTATTTGGTTTAGTTATACCCTAACCTTATTATTATTGCATTAATATATCCATCACTGTAGACATACAATGTACTTTTGAATGTAATGCAATATGAAACTGTTATAATTCTTTGTTGTTGAAGGACGATATTTAATTCCCCTTATCGTATTATATTGAATATCAATTTCATGTTAATAGGAAACATAGAAAATATGTAACAATGTAGAACGTACGATGGCATAACGAAGATTAGAAGACAGTTCAATCCAATTGTCTAATGAATTTCAGATTTTCGTCTGTCTTTTGATTTTTGCGGATCAATACCAAAAAGAGAAACGAACGAAATGTACTGAATTAATACATCGTAGAAAAGTACTGCTTACCCAGGTGTTAGAAAAGTATTTATCAGAATTATTTGTACCATGCGTCATTAGCTTTACTACTTTACTATAGTTCCTAGAAAATAAAACGCATTGCAAAAAGCAATGACAGAATTAAATGAAATCATACGTAGCAATAATTGGTTATTTCCTGTATTCTAATCTAATTATTACTGATAAAACCGAGACAAATTTATCTCTTCACGGACATTTAAACAATACAAATTCATCCTGTTGACGAGCAATACAAAAGGCAAACAATTTACTTTACTTGAGAAAATCTAGGTTAGCAGTATATTATTTTCTAGGAATATATTCTAAATGACATTACGCTTTACGACAAGTTAATGTGTACGTCTTCGATTCTGTTTAATAAGACTGGTGTATGACTTTTAAGTCAATTTTGTTGTTTTACAATAAAAGTGTTTAACTTTAATTCATTTAATCCAAGGTTCTAAATAAATGGTAGTTCGTCATATCACCAGACAAGTATATCATCCCTGTCCTTATATACCCAACTTACTGGTGCAGAAACTAAACAAACTTTTTCAGAAAGGCAAAGGGGGCCTCGGTGGTCTAAGTAGTTACTACTGTAATCACTATCCAGTCGACACTGATATTGTGAGTTTGAACCCCGCTCGTGCGGGTGCACTCGACTGAAATCTTAATTGACTAGGATTGTCAGCTTTCTCCTGGAACTACAGCTTCCTCCACAAAACTGGCCGCCACGAAAAAGCCAAAACGCAGTGCTTAAAAGTGGCGTTAAAACACCAAAAATTAAAATCAAATCAAAAAGGCAAAGTATGACGCGAGTTGTTTCCAATCCTTTTTTCTCAAAAAGAAGTGTAGCCTTACCACCAGAGGTACATGTAAAATAAAGCCATTTTTTCATCGATGCCTTCCAACAGCCAACCAAACTTATTTGCTTAGAAGGCGAATACATCATATATCCTAGTGCAAGAAGTTTAAAGTCATCAAGTCGTCACTTTGTTTCACGAAAGAGGCTGTTGTCCTACAACCTTTAAAAAAAGGGTAATTTTGGAGGTCATTAACAAATGATAAAGAAATTATAGTTAAAATTGAACAATTTCAATTAATCGCATGTTGGGAACTGTTATTAGCCAAAAATTTAGGTTTATGGAAACTGCTTCAAATCTGCGCATATTAATTCTGGGTACTGCGTAAATTTAAGGAAGCTAAATGAATACGATAAGAGTTTAAATTTATGACGTCATAATATATTTTTAAAAAATCATGCGAACAAGTTGATAAGATAATTATTACCGTTCGAGGAAGTAAAATTTGCGAAGATTTTGAGATACACAATGTATTTTAATATATAACGTGACGGTACCCAAATTGCACCTATTTTGACAGTTTTTTTTAACTACGTTTTTTTTATGATCAAGACAAAAATTAGATATTACCACAACGAACTCGTTCAGAACACTATTTGTTATCTTGATATAGTAACATTTTTAGATTTAAAAAAAATAAATGTTGAATGAGGATACATATTGTTAACTATTTCATGGGAAGTGAATGGTATAGCGGAAAATTTTTAAATAAAACCGTGTTGAATGTGGATAGTTGTATATACATTATGTACACAGCCATGTATCACCATCATTGATGGCGATCCGATGGATACATCTGTTGTAGGGTTGTCACTGACTCAGACGTACTTATGAATATAATTATTTTCTGTGACTGTATCTTACATTAATTTGTAGGATCCTTTACTATAGATAATTTAGCTGATCTGTAACAATAACATCTTCATGCCTTATATATCATGTACTGTAGTACGCCGCTAGATTAAAACTGACGTGGAAAGGTAACACATGCCCACCGAAAGCTCTTTTTTTGAGAGCCCAGGTGGTCGTGTGGTCTAGCGGGACGGCTGCAGTGCAGGCGATTTGGTGTCACGATATCACAGTAGCATGGGTTCGAATCCCGGCGAGGGAAGAACCAAAAATTTGCGAAAGCAAATTTACAGATCTAACATTGTTGGGTTGATGTTTAGACGAGTTGTATATACATTATGTACACAGCCATGTATCACCATCATTGATGGCGATCCGATGGATACATCTGTTGTAGGGTTGTCACTCACTCAGACGTACTTATGAATATAATTATTTTCTGTGACTGTATCTTACATTAATTTGTAGGATCCTTTACTATAGATAATTTAGCTGATCTGTAACAATAACATCTTCATGCCTTATATATCATGTACTGTAGTACGCCGCTAGATTAAAACTGACGTGGAAAGGTAACACATGCCCACCGAAAGCTCTTTTTTTGAGAGCCCAGGTGGTCGTGTGGCCTAGCGGGACGGCTGCAGTGCAGGCGATTTGGTGTCACGATATCACAGTAGCATGGGTTCGAATCCCGGCGAGGGAAGAACCAAAAATTTGCGAAAGCAAATTTACAGATCTAACATTGTTGGGTTGATATATATATATATATATATATATATATATATATCGTGAAAGGAGACATATAGGTTCTACCACATTTTAAATATTTAAAATTTAACTGTCGAAAGTGGATAGATATCGTATTACACGAGATTTGGTGGTTGAATCTGTTTTTTAGAAGATACATTGTATGCAGACAAATTCAATCCTTCCTTTCGAATGATCTACAAAAAGATGTGTTCTTTCTAAATGACGTATTCAGGCATTGTCGCCTTTTAAATGACGTCACAATAGGAAATTCAGAAATTTGACGTCATAATCGAATTTCGACTAATAAAGAACCGGGATCAAATGAACCACACGTTGAATAAATAAAAATAATCAACAGGTCAGAAAATCGAAAAATCGTGAAAGAATTAGAGAAATAGAAATAATCAACAGGTCAGGAAAGAGATTAATCGTTTAAGAATTAGAGAAACAAATTTAATAACGTGTTGTCAATCAAAATTTATAAAACTGATCAGAACCAATCTAAATGCATATAACAATTAGAAATTTATAAATTCATATTTATAAATGATCTGCGTCGAATAGAAATCAACATTTATACAAGTGCATGCATATATGTACATGTATAAAACTTTTATTGGTTTTAGAACATTAGAATACAATCTTAAAGATGAATTTTTGTCTGTTAAATAGGGTTCCTATATCAATTCAATTTCTATACAGTTACAGACTTTGCATACAGATTTTTTCAACCCGAAATAAGGTTACAGATGCATTGATAATGACAGATATTCATTTGCATAAGATAGAGTTCTATCCGACGCAGCTCATATTAATCATATATTATAAGGGTTGAGATCTCGCTAAACATCTTTAAACCATTTGCCCTTTGTAATTCTTGTGTGCTTTTTATTTTAGTTCATTTATATATGGTTTGGAGTTTAGTATGACGTTCATTTTCACTGAACTAGAACGCATTTGTATTTAAGGGATAGGTGAAGCCCGCCTATATATATATTTTTTATGGTAGTGCGCTAGAATGCCGGGAATATCGGTTCGATCTATCAAAAACTTACGTGTATCGACTTTGAATCGATTGTATTTCAATATACAAACTACATACTTTCGTTGTTCTTTCGTTGTTCACAAATATAGTCCCTAGTGTTGACAGTGGGTTACTTGTCATTAATTTTTATACCCCTTCCAAATTTATTTCTCCATGTTTAATGCCTCAAATTGCAAGTAGCTGGGTGAAATTACACTGTAAAAAAAATTTGGGTCCAGAATTTTAAAGGAAAGTAGTGATTTGGTCCAGCTGAAAAAGGTTTAAAGTTAGCACTTCGGAAGCTGTCAAAAGATTTCAAGACGCACTAAACAGAAAATTTTCCATATTTTGAGTTAGAGACGATGAAGTTTTCTATTATTTTGATATAATTTGTCCCAAAAGTAGAAACAACACACTGTAAAACTGTAAAAGTTTCTTTGAAAAAGCGCAGGTGGGATTTTTTTTATTTTCATTTATGTTCTAAAAGAAATGCACTACGAAACAATTGTGGTCTGGGACCTACTGCGTTATTGCATTTTAAAGATATTAACTCCAAATTCGTAGCATTACTTTAATTTCTATAACAACATATATTCAAATGAAGACACTCAGGTAGAAACTTTCGTTATATTTGATAGGTGTAATATAGATAAGAAATGAATGTCTAATGTGCCATTCAGTACGAGAAATACTTTTATAGGAACACGCATAACTCAGTATTCGTTGATTGTCCGAGAGAAAAAAACATGTAGGAAAAACACCTTTTATGTCGATACAATAGTTTTTTCTTGATCTTAACCATTGAAGATAAGTGTAGGCAGCGTGTCTGGTTTACACATTACATGTGAATGTAATGGTGCGTTTCTCTAAGGATAATTGTCGTTTATGCAAAACAAATGAGGTGATTGACATTTATTTTAAAAATCTAGAATACATTATTTTGTGTTCAATTAGCGTACAGACCTTTCATAACTTATTTTAATATTTTACCTATTTATTTAAAACGAAAGGTTTTAGAGATTCTTGGTTGTGGCAGTCTTTTATAAGTGTTAGAATTAAAGGTTTCTTAATGTTAACAAAAAGTATATGAGATAGCAATGTTTATGAAATTGTTTTGAAAAATGATAAAAGTGCTATAGCTTTCTAATAATAATTATCAAAAGAATGGATTTATATTAAACTCCTTCCATAATTTAAGAAAGGGGTTCAGTTCCTTCCAAAAAATGAGTTAAATTAAAAAAAACTTGTCTATATTGAACCCTCCCTCTAGAAAAAAAACCGACCAAAAGAAGCAACTAGTGTTGCAAGCAACTTATATCAATAAGAAAACGTATAGTTTTCTGTATTTATTAATTTACACTTTCTAATCACATGCTGACTAATTATACAATAGGAATACTAAATCGACCACTATATTATGAACGGTATAAATAGTATTATGTTTGTCAATTCACTTAGTAAGCTACTTGAGTACATTTTTGGGGTCTGAGTTGTATATTGGAAACTCTTATATTTCTAATATAATATTTAACGTTGTAGACATATGCTGATACATGCAAATGTCAAACGAACTTAGTACTTTATTCTTAATACGGACCAAGGATTTGTATAGTTAGTATACAAATCCTTGTACGGACATATCTCGACATCTCAAACCAAAGGTTAACATAAGCATTGATTTCTGAACACATTTAAACTGTTTGTAAGAGACATCAGATATCAAACAAACAAAAATTGCAATAGCTTCTTTTGTCCGCTTATAATTACTTTTTTTTTTCTTCTTCTAATACTGTTTCAGGGACTATTATACGCGACCTTTTAAAATTCATGTTCATTAGCAGATGTAAAATGTCCACTTATGAATAAACAAGAAATTCAATGACATAAGAACCATTTTTTATCATTGTTAAATCTTTTTCACTTGTGATTTCTGTGTTAGTTCTATTTTTGTGATTTAGGCACATTGGCTTGTGTCTATTAAATGTCTCCTTTTAGACACGAATAATTTGGACAGAAATCTAGGCGATCGAAAATAAAAAAAAACTTTACAATAAATCCGAAATATATTGTTGGGTTGGTGTCTCATTGACATATACGCCAAATGTTTTTATCCATAATTTAGATGGGTCATCCCCAAAATATAAAAATAAAGACTTCAGAACCATGTATTTTCTTCTCTAGTCGGGAGTTATAGATGTTACAGTAGTAAGTGTTGAAGTATACAAGTTTCAACGATAAATAATTTTCGATAAATTAAATGTCAAATAAAATAGATTTTAAGATCCGAAATGACTTAAAACATAGAAAATTAAGTAACAACATTGATGATAATTCATTAGAATCAGATAAACAATTTCATAAATTCAAATATAGAATTCAGTTTTAAGAGAAAGATGATGAAACATCTCTTGAACCTAAAATTTTTAGATTTAAAACAAGTATAATTGAAAGTATTTACTGGTACAATAATAAATATCAAAATACGGTAATGAGATATAGTGTAGTTGCATTCGAATATATTTCTTAATTTTAAACACTTCTTTTTAGTAATATTTCTTCATAAATTATTAAAGAAAAACACTTTTTGACTCACGATAAAAATATGTCCCTGTTGTCATTTAAAAAAATTGTAATAGTTTAATGGAAACTATTTTTTTTCTTTTAACACATTTTTTCTTTTCAAAAAATAAATAAATGATTCGTAAAAACATAAAAGAAAAACATGGTATATTCTCCTCCTTTGTTTCATTATTATTATTGTTATTTATTTGTTTTATTAAAAGAAAAGAAAACTTCGTAGTAACGTAACATGTAACATAAATTTAAAAGGGAAGGAAATTAAAATAAAAACGAAATACCTTTGAAATACTATCGCTGATATTCATTCTTTGGTCCGTTATTTTTTTCGAAAGAACTAGCAATATCCAATTGTGAAAACTATATAAATTAAAATTGGTTCACAATTAATTAATTACTGTTAATTATCCTTATTGGTACATATTGACTCCCCAAGTCTTCGTCAAGGATGTGACACATCTTTCTACGAAGACAAGCTGAAGACTGCAGTAATTAGTTAGGCATCACCGTTATAAACGTATATATATATATATGTCATCCACCGGTTTATTTATACCAAGGTCATGACTGAGAAGTTGTAAATCATATATTGGTAGAAAAAAACGGATATGACAGACAGAAAATATGAGTATTTAATCTTTGAAGTAATTATACAGTGTCTCCAGATGTTATAAATGATCTATAGATATGTTTTAACTTATCTCTTTAGCGTTTTAAATTTCCAATAAGTTAGTAACGTTGCATCTGTAGTATGGATATGATATAGTATAGTCATGCTTATAAGTATAGACATTGCATATATATGTTTATCGCAAAATAAGCTTATGTGATGTATTCTATTTGGAAATAAGATAATTTTAAAACTATTTCTGGTTATTTTGATATAAATATAACAAAATTACGTCAAGTAATATAGTCATGTTATAAATTTAGGAATCGCATATAATTAATCGCGAACTAAGCTCATGTGATGTATTCTATATAATAATAAGATGAATTTAAAACTATTTCTTATTATTTCGATATAAATATTACAAAATTACGTCAAATACTTTACAATCACACGCAATAGATTATTTTCCTTTTACACTGTGTCTAAACCACATCGGTAAAATTTGCTAGGACTCGATGGTATCTAACATCCGGCACAATGACGGAACACCAATAGACAAAAGAAAGGTAGGTTTCTCCTTATTTTTTTTATTTTTTTATGATATCGAAGAATATATATACATATACAACTATTTTCTATTGTGAGATGCAATATTTTCTACAACCGTTCTATATTAACGGAAAAATAAGTCAAAATGCATGTCAAAATGACGAATTGAGTGAACCTTTCCTCGAAATTGTTTAATTTCTCGTTAAATTTTTCACATTGTACGGAAAGAAAGGTACGGGACGTTAGATATTGACACGGAGATCGCAAATTTAGTTATTATGAGCATCTCCATAATTGTATCGCTGTGTATGGAACGAAAGAAATGGGTCATGTCAAATGGAACTGGCCGGTTTCATCAATGTATACAACCCGGTTTCGTCATAGATTTCAAAATACATAACCCGGTTTGGTCAAACTTTTTTTTTCGACTACGGCGAAAAACAATCTATTTTTTTCGCGACAAGTCGAAAACAATTTTATTCTTTCAATTTTAGCATTACATATAGTGGCAGCTGAGGGTGAAACAAACAACTTTTTTTTTCTCAGAATCAAAAACAAATTATTTTTTTCTCCAAAAACTGGAAACAAACTTTTTTTTCCAAAAAAAACCATAGCCCCCCCCCCCCCCCCAGAAAATCAAATGGTTGCTGCCTTATGATGATCGTACACTGACGTTGGTCAATATATTTTGACAATATATACGGACAGACGGATTCAGTTTATTTAAGTGGACGTATTATTTAAAAATGTCTATCAACGCTGACCTGCCTCACAATATTATGCTAGATAAATTATCAGCATATGGTTTAACCCCCAATGCAGTTGCTCTTTTAAAGTCCTATTTATCTAATCGAAAACAGCAAATTAAAGTCAACAATGTTCTGAGTGGTTGGGCTGACATCCATAAAGGCGTACCACAGGGTTCGATACTAGGGCCATTGTTGTTTAATATATTTATAAATGATATTTTTCTTTTTGTTAAAAATGGTAGTTTATATAACTATGCAGATGACAATACTTTATCTTTTTGTACTCCAGATTTCGATTTATTAATTTCAACTTTGGAATATGATTCAAAAATACTTATTGAGTGGTTCAGGGTAAATAAAATGCAAGCAAATCCTGACAAATTTCAAGTTTTGGCTGTTGGCAAAAAGACCTTTGAAAAGAACCTATCTATACATATTCAAAATTCGAACCTCACATGTGAAAAAACAGTAAAATTATTAGGCATTGAAATAGACTACCAGCTAAATTTTGATGTTCATGTCAGCTCAATCTGTAGGAAGGCATCACAGCAATTAAATGTTTTAAAACGTTTAGGCTCATTTTTGGATAGACTTAGTAAACTTACTATATTTCATACTTTTATTCTTAGTAATTTTAATTTTTGCCCTTTGGCATGGCATTTTTGCACTGAGAAAAATTCCAAAAAACTAGAAAAGGTGCAGGAAAGAGCACTCCGTTTTGTTTATGAGGATTTTACCAGCTCCTACGAGGACCTCTTACTTAAAGCTAAGGTGCCTTCCTTGCAGATCAGACGGATAAGAACAATGGCTCTAGAAACTTTTAAAATTATAAACAACATCGCTCCTGTGTGCTTACAAAATTTGGTGAATGTCAAAAAATCTAAATATTCTTTCAGGTATGTAAATATTCTTGAAATTCCACAGGTAAAGTCAACCCGTTACGGTAAAAAATCGTTCAAATTTGCTGCTGCTACTTTATGGAACAGTCTTCCAAACCATTTCAGGACTGAAAACAGTTTTTCACATTTTAAAAGTCTTGTTCAGTCCTGGAACGGTTTGGAATGTCACTGTTCTGCTTGCAGATAATTCTTAAACTGTTTTATTATTTATGCTGCTTTTGGTTGCTCTGGTCAAGCATGTTTTTACTTCATTCTAAATTTGTTGATTATTTTTATTGCATGCTATGTATGTGAGATTCAACTTTGTATTACAGGTTGTTTTATATGTCAAAATGCACTGTTTTTATGTTATTTATATGTTTTTATATTCGGTCAAAAGCTCCTTAGAGCTTGTGTTGCTTATTTGTACTCATGCCGAATCAAAATAAAGTTTTCTTATCTTATCTTATCTTATGAAAAGTTCATACAAATTCCAAGCGACAACAACCTGACCATAGAGCAGAAAACAGCCGAAGGCCACAATGGGTCTTCAATGAAGCGAGACACTCCCGCATTCGGTGGCGTCCTTTAGCTGGCCCTTAATAAATATTTATACTAGTTCAGTGATAGTGAACTTCATAGTAAACTGCGAATACATGTATATTTATTATATTTAAGGGATAATTTTAACTATGATACAAGTTTTGGCACACATCGCGCATTTACTATACAGGCCTTGTCATCGGACGAGTTAAGGTTTTTTCATTATTTTTTATTATTTGTACTTTTGTTGTACTGTTTGTGTCAGCGACAACACTTTGCCACAGTCCATTCCCGAATCACACGCTTGTAATTCCATGGTTGTCTTTGGTTGCTTTATACCATATGCGTTTTGAACATAAAATAGGCAGGTAGTTTTCTTGTTTGAATTGTTTTACATTTATAATTTAGGGCCCTGTTATAGCTTGCTTTCATGCAGTTTGTGTGTTTTTCTCATTGTTTAAGGCATACGCTGACCTAAACTTGATTAATTCAACATAATTTTTGTGTCTAAAAGAAAGTTGTCTCATTGTCAATGTTTATGGGATAAGTGGTTACCGTCACTTCTTCTTAATAATACCTAGATATAAATGACGGTCATGTTTTGCAAACCAACTTTTATTCACATTGAATATACAAAACTGTCAGATATTGTTTTCGAAAGTTATCTTGAAGTTTCAATTGAATTTGAACTGTACAAAAAATGAATTTGAACTGTAAAAATAATGTGAACAAGAATGTGTCCATAGTACACGAACGCCCCACTCGCACTGTCATTTTTTATGTTCAGTGGACCGTGAAATTGGGGTCAAAATTTTAATTTGGAATTAAAATTAGAAAGATCATATCATAGGGAACATGTGTACTAAGTTTCAAGTTGATGTAACTTTAACTTCATCAAAAACTACCTTGACCAAAAACTTTAACCTGAACTTCACACTATTATTTTCTATGTTCAGTGGACCGTGAAATTGGGGTCAAAACTATAATTTGGCATTAAAATTAGAAAGATCATATCATGGGGAATAAGTGTACTAAGTTTCAAGTTGATTGGACTTCAACTTCTTCAAAAACTACCTTGACCAAAAACTTTAACCTGAAGCGGAAGGACGAACGGAGGCACAGACGGACGGACGGACGGACGAACGGAGGCACAGACCAGAAACATAATGCCCCTCTACTGTCGTAGGTGGGGCATACAAACATGCCTATGAAAATAAATGTGCCTACCAGAAACGGGGAGAAAGTTACAAATCTCACTGCTATGTTATGGATGCTTAAGTGTGAAAACTCGCTTTAGTGCGCAAGTAACACAGTATATATAGTACCAGAAAATCTGGCAGGACTGCATGCATGATTAATTTGTGCAGAACAGTATAGAGTATAGTCGGTTTGGGACTGTTCGTCAATGATTGAATGCATAAATGTATTAATAATTGATAGTAAACATTGTAAACTAAGTGTATATAATAAAGTATAGTAAATTAAAATTATGGCACAATCAAAACACATCCTTTTATTTTTCATCTTTACATACTACTATTATAAACAAAGAAAATATAATAATGTTACAAAATAATTAGATACAAGTGTTTGCTATTCAGTATTTATATTCCATTTAAAATTAGTTTCAAGTTAAGTGAAATAAGGGATACGCCTTTCATTAGGACAATGTGTATTATCATAATTAACTATGTCCAAAAGTGCCCGTTTAAAATAGATTTTAACACGCCAAGTTTACTTTACAACATAAATATATTTAAATTCTCGAAAGACAATGTTCAGGTCCGTGCCAAAGTTTCTTTTCATAAATTGTTTGTTAAAAAAAAACACAAAAAAAACCGGGTGGTATATATAGACGAAACCGGGTGATTGTGTAGTAACAACATTGACGAAACCGGTTTATTTTAATTTGACATGACCCTTTTCTTTCGTTCCATACATAGAAATACAATTATTGAGATGCTCATAATAACTCAATTTGCAATCTCTGTGTCAATATCTATCTTCCCGTACCTTTCTTTCCGTACAATGTGAACAATTTAACGAGAAATTAAACAATTTTGAGGCAAGGTGGGACTTCACTCAATTCGTCATTTTGACATGCATTTTGACTTATTTCTCCGTTAATATAGAACGGTTGTAGAAAATATTGCATCTCACAATAGAAAATAGTTGTATATGTATATTTATCATATGTTTAGTAGTAAATACAGTAGTTTTGCATATGTGATAACTAGCCTGCTGTTTAATCCATATCGCGCAACTTTGATGCGCACCCTTTATCGCATACCCTTTATCACACCCCTACCCTTTATCGCATACCCTTTATCACACCCCTACTTATATTGTATGTGACGTCACGAACGTCAAGTTTTCATATTTTTTGGCACACTAAATGCAACTATGAAAAATACAAAACACACAAATTAATACAATAATAAACAAAATATTTTTAAAACAACAGCACGCAAATTGTAAGGTAACCCAGGTGCTTCGGATAAGTAATTGAGCAGTTCTTTTAAGGCCTTTGAAACAAGACAAAAGTAGAACTGAAGGTAACCCAGTGCTATGGATCAGAAAACAGTTCATATAATATAAATACTCTTCTGTTGAAATATATGATAAAGTGTATAATACATGTCAAAATCCGTATCACATGCCGTATCACCCTTGACCAATATCATCCCTCGGGCCTAAAGGCCCTTGGGCTGATATTGATGTCTCGGGATGATACGACATATGATACGGATTTTGCCATGTATTATTCTCTATATATTTTTCGATATCATAAAAAAAATAAAAAAAATAAAGGAGAAACCTACCTTTCTTTTGTCTATTGGTGTTCCGTCATTGTGCCGAATGTTAGATACCATCGAGTCCGAGCAAATTTTGCCGGTGTGGTTTAGACACAGTGTATTATACCGACTTTTAACTCCGTTTAAATATAATTTATCGACAGGTGATCATGACCTATTTAAATTGTGATATGTGGTCAAGTAAGAGCACTAAAAGTAATCATAATATATTAAGCTTTCGCTAAATGATTAAAATTTGGGGAAAGTAAACATTTTTTTTCGATAATTTGCAGTGTACATCAAGCTTGGTTCACACTGCCTATCAGATCAACTCGATGATCCCGATTGTCCAGATTTCCACGACCAAGCTCAACCATATTCTTGATCGGGCCTGTTTACGTTTTCTACCCGACCGCCATCCGACTGTATTTACGATCTTAACTCGACCATTCACGACTCCTTAATGACTCCATCACGACTCCATCCCGACAACAAAATGAATACTTATTCGATAATTCCGATCAATTCACGATCTTTACACGATCTTTACTCGCCTTGCTACATCAAATCAATTATTCACGATCTCAGTCTGATCTCGACAAGTCCAGATCGACTAGATCGGATATTAGTCGTAGGGATAATCGGGAATTGGTCGGGTATGCACAAATTTAATTATAAAAACGTCCCAAAATTTTTATTCCCGCCGCTTCGAAGTGGGCATTAATTAAGTGTTACCCTTGTCCGTCTGTACGTACGTCCATACAATATTAGTTTCCGTTTTCTAATTTTGTTTTTTCTCAACCAAATTTTATGAAACGCCGTATATATAATGCGTATTACCACGAAACACAGTTCAGTTAGGCGTTCTTCAGTAATGACCCTTTATAATGGTATACATGCTAGCTGGGGCATTATCAGTGTCTCATGGACACATTCTCCGTTTATTTGGTTATATTCAGTAGAAGGTCCGAGTAAAATCATACATTTAAATTTCTACATAGAAAAATCAGTTGGGTTTATGGGCAAGGGGGTAAGAGCTTAGAAAGACAGGTAAATAGCTGTGACGGAGCTTGAAGAGTGCATAGAATTCGAACGAGAAGGTGTAGACAGCAACGGGCGCCGATAAATCTAGGTGGGGCAGCGGCTGACACTACGACCACTGTGTGGGCAGTGTGAGAGACTTGCACTAACTCAACAAAGAGGAACCCAATGCTTATAAAAACTTCCTCATAGTGGACACTGATATGTAATGGTAGTTTTATTGCTCTTTTTGGGGAAATGACACTTCAAAATGAGATTTGTCATTGGATTAGTAGTTATATTAGATAGCAATATACATAAACTTTACCATCCCCTTTTCCTTGCTTTCTTACAAATAAAGCGTACCGTTTGTGTCATATATGTGCATACGTTTGTAATCAGTATTTTTCATAGATTTTATATCCAATAGTAGAATGATCAAAGATATTTATTTTCGTTTTGCTGTATGGCAACAACCTGCCTGTATTTGCTAAACAATATTGCAAAAAGAGGGCAAAGATGTCACATATTTCTCAATATTTTTACCATAGTAGAATTTCAATCCGCTGGAGTGATACATGTTTGTACCTTTTCTGAAACTGTTTACAACTTTACATATGTCTATCAAGAGATCAAGAGTGCATTTCTTTATAACCAAAGTTTGTGTACCGTAAGTTATAGTTTATTAAGTATCGTTTAATCATTGTTTGCTGACCCTGTTTGATGAACTGTCAAAAACGCATGCACATTTTGATGTAATTTGAACTTATTACGCGGGAAAACAGCCTCCGTAGAAGATGTTATAGACACAGAGGACATCGCTCATCTATGCATATTTAATTTTATTGGCAGTTCTTCATCTTAATCCAATGAATGTATGAAGATAGTGTAATAAAGCCTTTTTTTTTAAAAAGAGGTATGTTCTTGCTTGTCATAACTAAAAATATTGTCTAGAATTACTCAAATTTTCTTTCATAGCTGTTATTTTAATGAAAGAAAGGAGTTAATACCTAAATTTGAGTAATTTTAGACATTGTTTTGAGTTATGACAAGCAAGAACACGTTTAGATAATTGATTTAATGTTAAAGTTAGAAAGAAATGCATCGTTTGAACTAACAATTAAACGACGAATGACAAACTGTAGACGCATTTGCAGCTAGTGTAAAGTGTGTCAAAGTTTATGAAAACTTTCCAAAAGTATGTTAGAAAAAAATGATCAAAACGTGTGCTCGCTGAATACATTGTATTTTGTATCGTTAGTGGAAAAGAAAGAAATTCGCTACAAATAAAAAATAAAAAAATTGTCTTTCGTTTTATTTTTGTGTAAAATTACGTTTAAAAGTTCGAATGGGAAAAAGTATGACTGTAAGGTGACCTATAGTTGTTATTAATAGTTTCTATGTTATTTGGTGTTCTGTGAAGAACTGTCTCATTGGTAATTGTACCACATCTTCTTTGTTTATACTACAAACATTTCTGGACAAACGAAAAATACGGACAGACTAAACAAAAGATAGCCCATAAAACTGGTAAAATATA
Organism: Mytilus edulis; assembly: GCA_019925275.1. Lineage (NCBI taxonomy): Eukaryota > Metazoa > Mollusca > Bivalvia > Mytilida > Mytilidae > Mytilus > Mytilus edulis. The sequence goes on along the minus strand of CM034357.1, from coordinate 65,647,310 downwards.
ATCTTGCTGTTCTTATAAACCAACTTTGAAAGATAACTTAGTTATGAGCAGTCTAATAACAAATGTGATTGCACAATTACTTTCATATTTGAAAAATCCGCTGATGCCAAAATTGCAGGATTGTTTTTCTCTTATTTGACACCTAAGATCATCCCAAGTTTTGTTGGGTAACATGTTGCTATTTTTTTTTATAGTTTTCTATGTTATGTGGACTGCTATTTGTTTTCTCGTCGGTTTTCGTTATTCGCCATGGCTGTTTCGGTTTGTTTTCGACCTTTGAGTTGATTGTTCCTTTTGTGTCTTTTGCCTATCTTTTAAAATGTTACCTCTCATTGCAAAAGTAAAGACACGTACTGTACATGGAGGAATTATTGTACAGTTAAAAATAATGTTACAAATATATTTTTGCGGAAGAAGAATTATGAGAGTTAATCATATCTACAAACACTTTTAAAGAATCGCGTAGCAGTCATGTGTTCTCGTGTATGGCCGAGTAGAGATCGAAGAGTGGTCGAATGTGGTCGCATAGAGATCGGGTATTGGTCGAGTTGGTCTTGGATGAAAAAAATATAGAAGTCGCAGTGATCTGTAAGCGATCGGGCATTGGTCGAGTTAATCTGGAAATGATCGGACATTAGTCGAGCAAAGGTTGAAATGATCGAGAACTGATCGGTATTTTTTTTTTTAATTCCGACCAAACTCGATCTCTACACGATCCTTTCCCGATCAATTCGACCGCTCCTCGACGAATTCTCGATCTCTTCTCGAGTAACTTGCTTCTCGATCCTTACTCGAATGTTTTTGACATGTCAAAAACTTTCGGGTAGAAAGTCAGATCGATGAAGAGCAAGATAGACTATCCCGAACATTCTTGTCGATTGAGTCAGACCAGTCTCCCGATCACATAATTTGTCTTGATCGGACTTGATCGAGTTGATCTGATCGGCAGTGTAAACTTAGCTTCAGTTAATGCACCAATTATAGGTTTGACTTTACTTCTTTGAGTTATCTTGCTTGATCGGGTACAATATTGTTCTACAACATAGGAGTTAACTCGTGAGTCAAATATCCGTTAAAGGAAGCAATATATATTGATACTCTCTATGCTGCTTTTAACTCAACTAGAAGGTGCCCGCGAAATCGATATACAATTGGGCAAGTGTCGAAACAAATAATTTGAGCATGCGTGAAAGCGAATAAGACACGGATTGAAAACGGTCTCCAAATTGTAATATTTTCTAAAAAATAAATTGGCATTTTCTGAGAGAAAAAAAACTGTTTTAAAAACAAAATTAGAATAATTTATACGTCATATCGAAATATTTCCGACTTTGTATGGTTTCAGAGGAGTTACGGCTCAATGAAATCGGTCTTTTTCTTTAGAAGTATAGGTATCTTACAAAGAAAAGTTTACCCGAAACAAAACTGAGTAAAAAAGGCATAACTATCAAAGTGTTGATAAAATTTAATGGAAAGGCTTTATAGACACGCGCTTCTCCGATCTAGACCTAATCATTCAATAATATTTTTTAAAAAGGAAAACAGGCAGTTACACACATGGGACAGACCACACTGCGTCAAACACCAATATCCGATTCATTCAAAACAACTTTTATTCACAAGCAAAAGACAAACAAAAAATGGCCCTGATAACCAGATATCGCAGTTAAAAATATAATAAGTCATGGAATAGATAATGAAAATGGGAACTGTTTCAAAAGGCCAATAACCCGACTAAAGCGCAGAAAACAGCCCAAAGCAACCAATGTGTCTACAACACAGCAAGAAAATCCAGCATCCGTAGTCTACCTCGGGGCCGGTAACAATAATGTAAACTTGTTTCTGTTTTGCATTATTTATCGTTTACATCTCTATCATGTGTCATAACGAATGAAAACAAAACTAAGAAACAAGTCTTTTCTCATCTTCTGCACTTACTGTTCCCTTTTCAGATCAGGACCACGTTAGAAAATCGATGCTTTATGTTTGATTTCTAAATAGAAATGTATGATATTTTTATTGTGAAATAGCTCATTTTCTATTGTTGACTAATATATATATCCGCATTGTAGGTCATTGACCTTCTAAACAGTGGCCATGTCTTACTTGTAATAATTTCTAATTATCATATTCGTTTCCATGAAACTGTATATTTTTATTAGCTGATATCAAATATTACAAAAATTTAAGTTAATTTGCCGTAAAATAATAAGTCGTAGGCACATATATTCTCAATTCGTATTATTGAAACTATAGTACAAGGTTTTATTACCAGTGACCAAACCGTTTGAAATATGAACAGTTCCATAACCTTTCCCTGCTCCATCCGTATACTACAAAAAGTATTTACAAGTTTTTTTATACTTCTTAGTGGTACGTGGTGACAGAAAAATAAAAACAAAACACCGAGATCATTGATCACAAGCTTGATGCAAAACAACCGAGATCTTCCCATACAATAGACATTGCAGGTTTTTTTTTGGTCGAATCATACAGTGCACTTGATGGCTCAAATATATCTGAGTGAATAAATGCACATGCAAATGCATCAATTATCTATATATAACGTGTAAGCTACTTATGATTGAAGGTTAGAAAAATGCATAAAGAATAACCAATTTCAATCTAAGGTCAACTTTGCCTGAGTGAGTATGAATCTTGATCGATTTATCAACGGATAATTTGATCTCAAACGTTGGTTATACATCATATCAGTACCTACACATCGACTACTGGTGGCAATCGCCGTATCTAGCAATCCACTAGTTGCGATATCGGGACAATCAGACTTACATTTAAAAATTTGTTGCGTTCAATGCACTTTTAGTGATTAAATATCATCAGGAGAACCCCTACTGACGTAATATAAAAGCCTAGGATGTTTAGCTACATAAACACATGAAGATCTATCCCCAAAAGGGCAAAAAGGTAAACCGACTGTAATCAGTCGAAGTTCAAATATCGTTAAACGATAAGAAGCTGACAAATCGAGGTAACAGACGAGATTAATGGAATTGCATGAACTCCAAAAGTGAGACCGAATAAGTTGACAGGGTAAAAAGAAAAAAAAGAAAAAATACTGAACTCCGAGAAAAAATCAAAACGGGATGTACCTAATCAAATTTCAAACACATCAAACAAATGGATAATAACTGTCATATTCTTGACTAGGTACAGGCATTTTCTTATGTAGAAAATGGTGGATTAAACGTGGTTTTATAATGTAGCTAGCTTACTGAAACCTCTCACTTGTATGACAGTCGCATCAAATTTCATTATATTGAACGTTGTGTGAACAAAACAAACAGACATAATAGGTAAGCTCCGCCTGTTACGGTATGCATATTTTACTATATAGCATCATCAATAAGTAAAAAATCACAAAAATACTAAACTCCGAGGAAAATTCAAAAAGGAAGTCACTAATCAATCAAAAAAATTACAGACCAGACTACTATAATGGTATCTAAAGATCTGAAACCATAAAACGGGTCGCCAGTGACTTGATATATCGCCACATCATATAGGGCAACCACCTCGTGATGGTGACATATATACTTACAATGTATGTAGTGTCGAATTCTGTCGTTGTTACTCATAAATCATAACTCTGTTGGAAGTCATTGGATAAGGAGCGTACCCTTATTAATGGAAAACAAAGTTTCACACTAGTTTCGTTATTTTTTACGTTTTCTCAGCTTACTGGCGCTTATTTTATTACATAAAAATAATATCACATCGTACTTCTCTTTTACCTATTTTACATTTTACAGCCAGAGCGGTAAATCTTGAAAATCTGTCATATTTTTTGTTTGTTTATGGATTAGAACATTTATGGTAATCATTTCATATTGCTAAATCTAGATTTTAATGTGTTGACCATTAAGGCATGGCTTTTAGATGAAGTATCTGCAAATGACAGATATCTCGCTTACATAAAACATAATCCGGTCACTCTACAAGAACAATTATAGGTTATGAAACGGTTTACTTTTTTACCTGTAAAAGGGCTGTTTTCAATGTTGATTTAGATTTGTTAAGGAAACATAGTCGCCTCCTTATGATGATTTAAACGTTGTCATCCGGATTCTTCCGTTATAATTTTGTCTGAATCTTGTTTGTTCTCTTTCCTTTTTTATTGACCATTTTTCGAATTTTCTAAGACTTCTGGCTCCAGACCGCTTAATTAAAATTGTATCTATTGATTGAAAAGCAATATATATTCATAATGCAATTTCAGTATCTTTTTTTGTAACGAATATTTGACGAAATTTATATTCTCCCCACAAATGCATGAATCGCTCGCTATGCGAGTCACGATTCAGTTCAAAACGTCACGTACATGAATATACATGTAGTGTCACATTTATATATCTTCAGTAAACCTAAATTTATTTTGCCATCGAACAAGATCGTAACACTACACTCTACGTGAAAACGATGTATGAAATGAATTTCTAAGCGGTAAAGTCTTTCGGATGAATAATTGAACTCTTATGAATTTTAGTTGTGAAACGGTATAACTAAACATTTAGGATAGTAAACGTCTGTTAATGGTTCGGATGTTTGTGAAATCCACTGGGTCAAGAAAGAGAAGCGTTAACACTTTCTCTTGTCTATAAAGTATGGTAATAATCTACATTATTGGTAATAATCTACATTATTGGTAATAATCTACATTATTGGTAATAATCTACATTATCATTTTATTTCTGAGGACCAATAAATTCATTGTGCTTATGACAATGCTGAGAGGCTAATTGTCATGATATGAGGTCTCGTTATTATGTTTAAATTATGAATGATATTTTCTATGAACTTTTCAGGGAGTTTGTAATCTTATTTTGACGATGCCGAAGTTTTCTTCTTTTTTAAATATGAAAGAAAATATCAGCTGTCTGTATTTGTACCAGTTATGACATTTTGATGGAGTGTAGATACGCATGAAGAATGGTGCATGCATTAATAGAGCTGCTTAATATTTCTATAACACCGTTCACCTTTTTCTTCATGTGATTCTCTCCGTGTTAGTTGATTACATTGGTTTGTGTCGTTTTAATTGATTTGAGGGGTTTGAAAATCGGCAAACTTATACAGTTTGTGTATATTTTCAATTGCGTATACTAAAACTATGAAATAGGTTAATGTCATGGGCAATAGATATTCAACATTTTTACCTGCAAGTCTTTAATTCAGATATCGCTATATTATATGCCAGGATCTTAAATTGATCTAATTTCAGTTGTTCTAAATTATCGAGAGAGAAAAAACTTTGGAAGAAAGAAAAATGCTATACTATATGTACTATACAGGTCATATCTTTACTCAAGAACAAAAATTACGAGGTACCCGTTTTTTAAATCAGAACAATGTAAATATTTAAGGTTGTATAGACTAAACGTATTTAAACAGATTTACAGTAGATAAATTACATCAACATTTACATCATCGATAAAATATTAACCATATTAACCATGACATTTGTGATAAGTCTTTCAATAAGCCTTAGTTTGATTGTGATACGATTGACCTAGCAATGCAAATAATCACAATTCTTTTGAACTCATCAGTGCAAATACAGTAATACTTTTTGTATGTTTACTACATAATGATAATTGCCTGAAACCGCAAAACAGGAATTGATAGTATAATCTCTAATTATATGTTGTTGTTCTTTCAGGAAAAAATCAATGCTATTTCCTTTGTATTACTATGAAACCCGATCATTGCTGACAAACAAATTTGTTTGAACCCATCCATAATGATAGCTGTTATGAACTTCAAAAAACGGAGCATCGTTTTTAACTTGGAATGTCTGGATTAAATCCTGATTTTTAAAAAGAGTAATTTGCTTGAAATTTGTAACCAGAAAAATATGCCGTAAGATATGTAATATACTGCAAAGTACATACATTTTGATTCTGTTTATATCATAAATCTGTTTTGTTTTTGTTAAATGATATATAAATAAGGAGATCTGGTATTATTGTAAATGAGGTAACTATTCATCAGAGTTCAAGTTATAGGGCACTGATACTTTCTTCAAAATTGAACGTACCCAAAATCGTAAAGTCAGATGTAAAGGGCCCCGACATGAGAAATAATTATTAATGCCGACATAAATCAACGACAATCAAAGAATTACAGGACCATTACTTGTCATTTTCTATTTTATACTTATATTAAAGTCTTTAATAATTTTTACAATTAACTCCTATTTTATCTTTTTTCTTGTATGTGTTACAATTTATTTAATATATACAGTGGAGATCACTTCTAACCTCTCATTAGAACTGTCAGAATATTCTGTCATAGAACTGTTCTAACCTGTCCTAGAACAGTTCTACCCTAGAACTGTTCTAAGTAGAACTGTCAGAATCAGTTCTAGGTAGAACTGTCAGGCTCAGTTCAAGGGTAGAACTGTCTAAATCAGTTCTAGGTAGAACTGTCCAAATCACTTCTTACCGTAGAACTGTCAGCAGAACTGACTAAATCAGTCAGGACTGTAGAACAGTTCTAAATGACTGTCACTGCAGTAAGGGCACTTTAGAATTTAGAAGAAATAAATCACTTCCAATTACTTTGCTATAGCATATTTCCTATATTTTTTACTGATCAAACGTTACATGTACAAATATCGAAGTGAATAGAAAGTTATCCAACTCGTCGGAGAAATATTTTTATAAGATTGCATACGGAAACATCATTGTTTACGTTTCTTCGTTCCCCGTTTTTAACAGTCTCTTCCTAAATATAACTCTACATTTAATTCATGGAATTTTCATCGTAATTTACCTTGTTTGCCTTGGATTTACATTCATTTAAGATTCTGTTTTGACAAATGTTCAAACGAAAATTGTACAGTGGATGAATTATGGGATATTAATGAAAAAAGTGTTGTATTACTTAAAAAAAAACCATATACATTTGCACCATCTCGTCAATTAAGCCAGACTTATCCATAACGATTATAAATGATATCTGGGAGTCTGGAACTCAGAAAAATATACTCGATCTGAACATGAATGAAACATTTGCCCCTGGACGTTCGGCTACAAACAAAGTCATGCATTTTTCTTTGCCTTCTTCAAATTATATTAACAGTATACTATTCCAAGAAGAGAACTTCCCATACATGTACTTTTTATTTTTAAAATAAAGTATATGAATCAGTCATGTGAGTGTTGGACGATGTCGTTAAATAGTTTTGTTTAAAAAAAAAACCATCACAAACTACTGACTTAAACATGTTAAAAAGTCACTTTAGTGACGGTTGATACACCTTATCGCTATTTGTCCGCATTACTGGATATCACACAGGTTCCCGTAAATTTTTGACGTCACAAAACAAAATATCTGACGCCATAATGGAAAAGTGATTGTTGTATGCATAATGCGTCAAAAGTTCAAGCGGCCGGGTCAGCCTTGGATTACCGATAAGGTGTATTATTATGGGTACAGAGAGGAAATAACGGCGCGCTAAATTCTTAGATATGGTATAAATACACCTTGTCGCTATTTGTCTGCCATTAACAGGTTCCCGTAAAATTTTGACGTCATAAAACAAAATATCTGACGCCACAATGGAAAAGTGATTGTTGTATGCTTCAAAAGTTCAGGAGGCCGGGTCAGCCAGGATTAGCGATAAGGTGTATTGTGTTTCAAAGTTGGTGTCATTTTTATCACACGATCCGTTCTCACATAGAAATATTATTGGTTTACAATGAGGCCATATATATCTACATGATAAAGTAAAAGTGTAAATAAGTTCAGTTTTGGTTGATGCGTCAAATAATTTTGTTAAAACGATATATCGAAACTACTGAAATTTGTTTACAATTCAATATTTTGAATAAAAAGAGGACTTGGTGATACTCTAAAATTGATGTGGACATTTTTTTGTAGCCAATGTGTTCCAATATTCATTGATATTGCTGTCATTTGAATTATACAATCCATCGTAATATGTATTACTATAAGTGAGTAAGTATTCGGCTATATATATATTAAGATTTACATAACAAAGTGTAAATATGGTTAGTTTTGGTTGATGCTATCACATATGGTCAGTTTTGGTTGATGCTGTCAAATATGGTCAGTTTTGGTTGATGCGGACGAATAATTTTGTTATATTCATGAGTCAGTCTGAGATATCAAAACTAGTTTACGATTCAAAATTTTGATTAAAAAGAGGACATACTGGCACTATAAACTGATGTGAGCATAATTTTGTTTTCCAATATTGCTTTCATTTATATTAAACAATCGACCTGATATAAAAATATAAGTGATTTACTTTGCGGCTATTAAGATTGACATCATGTACATAATAAAATACAAATATGGTCAGTTTTGGTTGATGCGGACAAATTATTTTGTTATACCAGTCAGTCTGAGGTATGAACACTACTGATATTTGTTTTATGATGCAATATTTTGAATAAAAAGAGGTCATGCTGGCATTCTAAATTGATGCAATATCATTTGTATTTTCATGATTTTACAATCCATCCTTACATAAAAATATACAGATTTACTACATGTACTATGCGACTAAGAGTTACATAAATAGAGCAAATATGGTCAGTTTTGGTTGATGAGGTCAAGTATGGTCAGTTTTGGTTGATGCTGTCAAATATGGTCAGTTTTGATTGATGCAGATAAATAATTTTGTTACATGAGTCAGTCTGAGGTATGAAAACTACTGATATTTGTTTCTGATGCTATATTTTGAATAAAAATAGGAAATGCTGGCACTCTCAATTGATGCGAGAATGATGGTCATTTATTTCCAATATTGTAGTTATTTATATACTACAGTCCCTCTTGTCCTAAAATTATAACTGAATTACTGTGCAGCTATTTTATAGATTTACATAAAAAAAAAGCAAATATGGTAAGTTTTGGTTGATGCGGTCAAAAGATTTTATTACACGACTCAGTCTGAAGTATGAAAACTACTGATATTTGTTTATGATTCAATATTTTGAATAAAAAGAGGACATGCTCATTGGCGGATCAAGGGGGGGGGGGGTTCCAGGAGTTGGAGCCCCCCTTTTTTTTACGATCAATGCATTTGAATGGAGCATATAGTTGGAACCCCCCTTTACTCATTGTTGGAACCCCCACCCCCTTTTTATAATAGCTGGATCTGCCCCTGCATGCTGGCACTATAAATTGATGCGAACAAAATTGTTTTCCAATATTGCTGTAACTTGTATAGTACAGTCCCTCTTGACCTAAAATTAAAACTGAAGTACTGTGCAGCTATATAGATTTGCAAAAAGAAAGAGCAAATAATGTCAGTTTAGATTGATGTGGTCAAAAGATTTTTGTTAATCAGGTCCGTCCGAGGTATGAAAACTACTCGTAAACAGAAATTACATTTGGTTAATGAGGTCAGATAATTTTGTTATGTGATAACGAGCCATCCGGACTCCCGGAATAACAAATGTAAAACAATTTAAATAATACCCCCCCCCCCCCCCCCCCCCCATAATACTAACGGCCTAATTTATGATCACTGAATTACGGGCTCCTGACTTGGAACAGGCACATACATGCAGAATATGGCGGGGTTAAACATGTTCTCTTGCCGATTATAAATCTGAAATAAAACCGGCAAAATAGTAAAACTCTATATAATATTAATCGCTATTTTGCCGAAGCCTTTATATTTAGACGTAGATTTCTTAAAACTTATAAATCAATTCTAGCCGTAGAATTTATAAATCCGACAATTTTAGCCGTAGAATTTATAAATCAATTCTGGCCGTAGAATTTATAAATCAATTCTAGCCGTAGAATTTGATATCAATTCTAACCGTAGAACTACTTGGTCAGATTTAGCTAGACTAAAACTGTTCTAGGGTAGAACTGTCAGGATCAGTTCTAGCTAGAACTGTCTAAATCAGTTCTAGGTAGAACTGACCAAATCAGTAAAATTTTGACGTCATAAAACAAAATATCTGACGCCACAATGGAAAAGTGATTGTTGTATGCTTCAAAAGTTCAGGAGGCCGGGTCAGCCAGGATTAGCGATAAGGTGTATTGTGTTTCAAAGTTGGTGTCATTTTTATCACACGATCCGTTCTCACATAGAAATATTATTGGTTTACAATGAGGCCATATATATCTACATGATAAAGTAAAAGTGTAAATAAGTTCAGTTTTGGTTGATGCGTCAAATAATTTTGTTAAAACGATATATCGAAACTACTGAAATTTGTTTACAATTCAATATTTTGAATAAAAAGAGGACTTGGTGATACTCTAAAATTGATGTGGACATTTTTTTGTAGCCAATGTGTTCCAATATTCATTGATATTGCTGTCATTTGAATTATACAATCCATCGTAATATGTATTACTATAAGTGAGTAAGTATTCGGCTATATATATATATTAAGATTTACATAACAAAGTGTAAATATGGTTAGTTTTGGTTGATGCTATCACATATGGTCAGTTTTGGTTGATGCTGTCAAATATGGTCAGTTTTGGTTGATGCGGACGAATAATTTTGTTATATTCATGAGTCAGTCTGAGATATCAAAACTAGTTTACGATTCAAAATTTTGATTAAAAAGAGGACATACTGGCACTATAAACTGATGTGAGCATAATTTTGTTTTCCAATATTGCTTTCATTTATATTAAACAATCGACCTGATATAAAAATATAAGTGATTTACTTTGCGGCTATTAAGATTGACATCATGTACATAATAAAATACAAATATGGTCAGTTTTGGTTGATGCGGACAAATTATTTTGTTATACCAGTCAGTCTGAGGTATGAACACTACTGATATTTGTTTTATGATGCAATATTTTGAATAAAAAGAGGTCATGCTGGCATTCTAAATTGATGCAATATCATTTGTATTTTCATGATTTTACAATCCATCCTTACATAAAAATATACAGATTTACTACATGTACTATGCGACTAAGAGTTACATAAATAGAGCAAATATGGTCAGTTTTGGTTGATGAGGTCAAGTATGGTCAGTTTTGGTTGATGCTGTCAAATATGGTCAGTTTTGATTGATGCAGATAAATAATTTTGTTACATGAGTCAGTCTGAGGTATGAAAACTACTGATATTTGTTTCTGATGCGATATTTTGAATAAAAATAGGAAATGCTGGCACTCTCAATTGATGCGAGAATGATGGTCATTTATTTCCAATATTGTAGTTATTTATATACTACAGTCTCTCTTGTCCTAAAATTATAACTGAATTACTGTGCAGCTATTTTATAGATTTACATAAAAAAAAAGCAAATATGGTAAGTTTTGGTTGATGCGGTCAAAAGATTTTATTACACGACTCAGTCTGAAGTATGAAAACTACTGATATTTGTTTATGATTCAATATTTTGAATAAAAAGAGGACATGCTCATTGGCGGATCAAGGGGGGGGGGGGGGGTTCCAGGAGTTGGAGCCCCCCTTTTTTTTACGATCAATGCATTTGAATGGGAGCATATAGTTGGAACCCCCCTTTACTCATTGTTGGAACCCCCACCCCCTTTTTATAATAGCTGGATCTGCCCCTGCATGCTGGCACTATAAATTGATGCGAACAAAATTGTTTTCCAATATTGCTGTAACTTGTATAGTACAGTCCCTCTTGACCTAAAATTAAAACTGAAGTACTGTGCAGCTATATAGATTTGCAAAAAGAAAGAGCAAATAATGTCAGTTTAGATTGATGTGGTCAAAAGATTTTTGTTAATCAGGTCCGTCCGAGGTATGAAAACTACTCGTAAACAGAAATTACATTTGGTTAATGAGGTCAGATAATTTTGTTATGTGATAACGAGCCATCCGGACTCCCGGAATAACAAATGTAAAACAATTTAAATAATACCCCCCCCCCCCCCCCCCCCCCCATAATACTAACGGCCTAATTTATGATCACTGAATTACGGGCTCCTGACTTGGAACAGGCACATACATGCAGAATATGGCGGGGTTAAACATGTTCTCTTGCCGATTATAAATCTGAAATAAAACCGGCAAAATAGTAAAACTCTATATAATATTAATCGCTATTTTGCCGAAGCCTTTATATTTAGACGTAGATTTCTTAAAACTTATAAATCAATTCTAGCCGTAGAATTTATAAATCCGACAATTTTAGCCGTAGAATTTATAAATCAATTCTGGCCGTAGAATTTATAAATCAATTCTAGCCGTAGAATTTGATATCAATTCTAACCGTAGAACTACTTGGTCAGATTTAGCTAGACTAAAACTGTTCTAGGGTAGAACTGTCAGGATCAGTTCTAGCTAGAACTGTCTAAATCAGTTCTAGGTAGAACTGACCAAATCAGTTCTAGCTAGACCAGTTCTAACATAGAATTGACTTAAAGGTGTCAGGCTGACAGTTCTACATACTGTTCTAGAACAGTTCTCCTGACAGATTCTGACAGAATTTATGAGAGGTTAGAACTGATCTCCACTGTACCTATATGGAGTTATTTTATTTCAGAACAATTGGCACTTTTTTTTTGGAAAGAAACTGGATGATACGAAATTGCACAGAAATCTGTTCAAGCAATACAAAAAGAAATTATCTATTGTCATTATTTACACCCATATAGATGCAAACTGCAGTTTGTTTAATCATTTAATTCTTTGATAGTCATATTGTGTTGTCGCCAAAAAAATTTGTTGTGTACTATTTCCTATCTTTTTAAAAGGTATTAGGTATTCACCATACATTATTCCATTCACAGTTTTACTTTCGACACATAAACTAGATATATAATTTATATTAATGTATATCGCTTAACGAAAATCGTTTGTCCACTCTTTATATGTGTAATTGTCCTAAAATGACAGTTTATACAAATTTTTGTCTATTATCTTTAAAACTTTAATTGGTATTTTTTTTTTGAATTACTACGAAATATAACTCAACATGGTCCAACATACAATTCTCTTTATCAATTGTTTTCAGTGTCGAATTGTGCATGCGGCAGTGAAATCTTAATATTGATAGATGAAAAAGAAAGATGATAGTATTTTCCTTTGAAACTGTCTTTGAACAATTAAGTTTCAGATAGACATGTTAAAAGTGTGTTAATTATTTACAGATATCTTTCTACGTCTACTGAACTATTAGAGTCAAAATTATTTCCCTCATATTGTAATTTGAATGTTTTTTCACCTTGGTATTACTAGGCTATGTTTGCAGTATTTTTTTCGTTGGTAATTTATAAATAAACTCATCACACATGTCATATAAAAAAAAAAGATGTGGTATGATTGCCAATGAGACAACTATCCACAAAAGACCAAAATGACACAGACATTAACAACTATAGGTCACCGTACGGCCTTCAACAATGAGCAAAGCCCATACCGCATTGTCAGCTATAAAAGGCCCCGATAAGACAATGTAAAACAATTCAAACGAGAAAACTAACGGCCTTATTTATGTAAAAAAATGAACGAAAAACAAATATGTAACACATAAACAAACGACAACCACTGAATATACAGGCTCCTGACTTGGGACAGGCATATACATAAATAATGTGGCGGGGTTAATCATGTTAGCGGAATCCCAACCCTCCCCTAACTTGGGACAGTGGTATAACAGTACAACATAAGAACGAACTATAAAAATCAGTTGAAAAAGGCATAACTCATCAGATGGACAAAAATATAAGTGGACGTGGCCGGGTACTTATACATCCCGACACAAAAAGACATAATGAACATATCTGAGAGTACTCGCAGTTATCTGACAGCTAGTTCAAAGCCACTAACAACTAATAATAAATCATGCATCTAAGACTAAACTATCAATCCATCATTTATTCTTATGTTTTGTTTGTTTTAACCTTTTGTCTTTAGGATATTTTCAAGTAGTATAGTGTTGTATTGTTCAATTCAGAATCAACGAAGGTGCTCATGGTGTAAATCATGTTGAGAAACTTATGTGACTGTGAGTCCTACGATTGAAATCATAAGCTTGAATGATAATTCAGAAGGATTTCAATTGTCCATAATATGTTTTAATACATTGATATTTTTAACAGATTATTACCCGAAGTGATACCATTATACCCGTGATAAGAATGCCAGTTAAATATCATCAGCAAAGCCATGTGTTACGCATAAGCACGAATACAAACGGTTTGTGATAAAAACACTTCAAATATTCGTATTCAAAGCTTTATTAGCTGCATAAATATACAAGATGTTGAATAAAAAGAGTAAGATGTATATATATCAATACATCGTTTTGGAATTTATGCGATTACCTTTTTTTTTTTTTTTATCCAACTTCAGATATTTAATTTCACTAATAGTTGTTTACAATGCCCCTTAATGTTACAACAATGGCAACCAGGCTCTGTCATGTATTGTAAATTACTATTGCATATTTATATTTCTAATAAATCTATAAATTATTACGTGTTATTTTCAATTGACAGAGTAATTCTACAAGCATGTATAATCTTTGTTGCCTTTCAACTGAGATACAATGAAAAAGAAAACATAATAGTTATCAAAGGTAACATGCTTATAATTTAAAACGCCAGTCGCGCGTTTCGTCTACATAAGACTCATCAGTGACTCTCAGATAAAAAAAAGTTAGAACTCTTAACAGGAATAAATTTGAAGAGCATTGATGACCGACAATTCCAAAAAGTTGTGTCAACTTTGACAATTGTGATAACCACAGTATTTGTTAGTCACCTTTATTTGTCGTCGTCATTTATTAATGAGATCTGAACGTTGTATCTACTGCTGCCTATTTGGGATGTTACATCATATAAAGGATTTAACGTTGTATCTACTGCTGCCTATTTGGGATGTTACATCATATAAAGGATTTGCCAATACTGTTAACATTAATACACTTTCGTTGAGGACACGCCAATTTTTAAACACGACAAAGTTATTTTTCATTTATCTGTAGATATTATTAAAACCGTTTTTTTTTCAAAAGTGGTTATTTTCTAAGGGTTAAATTTTTCGCGATGGTGTCCTGCCATGGCTTTGTTTTGACTTGTTTGTTTGCTTTTTTGGCCTTGAATGTTTGTCCTTAATATTCTATTAACTGTGCATTTGCATTCAGGTATCGCAGATCAAATGTATTCGTTCTTAGTGTGTTAGTTTACGTTTTTTGATTGAGTTAAGCCTTCCAATTGATATTTTATCGTGTGGTTTTCTATGTTGTGATGTTATGCTATTGTTTCAGAAAAAAGGAGAAGGTTTGGTACCATTAAAACGGTTAATCCCGCTGCAAATGTTTGCACCTGTCCTAAGTCAGAAATCTGATGTTCAGTAGTTGTCATTTGTTTATGTAATTTATACGTGTTTCTCGTTTCTAATTTTTTATATAGATTAGACCGTTGGTTTTCCCGTTTGAATGGTTTTACACTTGTAATTTTGGGGCCCTTTATAGCTTTCTGTTCGATATGAACCAAGGCTCCGTGTTGAAGGACGTACATTGACCTATAATGGTTTACTTTTATAATTGTTATTTTGATAGAGAGTTGTCTCATTGGCACTCACACCACATCTTCCTATATCTAGGTTAGGGGGAGGGTTGGAATCCCGCTAACATATTTAACGCCGCCACATTGTGTTTGTATGTGTCTGTCGCAAATCGGGTGCCTGTAATTCAGTGGTTGTCGTATGTTTATGTGTTACATATTTTTTTCGTTCCTTTTTTGTGTACATACATTAGGCCGTTTGTTTTCTCGTTTAGATTGTATTACATTGTCATTTTGGGGCCTTTTGTAGCTGACTATGCGGTATGGGATTTGCTCATTGTTGAATGTTGTACGTAACTTATAGTTGTAAATTTCTGGGTTATTTGGTCTGTGGAGTGTTGTCTCATTGGCAATCATACCACAACTTCTTTTTTATAATTAGGTTTGGAGAAAAAACATATAGTGAGCGACACTATTTCATTATTTTTTACGGTCTCGTTACTCATTTGTTGCTGATAGACTTGGGGTCAAACTTTGACGTATTTTAAAACACTATAGATTGGATACTACATAACGAATATAATGCTTAAACTTAATAAGGTTCAATAATAAAATACGTTTCAAAAGTTTTTACTGAAATCGGCAGGTATGCCTGAATATTGATTTGCTTTTGTTGGTCATGTACGCAGCAGCTCCTGAGACTAATTACCAGACAAAACAACTGCATACAGACAGCAAATTATACTGTCTATAATGTGTATCATTTATTACAAATCTAAGTCTGATAAGCCTGAGATTAAAATAACAATATTTGTCAATGTTGTAACACGAAACCGCAATTCAATTGACATTAGGGAAATAAGTTGCTTCATTAGCTTATTTCTACAGGAAACGAACTCTTCATGGAATTTGTGTCAGTAGAACGGGGTGCCTCTATACGCGATTTCAATTTTAATGCATAAATGCCTTTACTCTTTAATTATAAATTTCGAAGTCTTTTACTAGATGTCAATTAAATGTAAGTAAAAAAAACAAGTTAACTGGTAATATATCAATCATTTTGGGGATAATATATCAAGTGAAGTACACGTAATTAAAACGTTTTTGTTGATGTATTAATTCGTTCTTTCCTATAAATACTTTTATATTAGAATAGTACAAGAAAATATGCGAACGATTTTGTGTCTGCGTTTTTATCATTCCACAGTAGGCAATCAGTAGCGAAGCCGTTTATTCTCTAATTTACTTTTACAACTTGGACAGTTATTTCATAATCGTTTTATCTGACTTAACAATATGTCTATTGTATTGGTAGTGTCTTATAATGCGACATTTGTATAGACACTGAAAGTCTTACGGTGACCTATAGTTGTTAATTTCTGTGTCAATTTGGAGTCTTGTGAATAGTTGTCTCATTGGCAATCATGACACATCTTCTTTTATATATAAAACAGACATTTTCTTATATTGAAAACGATGGATTATACTTGATTTTACAGCAAGCGAAACCTCTATTTGTATGAAAATAGTATACAATTCCACTATAATGGTAAGATCTGACAACGATGTGTGAACAAAAAAAACCCAGACATAATAGGTAAAAATGTAAAACATACGGGTTCATCAGTCAACAATGTGTTATAATCTTAATCACTATTTAAACAAACGCATATGTAACGAAGAAGCACTACAAGGCATATAGACAAAGTAAATTAGCCAAAATGAAAAATAAGGTTACACAACTATACCATAGCACAATAGTACAATGAATGAACGTATAAGTACGGACCAACGTTATTTATATAAAAAATAAACCCAAAAAGACATATAGTCAAAGCACATTAGCAAAACAAAAAGAGACAATAATACAAACATTATACCACAGATTAATAACACAATGACTGTATATCACAAAACAGACTAATATAACGAGGACAAATAAAAGAATACAATAACACGTTATTAAGAATGATAAACAACGTCAGTACCAAAACTCTATACTTCAAGACCATAGTGCATTATTTATGAGTTGATACTGAATATTTATTTACAATGTCTTTGATAATAATTCGGTCACACATCCTCAATAATTTTATTTTAAAGTCTATTTCAGAAACTGTGTACCGTCGATCTTATTAACACATTACCATAAAATGTACGACAATTCCTTATCACCAACACAGTATCCGGTACTTCTGTACTAGAATGAACATACAGACATTAATGTATCTTAATTGAATTCAATACCGAATTCCAAGTTAAATGCAAACAGATAGAAGTCCATGTAACCTGACAAAAGCACACACGTGACCTGATCAACCAACGGAACGAAAGACAAACACCTGTGATATTTCTGACTTGGTACAGATATTGTGAAGAAAATGGGGCGTTAAACGTTCCCTATTTTCTAGATAAACATTCCATTGTATGACACTGTTTTATTGACAAAATTGGGTGTACAGTAAACTTATTAGTTAATTCAATAAGTTTGAAACCCTTATGAATATTTAAATTTTGAAAACCATATACGAATACTCTTTAAATAGAATTCTAAATTATGTACGTTATGTCTGATGGCATATTCACAAAAAAAAAAAAAATTCAGTAACAAAGCTGTCTACCTGTGATAATAATACAAACTTGCCTTTAGCACACTCGAAATCTTTAACAGACTATTTAAATTACAAAATAATGATATCAGATGGCAGATATTTGTTGATATCACCCTCATCCCAATAAATAATCAATCAGGCCGGATTTAAACCGTCAACAAATTTCTACTCAATGGGTATTCAGCAATTATGTTAAACTTATTTCGGTTTTCTAACAAACAACGAAAATATTGATAGTGCTCAAATACTGTATTGGCAAATTTCTGGATTTCACAATACATTTAGTATGAATTTCCAGCAATTTAAAGTTGTTCTTGTATACATGTTTTTCTCCGTTCACACAGATTCAACGCCTCTGTAAGTAGATAATATGATCACTTACAAGTAGAAAAATTTTAAAAGTATAATAACCTATTTCCTTCTCTCCTAGAACATTATACATCTATTGTTCTTAGAATACTTTAAAGGCAACATTCGTTCTTTCTCGTGTACATTAATGGTGCAGTTGAAATCATATCTTCGTAAATTTTACGAACGCCGTCACGAGTTGGTTGACCGTTACGGAATATACGTTTCACATATCATATCGGATATCTTCTTTATGTCGTTACTACAATCCCGTTCCCTTTTCGCTACTGTGACTATCGAATCAGACTATTTACCGGGGTTTTAATAACATGAGTAACATGACGGGTGCCACAGGTTGAGCAGGATCTCCTTACACCATCCGGAGCACCTGCGTTAACCCCACATTTTGGGGTGTTGTGTTGTTTACTCTTTTCTATTTTGTGTCTTGTGTACTATTGTTTGTTTTTCCCCCATTTATATCAAAGGCGTTGTCGGTTTATTTTTCGATCCATGATTTGAATGTCAGTCGGGTATCTTTCATCCTTCTTTTAATCTTATGAATAGAATATTTATTTATCAAGTTATTCAATTGGTTTTCCATTTTTATAAATCATGAAGTATTAAACAATGTACTGTTTTATAAATAACTGCAATCTGCGAGTATTATATTATGATTGTATTGCTTAATTTTATGATCTGTGCTGTCTATTTGAGGGCTGTTTCCTTCAATTCCAGATTCCCTTGAATTGTTGGTAGCATCAATGTACTATTAACACTGACGCTGAATTTGAAAACCGATATTTTAGTGAATATTATATTGTCCAATCTGCAGTTTTCTGCCTAATGTTCAGTAGAATGTTTAATTCCCTTTATTAACTTATTGTGTAATTTTTCGACAAACTATAGGGAACTGATTGTCACAAAAAATTTGTATGTGTTATGATGCCATGCAATGTTTAGAATCACTAACAAACATTGAACCAAATATTGCAGAAATGATCCGTACAAGTATTATCTTAACTAGTTTTTCTTTTGCTTCCGACAACATATATAGTCGTTATGGCCTTTTCAATTTTTGATTAGTTTGTATATACGAATCTTTTCAAGACACTCTTATTAACTCTTATTAACTTATTGTAATTTTTCGACAAACTATAGGGCTTGATTTTCACATGACATTTGTATGTGTTATGAATGCCATGCGATGTTTTTGAACTACTAACAAACATTGAACCAAAAATTGCAGAAATGATCATTACAAGTCTTATCTTAAACTAGTTTGGTTCCGACAACATATATGGTCGTTATGGCCTTTTCCAATTTTGAAACACTTTATAATGAATAAAAAATATCGATGTCATCGAAAATATAAATAATATAATAGCAAAATGAATAAGGAAAAAAGACACCAATATATAAACTAATATATTCGAAAGAGGATAAAGATAATAATGGAAAATCAAAACGTACATGTGTATGTCGATGAAAGACCAACAACATATTTCAAAAACAAACAACGAAATAAACAGAAGTTTTCAAACCACTTAAAACAAACTTATTTAATGAGCAATGCAAAATATACCAAACATAACGGATCTCCGTTGCTCCTCGTGTGGCACACATACACAATAATATTCTATCGATAGATTTGTCAGAATTTCAGACCAGAACTGTCCGAAAAAAAATTAAACAACAAAGATTCTGAACTCCGAGAAATATTCCAAACGGAAAATCCGTAATCAAATAACAAAATCAAAAGTTCAAACAGATCAAACGAATGTATAACAACTGTCTAATTCGTGACTTGATACAGACATTGTCTTATGAAGAAATACAGTGGAGTAAACCTGGTTTTATAGCTATCTAAACCACTCACCTGTATGACTGTCGCATAAAATCAATTCAAAACAGTTCTAGGGTAAACGTGTGATATCATATTTAAAGGACTTGAAAAAAAAGCCTACTGCAAAATATTGTGTTAGGTCTTTGTTAGAGACATCAATATAAGGAAAGGTGAGTCGATGATACCAAAGGGATATTCAAATACATAAGTCGATAACCAACTCTCGAAGCCAGAGATAATACAAAAGACAAACAGTTTCCAAAACACATTATAGAAAACTTAAGAATGCGGAATACAAACACAGTTAAATACGGGAACGTCTCCAATGGTCTGGAAGGGTAAGCAGATCCTTTTCTATAGGTAACACCAGTCGTACATTTATATACAGTCATTATACGTATTATATTGTGTGACAGGTTTTCAAGGTACATAGTATATGGTGTCAGTTATTCTAGGATCAAATTATACTGTGTGATTCAAGTCGGAAAGAAGAGGATGTCGTAGTCAGGGAGATAAAGAAACCTAATTTCATTTTGGTATAAAACAATTAAGAGATAAAATATTTGTTCCCAAGAATTGGGCTCTTTGTAATGTTGGTTGTTTTGTAAGCATTTGAAATAACAGTTAAAGGATAAAAAAATTAACTACCTTACAAAACAAGAAACGGAAAATGAAAAAAAAAAAACTAATCACAAGCTATCTTGAAGATTTAGTATTCACAAATAATTTATGTTAAGTAAACAGGAAGAAATACATGCAAATTCTACAAGCATATAAAACAAACACACTGCTCACTGTGTATTATTTATTTGGGGTACTTATTAAAAAAATACAGATGATTTACAAATTTTAAAATTCCTCTGTCTAAAGTGCTGACTTATCAAAACTTCATAATTATGATGTAACAAGAAAATAAACGCATTTGTTTTTGACAATTGTCAAATTAATCATTTTAACTTCTTTTAATAGTACATTTAAAGATTAAACATTGCTTGTTTTTAATGCTCCCATTGATAACAGTTTCGACGCTAACATGACAGTCTAGTGCCAATACAATGAGAGTTCAATCAAAGATAAAAGAAAAATATATATCAATGCTCAAAATAAATGACAAAACATGCTAAATTCCAAAAATATGTAAATAAATTACGAATATATGATCTGCAGAATATAATATTAACTATTAATGTCCTGGGTTGAAGAAATTTTAATTTTGTAAACATATTTCCTATTTTAGTGGGATCGTCTAAGCATGCTCACAAATATTCAAACCAACTAGTCATTTGCATACGACATTGAAATATCATTGCGCCATTGATATAGCAGTAGATACACATCTTTGATGATATGCAAATAAGCAACACTAAATTGAAAACAATGTAATAAATTATAATACCTTCAACTTTGTTACCATATTTGAAACTATGAAAGTGGCACTACATAAATCACTCTTCTATTTTATGAATACATTTCATGATAAAAATAGATAATAAACTTCTTATTCATACTTATGAATGCATTTATGTGATAGTATTGTTATAAAAACATTTTTGATCAGAAACATACATGATTTCACGTACAAATAACAATACACAACTGTAATCAATCACACTTTAATGTGAAATATTATTTAACGCATGTCTATATTTTAATACACTTGTCTAACAGATGCATTTTGAATTAGTTTCTTGTGTTTTTATTATTAACAATAAATTGTAATATTGACAGCCCATTCATTAATATTTTCAATATAATTTTTCTTGAAGATATAATTTCTATCAATGAATTTAAATAGTATTTAATATTCTAAAACGCAATATCATTTACATGTCTATTTTGAAATTTGATCAAAGAAAATATATTTTTTTTGGAAAAACCATCCTTCAAAAATGGCTTTAACTTTAACATATAAATATAATTCTATACATAATTTAAATTACTATTAAAACAGAACTATAATGATGTCCTGTCAGCATAATTTTGTGAGTTTATCCGACGTGCTTGTATATGCACCTTTAGGATATTGTCCATATTTGTTTTGTGCTTCACGTTCATATCCAAAAAGTAAAACGTAAATTGAATTCTGACCAAAACAATAAGAAAAAGAAGAATCTAAACCAATCTCAAATGTACAATACTGGATAGTGTGACCCTCTATATAATTGACCTCTCTAAAAAAATTATGCATTACAATCGCAGTTGATGCAGCCTAGTGAGAGACGCTTATACTGCCTTGCGCCCCCTTTGATCTTCCTTTCCCTTTTGAATCATGCTATTCTCTTTTTTTGGTTTCGTAGATTTATCTTCTGATTCGATATATGAAGTGTGGAAATTTGTAAACAACTGTTAATTATTCCTTTACACTATATAACAAGACTTATAGTTGGGTACATTTAAACTTCTCTGTAGAAATGGCTTTATATAAAATTGTCATAGAACTTCTAGATAACTTCAAGAGTTGATATGTCTATGACTAAACTGTCGACGACTCTCCGAGGTTAGTACTGTCAGAATCATTTCATAATGACAATAATTAAGTACAGCTTGTGATGAAGAATATGGACGGTAAGTTTTATTATGATTGTAAACCATTATATTTAAAATTAACAAAATCATTTCAAGACTCTCCGGGATGTGTGTTTAATATTAAAAACAACACGTTATTAATTCCTTGCGTCCGATACGTTTTTCTGGATTTACCTTCATCAGGAACGCTCAAAGCCAAACATTTGAAATCCGAAGTACCGAACCATATAGCTCATATGTCAAAAAATACATATATTGTATAATATAAGTGTATACCTGCAAACTAATCTCTTTTGTCAACCTTACGTAAAACGGCTCGACATTGGGGAAGGCAGTAAATTAATGTATATCTTGTAAATGTTGCATAATAACGACCGTTTAATGGTTGTTCGTCTAGTTAACAATAATGAATGATTGGAAGTTAAAATTAAAAAGTCAATCATTTGCGGTCACTTCGTCTGATTTCAGGTTTTGTCCTTCGGATATTCAGACAAAACTTGATATGTCTGAAAAACAAAAGTTCTACATAAATGTTATTTCATACATTTCTACTTTAAGAATTTCAACTTTCTACGAAAGTATTACTTGACAGCACTATGCCAGATTAATATGCTATCAATTATGTGAAGCAATTAGTTAATACAATACTCTTCATAATACTAAATTTGATAGAAAAAAAATCATCTATTGTAAATTGTTTACAATAAAAAAAAAGTATAATAAACTGAATTCAAGATTTTAAATGAAACAACATTACATTTACATAATATGGAAACAATTTGATCTTTGGTGCGTTAACAGCATATAGAAACATGCGTAATTCGTTAAAGTTACCATTTAACTTTTCTCACACAACAACTCAAGTTACAAAAAAATTACATCATAATCACCCCTAGGTTTGTGTCGATATCTGTTTAGTAAGCTGTTGTTTATCTTATGTTTTTTGTTTTCTTTTGCATTGTGTTAACGCGTTATATACCTATTTTATAAGTTTGAATGTCCCTTTAGGAATCTTCAAATTTCTTTTTCAATATCAATTTAAAGTAAAATTATTAAAGCTTAATTTTGTGTGATATGATTGAGCTATCAATAATATTTTATCGGGCAGAAGTAAGTCATCATACTTTTAAAATATGTAACGGAATTGAGGTGTCTTATAAAATGTGGTTTACTAAAAAAGATGCCAGTACAAAGTCAGGAATATGACAGTTGTTGTCCATTTGTTTGACTCAGCGCAAACACATCAAAATAATGTATAACAACTGTCATATTCCTGACTTGGTACAGGCATTTTCTGATGTAGGAAATGGTAAATTAAACCTGGTTTTATTGCTAGCAAAACCTTTAACTTATACCACAGTCGCATGAAATTCCATTACATTGATAACGATGTATAAACAGAACAAACAGACATAATAGGTAAAAATGTCAAAAAGGGTTATAGCAGTCACCATTGTCTTATAATCTTAATCACTATAAAAAACAAACAAATATGTTACAATGAATCAAAAAAGTATAAAGGCAAAACACATTAACAAAGATGAAAACGGAATACAAAAAATGCACATTAACACATTATCACAATGACAGGATAAATACCACGGGTTTTTTTTTGCTGTATAATCTCATTTCTGAATTTATCTTTTTACATTTGTCGTTATAATGTATGCTTAAAGTATATACATGTATCTATGTATTTATATTGTTTAAATGTCAACAGACGTAAAAGCTTATTTAAATTTTGGGTTTTAAAATAAAAAATAACTTTGATTTGTTTGACCTACTTTTTGTTTAATTTGCTATGTTTTACGAAAATTTATACAAAATGTTTTCTCGAGCTTTTATGAAATTGTTATAGTTTCTGTGTCGCTTAAAATATATTCGTTTCAATTCACTTCAATAAAGCTTTGCAGTTACTGATTCTTAGCGAGTATAGCCCCTCTCTTTAAGATATCTTTCAAAATATGAAATTAAGTCGTTACCTATTAATCACTGGTAGCTAGTTGATCCTTCAATGTTTTAGATAAAAACTGTGCGTGTCTTGATCGCCGCCGTAATAGATGTTTTACAATGTTTTCTAATTAGTTCGTATGTCATCGACCTTTCATTATTACTTGTTATGAGTTTTCTTGTTGAAAGACCATGAAACATCTTCAACCCCTAATTGTATTTGTTTTGGTCAGACCTATAGAGAGAATATTTATATGTATAAAAATCAGAAATACTGTAAAGAAGTCTTAAATTGTAATTTAAGTACTATTTAAAAGGGATTAATTGATCACAAAATGTATGAAACAAGTTATGAATAAGTTATCATTTTTGATATAGAAGAAGAAGGAGAAGATGATTTGTTTCCATCAAATGGACTCACAAGGAGCATACATGTAATATAATATCATTATAATATTATTTTTACAAATATAATAAACAACAAGTATACATAGTTACAAACATAAATAAGATAGTTTCGTATATATGTAGGAGCATATATAAAACCTTCGTCTCAGGCACACCTCTAGAAAGTGTCAAAAAGAATTTTGTGAGTAGGCGAAATATATCTAGCTGAAAGAGGGAAGAAAGATACCAGAGGGACAGTCAAACTCATAAATAGAAAATAAACTGACAACGCCATGTCTACAAATGAAAAGGACAAACATATGAAGGCGTTTCGTAACGTAAAATTATTATTATTCGCAGCAACATATTCATTTACGATGGTCAGCCCTTCCCTTTGAATTAATCATTGAAAAAAGTAGAAATGTGTTTAACAAAGTTCTACTAATGTCTAAAACACAAACAATGTTTGTCATTTTGGAACGTAAAAGATGATTTGCTACGCTATATTAATAACTATGTTAGTATGGCATTGACCTTTTCCTACTTATTTGTTATTAGTTAAATTATATAAGACCTTCCATTGACCTTTTAGTACTTTCATAACTTGAATTATTAGCGGTTCCGTCACGTTTTTTGTCATAATTCCTATCTTTATCAATAACTAGTAGACAATTTAATTGATCTAGCATCTTACAAACTTGATAACTGTACAATGTCAAGAAAAGATAATAATTGCTGTGTTTTTTTATTCTACATTAAATAGAGGTATAGGGGAGCCTTTGCTACTAAGTCCTGTATGTCTTTAAATTCAAGTACATTTAAATGTTATAGAGTTAAGTATGACGTCCATAACTAGTACATATTTTTATTTAGGTGCAAACTGAAGCCCTCAACCGGGTGCGGGATTTTAGCGCTATGTTGGAGACACATTGGTAACCTTCAGTTGTCTTCTTCACTTTGGTCGGATTGTTGTCTCTTTGTTTCTACTCTCAGTTTAATTTTATTAACGATCCTAACCATTCTGCCTGATGTCGTAGTTCTTTTTCAATACTTGGCTATTTGTAATTTTCTTGAATTTTAAAAGGTTAATTTGTATATGATATTTAACATCTTAACTTTCGATGATATTCTTTTAATGTCTTGTGCTTTTTCATCTCCCCTCCCTAAACAAAATTGTGATGAGCATCGTGGATTTTTTATATAGTTTCTATGGTGAATTTTGTAAACTACTTTTTCTTTCGACATACCTGCCATTGTGTTGTCAGTTTCTGTTCATGTAATGATGTCTGAATGACTCTTTTATTCCTCTGACTTTTCATATAGTTATACAAAATCACTGGTGGAAGCTTTGATTTGATTGACCATTGTGTTATAGTCTCAATGCGGTACTTATGCAAACAGCCAATGTATTGTACTGTCTTAATTGTTTGTATCATTGTCTTTCATTTATATAAATGTGTTTTGTCTTTATGCCATTTTGTTTCACTTTGTTGCCAGATTTGTTTCACTTTGTTGCCAGATTTGTTTGTCTAATAAAGATTAAGATTATAATTGGAGGTTAGAAGTTCCAAAGGACAGGTCATGGTAGTCTCATTTTTTTTTCGACTTGCTAGTCTGAATATCACTTTAGAATTGTTCATCACGCTTTGAAAAAAAAATTAAAAAAAATTGACAGTTAATAAATGTTTTGCGTCTGGAGCACATTTTGTCAGTTTTATTTCAGCAGGAACCTTTAAATCCAAAATCTGAACGTCAGGGATGCACATATACTTGCATATGTCAGAATCAAGCCCAAAAGTTACCTTCAGATCGAAAGATCAATTTAAAAAATAATAATAAAACAATCTCTCTTTCTCTTTATATGAAATGTCATACTGTGCATTAGTTCAAACCATAATAAAACCTGACATTTAACGATTTCTTTTTAAATTACATGTTCCATGCTGGGTGTTTTGATATTTATGCGGTAAAATATATATTGCAAAAGTCAGCATATTATTAACCTTTATGAGAACCATTACAAAATGTCAAAAGCCACATAAACAGGACATTTATTTATCTATGTTTTACGACATAATATGTATGATAAAACATAAATATAATAACTGCATTGCTTTGTGGAGCATAAATTAAAAGAAAGCATATAACATCTATCTAGACTACCTAAATCACATAAAACAAACCTTAGAAATTTAGGCTTTAAGTCAGCTTCTAGTTGGTATGCTACTACTAAATTGTCTGTCATTCTAACAAGACACCTAATACCCATAAACAATGTACTATTAAAAATTTCAACACAGTGTATCATATCTACCCATACACAATTTACTATTAAATATTTCAACACAGCGTATCATATCTACCCTTAAACGATGTACTATTAAATATTTTAACACAGTGTATCATATCTACCCATAAACGATGTACTATTAAATATTTCAACACAGTGTATCATATCTACCCTTAAACGATGTACTATTAAATATTTCAACACAGTGTATCATATCTACCCATAAACAATGTACTATTAAATATTTCAACACAGTGTATCATATCTACCCTTAAACGATGTACTATTAAATATTTCAACACAGTGTATCATATCTACCCATAAACGATGTACTATTAAATATTTCAACACAGTGTATCATATCTACCCTTAAACGATGTACTATTAAATATTTCAACACAGTGTATCATATCTACCCATAAACAATGTACTATTAAATATTTCAACACAGTGTATCATATCTACCCATAAACGATGTACTATTAAATATTTCAACACAGTGTATCATATCTACCCTTAAACGATGTACTATTAAATATTTCAACACAGTGTATCATATCTACCCTTAAACGATGTACTATTAAATATTTCAACACAGTGTATCATATCTACCCATAAACAATGTACTATTAAATATTTCAACACAGTGTATCATATCTACCCTTAAACGATGTAATATTAAATATTTCAACACAGCGTATCATATCTACACTTAAACGATGTACTATTAAATATTTTAACACAGTGTATCATATCTACCCATAAACGATGTACTATTAAATATTTCAACACAGTGTATCATATCTACCCTTAAACGATGTACTATGAAATATTTCAACACAGTGTATCATATCTATCCATAAACGATGTACTATAAAATATTTCATCACAGTGTGTCATATCTACCCATAAACGATGAACTATTAAATATTTCAACACAGTGTATCAAAACACAGGCATCAATTATGTTTGTAGTATCGAAATTCTGGTAAAGCGTTAGAAACATATAATCTCTATTGACGGTACAGTTGACAAAATTGTCTTAAAGTTTTTTGAAATATATTATACACTACTTTTAAATATAAACTGATTGAAGTAAGACTAAAATAACAAAAATACAGAATTCGAAGAAAAATTAAAAACGGAAAGTTTCCTATCAAATGGCAAAATCAAAAGTTCAAACACATCAAACGAAATAACCTTGTATAACTAATCATATAGACTGTGGATAAATCGGAGTTACTCTGCTGTAATAATTTACAATATATTGAATACCACTGTTCCTGGACATGATAAAAGATTTATATTTTTTTGATTGGCAAATGTCATGCTTTTATATCGCAAATAATCGAAAATTTATGAGTACCTCTAATTGCAGATCTTTTTCTTTATTGTTCTGAATCGACTTTTATGAAGGAAAAATAACTCCGAGGAGAAAACAAACAAATCCGACTCTATCGATTTTACGATGATAGTCTCTATGGTGTACTGTTGGAAATCAAAAATTTATCAAAAATCCAAATGTTATTTTTCCCAACAGAACTTCAGTTTAATATAGCTTACAGATAAAGCCCAAAACAACATCGTTTTGTGTGTAAAACTCATCACATTAACTGCTTGAAAAACGATTAGGTATTGACAATTCACTTGGAAACTCAGCATATACCCTCACGCTCTTACCAAAGATGAAATCCTGGATAATCATAGGTCTGTTTTATGTTCCTTTGGAATTTCAACCAAAAATGAAGTACTGGATCTTCCATCACTGTATTGGATACATAAACTACATAAGTGTCCTTACAAACAACGGTATATTGCTGGGTATATTGCTGCTCCACGAAACCTCATTCTAAATTATTATTATCTGTTTTATCAGCAATCAATGCCGGGCTTCAAAGGTATGATGAAACTGCCTATTCTAAAGGTGGCGTGAATCAGATGTGGATACTAAAAAAATCCAAAGATCTTTTAGAGTACATACAATCAAACTCTCTTTCATCTTGCAATAGTATTAAAACATTTGATCTTTCTACACTTTACACAAGTATTCTACATTCCAAACTAAAAGACAAGCTGAAAGAGTTGGTATTGCTATGTTTCATAAAAAAAAGAATCGCGAACGTAGATACAAGTATCTTGTCTTAGGCAGGAATAAATCCTTATTTGGAAAGGATCACTCTTATTCAAGCAAAATATTCTCTGAAACTGACATTATCAAGATGCTTGATTTCTTGATTGACAACATATTTGTTACGTTCGGAGGACGTGTTTTTCAACAGACTGTTTGTATCCAAATGGGAACCAATTGTGCCCCTCTTCTTGTCGACTTGTTTCTTTATTATTATGAGGCTGACTTCATACAGGAACTTCTTAGGAAGAAAGATAAGAAGTGAGCAACATTCTGTACTCTACTTTCCGCTATATAGATGATGTTCTATCACTAAACAATTCAAAATTAGGTGACTATGTTGAACGCATCTATCCCATTGAACTAGAGATAACGGATACAACAAATACAGATAAGTCGGCCTCATATCTTGACTTACATCTAGAAAACAAAACTTTACGACAAAAAAGATGATTTCAGCTTTCCAATTGTGATTTTTCCATTTCTAAGTAGCAACATTTCAGCAGCACCTGCATACGGGGTATATATCTCCCATTTGATACGATATTCCCGTGCTTGTATTTCCTATCTTGATTTTCTTGATAGAGGGTTGCTGCTAACAACGAAGCTATTAAACTAAGAGATCGAAATGGTAAAGTTGAAATCATCCCTTCGTAAATTTTACTGACGCCATCACGAGTCAGTTGACCGTTGTGGAATAACCGTTTCACAGATGATATCGGATATGTTACTAACGTCACAACTACCATGCCCTTCCCTTTCATTAATGTGACCTACCGAATTAGACTATTTACCGGATTTGTTATAACATGAGCAACACAACGGGAGCAGGATCAATTTGTATTTAAATAGCCCATCCGAGCTCACCCATGAGCATGAATGTTGAGCCCGGTGTTTCTTCCGTGTTTTGGAAAAAGTCCCTGAGTCCAGCTTCATCAGTGGTCGATTCAATAAGTTGTATATTGGCGTGTTATTTATGTTTTTGTTTTATTTCGTATATTATATTGGACCATACACCGGTTGTCTTTGAATGATATATTTGATTTGATATTTTGATTATGATTTTTTTTTTGTGAGATCAGTATCATATTGTGTTTTGAAAGGTTGAGCAGATTATACCCACTAATGCCTTGATAATAGTTCTTGTAAATTTGAATGTCTTTTATAAGCTATAATAGGCTGGTGATTAAATATGTTCATACAATTAGGGTTTAATGAAATAAGGTTCAAGTGTTTTGTAATTATATTTTTTAGTTTCTGCTTAGATGGGGTTGAATTTTGTTAACATAACTAGTGGTTGTTTTCGTCGGGCGTTGAATAAGCAGGTTTTCCCTTTCTATATTTTGTGTTTGATTAAAAATTTCGTTGATTTCAGATATTTACTTCCTCGTTTGAGGAGACGTGTTTTAAAAGCTTCTAACTGCTTTTTAAGTTCAGTTCTGCTACTGGTATTTCTGATGTATCTCAATACTTCACCCATGATAAATCCTTTGAAAACACTTTTCGGGTTGAGCTGTATCTATGTAGATATTGAAATGTTTCTGTTGGTTTGATATAGGTTTTAATGTCTATTATGCCTTCGTTAAAGAATCTTTCTCCTTTGTTATGACAGTGTCCAAACATATTGTTTCATTACGGGAAAATTCGTAGGTGAACTTCTAAGTGCGGATGTGTAGTATTAGCTATTGTAAATAGTTTCGTGTATTTCTTCTATAGGTCCGGAATATATAATCCAGCCATCATCCCTAAATCTGGAAGTCATTATCATTTTTTTTCTGTGCTGAAAGCGTTGTAAAACGTTTTCAAGAATGACAAAGATTGTAAGGTCTGCCAAATTCAGCAGATGCCGATCCGCCCTAGGCACGCCCAAGGTTTCACGGTAAAGTTTATTGTTAAAAATAAATTCATTGTTTTCTAGAACAAGCCTTAATAGGCGAAGTATACTGTCCTTTTGATTTTTCATACTCGCTTGGATCAATATTGGTCAGTACCGCGTTAGTGGCTTCTAGTATTTTATTAAATGTAAAGCAAGTGTACATTTTTTTTGCATCGAATGTTACTAGATAGCAGTCTCTTTGGGTTTTTATATTTTCAATCGAATTAATAAAACTTGACGTATCTTTTAAATATGTATATTGTTTTTAACAAGTGGAACAAGAAAATAATCGATATAGGGCCCAATATTGTGTAGGGGCGTACCACACAGTGATACAATTGGTCTGCCCGGAATTAAATTTTCTCGTCTAGCTGTTTCATGTCTCTCCATTTCGGATAGTATATTTTGGTATAGTTTATGTATTTTAGGCAACAAATAGAACCTGGCCTAACATTCATACTCATGGGTGAGCTCGGATGGGCTATTCAAATCCAGCAGCACCTGCATACGGGGTATATATCTCCCAATTTTATACGATATTCCCGTGCTATTATTTCCTATCCTGATTTACTTGATAGAGGGTTGCTGCTAACAAGAAGCTATTAAACCAAGAGATGCGAAATGGTAAAGTTGAAATCATCCTTCGTAAATTTTACTGACGCCATCACGAGTTGGTTGACCGTTGAGGATTAACCGTTTCACATATGATATCGGATATGTTACTTACGTCGTAACTACAATGCCCTTCCCTTTCATTAATGTGACCTACCGAATTAGACTATTTACTGGATTTGTTATAACATGAGCAACACAACGGGTGCCACATATGGAGCAGGATCTGCTTACCCTTCCGGGACATGAGATCACCCCTAGTTTTTGGTGCGGTTCGTGTTGCTTATTCTTTAGTTTTCTATGTTGTGTCGTGTGTGCTGTTGTTTGTCTGTTTGTCTTTTTCATTTTTAGCCATGGCGTTGTCAGTTTATTTTCGATTTATGAGTTTGACTGTCCCTCTGGTATCTTTCGTCCTTCTTTTTGTACAACAACAGTCAATAGTGCCAATTTTTAAATATATATATAAATACAAAAGGGAAATAGAAAATAAAAAGTAAAACACAATAGACGATTTAAATTTAGCAACATATTTTATCTTTTTCTGGACGTCGATGTTATTCTTGTTGCATTTTAACCTTCCGGAGCACCTCAGAACACCCCTAATTTTTATTAGGGTTCCTTTTGATTGACTTTGGTTTTTATTGTTGTGTTTTGTGTACCTTTGTTTGTCTTTTGTTTGTTTGTCTTTTTGGCATTGTTGTTTATTTTCGATTTATACGTTTAAATGTCCCTTTGGTATCTTTGACTCTCTTTTATGGTGTGCACTTTTCTAAGCTTTGTTAGATTATGTTCTAGGGAGATGACTTTAATAAAAAAAAAAAATAATTTACATACACACCAATGATATTTTTACAGGTAGCAGATACCACACCAAATATTTTACATTCGTTAGTGTAGCACCATTCTATGTTTTGCTTTTCGTACTTTTGTTTGTTGGTTCGTTTTGTCTTTTACCCATCACGTTTCAGTTTGTTTTTGATTTACTGGTTTAAATGGTAATCTGGTATTACTTTCTTTTACGTTCTGCAATTTCATTTGAGGTGTTAAAATTAGTGTTGCCGACTTCAAAATGTCCTGCTATGTGCGTAGTCAACTAAACGTTGTTATCAGATGTTTTTGCGCAGGCCATAATTTTTTTATTACATTAACATTCAAATTGCTCTTAATTCTTAACAGACAAACAAATATATCAAAACAACTGACATTTTTTTTACGTTGATTTTTTAGATGATAAAAATCTTACACTATTAGATCGTCATAACAGCTTTTAAATTAAAATTTTCAAAGACTTATATAAATTGACAACATTTTGATTGTTAATAACCAATATGGTATTAGGTGACATGGATAAATTTCCAGACAATTCGACAAGTTATCACAACGGTATAATAAAATACTTTGCATCTACTTTATAACGAATGTCAAAAAATGAAATAAAATGTATACTTTCATAAATTTTTTTGGTTCAAATAAAAAGTTAAACAGATGCGAAGGAACATTCAAACTCATTAGTCGAAAAATAATAACGCAATGGCAACCTTATCGAAAAAAATACCAAAAGTCAAATAACAGTATATAAAACTCTACAACGAAAAATAAATTATACTAAATCCATAGGAAGTGGGATGTATACTATTTATATTTTAGTCTTAGATGCCGCATTTTTTTAAATGATGCTATTGACTTCGAACTAGCTATCAGTAAATGCGAGTGATCTCAGGTATGTATTTGGTGTCTTTTTGTTGTGCGGATGTATAAGCTAGTACTTGTCAACATTCACTTATTAGTTGTATTTCTTTTTTTTTATCTAATGAGTAAAGCCTTTTTCAAATGATTTTTATAGTTATTTCGTATAGTGTACTAGTACGCCACTGTACCAGCTGGTTGGTGAGGGTTGGCGCCTTCAACTGTGTTACCTTAGCCGTATTTGGCACAACTTTTTGGAATTTTAGATCCTAAATGCTCTTCAACTTTGTACTTGTTTGGCTTTCTAAATATTTTGATATGAGCGTCACTGATGAGTCTTATATATGTAGACGAAACGCGCGTCTGGCGTACTAAATTATAATTCTGGTACCTTTGTTAACTAATTAATCCCCGCAAAATTCTGTATGTGTCTGTCACAAGTCAGGAGCCTGTTATTCAGTAGTTGTCGTTTTTTTCTGTGTAACATATTTTCCCCGTTCATTATTTTGTACACAAATAGCACTGCTAGTTTTCTCGTTCAAATAGTTTTACATTTGTCGTTTCGGGGCTTGTTAAAGCAGAGAAACAAAACCCTCTCAAAAACCGTGGACGATCAAAGGTCCTTTTGAAAGGTAATTGGTCGTGGTACACACCCATCGTGTTGCTTGTGTGAGTTTTTACTAGGTGATACGTCTTATTCGGTAGGTTACATTCTGGGAAGATATTTTGTGGACTATTTGGAATATATCCGTCGTGAAACAGATATTCCAGAGGAGTTAACCAACTTGTGATAGCGTCCGTACAATTTTGGAAGGGATAATTTCAACTTCAACACGGTGATCTCGTGGTTAAATACCTTCATTGTGAGTAGGAACTCTGTATTTAGGAAATCATTATAGGGAATGCAAGCATCGGAATATCGTGTAAGCAAAATCAGTCAGAAGCAACATTTACAAATGATGTTCTTCACTAAATAATTCAAAGTTTGGTGACTATGTGGAACGCATCTATCCCATCGAACTAGAGATAAAGGATACTACAGATACAGTTAAGTCGGCCTCATATCTTGACTTACATCTATAAATTGACAATGAGGGTCGGTTGAAAACAAAACTTTACGACAAAAGAGATGATTTCAGCATTCCAATTGTGAACTTTCCATTTCTAAGTAGCAACATTCCAGCAGCACCTGCATACGGAGTATATATCTCCCAATTAATACGATATTCCCGTGCTTGCATTTCCTATCATGATTTTCTTGATAGAGAGTTGCTGCTCACAAGGAAGCTATTAAACCCAGAGTTTCAAATGGTGAAGTTGAAATCATCCCTTCGTAAATTTTACAGACGCCATCACGAGTTGGTTGACCGTTATGGAATAACCGTTTCACAAATGTGTTTGTTCATTACCTATTTTGCATCCGGTCTAAAATAACTCTTCGTGACTGTTTCGACTTGTGCTTATTGCATGGCATGACTAGAAATCGGATATTTAAGTCATGAAAATCGTGACATCTCCGTTTGATAGAAACCTAGACATATAATACTTTCTTGCATTAGATAAACAGGTACATATATTCAGTATAAGTATAATATGCATTATAACACCTTTTTAGCTCACCTGACCTGAAAGGTCAAGTGAGCTTTTCTCATCACTTGGCGTCCGTCGTCCGTCGTCCTGCGTCCGTCGTCTGTCGTCCGTCGTCCGTAAACTTTTACAAAAATCTTCTCCTCTGAAACTACTGGGCCAAATTCTACCAAACTTGGCCACAATCATCCTTGGGGTATCTAGTTTAAAAAATGTGTGGCGTGACCCGTCAAACCAACCAAGATGGCCGCCATGGCTAAAAATAGAACATAGGGGTAAAATGCAGTTTTTGGCTAATAACTCAAAAACCAAAGCATTTAGAGCAAATCTGACAAAGGGTAAATTGGTTGATCAGGTCAAGATCTATCTGCCTTGAAATTTTCAGACGAATAGGACAACCTGTTGTTGGGTTGCTGCCTGTGAAATGGTTATTTTAAGGAAATTTTGCAGTTTTTGGTTATTATCTTGAATACTATTATAGATAGAGATAAACTGTAAACAGCAATAATGTTCAGCAAAGTAAGACCTACAAATAAGTCAACATGACCAAAATTGTCAGTTGACCCCTTAAGGAGTTATTGCCCTTTATAGTCAATTTTTAACAACTTTTCGTCATTTTTTAAAAATCTTCTTCTCCAAAACTACTTTGCCAAATTTAACCAAACTTGGCCACAATTATCATTGTGGTTTATAGTTTAAAAAATGTGTCCGATGACCCTGCCTGCCAAACAAAATGGCCGACATGGCTAAAATTAGAACATAGTGGTAAAATGCAGTTTTTGCTTTATATCTTTGAAACTAAGACATTTAGGGCAAATCTTTCAAGATTTAAATGTCCATCAGAATAAGATATATCCCCTCACAAATTTTGAGTTGAATCGGACAACCTGTTGTTGGGTTGCTGCCCTAAAATTGGTGATTTTAAGGAAATTTTGCAGTTTTTGGTTATTATCTTGAATACTATTATAGATAGAGATAAACTGTAAACAGCAATAATGTTCAGCAAAGTAAGACCTACAAATAAGTCAACATGACCAAAATTGTCAGTTGACCCCTTAAGGAGTTATTGCCCTTTATAGTCAATTTTTAACAACTTTTCGTCATTTTTTAAAAATCTTCTTCTCCAAAACTACTTTGCCAAATTTAACCAAACTTGGCCACAATTATCATTGTGGTTTATAGTTTAAAAAATGTGTCCGATGACCCTGCCTGCCAAACAAAATGGCCGACATGGCTAAAATTAGAACATAGTGGTAAAATGCAGTTTTTGCTTTATATCTTTGAAACTAAGACATTTAGGGCAAATCTTTCAAGATTTAAATGTCCATCAGAATAAGATATATCCCCTCACAAATTTTGAGTTGAATCGGACAACCTGTTGTTGGGTTGCTGCCCTAAAATTGGTGATTTTAAGGAAATTTTGCAGTTTTTGGTTATTATCTTGAATACTAATATAGATAGAGATAAACTGTAAACAGCAATAATGTTCAGCAAAGTAAGATCTACAAATAAGTCAGCATGATCAAAATTGTTAGAGGACCCCTTAAGGAGTTATTGCCCTTTATAGTCAATATTGAACAACTTTTCGTCATTTTTGTAACTTGTATAAAATCTTTTCTAAAACGACTTGGCCAAATTTAACCAAACTTGGCCACAATCATAATACTAGGGTATCTATTTTAAAAAAAAGTGTCTAATGACCCCACATACCAACGAAGATGGCCGACATCAGTAAACACATTAACAGGTGAGCGACACAGGCTCTTGAGAGCCTCTAGTTTTAATTATACGTATCATGAATTTTGATAAGCTATGATAATAAGTGTCCAGTGCATGATCTATTTTTGTTTCAGATGATTTAGTTCATATTTCACTTATGCTGGGGTAACACCCAATGACATTCTCTGTTATGGTTATTGCCAAAACAAATATATCTTTTGTACTCTTAACGCAGAAGTTTGTTCAATTATGCTTTTTATAAAAGTTGGTTATTTATATAACAACAAGTTTTGTGAAGATATTTTTAATGACTAACGGCTACTGAAATTGTACGTTTTCACGACTGATATTCTCACTTTGGAAGACATGTTTTTCAAAAAACAATCGGCATTCCCATGGGAACCAACTGTGTCCCTCTTGTTGTCAAATGATTCCTGTCTTCTTACGAGACTGATTGTTTTCAGGAAGAAAAAAACGAAGTTAGCAGTATCCTTGAAATTAACTTTCCGCTATATAGATGATGCTCTCTTACTAAATAATGTATATTAAGTGACTATGTTGAACGCATCTATCCCATCAATCTTGAGATATAGGATACAACAGATACATTTAAGTCGCCATATATGTTGATTTACATCTAAAAATTTACAATGAGGGTAGGTTGACAACAAAACTTTCCGAAAAAAGATGAGTTTAGCTTTCCAATTGTGAACTTTCCATTTCCATGTAGAAACATTCCAGCAGCGACTGCATACGAAGTGTTTATCTTCAAATTGATACGATATTCCCGGGCTTGTATTTCATACAAAGATTTCTTTCATAGAGGGTTTCTGCTCACAAGGAAGCTCTATTAAACCAAGAGTTTCAAACAGTGTTAAATATTATTCTTTCGTAAAATTTATGGATGCTATCACGAATTGGTTGACCGGTATGGAATATTCGTTTCACAGCGGATATGTTTCTTATTTCGTAACTATAATGCCGTTCCCTTTTCACGAATGTGACCTATCAAATAAGACTAGTAACCGGGTTTGTACTATATGAGCAACACGACTGGTGCCACAAATCTGCTTAACCTTCCGAAGCACCAGATATCCCCCTCCCCCGTGTTTAATAGGGTTCGTTGTGCAAAGTGTTTTGTGTTCTATGTTGTGTTTTGTGTACAGCCCTTGGATTGTGTAAACTTCCCAAAAAAAACATGTATGGTGTAATGGTGTATGACATATGGTGTAATGGTGTAAGGTGTATGGTGCTATGATGTATGGTGTAAGGGTAATGGTGTAATGGTGTTTGAGGAATGGTGTATTTCTGTAACGTGCGATCGGGAATAGTCTGAATGATGGTGTACGACATTTGATTGGTTCTTTTTATTTTATTTTTTCGAATTGTAAACATAAACAATAAAAATAATCTTAATATTTGAAATTTAATTGCATTATGGGTAATTTCGGATCGTGTAGATAGAATGCGGGATGGTGCATGGTGTAATGTGTAAGGTGTATGGTGCAAATGTGTTACGTGTATGGTGTAATATTACAAGGTGTATGGTGTAATGGTGTATGGTGTTAGTGGGAAATTTACACCATCCAAGGACTGTACTATTGTTTGTCTGTTTGCCTTTTTTTTTATGCATGGTGGGTTTTTTTTTTTTTTTTTCTCGATTAATGAGTTCGAATTTAGTTAAATGTACAAGTTATAGATATATGAGTTAAATATTGTGTTTACAATATTAATTATGTAAACCAATACCAGGTATATATAGGAAATGTATTACCAAAATAAGACTTTTTTAAAAATAATTATTAAACGACAAAATATTTTCCTATGTGATGTTTTCTGACGTCAGACACGCGAAGCAATGCATGTGTTTTTTTAATTTGTTAGATGCTTTTGTGTTTTTTGGTAAATGATTGTTTGTTTTGGGATTGTAACACAGTGATGACTGCTGTACCCATATTTTGACTTTTATTTATTATGTCTGTTTTGTTCATGGATCAGTCCCAATATTACTGAATTTGATGCAACTGTCATACAAGTGAGAGGTTTAGCGCTATAAACCCAGGTTCAATCCACCATTTTCTACATTTGAAAATGCCTGTACCAAATAAACTCATCATAGATACCAGGACTAAATTTTGTATATACGCCAGACACGCCTCGTCCACAAAAGACACACCAGCGACGCTTGAATCCAAAAAAGTCAAAAAGGCCAAATAAAGCACGAATCAAGTCAGGAATATGACAGTTGTTATCCATTCATTTGATGTGTTTTGTCATTTGGATTTGCCATTTGGTTAGGGACTTTACGATTGCATTTTCCTCGTAGTTCAGTATTTTTCTTATTTTCTTTTAAGTAGTTATGATTTAGCTGTAGAATGTGGACATAAGAAGTAATAGACTATGTAGTTTTTGTAAAAATGAAATTGAAGATGAGATGCATTTCATTTAAAATGTCCTACCATGTTATTGGACAAAACCTTCAATGTATAAAAATTTACAATTTATGAGTTGTAATAGTCTTAGAGAATTATGTAATTTGGGTAATTTATATTTCGTGCACAAAAATTAAGATCTAACATGCTGTTATATGTTTCACACTACCTTCTGCTTTCTATGTATACTTTGTGTATTTAATATGATGTCTGTTATGACTTTGGTAAATGAAGATTAATACATATTTGTACAAGTACAAATAAAGAATGTCCCTTTGGTATCATTCGCCTCACTTTTACACGCAAACATGAATCATTTATAGTGAGTTATGACTTGTTTTATTATCATTTTCATTCGTTAGTTGGTTCAAATTTCAAAATCGGTGTTATAAACTAATTTCTGTTCTTGAAGGTCCACGCCAACAAAAAAAATGTATTGCTAAATGCCCCAAAAATTCACATAAAAATCTTTCCCAACAATTTATACAAATATGATATATATTATGCATAAACATATACAATCTTGGAGGTAGTAAAACAATTGTAAAATCTAATTGTAGCTAATGGACCTTTTATTTCTTCAATCCTGTGTGTTATATTGACGTTTCAATAGCCTGGACACGGTTACATTTCTGAAAATAATATATGCTTACTTTTGGTTCTATCTAATACAAAAGTTTATATTTTAATTTCATTTAAAAAGACGCCATCACAATGAGTTAAAAAGTTATAACTTTGATATTTATTGGTTTAAAGTGGTTTGATCTACATTGTTAATGCGTACATTTTTTTCCTTTCTAAAACGCAAAATATAATAATGCGGTTACCAAGTCAGTATTCATGGTGGGATGTTCTTTCTTATCAATAAACTAAGAGACCGGAACTAGACATGTCTCACTTTATTATTTTCGAATACACGTTTCTTAAGAATATTTGACCACAGCAACTACAGACCTGACAAAAATGAAGCAATTATATGTTATATTGGATGTAAATTTGCATATTTAGACCAACGATCGTTTATATTACTCCATAAATGTGACAACTATGGCCACTATACTGTTCTGATATTTAATAACAATGTGCAGCTAATTAACATTTTACTACACAAAGGGGATAATAAAACACAAAAGAATGTACATGTCTCGGCAGTATTCGGATATCGGAAATGCACCTGTTCATTCTCAAATTCGTCAACGTATTTGAGTTATTTATTATTTAGCCGAACCCATTTGAATTCCATTTTACATATTTTGACCACAATATGAACTGTATTAACATTCAGTATATTATAATACATACATTTAAATGAAAAGTCAAAAGAGTAAAATCGACGACAATTTTTAAATTATATAGTGTTAGTCTGTGTTACCAGTCTCATAAATCTTACTATTGAGTTAATGTATTCAACGTACGGTACATTGTATGAAATTAGTATGATACCACTAAATGTATTTCCTGTTGAATGTATACAGAATGCTCATAGATATTTTTGTTTAAATTACGCATTAATTGAGGTAACTTAAAAAAACAAACAATACAAAAATTAAAAGTAAATAATTAAATGAGGTTAAACAATAACAAACTACGTCATTGTTGAAAACTTTCAATGACGTAATGTCTTAAATTCCCTTTGTAATTATTTAAAAAAAAAACAAGACATTTTATATACTAAGTACAAAAAAACAAAAATACCGAACTACGAGGAAAATTTTAAACGGAAGGTCCCTAAACAAGAGATTCTAAACCCGCAGTATAGTATCTATAGATGAAAAAGTCGTTCGTTTATAAATGCAAAAATATTTTCAAAACTTAAACAGGTTTTTTTTTTTCGAAAGATATAATCACCAGTTCTTGTTTATTTCTATAAGGACCAATCTCATATGTATGTTCATGCAATATTTTAGTTGAAATATTGTTAAAAATTGTATATAAACCGTGTTATTTTCTAATAAATAAAAGCAAATGTGGGACTTTCTCCAATGAAGAAACACACAACAATAACAAAGACAACTAGTTCAGACAAATAGTCCAAATAGATGACTATTCATTTGTCTTGACTTATATTATATTATATTCGTTCAGTTTATATTAAAAAAATCATTTATCATCCCGACTGTGAAATAGTTTGAATATTTTTGAATGTGAAATAAAAATACTGACACATACAGTATTATATAGGTCAAACTACAAATCGCAAAGTGCATTTGACCTCCTTATTTCAATTATTCCTTCTTTTGTGGTTTTTGATGTTGCGGTATTCGGTCAGTACAGTCAATACGAATGCTACAGTTATGCAAATCGTAAATAAAATTGAGAATGGAAATGGAGATATGCCAAAGAGACAACAACCCGAGCATAAAAAAAAACAACAGCAGAAGGTCACAAACAGGTCTTCAATGTAGCGAGAAAGTCCCGCACCTGGAGGCGTCCTTCAACTGGCCCCTAAACAAATATATACTAGTTCAGTGATAATGAACGCCATACTAATTTCCAAATTGTACACAAGAAACTAAAATTAAAATAATACAAGACTAACAAAGGCCAGAGGCTCCTGACTTGGGACAGGCGCAAAAATGCGGCGGGGTTAAACATGTTTGTGATATCTCAACCCCCCCCCCTATACCTCTAGCCAATGTAGAAAAGTAAACGCATAACAATACGCACATTAAAATTCAGTTCAAGAGAAGTCCGAGTCTGATGTCAGAAGATGTAACCAAAGAAAATAAACAAAATGACAATAATACACAAATAACAACAGACTACTAGCAGTTAACTGACATGCCAGCTCCAGACTTCATTTAAACTGACTGAAAGATTATGATTTCATCATATGAACATCAGGCACAATCCTTCCCGTTAGGGGTTTAGTATCATACCATCATAACATATATGAGAAGAACATAACCCGTGTCATGCCAATTTTTAACATTTTTAATCACAGTTTGTCTCTCCAAGAGAGGGCAAGAACTGTTAGAGGTGTAGATGTAATTTTAAAAACACATCGGTAAAACCCTAAAAAAAAATAGAAACAATCTGAATTAAATGTATAAGAAAACTCGAGATCTAGCTTGGACCATATATTTTCTGAGAATGTAGAGCTAATGAATGACTCCATTCGGATAGTTTTTGTTGTTAAAAAATATTAATTCTAAATTAAACGATTTACCAGAGTTATTATTATCAAACTGGAGGTAAGCATGAATATTTCCATGGTATGAGATAAGTACAGTTGTCACAAAGCACTAAGGTGACAAATAATTATTTGTAATTTATTGCAATACACACATATTTAATGAACCAATCACTTGTATGTCAATTCATCCACTTATCGTGTAAACAATCCCATAAAATATGACAATTTATATGACGTTTATTGCATAACTTATAATTAAATGATCAGAATGACAATATGCATTTCTTTAGAAGTCATTTAAGAATTCAGTAATATGTTTGATCATGCAAATTGCGATGTCTACATTTTCCGAAAAGGTTACTACTAAAACACTCCTACAAATTGTTGGTTCAAAACTAAATCGTTCCATGTCGCATGCCCTAAATGGCACGAGAGAATATAAGTGACACGCATTAAATGTGTATCTATTCAAAATATAAAAACATGTTTCGGTTTTCCAGTAAAAAGTAATAGTAAATTAAGATTTCACAAAACGTTTTAGTTGTAAATTATTATTTTTTTATTTTTTTACCGTTATTTTTTTTTTCAATCATACTTCATATTTACACACTATACAACTATTTCATGTATTCATCTACTATAATATCACAGTTTGAAGATGTTCCCTACAATACCATATATAAATATATTCATACTTTATATATTGCAGCATTTTGAAAATTTCCCTTGGTTTTTTTTTATGTGATTAGTTTGTTTTTCATAAAATCAAAATCTGAATTGACAG
The DNA here is from genome assembly GCA_019925275.1 of Mytilus edulis. Taxonomy (NCBI): domain Eukaryota; kingdom Metazoa; phylum Mollusca; class Bivalvia; order Mytilida; family Mytilidae; genus Mytilus; species Mytilus edulis. Next base: position 65,603,929 of record CM034357.1, on the reverse strand, counting down.
AATGTCTGGATCCAAACAAAAATAGTTGAAAATTATTATATAATTTATATCTATTCATCAATAGAAAAAATAAAAAAAAATACATTCAATTTGTAATTTTAAATTTAAAAACAAAAATCAGAATTTCTAATCTTTGTTAATGGCTTTGACAATTGGCCTGACAAAAAATCTGCTAGTTGCTTTGCCAATCATCCACACATTTCACAAATTGAACTGAGTTTCCACCTTGGATAAGAAAACATGCTTTGAATTACTTATAATTGTTTTAATTTCCTTAATACATGTTTTATACACTCTACGGTTTCGCTATAAGATATCAAATATCCGACAAAATATTTAATTAATAGTTATAATGTTTAACTCGTTTTCAATTATATTTTTAGCCGAAATCCGTTCGGATAAATGAAACCAGCCAATATGTAACACTGTGGTGGAAAAGCAACTCATATATAATCAAGTCCAAATTGCCTATTAAGTGATTTAGACAGATCTTTAAATATGTATATCAAATTTCAGTTACATTTACGATATATTCAATAAGTTTGAACAATATTTTTGTTCACTTGTATTTGCACAACATTTATATAGTATGCATTCGATTACAAGTTGCCAGGCGAACATACGTAGAAATCACCCAGATAGAGTCGATTGGAATAGAAAACGGTTACGGGGAATTGGCAATTGGAAAGCACAGAAAAGCAGCTGTGCTAATCTACCATTAATCGCCGTTCAACTATACAGTACGAGTTTTAAAATGAGACAAACTGAAAAAAGGTGAGCTATCAGAAAAAAATGGTTTCCAGGGACAACCAATAAAGAAACAACACATGATAAAGGTAGAACAACATTTACTAGATACCAAGCAGCAGAACATTTTAAATGTTTCTTGTACAAGCATAGGGGTAACTATCGTTTCTCTATAGATGTATAAAACTTATCATAGATACCAGGGTTGTAATAGTGTACGTCAGACGGGCGTCTCGTCTACAAAAGACGCATCAGTGACACTCAAAGGATAAAAGTTCAAAAGTTCAAAATATATACGGTGACGAGCCATGATGATCCAATAAGTTTAGGTTACTATTTCTTACGGCAGAAACCCTTAACATTCCAAAGAATTCAATGTTTTGTAAACAGTCAATTTATAACTTTAACCTCCCCTATACCTCTGGTCAATGTTTTGTAAACAGTCAATTTATAACTTTAACCTCCCCTATACCTCTGGTCAATGTAGAATAAACAACCAAGCAACAATACGCACAGTAAAACTCGGTTCAAAACAAGTCCGAGTCCGATTTCATAATAGGTAACTAAAGAAACTAAGTAAAATAGCAATGATACATACATAAGCAAAGGAGTACTATCAGTTACTGACATCATATCAGATCAAGACCTTAATACAACTGATTAAATATTATGTCTTCATTATATGAAAATCAAGCACAATCCGTCCCGTTAGGGGTTTAGTATCATACCATCATAAAATATACGAGAAAAACATACTAGAAACCCGTTTCATGCCAACAACTGGTTTGAAAATATAAGTGTTATTTCCGATGTAAAGACCATACGAGTGAATCAATATTAATACCAATATATGACATCTTTAATGAAATGACTACTGTATTGGAACTATGTCCCGTCTGTTTGATGGTCTGGTTAGCTTTTGAGATAAATGCCGACATATTATACTTTCTTTTAAAATACCAGTAAACCATAAAAGAGGGACAAAAGATACCAGAGGGACTCATAAATTGAAAATAAACTGACAACGCCATGGCTAAAAATGAAAAAGACAAACAGACAAACAATAGTTCACATGACACAACATAGAAAACTAAAGAAGAAGCAACACGAATCCCACCAAGAACTAGGGGTGATCTCAGGTGCTCCGGAAGGGTAAGCAGATCCTGCTCCACATGTGGCACCCGTCGTGTTGCTTATGTGATAACAAATCCGGTAAATTGTCTAATTCGGGAGGGCACATTCATGAAAGGTTACGACATAAGGAACATATCCGATATCATTTGTGAAACGGTTATTCCATAACGGTCAACCAACTCGTGATGGCGTCCGTAAAACTTACGAAGGGATGATTTCAACTTAGCCATTTCGATCTCTTAGTTTAATAGCTTCCTTGTGAGCAGCAACCCTCTATCAAGAAAATCATGATAGGAAATGCAAGCACGGGAATATCGTATCAATTTGGAAGATATATACCCCGTATGCAGGTGCTGCTGGAATATTGCTACTTAGAAATAGAAAGTTCACAATTGGAAAGCTTAATTCATCTCTTTTGTCGTAAAGTTTTGTTTTCAACCGACCCTCATTTCTAGATGTAAGTCAAGATATGAGGCCGACTTAACTGTACCAGTAGTATCCTTTATCTCTAGTTCGATGGGATAGATGCGTTCAACATAGTCACCAAATTTTGAATTATTTAGTGAAAGAACATCATCTATATAGCGAAAAGTATAAACTATTGGATGTGAAATAATTGAACTTATACGATGTCTGCATGTTGATTTATATTTACGAATACTGTCCTCATATAATAACACGAATTGTTTAAAATGTGATAAAATGGTAAAAGTTTGCCGTTAGTCAAGTCGAGACAAAGTTGTTACACAGTCACTATTAGATAAAATATATGCTGTCAATAATAAGAGACTAGTTAATGAATTATTTATATTTGAGTAAGGGTCCTTACACTTTCATTAAATGACACATTTCATCAAATTGTCTATGTGAAACTTCAAATTAAAAAGCAGTTCACAAAGCACAAGCTAGAAAACTAAACACTGAACAAGAAAAATTCCTAAAAAAAATCGTGGTGTGATATCAGGTGCTCCGGAAGGGTAGGTAGATCCTGTCCAACATTTAAACCCGTCGTGTTGGTCATATTTGTGTGAAGGAAAACAGGATTGTGTTAACGGCAACTGTTTTGAAGATAATTACACCTTGATAAAACCTCCATATTATTTCCTATAAATAATTCAAGATCAATTTACTATGGTTTTAGTTGATTTTTTTATTATGACAAATATTACCAATTTTGATATTCATTTTCATATACACAAATAAGAGGTGCGGAACAGTTAGAGGCAGTAGGACATATGCATTTTCTTGCTTTTATGTGTATACTAGAAATAATCAAGAACGGTAAAATGTAGAAGTGTAATTTGCACGTTTTGTACATGGTCAGTAACCATATTTAACCATACTCGAGTGGTACAAAACAAAAGCGTTTGCACGACTTCAAAATATGATTATTTGGTTATTATTGCATTTAATAGTATACATTTCGCAACACGGGTCATCTTTTTCACGCTATTAGTTTCGCATTTTATAAAAATGTTAAGAATCATTTGATCAGTTTATATTTTTCTGTGACATGTTTTTACCATCTTTTAAAATATTTCTTAAGTTTATTTACAAGAAGGTTCGTCCGAGAACTTCCAGCAAACGTAAAATATAAAATCATAACTCGTATATTATATTATATTTGTTATTAAGTATTAAATGAAATATGCTATATTACAAAATTGACAGTGTAATGATCTAAAGATGACGTGCTTTGGTCTACTATTCTATAGAAGTGGTATAATTTATGCCTTATCTGATGGTCTGTGTGTTCTATGACTTGAAGCCTTGTCATAATCTGTATACTTTATACAATATGGCTAGATCTATATATATATATAGTCGTGTGTCTCTGAAACCTTTTCTGTAAGTCTACGAAGTAAATCATTAACGCTTACATCATATAGGTTAAAACTAGTCTGATGCAGTGTAAATTTTAAAAAAAAATAGAGTTTCACGATACTGGTGTGTGATCTGATGGTCATTTCCTGGGCGGTGTACAGCGTAGTCTGGTGAGTTATAAAATGATGATTATTATATACACAAAGTGTGAAATTTGGGTGTTGTCTAACTGTCTGTCTGTTTTAAATTTCATTACAATTAATCTCATCAACTCTGATTCAATATGAATGAAATTTGAAAAAAGGCAGGACAGGAGTTTTGAGTAAAAAAAGGAAGGATGAGCAACTTGGCAAACAAAAAATGCATGATGACAATTTATGAAAAAAAGTCAGTATAAACTAATAAAAAAAATGCAGGACGAATGAAAAATTAAAAGACATGACAGAGATTACAACTGAAAGTAATGCAGGACAGCATTTTTTTTATCGTAGCCCCCCCCCCCTCCCCCCCTTAAAATCAAATAGAAGCTCCCTTAGCATACACTTAGAATCCTTAGATCAAAAACTGTCTTGCAAATAACCTGTCCCACGTCAGGAGCCTCTGAGGTTTGTTAGTCTTGTATGATTTTTAATTCAAGTTTCTTGTGTATATTTCGGAGTTTAGAATGACGTCCATTATCACTGAACCAATATACATTTTTTTAGGGGCCAGCTGAGGCACGACTCTCATCTCTCATCTCTGTGTTCTAAATTTATGTTTTAAACAGACACTTTTTTTCTAAGTTAAGATGTAAGTCAATAGGCAGACTCGCATGTATTTTGTGATATCCTTTATTAATGCAAATTCGATGCGATAGGTGAAATTGACCTTCATAATGTGCTCATAACCTACAAACGCAAGTGGATAGTGGGGACTGGTTTTAATTATACTGCATTAAAACCTAATAAAGGTACCGTTCTTGACAACATTGCAAATTCTGAAATACAACAACAAAGTGTGTATCGACATCCTCACTTAAATATTCACTTGATCATTGGAAATACGCCAAGGTACCATTTGACCTGAATCAGGCAAATATCACAACCGTATTAAAACAGGGGTATATACACAACCCATGCAACTACTGTAACAGATCTATATCATTAACATACATAGCTTTATAATATTCGAATATATTTTTGCCAGCATCATGATGCAACACATAAAAAACCAACAACACACTACATGCACTGCCACATGGACCACCCAACGGTCAAACGATCATTTGAGTCAAAAATTATTTCAGTGATATTACAGAACTATAAAAATAAAAAGAATGACAGATCTTATAATCATTGATTTAGAAAAGGTACAACAAAAAAGACTGTTATACAATACAAATATTTTAGCACACCAGAATAAATCATAAACTCGGTTAAATCATTTCTTTCGAATATAACTCTAACCGTTACAGTTCTTTTAACCTTTAAAAAAACCAACAGTAACATTAAATTTCCCACGTGGTATCACTACAAACCATTGAAGTATGAAATGGCCTATATCTGTACTCGACTGTACTGATTTTTACTCGACCAGTCTGAATTGGTCTGACTTTTACTAGACATTACTCGACCCCAGTCTGAACCATACTCAACTGTACTGAATCGTACTTGACCCTTATCTTTTATCTTTGCCGTTGAAAATAGTCTGAACTATTACTCGACCAGTCTGAAACAGTCTTAACCCATTCTCGACCTGTACTCGACCTATTTTCCCAGTCTAAACCATACTTAACCAAAGGTCTGAACAATACTCGACCAGTCTGAACCATACTAGATCAAATAACCTCTACTTTTTTAACTGTTAAAATAAATTTCCTTTTAACTGACATATATAACAACAGCCAACAAAATTTATAAATTGTTTAACCTTATATTAGAAATATATCTATTATTATATTTAGGATAAAAAAAAATATTATTTATAATTTATATCAAAAAGGGATAAAATTAAAGAAATGAATAAGTTAACATTGTTTTTCTGATTAGTGGTGAAATATAAAGTATTACCTCTGCTTGGGGCAAACTCATATATATCACACCTGGTCAGAGGTATTAAATTCTAAATAACATTGATTCAAAATTGCAACATCCTGTTTAACTAAAATAACAAGGCCTTTCAAATATACATGTACTAGATAAGTAATACACGAATTTAAGAAAATAGGGCTTTCTTTTTACCTGTAAAACACACATGTACTGAGGTAATTAGACCATTTTAAAGGGCTTCATGTATGCCATGTCTTTAATTTGACAAACATTACTTAAGTGACTTGAAATAAATATTTTACTGTTACTTTGGAACACATTTCCTTTATTAAAAAAGGTTATCAAGGATTACTATGGAATTATCATGATTATATTAGATTTTTGGTTTAATAAAACAAAACAATTAAGGTCTCTTTTTTTTAAGTTATTAAGTTGTTTTTTATACTATTTTTTATATATATATATATTAATAAATAAATAAAAACAGTCACTACATTATTAACTAAACTTAACTGACACCATAAATCTAAACTAGGCTTAAGTTAACGGTGAAAATAGTCCAGTTACCATAAAATACTTTAACCATAGAATAAATACCGAAATATTCATAAAATTTAGAATAATATTGAAAATATTAGTCACAATTCATTTTTTAGATTTTTTGATCAACTTATTTTATTGATATTTTAAAGTTGATATATATTAATATGTAAGTGTTGATTAATATTGTGTTGAAGTTATATTATGATTGATTATTGTGAAATTTTAATTTCAATACTCTATTGAATACATTTTTAATTCAAGTTGTTGTTCAAATTTCATTTTTATTAAAATAAAAAATCCTAAATTGATAACATTCAGTTGATAGATACAAAGAGTAGGTCTAGGGTGGATAAAACTTGGTCGAGTATGGTTCAGACTAGGTCGAGTACGGTTCAGACTAGGTCGAGTATGGTTCAGACTAGGTCGAGTATGGTTCAGACTTGTATAAAGTGGTTAAGTACTGGTCAAGTACAAATTCAGACTGTTCAGTATGGTTCAGACTACAGTCGAGTATTATCAAGTAAATTTCAGACCAATTCAGACTGGTCGAGTAAAAATCAGTACAGTCGAGTACAGATATAGGCCATTTCAGACTTTTACTGGTTTGTAGTGTATATTTATTGGACCAACTCTTTTATTCAAAGTTTACATCAATCACCTTCTTATATACTTTTAGACTCTTTGTAGATAACAGTATAATCTATCGACAAATCAAATCACAAAACGACTGCCCCAAGATTCAAGAAGAAGATTCTTGAAACTGCCATCAAATTTAAACAAGACTAGATAATTACACTTCTTTGTACTACATTTGTATGAACTTCAAGATTATTCTCCTTAAATCTATACAGGGAAGTTTTATCGAGCTCTAATTGTATAGTTTTATTGTTGTTATTCACCCCATATGTATATCTAGTGTTAAATTAGATATTTATTTGACAGAACATTCTTGGTATTCCTAATTATTGGAAAATTTTATATACACAGTAGTAGTATACCTAAAACGACAAAGTTGTTTTTCATTTACCTGTGTTTATTTTCTAAGGGTTATTAAGTATTTCGCGGTGGTGTCTTGCCATGGCTTTGTTTGGACTTGTTTGTTTGCTTTTTGGCCTTGAATGTTTGTCCCTAATATTTTATTAACTATGTATTTCCATTCAGGTATCACAGATCAAATTTATTCGTTCATAGTGTGTTAATTTACGTTTATTTGATTGAGTTAAGCCTTCCAATTGATATTTTATCGTGCGTTTTTCTATGTTGTGATGTTATACTATTGTTTCAGAAAAAGAGAGAAGGGTTGGTACCATTAAAACGTTTAATCCCGCTGCAAATGTTTGCACCTGTCCTAAGTCAGTAATCTGATGTACAGTAGTTGTCGTTTGTTTTTATGTAATTTATACGTGTTTCTCGTTCTCGCTTTTTAAATAGATTAGACCGTTGGTTTTCCCGTTTGAACGGTTTTACACTAGTAATTTTGGGGCCCTTTATAGCTTATTGTTCGGTGTGAGACAAGGCTCCGTGTTAAATGCCTACATTGACCTAAAATGGTTTACTTTTATAAATTGTTATTTGGATGGAGAGTTGTCTCACTGGTACTCACACCACATTTTCCTATATCTATATAGCTTATGTCTTTCCATCCAGACAAGTGTAACATGATAAATATTATAACCAAGAAAAATCCATGCACTTTAATGACATCAATATGCCTGGCCATATATTTTAATCAGCATAACATGCAAATTACTTCGTATTCATAATTTTAGCATATCTAAAGTGGAATAACCACATTCAACAAACTGCCGCTAGAGCTAATAAATTTTTATGTTTCATCAGAGAAAAAACAATAAAGAAAGAGCATATCAAAGCCTTATACAACCTAAATATGAATACTGCTGTACTGTATTAGACACATATAAACATAAGATCACGTAATAAAATACAGATACGGGGACAAATAGTAGATGCACATTGATATTTTATAATACATAATTTGTTACATCATTCTGTCTATGACAGGATTTTCCAATAAAGACTCCTACAGACAGGTTCAATGCAATAAAGACGGCTACAATTTTTCTTGCTTTTGTCAAACCGTTAAGGACTTGAACAAACTATCCTGTGACATAACACAAAACACCACTACAGAAACCTGCAAGGGTGTCCTCACTCACGATATGCTCTTTGATACTTACCCAAACCTCAAGCAAACGGACAAACATTTTAGCTTAAATCAACAAATAAATAAATAATGAGATATTGACAGTAAAATAAAAAGTCAATAATCTCAAGAGAAAAAACACAATTGTGTTTACTCGCTAGATACTCGGTAACATAGCTTCATCATAAACTTAAACTGCATGAAATATTTTTGTTACCAAATATATCTTAGAATATAGGTTTGTTTTAAAGAAAAATTCAAGCAGGCATAGGTTTGTTGCAGATTTGTAAATCATTATATTAAGATTTTACCTTCAATTTCAATATTCAACACAGCTATATCGACATACATTGTAGTGTTAACGGTTGTACATAATATTGATACTTTTAGATCTACATTGGGTGTACTAAAATAGTCCAAAACATGTTTGCTTAAAATAAATCGAGAATTTTATCACAAAGTGAAAGCAGCATGTCATATTGAAATCCCAAAAACTCAAGAAAACAATGTGGTTTCATGCCAAATATTTTATATATATTTTTGAAAATTTGAGTATGACTTAAAATACTTTTAAAACAGTATTATTTTATAAAGAATACTTTCTTATATGATACTTCTAACTTCCATTATTTTCAACATGAGAAAATGCTTGTAACAAGTCGGATTTCCATTTGTTTGATATGTTTGAGCTTTTGATTTTGTCATTTGTTTGGGGGGCTTTTTCGTTTTGACTTTTCTGAAGGTTTGGTAATTTTTATTATTTTTCTTCTTTTGACAATTTGACTGATCTCTCATTCAAACCCGCATAATCAGCTATAAAGAGTGGCATATGCATTTGATAAATATTTGTATTTTGATCATCTGATAGACGGTAATTTCAGAACCTTATATTTCACCTTTTCCAATGAGCTAGATATGAGAGATATTTATAATACAGAAGAAAACAGAGATGCCTGTTCCGTATTTTGACCTGTTACAATCACCTTTTATCATCCGTTATTCACCTATAACATACAACATAAATTTGCTTAGTCATGTGTATGGAACGCCATAGCTGTCTTATGTGTCTTTTTTATTGCTTTTTTATTATAAGATGGTGGTTTTCTATTATAAGATGGTGGTTTTCTATTATACGAAGGTGCTTTTCTATTATAAGATGGTGCTTTTCTATTATAAGATGGTGGTTTTCTATTATACGAAGGTGGTTTTCTATTATAAGATGATGGTTTTCTATTATAAGATGGTGGTTTTCTATTATAAGATGGTGGTTTTCTATTATAAGATGGTGGTTTTCTATTATAAGATGGTGGTTTTCTATTATACGAAGGTGCTTTTCTATTATAAGATGGTGCTTTTCTATTATAAGATGTTGGTTTTCTATTATAAGGTGCTTTTTTATTATAAGGTGCTTTTTTATTATAAGGTGCTTTTTTTATTATACGATGGTGCTTTTCTATTATACGATGGTGGTTCCCGTGATTAACCGAAAGTGTGGAGTTTATTTGAAAAAAGGGATGGACCAATTGCTATTAATGAAATATGAAAAAAAAATCAAGAAAATCAGTTAAGTCTTTAAAAGTTTTTAGGGATTATTATATTTGAAATAAAGAAAATAATTAAACATAAATGATTTATATTAGTGAATTTATCAATATACCGGAATTCTACCACCTGCTAAAACCGGCATTGTTTTAGACGATATATATGAAAAAATGGGGGGATCTACGAGCATGAGAAAAATACTAGAAGTCAAGAGTTAAAGTTACAGAACTTTATGACAAAATGAAGTTTTCATATTATCATGACAATATTTTGAAACTTACTAAATAACAAAGTATTTTGATACTTCTTTTACAACTTCTGTGATATATTTAGATATCTTGTTAAGTTTTTGAAAAATTAATGAATATTTCTGAAAACTTAACTTCTTTCTTTCTTTATATATATAAACTTAACAAGATATCTAAATATATCACAGAAGTTGTAAAAGAAGTATCAAAATACTTTGTTATTTAGTAAGTTTCAAAATATTGTCATGATAATATATATATGATTTATACATGTTATATTCTTATCAAAGCATGTGGCTGCGATATTTCTTGAGATTTCACAAAGTTGCTTATCTCTAGTATTATATGTCTCTGGTTGAAGTACTTTTTAATTTGGCAAATTGTAAGACCAATGACTTAATATTCAGGACACAATGATTTTCAGTTCAAACAAAAACATTTAAATATGTGTTCATTATCGATCAAATTCTTTTAATGCATGTAAAAGTCACAGTTACATAAGTTTTCATTTAAAGCATTATCGAAGAATTTCTTTATATATAAAGAATAATGATAAAACAGGGAATGGGAATAATTCGATATAAAACATCAAACAGCACCAACACCACCAATCAAGCCATCAAAATAAAGACATTCAGCGACAACACAAAAAGGAAAATGTACAGTAGGAAGAGAGAATTCCCGACTTGATACAGGCACTCTGGCAAAACTTGGCAGAGTGGTGGGGTTGAACCATGTTTATGGGTACACTAACCTTGCCCCTCAATCTACTCGACTTCCTATCAAGATTCGAAAGACGCGCAGCAAAAAGACTTGCACAATTCAATTGCCAACTCAGCGTCCTTATAAGTTAGAAAAATTGGTTATAATGTTTTTAACTTTTCTATATTGACTAGAGGTATAGGGGGAGGGTTGAGATCTCACAAACATGTTTAACCCCGCCGCATTTTTGCGCCTGTCCCAAGTCAGGAGCCTCTGGCCTTTGTTAGTCTTGTTTTATTTTATTTTAGTTTCTTGTGTACAATTTGGAAATTAGTATGGCTTTCATTATCACTGAACTAGTATATATTTGTTTAGGGGCCAGCTGAAGGACGCCTTCGGGTGCGGGAATTTCTCGCTACATTGAAGACCTGTTGGTGACCTTCTGCTGTTGTTTTTTTTCTATTGTCGGGTTGTTGTCTCTTTGACATATTCCCCATTTCCATTCTCAATTTTATAATAAATACTAAAATAGTTAGAGGATCTACAGATCTGTACGTTGTTCGTGTACTACCTCTACACAAAATGATACAGTTATATATATAACCGATATACCACTTTAAAGCTTAAGGTTGTTGAAAGTCATGGGGTTTTATAAGATTAAGTATATAAAGAAGTTATGCAGTTATCCATTTACGTTCAAGATATGAAGGCAATTAAGTAAATTACAAATAAGTTTTAATAACCAGTTTAGTTATTTCTTTCAATGACTTCCAAACATTCTAGATAATAATCTATTCCAAAGTTAGTATTGCTTCTTATCAATTGTTGAGTTAAATCCAGCCTGCATTGATCACTTATCATGTGTGCAAGGGGTCCAAATATTGGTCTCTCGCCCTCTTCTACATCATTTTGATCCACATAGCTTTCAATTCCATAGTCTTGCAAATTTGCTTCTCCTTCGGTAATTCCTACTTCATTTTGAAGTTGACCTGAAGTCCACAAGCTCAATGGAGATGAATAACAGTGCGTAGTCTATGACCAGCCCATGCCTCTGCCCAAAATTGCAGCTTCCTGTTTATTTCGTCCATGAAAACAAAGTGGAAAGCAGCTAAGTTTGTCAGTTTTAGGGGGTCTAGATAACCTTCATCTTCCATGAAGTTGTAAAAGTAACTAAGCACACCTTCATACACATCTCTCCATAGTCTTTCAATCCGTTGATTATGAGTGCTTTTTCCCGTTAACCATACTGTTTGGGCCTTTTTGAATCAACATGTAGTTTGCCACAGAAACATTTTCCAATCCTTTGTCAGACCTAACTTTATTGGGTATCCCATACTTTGCAACACCGGAGAAGAAACAATCCAAAACTGTTCTTGTGTGTTGTTGTCGGTACATTTTAAAAATGTTATCAATCGACTAAACCCGTCAATGCAACCTACAATTACAAATCTCCACCGGACAAATTTATGGTTTGTATCTATGTGCCAGGTGATTTGGACCCATTACATTGTTAACACGCCTATGAAGCCTACCCGTACGTCTGCCTGTACACCGGCGGTATCTAATCGATGCATGCATCCCTCAGTCTCCATCTCTGTACTCTTATGCCTTTTAATAGAAGCATCTGTTGCAATAGTGTTTCGCCACACAATGGAAACTCTTTTATTATTTGTCCAAGTGTCAAGTCAAAAACACTGTCATCAATTTGTGTAAAATTCATTTTGCTTAATCCGAACTGTGACATTCTTCGGTAAATGGTGCTTTCAGACACGGACACCAATTTGGGAAATGTCGGATATTTTAAATCCATTTTCCAGAACACTTTTTAGACAGACTTTGGAATATCAAATTTCGGAGGGCCGCATTCAGAGTTTATTTTATTAGGGGGGACGTTCCATATTTTACACATTCAGTTTTAACTTCATCATATCTGCCCTACTAGATACACCTAATATTTCCATTTCATGTGTCAAAGCCTACATTCAATGTCTGGAGTGATTTTCTCTCTCTCAAAGTTTGTAAATGCTTGCTGCAAGTTTAATTTCTGTAAAACATTTAACATTTTAGTATTCACAGCCATGGCCGCCATGTTGGTTCGGTGAGATTCAAATACACGTCCACGCTTCCGGTTAATCACGGGAACCACCATCGTATAATAGAAAAGCACCATCGTATAATAAAAAAGCACCTTATAATAAAAAAGCACCTTATAATAAAAAAGCACCTTATAATAGAAAACCACCATCTTATAATAGAAAAGCACCATCTTATAATAGAAAAGCACCTTCGTATAATAGAAAACCACCATCTTATAATAGAAAACCACCATCTTATAATAGAAAACCACCATCTTATAATAGAAAAGCACCTTCATATAATAGAAAACCACCATCTTATAATAGAAAAGCACCATCTTATAATAGAAAAGCACCTTCGTATAATAGAAAACCACCATCTTATAATAGAAAACCACCATCTATAATAATAATTTAATAAAAAAGCAATAAAAAAGACACATAAGACAGCTATGGCGTTCCATACATGTGCACACGATTTGAAATATTTGTATAAGAGATATATGGAAAAGGTCTGTTACGTTAAGTACACCAATCGACAACAATACAAGACATATTAACCACACCAAACAAAAATACCATTATAACAAATGTGATGAATTTAGTTAATGAAAATTAAATCACAAAAATACTGAACTCCGAGGAAAATTAAAAACAGCGAGTCCCTTGTCATAAGGCAAAATCAAAAGCTCCCTCACATCAAATGAACGGATAAAAACTTTCACATTACTGACTTGATACAGGTATTTCTTATGTAGAAAACTGGTGGATTGCATTCACCATCTTTGTATGTTGTTTCTCTTTGTTGTGAGATGATATTGCAGAAATCTTCAGGTGTCTGTCCTTTAGTTTATATGAATGGTTTTTCACATTGACAACAGCACATTTCTTTATCTTTAGGAAAAGGTTCAATGGTCGTACATGTATTCATCATTTGTTGACTCTCTGTTCAACTGTCTTTCATCTCTTGTTTTAATTTTACCTTCATGACTGTTAATTTGTGTATGGTCTTGGTGTAATTAAAGTTATGAAGAAGTATACAAACCGGAACTTCAAATATCTAAAACGGTACCCTATCATCATTGTATGAATAACTCACTGGTTTCTTTAGATACTACTCTTTACTGCCTAATTTGATGATGGAAAGTATGTATTAAGGATGTATTCTTATGACGTTTCAGTCTTGCTGAAATCTCGTTCTGGAATTATTTCCAAAACATGTGATGCAAGAGGAAAATATCAACGAATTTTAAAATGTTATAATCAAACTAAACTCTGTGAAAAAATCGTGTATTTACAACAAACAGTTTTTGAGTAATTCAATTTTTCAAATATTTGTACCAATCAACTCAGTCTTTCATGCCAAAATTTTGTGAAAATGGATGAGAGGAAAAAAAATGATTTAAAAAATGATTTTTCCAGGAAGGTGAACATCCCACATCACTTTCTTCTTTTCAAATTTCTTAGAAATGTATTATTTCAATTATTTACAACAAAAAAGTTGAAAATAATATGCATTTTGTTCTAAAACAGAAAAAATTCACAAAATTGACAGCATTGTTAATTTGACATGAAAAAGCATTAAAATATGACAAATTTTTTTATATTAACACCTACCTATAGTTTTTTAAGTTGAATGTATTCAGATTGGTACACTTCATCTTAATTGAAAGTATGAAAAAAATTTAATCGTGGAATTGTGATATTTTTCACGATAATAGACAAAAATGAGTAAAAACTGATGAAAATGGGAAAATCTTCAAAATTGGGTACTTTCAAAGGGTAGTAGCATAGAGAAAAGTGCAACACCATATGATTTTTTCCTCACCAAATATATTTGGACTTGGAAGAAACCTAACGACAATATAAAAATGACATATAATTGTATAGGGCAAAATACACTCTTTAACAATAGGCATGTTTTGTCTTAACAAGGTCAACACTTGGCATAATTCAAGTTTTGTCACTTTAACTATTAATTAATTGTTAATTGTGTGATCAGTCGAATAGCAGAAAGTTATTAAAAAGAACAATACCACCAGTTCAGAAATGGGTACTTATAACTATCAACTTGGTATAATACACAGATACCAAAAAAATACCTACACATAAATAATACAACATGAAACCGTGAAATATGGTCGAAGTTCAGAAAAGTTGCCACCTTGAGCCATGATAATATCGGCAGCTGTATTTACAAATAGCTATAGATTCCATATATTACCACAGCAACATTTGTCAGTAAATGTGATTAAACAAACTACATGTACAATCTGGATCTACAACTCAAAGGTGTTAGACAATTGTATTCTGAAATGATGCATAGTGTTTTGCGTTTTGGACAATTGATATTAAGCCTACAGGTAGATGGAAATCTAAACAGCTACAAAAATTAGCACAGATCTTTAAATAAATGTATATGATTGAAATCAGCAATTGACTACTTTATAGGATTCATTGTCCTTGAATTATCATTTTTATATATAATCTCATAATTGGCGGTGTTTGGGAAATTTTACTATGTTTGCAGTTGTTTTAAATATTATGATGTATAAAGAGAAACTATAATTTAAAAAACTGATCGGCCAACCGTATTTTTAAATAAATCGACATATAACCGAAATTTTCGATCATTCATTTTAAATCGTTTATGAGTTATGATCGTCATTAAATTTGCCATCCTTTTGGTCGATATCTTCCTATGGTATATTTGTTTGTCGATTTAGTCTACCATGGCGGTAATCTCCTGCAATGTTTAAAGCAATAAACAACAAGAGGCTGTCACAACGACAGCAAACCGGCTTCATTAACATTTATTTGTGTCCTGGCAATATCACAAGAACCATTACTAATGAATGGTGAAAGTGAAAATCGTCAATATCAAATTTGACCTCCATTTTGTCATCAGTATCAACATATTAAAATTTGAAAAGCTTAGATTGAATGGTTCATGAGTAAATGCAACAACGTGAATGGAAACGCCATTTTACGATCTTTCAAGAACCATAACTTCTGAACGGTAAAAGTCAAAATCGTCATTATTGAACTTGACCTCTATTTTGTCATCAGTAACAACATATTAAAATTTCAAAAGCTTTGGTTGAATGGTTCATGAGAAAATGCACGGACACGACGGGAAACACCATTTTTCAAGAACCATAACTTCTGAACGGTAAAAGTCAAAATCGTCATTATTGAACTTGACCTCCATTTTGTCATCAGTAACAGCATATTAAAATTTCGGAAGCTTTGATAGAACAGTTCATGCATAAATGCACGGACACGACTGGAAACTCCATTTTTCAATCTTTCAAGAACCGTAACTCCTGAACGGTAAAAGTCAAAATCGTCATTATTAAACTTGACCTCCATTCTGTCATCAGTAACAACATATTAAAATTTGGGAAGCTTTGGTAGAACAGTTCATGCGTAAATGCACGGACACGACTGGAAACTCCATTTTTCAATCTTTCAAGAACCATAACTCCTGAACGGTAAAAGTCAAAATCGCCATTATTGAACTTGACCTTCGTATAATTGTCAGTAATAACATATTAAAATTTTAAAAGCTTTGGTTGAACGGTTCATGAGTTAATGCACGGACAACATTTGATTGCCGGCCGCCCGCCGTACATCCCCAAATCAATAACCGACATTTTTGTCACAAAAATCCGGTTAAAAACTCCCTACATCAATTAAAACTAACGGGACTCATAATTAATTTAAATTATTGTTTTGGAGAAACGAAGAACTCTTTTAAATTTTTTTACATCTTTTCAGCGTGAATATTCCTAGGAAATATGAGTCTTACAATTGGCGGCATACGAATGGATAAACGTGATGTTAGTTTGTAATATTTTTTTTTTATGAATTAATTCTAGACATTTGATAGACACTTTGCTCTAATTTACATTTACTCTTTAAAACAAAATAACGGAAGATTTGGCTCATATTCTCCTCTTGTGACAAAGTTTGATATGAGGTTTATAGAATGAGACCTGCTGTCTGGGTATTAATCCGTCTTCCTATCATTATAAACACTGATTGATAATTATCGGCTTTGTATCTGACAAAACATTCATGCACTTAGAAACGCTGTAAAACAACGAAAGATGAACGTGATCTAAGTTTGTGAAGAATAAATACCATCACTGTCAAACGTTTTTAGCAATCAAACCATAAAAACAAGTCAAGTTCATTATAGTCGCGTATGTCCGAACAATTACATTCAAATATCATTTCTTAAAAGTTCCCCCAAATTATTATTTTTAAGTTTAACTACATCTCAACACTTGATATATTTTTATAAAATATGTCTTTATGAAGTGTTTTATGATTTGAAAGAACATTAAAAAGTAGATTTGTTTATTGTAATCTTATCTGTTGCACCTTTCTCATCTTTATAGCAAGTCACATTCAATGAATACTCATCGCTTTAATTCACACTTTTGCACATCAGTCATCAGTAGTACATTTGAATGGATAGTGATGACGAGTATTTTACGAACACTTTTGCGACTGATTTCAGAAGCTTCACTTTTGGCACCCATCGTATTGCCCATGCAAGAACAAACCTGGTGAACATATTTATACCATAATTCAGTGTCATCTGTGTACTACATGTAGATATTCTAAAAAAAAAAAGCAATCAAATTGTAATGGCGTCCGTAATTCGTGATTTAACTTTAGCATATGCAATTACTGGTTTCCAGCTTCATTGAAAGCAGCAACGTCTATCAAGAGAATGTTGATAGGAAATACAATTTCTATACATCGTATCATCTGAGAGACATCTTCTCCACATTCAGGCGATGTTGAAATATTGCTATATAGAGTGGAAAGTTCACTATCGGGAAGCTGAAATCATTTTCCGAGATTTTTTTCTTCAACCGACCCTCATATTCAATTTCCAGATGTTAGTCAAGAGATAAGGCTTAACTCTATCAATTGTATCTTTTATTTTAAGTTCGATAGGATAGAATCGTTCAACGAAGTCATCAAAATTATTCAGTAAGAATCTTTATGGCGGAATGTGTAGTTAAAAGATAATGCTACACGTTTTGTTATTCTTTAAATGGTGGATTTAACCTGAAAACAATTCTTGGTTGAGCTTTAAATGACTGTCATTTGCTAAAGACAACACACTGTTTATTTTTGATATCCTTCATCAGCAAATTGCAGGGTATTCTTTATTAGGTTTGTCTGTTCTGAACATAGACTTGCAGTCGTAGCCTTCTGTATTACTACATGTATCATGTGTGCAATTTTGTTCATTGAAACTCATTGATCCTTGAAGTTCCTTAATATTATTGGTCGGGTGTTTTTGTCCTAAATGTACTTTTTTGTGACCGAGGCATAAAAAAGGTACCAGCTAGAAATACAAAAAGACCTGAATAAAACTAACAATAGTGTGTTTAATCCCAAATATGTACTAAATATTTAACATTGCTATAAACTGAGTGATAATGTAGGTAATGTGAGGCCCCAGGGGAAAAAGCAGAGAAAATTGCCTACCCTCTGGGTCATAAAACAGATAATCTAACTTGTAAATTCTATGTTTATATTATTTTAAAGGTCTTTGTATAGAAAATAATAACTGTGCTTGAAAGTTGTGCAAATATCAGATGTAACAGTCTTTTCTATCAAACTTTTAGTGAATTCATACACCAGACTAGTATCTAAATACATACAATTTTGGCAAATATGGCTTTGTTTAAACACTTCTAGCTCATATAGTAGCTACATTATGTTAGATATATGGTAATAGATGTTCTGTTGTGACAAGAATTCTTTTCATTTTAGGCAGAAGTAGTGAACTTTCATGGACAAATATGCATACAGTAAGATGTGGACTAGAGACAGAGGTATCATGACTGGATACTTTTTACAATCTCGAATGTTGGAATGATTAGCTTCTTAACATTACATTTATAGTATTCTTAAATGCTTTCAATTTGTTATCAGAATAGTTTCAAACAGGTTCTAGACAGTTCATGTGATAAAACATGCACATAGGGTAAGCTGACAATAATTAAAGTCTTGTTTCCAAATTCTTTAAAAAACTGAAACAGGGGTAGGGGTATGAAATGTACTGTAAAAGGAAACTTAGAGTATATACACTCATTTCGTTAAGGCTATAATTCAGCTAAGTAAGTATTGTTTTTAGAAAAGGTGTTGTAGAGAGTTTTCTATTGGAATAAATGTTAGTATAGGTTGCACTTTTTAAATACAGCTGTTTCTCTAACCAAACCTCTTTTGGGGAGATATATAATATGCATAGATAATTTTATTTGTTGACATACTGTTTCCCAGATATGATATCTATGTTTCATCGCATAGAGACATAAATTTGGACTGTTGACAGCAATAAAAAACAAAAACATACTTTTGCGGTGAAAAATGAATTCTGAAGTAGGCAAAACGTAAAGTTAGGGTTAGTACACAATGTAAGTATAAGTTTAAACTCTAACGAGTTCAGAGCTTATACATGTTGAAAATATGCCGCACAGCCAAATGTTTTGACTTTTGAATACAATATAGTAGTGTATATCAACTTTCTATTCTAGAATATAATTTTTCAGGAAGCTTCATAATAACAGTGTCACCGTTTGAGCCCCAAAAGGAGATGTTGCGGGAAATTGCATTGTCTAGATTTACAGATATGCAACCTTTATAATAATGTAAATGATATTACCCTATTTAAATTATTTAAAATTGCATGTCTCTGTCATTCTTTTTCTTTATCTTTTTGCATGTAAAGACACTATGAAATTTAAATATTTCCATTATTTCCATTTTCTTTTTTCCATTGCATGGTTCACTATGCAATCCACATTGCGATGAATATGTTTCTTTTAAAAGAGGCGCGTAACAGATAGAAAACTCAGGGTAAGAATTCGTAGAACAGAAAAGGGGCAGTGGCAAATACTTGGTGTATATTTCAAACACAGAGAGGATTACCCTGGCATCCTTTGCCAAACAAAAAATCCTTCATAATGTTATGTGCTTTTGAACTCTATGTTATGAAGTGTAGTTTCATTTTTCATATTATGTATTTATTCTCGTGTAAGCTTCGCGTGGTAAAAATCACGTGATTCAGGAATATAGTATCTTGGAGTTGGGCTATTTCTTTCTTTGCGGGCTTGGACTCCCAGCAAACAACATGCATGTGCATAACGTCATTGTAGATTTTCTTATTAAATAAAGAAAGTTGCCTGTCCGGTACGTGAATAGATCGGTTAGAAAGCAAGGTTTTAATTAGATCGGAAACCTTAATTTAAGGGTTGAAAACAGACAGCACAAACAATTAAAAGGGGGGGGGGGGGGGGGGTCCAAAGGGAATATTTTTATCTTATGAAATCTACATTTGAAATAAAAAAAAATATTTAATTTAAAAAAAAAAACCAAATGTAAGACAAATTGTGAATGGTCTTTCTTTCTTCTTCCCATGCCAATAAGTTGCTTCCGTTGAAATTCTGCAAATACCCATGGAGCAAATTACATGGATGATTAATATTGACCATTTGGTATATTGCCATATTCTAAACGACACGTACATAAAGGTCATAAATTAATTTGTTGAATGAAATCAAATCTGTAACTACTAATAGGTGCCGTAGGAGGTCGACTGGAATTTTTAGCGAGGATTTCTTGGCATGCAAAGTAAAGTATTTTTTATTTCATATAACAGAATAGTGTAAAAACGCCTGTTTTATATTTTCTACTTTTTTTTTAATTTGGCGCCTTTTCAAATTTACAACTGTTTCGGTTTTTCATTAGATAATTAGGTAATATTAAAATATTACGTGTTATTCGTGTATTTGTATATATATATATATATACAACTCGTCTGGGCTTGGACTCCCAGCAAACAACATGCATGTGCATAACGTTATATATATATATTATATTTGTACTGATGAGTATCATTTGCTCAAAGTAATATAGAATTGAATTGTAATCCAGAAGTTACAAGTTCAAAGTAACCAAAAATCAATATTGATTGGTCGATATATTCCTAGATGTCAAACTTATCAAAATTGCAAAATCAAATAATTTAAAAGGCAAATGTAAATTAGGAAATACATCCATTATAGGGAGAGTAGAATTAGGTATATTACAGACGTACAAAATCAGATGGACACTGTTAAATTCATTAATTCGGCCATGAACTTGAAATTTTATTGAGTTGGTTGACGGATATGAAATTTCCCTAGTTTAAATTTAATAAATTTAACAGAACTATTTGTAGTTTCTCTATTGAAATTAGCATGCAATTTTTAAATATTAATATTTGCTTTCAACTTAATATGAAAGTACTGTTCTTGAATGATATGTTATCTCGCATTCAAAGAAAAATACTTTTAAATTCCGGTCAAAAAACCTGCCAACAATAAACTTTTAAAATTTTACTTGATAATGGCATTAAATGTATGTCTTCAGCATCCAGATAACCATCATTGATATAAGCATCGATATATATTAGTGAACAGAGCCTGAAATAAAATAAAATATTTGTTTTAATTTTATAATGACTCCCAATAACGATTAAGAAATGCGTACCTCCTCAATAGGCTTATTATACTAAAATGTGACCAAAGAAAGATTTTAAGACCAGACGAAAATTATACAACATATATGGTTCTATCATTTAAAACAATTTCCAGCCGTGTGTTATTCAATATCTTTTAAAAGTACAAACTCGTTAATTCGGCATCCTTTCCAAGGCTATTTAGAGTACTATACATCACGTGCAGGTTACCGTAAATGATTATGTTATTAAATTTCGTGAAATGTATCTTCTTGCATGATTATTAAATTTCGTGAAATATATCTTCTTCTCTAATTCTTTGACTATTTATACCTTTCTGCAATCTTTGTATAAACGGGTTGCCTTCTTTAAAAAAACGAAAAGCAATACGTGATTATAAGATCGGTAGTCAACAAAAAATTGTTGGTGATTTTTGTTTGCTTTTGAACTGAAATAAATGACTGTGAACAGAAGAAGATAATGATGATATTAAACTGTCTTTATTAAAACTAATTGTGTGTACATTCTTACACAAGTCAGTTGAAAACAGTGTTGGATAGTCGTGAATATAAAAGTGTATATATACAGCTACTACAGCTACTATTTGAATATACATTATAAAGCTCGACTATTTTAGTTATTACCTGAGAATATACATATTTTTTTATAACCTTTTTGCAAATCTCAGTTTCTACATACCAGATGTTTAATGCAAATTGCACAAACCAATAGCAATATAAATTTAAGAACTCAGTTTGTTTTATAATCTGGATGCATTTATTTTATCGGTCATATCTTTATATTTTGTTTCCTGCATGGATCGATGTCTTCAAATTCTCAACTCTTTATTGAAGCTGTATGAACTCATGGTAGATGTTGTATAGATACATTTAAAGTCCAATTTCCATTTGAAGTGAAACTCTGTGGCATGCAACTTCTAAGAAGGAAAGCAGGTTTCGTATATTTTTCTTAAGAGTAACACGCTAGCTTCTTTGGGCCCTCCTATATAGATAATTATTTTAGTCTCATAAAACATTTTAATGATTTCTTCATTTTACTAAAAATCAATCCGAATATTCTACAGAGAAACTTGATTTTGAAGAATATCTTATTCAGTTATGAAGTTTCATGAATACATGAACATACTTTCAAAAGAAACAATTTATATAAAAGATATGAAGATATAAAAAGATACCAGGATTAAAATGTTCACGGTACGCCAGACGCGAGTTAAGTCTACAAAGAATCATCAGTGACTCTCGAATAAAAAAAAGTTAAAAAAAGGCAAAATTAAGTACTAGTAATATATTCCTTGTGTATAAAATCCTCTAGGCATTTCGAAATTGTCACAGTTAATAATAGGACTTACATCCCAGCTCCTTTGTTCTAACTGGGGTGATCTGAGCCGGATCACCCCTATCAGATCATACCAGTTTGAGTTTCTTTGTTTTGCATGCTTTCCTTTGTTCTGTAACATTTTGGCGGGAATGTCAAATCCACTATAAAACTTATAATTAAATATACAATTAGATGGAAAAGACTATCTATCAAAATTCACGTAGAAAAATCCAGTGTATATGCTGGGATTCGAACTCAAGACCTTTAGCATATTTAGCCACGAAACAACCACTACACCAAGACAACTGGATACGAACTATTAGTAATTTAACATACTTAAAGGAAGCAAGATATTTTTATAAGTGGGGCGAGTTGGCAGACCTTTATTCAGTGGGGTTTAAACCCTTTTCGTTAATAAGTGAGTTGTCAGTGATTGTTCAGTTTGATTTTACACTTTTTCAAAAGTGCGGCAAGTCGGTAAACAAGAGTGGGGCGATTTCTTTCATAAAGTGGCGATATGAGTTGGGCCGATTGGCCAGTGGGGCGAGTTGACATTGTTTGATATCTACTCATCGTGTTCGGGGGGCAAAAAGGGTATAAATTATATAGTAATGTATAAAGTATATTATAATGGTTGTGTGGCGTTCTCAACAAGATTTTATGAATTGTAAATGGTTTTTCGTCTAATCTAAAATAGCTGGGATGTAAAATAGTTATCCCACTCGGACTTGGTGTGTCAGTGTTGGATCACTCTCTGGCCTCCGGCCATCGGGGTGATCTTACACTGACACACCGCGTCATCGTGGGATAACTATTAAAGCAACTTAAAAAAGAAAACAAAAGAGAAACAGTTAGAGGTCAGAATACCGTATGTTACAGACAAATCTTTTTGTCTGATTGTCTTTCTGCTTTCCGACCTAAGATAAATATTTTAGACAGAAAAATCGTTTTTTTAAGTTTCTTTTTGCTTTCCGACACATTCTCATGCTATAAATAGAGAATAATACATGGCAAAATCCGTATCATATGTCGTATCATCCCGAGACATCAATATCAGCCCAAGGGCCTTTAGGCCCGAGGGATGATATTGGTCGAGGGTGATACGGCATGTGATACGGATTTTGCCATGTATTATACACTTTATCATATATTTCAACAGAAGAGTATTATATTATGTGAACTGTTTTCTGATCCATAGCACTGGGTTACCTTCAGTTCTACTTTTGTCTTGTTTCAAAGGCCTTAAAAGAACTGCTCAATTACTTATCCGAAGCACCTGGATTACCTTACAATTTGCGTGCTGTTGTTTTAAAAATATCTTGTTTATTATTGTATTAATTTGTGTGTTTTGTATTTTTCATAGTTGCATTTAGTGTGCCAAAAGATGAAAACTTGACGTTCGTGACGTCACATACAATATGAAAACTCGACGTTCGTGACGTCACATACCAAACAATGACGTCATTCAAAAAATTTACCTCAAGCAAAAAAAAAACCAAAACTGACTATGTAAAAAAAAAAAAAAAAAAAAAAAAAAAAAAGTAGGGGTGTGATAAAGGGTAGGGGTGTGATAAAGGGTATGCGATAAAGGGTAGGGGTGTGATAAAGGGTATGCGATAAAGGGTGCGCATCAAAGTTGCGCGATATGGATTAAACAGCAGGCTATTTATCACATATGCAAAACTACTGTATTTACTACTAAACATAATGATAATACACAATATCAAATGATAAACGTTTAGAAAATAATCAGTTTATTCTGGTTCATTATTCAGTAACCTATTCCCAGCTTTATTGTCACAATGCACAACAGCACGCTGTTTTAATACACAACACACAACGCGCAGAAGGACCGACTCAAAGCATAAATTATATATTGTACTTGATAATTATATAATACACATTCACATTATTAAAAACACAGGGTAACAAAGGGGTTCACGCAAAAAAAAATAATCTACGTGTGGTTGCCAGCGATCTCAGAAGTTGATTGGATGCGTTTTAGGGTCTTAACCTTTATCAACTCACTGAATGAATTAAAATATGATAACTTGACAACTTTGTGGAATGTAGAAGGCACTCCAAGGGGATCTTTGTTTAACAAAAAAAAAGAAATTTATATTTCAATCATTTGAGAAACAGAAACTCGGTACTTAGTTACGCGTGACTTATCGGATTTATCCAATCTCGATATTAAAATTATAAATTTTAAAGTCCTCGCCGAGGCTCGGACTTTAAATCTGTACTTTCACTATCTCGATTGGATAAATCCGATAATCCACTTGTATCAATGTAAGAATCTCATATATTTACACGATTATCGAATTTCGTGAAATACATATTCTTACCAGATTATCCAATTTCGTTACATATTTCCACCTAAAAAAATTCATTGAAACATATCAGGATTATCCAGTCATGGTATACAGGTGATTGTTCTTTTAACAAATAATAATGTTGCTTACAAAAATTTTAGTGCATTTTTCATGTTATTCAACGCAACATTATCTAAGATACCCTGAATGATTTTTAAGGATCTCTTTTATATTTAAAAAAAAAAAATGAAAGAAACTTAAATTGGATTTACAGCAATGATAGACAACCACCGAATTTCAGGCTCCTGACTTGGGACAGTCACATGCAGCATGTGGTCGGTCAATCATTTTAACAAACTTTAAACATTAGTTGAATTGGATTTAACTTATCGGATCGATATCCCTACTTCAAAACGCATTTACTACATATCTGAGAGTACTCCCAGTTACTGACAGGTACACGTAGTTCAAAGCCAATACATATAAATATTCAAAACATGTATCAATTAAGACAAACAAATGATTTAGTGTAAGACGTCATAAAGAGTCAAGAGAAAAAGAAGATTTAGTGCAATGTCCGTTAGAATGAGTTTTCTGCAGGTACAGGCAAACTTACAAACAAATCTTCGTATATATGAAAGAACTCATTTAAGGTTTGAAGTAGTTTCTGGTAACGACATCCCTGACAACAATTTATCAATAAAACATAGATTTGTGTTCTTTGAAATCCAAAACGTCTCTGCAGACACGGGCATAGGGAGTCGGTTGTGAAGATTAACAGCGTAAGGTGTTGATAAAGGGACATAACCACCCTAAGAAAAGAAATCCAATAAAATGGAAAGAAAAATTGTACCTTTTGTCTTGTTGACTCGTTGTGAGTTTTCTGTGTACAACTAAAATAACAAACATAGGGAAGGATAGTTATTACCGTTTATATTTAATTCATTCAAAGTTAGTGTCTTTTCCAAGTTCGACAGTTAATATATTTAGAAATTTTTTTGATTATTTAACAAAACAATTATTATATTATATATATTATATAAAGCAAATCAGACTGATCTTTCCTGAGTTTGGTCATTCACTGTGATGCATAACAGTTTGCTATTCAGGCGGGGACAATTGAGTCCATGTGAATATTTACTTATTGCCGATGTGTTTCTTCAGCCCACTCTATGAAATTTCGTGAGTAATTACAGCTTTTTGCCATACTAGACTGTTCCAGCGTATCGACAAACCTGAAAATCATAAAAGGCACTTTCTGAAAAATAAATATATTAACAGAGGTATTGATTTTATCAACTTATCGAGTATATTTGATGACTCTATCGTTCAATACTTTATACCTCCAGGGGCGGATGCAGGAATTTTCGAAAGGGGGGTGTAACCCAGGGCACCAGGCAAAGGGGGGGGGGGGGTGCAAAACATATGTCCCGATACAAATGCATTGATCGGCAAAAATAAAGGGGGGGTGCGCACCCCCGGAACCCCCCCCCCCCCCTGGATCCGCCACTGCCTCCTAGTTTGATAACACATTATCTCGTACAGTTACAAAAAGCAGAAGTTTAATCTTTAATTATACATCGGTAACATCAGACGTCAATGTAGGAAATAATACTCTTTTAACTTGAAACTGTGAATCGTCGAAGTTGAGATATGATCCATATGGTCATGTTCTTACTGGGACCTCAATATCGTCCGGGACAAAGAAGTTAAAAACTTTTTGAAAAAAGACTAAAATATCATACTCCATCTAAAAAAGATTGGAAACAGTGTTGTCAGGTCACCAAAGATGCTCTTTCCTCGATTTGTATAAATTTGTGTAAACGGAAAAAATCTGATAAAATATCTTGATTCTTATTCAAATAAATGTATGAATGTTTAAGATAAAAGACTATCACATTTAAAAAAATTCAGAACATAATACGTCTATTTTCAGAAAAAAAATTCCTTTTAAGATTTTTCAAAGCGGTATATATTTGTAACAATGAGGTGGAAGGTATGCTGTAAATACTACACGAACGTTTATATTAATACAATTTTAAATTCATCTACTTTAAGTCATTGCGCTACTAAGAGCGTCATAGAGTAAACAAACATATCATAACCACATCACAGCTTATTTAGCATTATGTGTACTATTGTTTGTCTCTTTGTCCTTTTCATCTTTAGCCATGGCGTTGTCAGTTTATTGTCGTTTGTGAGTTTGACTGACCCTCTAGTATCTTTCGTCCCTCTTTTAAGGCTTCTTCTGAACATTTGAAGGTCCCTACTATGTAGTGGTTACCTAAACTACCCACACACAAAAACAGAAAAATAATCTTTCATTGATTTTAACAAGTTCCTAAACTACTATCAAAGAACTTATCATAAACTATTGTAATAAAATATATGAAAATGGTTGAATTAACTTTGGAGTGAAAAACAACTTTGGATGTTTTAGATATATTACGAACTTTTGATGGTCCTTTTGATTCTGTTGACAGTTTTTACTTCTCTACTATTTCTACTACACTTCAACAAAATCTTTTTGTTTGGTAAATTTGAATGCAAATATATTTGCTGCAATTCATTTAAATATAAAAAAAGAAGATGTGGTATGATTGCCAATGAGACAACTATCGACAAAAGACCAAAATGACACAGACATTAACAACAATTGGTCACCGTACGGCCTTCAACAATGAGCAAAGCCCATACCGCATAGTCAGCTATATAAGGCCCCGATAAGACAATGCAAAACAATTCAAACGAGAAGACTAACGGCCTTATTTATGTAAAAAAATGAACGAAAAACAAATATGTAACACATAAACAAACGACAACCACTGAATTATAGGCTCCTGACTTAAAGCTTTCTTCTCTAAGGAGAAAGGTTATTATGCTAGATATACCTACATGAGTTGTGATGAGATAATTTAAACTGTTTATTTTCTCCTAAATAATATTTATGTTCGCTTTATGTTGTAGGTATTCCAATGGGCACTAATTTTGCCCGTTTACTAGCAGACTTGTTTTAGTACTGTTATAAATCCGTTGATGAAAGGAACTTGCTTTAAATAAAACAAATTAAAAGTTACTGTAGTAACTGTTCTTTCCTAGATTTAGATTTTTTGGTTTTACACGGGAAACTCCATAATAAATTTACGTCAAAAGTGATATTTTCGTTCCCTATTGTTCATTTCCCCTTTTTGAATGGTGATGTTCCTTTGGCACCATCTTACGGTGTTTATATATCACAACTAGTTCGCTATACCAGTGTCTGTTGTAACATTTTGGATTTTAACGAACGTAATCTATGTGCAACTGGTAAATCATTAAGCCAGATATTTCTTTATCTCAGCTCACTTTAAAA
Source organism: Mytilus edulis (assembly GCA_019925275.1). Classification (NCBI taxonomy): domain Eukaryota; kingdom Metazoa; phylum Mollusca; class Bivalvia; order Mytilida; family Mytilidae; genus Mytilus; species Mytilus edulis. The sequence goes on along the minus strand of CM034357.1, from coordinate 65,575,388 downwards.
CTGTATTTAATTCTTCCATAGATATAAAGATTTGGTTTGAAGTCTGGTTGTACTTGTACCTGTAGAAAACTTATTTCAAACCGGATATCCTCAATTTTACGGAAATGTTGTTTACCTTGCTCGGAAATGTAAAACGATCCTGGTAAACTTATCGATATTTTACATAAACCTATTCTAAAAGGTTATCAGTTCAACACTGTAATTAAATCATTTAATTAATATTGTTTTATTGGTATTACTATTGATTTTGTTTATTAGTAAATTCAAAACAAACTAAATGTTATTTTTATATACATATACACATTCATAAATCTACAATCTGTCGATACCTGTATTTTGCCATTTGCACAAGGTCATAATTTTCTCTGACTGTTTATTGCGTAATTTACACTAAATCCATTGGATGGTACTGATTGAAAATTTAGTCTTAGATTCGTAATTTTTTATTTGTTGTTAGTGGCGTTGAACAAGCTGTTAGTAACTGTGAGTACTCGCAGATCAGTGCTCAATGTCTTTTTGTTGTTGGGATAAACAAGTACTCGTCCACGTTCACTCTGTGTTTTTTGTTAGATGTATTTCTACTTGAATCAATCTGATGAGTTAAGCCTTTTTCAACTGATTTTTATAGTTCGTTCTTATGTTGTACTGTTACACCACTGTCCCAGGTTAGGAGTAGGGTTGGGATCTCGCAGACATGTTTAACCCCGCTATATTCTGTTTGTATGTGCCTGTCCCAAGTCAGGGGCCTTTTATAGCAGACTATGCGTTATTGGCTTTGCTTATGTTGCAGGCCATACGGTGACCTTAAGTAGATTATTTCTGTGTCATTTGTTCTCTTGTGGAGAGTGGCCTCATTGGCAAGCATACCACATCTTTTTTTATATACGAATGTTATCAAGGAGACAATTAACCGCTTCAATCATCTCATCACACCTCAATATAATTTTTGTTTACTTACTGTAATATGAACTTATCAACCCGCTGTATTTCTTTAAAGTTTGGGTTATATTTACTAAAACTTAATCGGGCATGACAAATTAGACACAATCCCTAAGAAGTCCATAATCGGATCGGGGGAAAAACGACTAGTGAAATAAAGTGCCTTTTGTTGCTTTAATCTCTGACTCTCGTTAATAATCAGAAACGGTATTTTAGATGGTTTCAATAGATATAATTTCTTCAATTATAGGTTAGACAATACTTGGTCATTTTTATGAAGACTTAAAACTGGTACAAAGCCGAATATCTGAAAGCCAAGGATGCATTAAAACTGAACCCGTTGAAGAGCTATATATGAACAAAAAAGGACCTTAACCAATATTCATAAGTTGGTCTGATTTTCGGGAAGGATTGAAAAACAAACAGATGATCTAATACCCTTGTTATATACCATTTGTTGTCTCTTGTCGTACACTTGTGTAAAGACAGAGTAACTAACTGTTGGATTGTACATCAATCTAACCACTTTCGTTTGATATATTGAATATAGCGAGTATAGACGAGTGTCTGGATTACGAGAATTACACAAATTAAATTAAAACTTAGGAAATTCAATAGAGATTCAATATCAAGCACAAACAACTTTGAAAAATAATCTTGTAACCTTCGTATATAACAGAATGTTAATGAACTTATATTTCCTTGGTCATCAATTTTTTAAACTCTCATTATCATTGAAAGATTGTCAATAATACATTTTGTCAAGGTAATTACTAATAATTTCATTGCAACATCCAAATGATTGCTATGATACCAACTGGTATCACATAAAATAGCAAATTAGAGGTTTTATCCGTTCATTTCAAATTAGCCTTGAATCTTGTGTGAATAAACTCACCATAGATACCAGGAATAGATTTTGTATTGTTGTTTAGCCCTTTTATGTTAATATATCTCTGACCCTTGGATAAGAAAATGCTTACAAGCAACTAAAAATGGAATTTGAAATAAATTATATCAAATTAAAACATTTAGCTAGTTTTGAATTGATATCCAAAATGTTGTACCCTAATGGTCAACTAAGGGAATAGAAATAATGTCATCCGTAAAATTCATCTGTCTGACAGATAAGCTTGCTTCACAATTATGTGGAGGATTTATGAATATACAGACTCGTTCGATCAGTTTAGTGACCTAAACTCAATTTCGTCATAGATACCACACCATTTCATCCGTAGACATGTGCCCTGTTGCAATATCAGTCAACGAGTGCACACGTGACATGTACATCAACAAACAGAAGTTATTTCATAACTGTCTTTATAGGGGTAAATTCAGTAAAAAATCTCCCATTGACTTTAATGCTAATCTATGTGTGGAAATAAATTTATACCTGATTTACCTTTAGAAATTAAAATCTTTCATATATCATTCATGAAAGTGCAAATGTAGCCCTATCTTTTGCAACAATAAAAACATAGGGTCATGCGGCATTTTTGGCCACATGGCCTTGTTTACAAACAATGTAGATTCGCACTGAATTCCTATACTGACCCCCATTACTTTTCAACCCTGAAGGGGAAAAAATCAGTACATTCAGTATATAATTTTTTTTTTTCAACTCTAGTTTTGATCCATCTACCAAAAAATATTTATTACAAACATTATCTGCCAATCAGAAGAGCATATAACTTTAGTGTTATACAGAAAGCTCTCCCCTAAATGGGCGGTCCCTGATGACGTATATTTATTTACTGAACACTGCAACTGACAACGAAAAAGACGATTAGTTAACGAGTTTAATGGTCCGGAATAACACACGGCTGCAAATTGTTTTAAATGATAGAATAATATCTATATTTTAATTTCCGTCGGGTCGTAAAAAGTTTCTATAGTCACATTTTTGTATTTTATCCCTTTAATGGGGGTACCCCTCAATTTACGGTTTTGGGTAGTTACCTTAAAATCCAAAAATATATTTTTTGGTTAAATTTCCCGCTATTTTCGTAAATATTTTCTATGCACATATCATCAAGGATCATCGGAATGTAAAACTATATAAATATATAGTAGTTCTTTCGTGTATTTTCTGTAAATAAGTTATATTTTTGTTAATAAAATTTTGACTTTATATAAAAGTTAACCAAATCCTTCGGATAAGAGGTTTTTCCGGATAATGACTATAGTTGACATTGTGTGAAAATACATTGTATGTCAATTTTTAACCTCAGAGCAATTAATATGCATGCAAGTGGTCGGAGGAAAAGTACTATTGAAGAGATTTGGTGTGTGACAAGGTGATGCTAAAACCAACTTCTCTTAATATTCTGCTTTCCGTGGGCGAATCATCAGTGATGTTATGAGACTTGCACCAGAAGGCAAAATTGGTGCGTCTATAAATTAGATTGATTGATTGATTGATTGTTGGTTGCTTAACGTCCAGTGACAAATATTTCATGCATGTTCAGGACGAGAACAAGTAAACAATAAAAACAATAGGTAGGTTTTGTCATAATAGAGGCCATTCGGGATGATGATCGGTAAAATTTAGACTGCCACTGGAAAATGATGGTATATTGGATTGGGACAGAAATTTTCCATTGCAACAGGCCACCTTCGGACTCCTCAAAGAGTTGATGCAAGGGTTTTAACATGCAAAGAACGTGACACTCCCTTTACACGAGGCATCGGACTTAACGTCCCCATTCTGACCGGACGTGACTGCGAACTTGATACATCCCGCACAGCCAAACGGACGCCCCACTTCGTTTTACTGCCGGTCGGGAGAAGACCAAGTGACCATATTTCGTTTCCCCAGTCACCCTTGGGGAACTTTAAATTAGAAACAACAGAAATCCATACATGTGATCAAACTGATCGACATGTATCCTCACGACCTGACACTTTTATACGATCTCGCGCTCAGTTTCTTCCTTGTAGTTTGGATATGAAAACAGGGTTTTTGTGTAAAAGACAAACCTTTAAAAAAAAAAACCAGAAAACTACGCAAAACTGAGTCCTCTAAACGTGTTGACAGTCTTTTAAGTTGTGCTTATTAATGTGAGTAATCATTTATTCATGCATAACCAAGTACTTATTGAAGTCAACACCTGTTTAAGTAAAAACAGTTACTGAAAAATTAGAATTTGAACTTGCTGTCAGTTCATTAAGGTGTAATACCACCAAATCATGGTACGTCACATCCGGTTGCATACGAAAGTAGGCCTAAAAAAATATTCCCTTGAATTTGACAGTTGTAGAAAATTAACCCTGCATTTCAATGCACTTAAATTTTTATGAGTCGTAAATATGTATGTTGGGTGTCTGAAAGCATCATTCTTTTTTTATTTGATGGTCTTATAAAATATTTTGGAACGTTACGGTTACATAGTTACCAAAGCAGGTAACCAGTAAATAACAGTGTAAAAATTGGGTTGTCTACCCTCGGCGGTGGTTACTTTCTTATATGCAATGAAATGTAGTGTGAAATTTTCACTGTATCACTGGAAAGGATTGAACTTTACACATGCAAAGTATTTCTTTGGTTGAAATAAAGGTAAATACTGTACGATTTTTTTAAAAGTGCCAATTTAACAAAGACTAATAGGGAAAAATCAATGGTGGTATTACACCTATTTAGGGAAACTAAATGTGCACTCGTGACCCTATTGTACTTTCATTTTTAAAAGTTATTAATAAACCAGTTCATACATTGTAAACATGGACTATTCAGAATGGATTTAGACACAGAAAGTACGTTTGAGGTAAAATTGCATTGAAATGGGGGTTTACGGGTGTTTTCTTAGTCAAATGGGTGGACAGACGAAGCTGTATTTAGATTACTGTGTTATATTTTAAATTACCCTTACAGTTTTTGTTTTGTTTATACAACATGTGAATTTTTTATTTCAGTATTAACCATGTTCTGAAGAGCATTCTGTTGAAAAATCTTATATGTGAATTGGTCTGCAGATGACACTTCAGCATTAAAGTATGTATCAACTATCATCATGTTTTTTTGTTTTTTTTTTGGCCGCAAAAGTTTACAATTTGCCATTGTGCCGTCTACATTTTGCACAGACAATAACTCATCTAAACACTTATTTGTCCTGGATTTATAAACATCAGAATCCAGTCTCACATACTTAAACTTTATAATTCTTACCAATTATTTTTTGTACCATCATTCCAAGGGACATAACCCTTTTTAAAAACATTTTGAGGTATTTTTTTATTACTCTTTCTCCCCATTTCTAATGTAAAATACAAGAAAGTGGACTTTTTGTGTAAATCCATTAGAAATATACTGTTATGAGTAAATAAAAAGACTTTGATACCAGTAGCAATAAATGATTGACTGAAAGGGAACCGTTATTTCTCACACTAGGGGAACAGACCAAAAACTCAAGTTACACATAAGGGCTTATAGAAACTTCCGTGTAGACTGTTAACATTTATAGAGACAGTTCTTTCAGCTAAAACACTTAAATCATTGATTTAACATTACATTTATTTCATTTTTGTGGGAAAATAATCACATTTTTTTTATTTTTTAGACAAAAGATATCAAGTTTTGATGAAAAAGGAAGGAAGGAGGAAAAATGGACCAAAACAGACCTTCAAATGAACTCTAAAATGTGCAATAAAATTGTTTATCACTTAAAGTTGTCTTTGTATTCTATTTAATTGTTTGAATGCATATATCATGAGTTTATGATCAGATATTAGTCAACACTGCATTTTATAATGATACACTGAAATTAGGATTTTTCGAAGAAATTGGACTGAAATTGCCGTAGGATATGGCCTTACATTATAGTGATTTTCTCTGAAACTATAGTTCTGACTGAGACAAAACTTGACAGTTATGCTTTAAATAACTTGCAATTGGAGGGGAAAAAATTGCATTAAGTTTATTTGACATTTAGGTGTTCTTTAGGAAAACTAAATGTGCACTCGTGACCCTATTGTACTTTCATTTTTAAAAGTTATTAATAAACCAGTTCATACATTGTAAACATGGACTATTCAGAATGGATTTAGACACAGAAAGTACGTTTGAGGTAAAATTGCATTGAAATGGGGGTTTACGGGTGTTTTCTTAGTCAAATGGGTGGACAGACGAAGCTGTATTTAGATTACTGTGTTATATTTTAAATTACCCTTACAGTTTTTGTTTTGTTTATACAACATGTGAATTTTTTATTTCAGTATTAACCATGTTCTGAAGAGCATTCTGTTGAAAAATCTTATATGTGAATTGGTCTGCAGATGACACTTCAGCATTAAAGTATGTATCAACTATCATCATGTTTTGTTTTTTTTTTTTTGGCCGCAAAAGTTTACAATTTGCCATTGTGCCGTCTACATTTTGCACAGACAATAACTCATCTAAACACTCATTTGTCCTGGATTTATAAACATCAGAATCCAGTCTCACATACTTAAACTTTATAATTCTTACCAATTATTTTTTGTACCATCATTCCAAGGGACATAACCCTTTTTAAAAACATTTTGAGGTATTTTTTTATTACTCTTTCTCCCCATTTCTAATGTAAAATACAAGAAAGTGGACTTTTTGTGTAAATCCATTAGAAATATACTGTTATGAGTAAATAAAAAGACTTTGATACCAGTAGCAATAAATGATTGACTGAAAGGGAACCGTTATTTCTCACACTAGGGGAACAGACCAAAAACTCAAGTTACACATAAGGGCTTATAGAAACTTCCGTGTAGACTGTTAACATTTATAGAGACAGTTCTTTCAGCTAAAACACTTAAATCATTGATTTAACATTACATTTATTTCATTTTTGTGGGAAAATAATCACATTTTTTTTATTTTTTAGACAAAAGATATCAAGTTTTGATGAAAAAGGAAGGAAGGAGGAAAAATGGACCAAAACAGACCTTCAAATGAACTCTAAAAGGTGCAATAAAATTGTTTATCATCTTAAAGTTGTCTTTTGTATTCTATTTAATTGTTTGAATGCATATATCATGAGTTTATGATCAGATATTAGTCAACACTGCATTTTATAATGATACACTGAAATTAGGATTTTTCGAAGAAATTGGACTGAAATTGCCGTAGGATATGGCCTTACATTATAGTGATTTTCTCTGAAACTATAGTTCTGACTGAGACAAAACTTGACAGTTATGCTTTAAATAACTTGCAATTGGAGGGGAAAAAATTGCATTAAGTTTATTTGACATTTAGGTGTTCTTTAGGTGTAATACCACCAAATCATGGTACGTCACATCCGGTTGCATACGAAAGTAGGCCTAAAAAATATATTCCCTTGAATTTGACAGTTGTAGAAAAATTAACCCTGCATTTCAATGCACTTAAATTTTTATGAGTCGTAAATATGTATGTTGGGTGTCTGAAAGCATCATTCTTTTTTTATTTGATGGTCTTATAAAATATTTTGGAACGTTACGGTTACATAGTTACCAAAGCAGGTAACCAGTAAATAACAGTGTAAAAATTGGGTTGTCTACCCTCGGCGGTGGTTACTTTCTTATATGCAATTAAATTGTTGATGAAAATTTTCACTGTATCAAATGTAAATGATTTAAATTACACATGCAATAGTATTTTCGTTTGGTTGAAATTTAAAGGTAATATCTGTACATTTTTTTTTAAACTAGTTGCCAAATTTAAAAAGACTAATAGGGAAAAATCAATGGTGTTATTACAACTTTTAGGGAAACTAAATGTGCACTCGTGACCCTATTGTACTTTCATTTTTAAAAGTTATTAATAAACCAGTTCATACATTGTAAACATGGACTATTCAGAATGGATTTAGACACAGAAAGTACGTTTGAGGTAAAATTGCATTGAAATGGGGGTTTACGGGTGTTTTCTTAGTCAAATGGGTGGACAGACGAAGCTGTATTTAGATTACTGTGTTATATTTTAAATTACCCTTACAGTTTTTGTTTTGTTTATACAACATGTGAATTTTTTTATTTCAGTATTAACCATGTTCTGAAGAGCATTCTGTTGAAAAATCTTATATGTGAATTGGTCTGCAGATGACACTTCAGCATTAAAGTATGTATCAACTATCATCATGTTTTTTTTTTTTTTTTTGGCCGCAAAAGTTTACAATTTGCCATTGTGCCGTCTACATTTTGCACAGACAATAACTCATCTAAACACTATTTGTCCTGGATTTATAAACATCAGAATCCAGTCTCACATACTTAAACTTTATAATTCTTACCAATTATTTTTTGTACCATCATTCCAAGGGACATAACCCTTTTTAAAAACATTTTGAGGTATTTTTTTATTACTCTTTCTCCCCATTTCTAATGTAAAATACAAGAAAGTGGACTTTTTGTGTAAATCCATTAGAAATATACTGTTATGAGTAAATAAAAAGACTTTGATACCAGTAGCAATAAATGATTGACTGAAAGGGAACCGTTATTTCTCACACTAGGGGAACAGAACCAAAAACTCAAGTTACAACATAAGGGCTTATAGAAACTTCCGTGTAGACTGTTAACATTTATAGAGACAGTTCTTTCAGCTAAAACACTTAAATCATTGATTTAACATTACATTTATTTCATTTTTGTGGGAAAATAATCACATTTTTTTTATTTTTTAGACAAAAGATATCAAGTTTTGATGAAAAAGGAAGGAAGGAGGAAAAATGGACCAAAACAGACCTTCAAATGAACTCTAAAAGGTGCAATAAAATTGTTTATCATCTTAAAGTTGTCTTTTGTATTCTATTTAATTGTTTGAATGCATATATCATGAGTTTATGATCAGATATTAGTCAACACTGCATTTTATAATGATACACTGAAATTAGGATTTTTCGAAGAAATTGGACTGAAATTGCCGTAGGATATGGCCTTACATTATAGTGATTTTCTCTGAAACTATAGTTCTGACTGAGACAAAACTTGACATTTTATGCTTTAAATAACTTGCAATTGGAGGGGAAAAAATTGCATTAAGTTTATTTGACATTTAGGTGTTCTTTAGGGAAACTAAATGTGCACTCGTGACCCTATTGTACTTTCATTTTTAAAAGTTATTAATAAACCAGTTCATACATTGTAAACATGGACTATTCAGAATGGATTTAGACACAGAAAGTACGTTTGAGGTAAAATTGCATTGAAATGGGGGTTTACGGGTGTTTTCTTAGTCAAATGGGTGGACAGACGAAGCTGTATTTAGATTACTGTGTTATATTTTAAATTACCCTTACAGTTTTTGTTTTGTTTATACAACATGTGAATTTTTTATTTCAGTATTAACCATGTTCTGAAGAGCATTCTGTTGAAAAATCTTATATGTGAATTGGTCTGCAGATGACACTTCAGCATTAAAGTATGTATCAACTATCATCATGTTTTGTTTTTTTTTTTTGGCCGCAAAAGTTTACAATTTGCCATTGTGCCGTCTACATTTTGCACAGACAATAACTCATCTAAACACTCATTTGTCCTGGATTTATAAACATCAGAATCCAGTCTCACATACTTAAACTTTATAATTCTTACCAATTATTTTTTGTACCATCATTCCAAGGGACATAACCCTTTTTAAAAACATTTTGAGGTATTTTTTTATTACTCTTTCTCCCCATTTCTAATGTAAAATACAAGAAAGTGGACTTTTTGTGTAAATCCATTAGAAATATACTGTTATGAGTAAATAAAAAGACTTTGATACCAGTAGCAATAAATGATTGACTGAAAGGGAACCGTTATTTCTCACACTAGGGGAACAGACCAAAAACTCAAGTTACACATAAGGGCTTATAGAAACTTCCGTGTAGACTGTTAACATTTATAAGGAACAGTTCTCTTCAGCTAAAACACTTAAATCATTGATTTAACATTACATTTATTTCATTTTTGTGGGAAAATAATCACATTTTTTTTATTTTTTAGACAAAAGATATCAAGTTTTGATGAAAAAGGAAGGAAGGAGGAAAAATGGACCAAAACAGACCTTCAAATGAACTCTAAAAGGTGCAATAAAATTGTTTATCATCTTAAAGTTGTCTTTTGTATTCTATTTAATTGTTTGAATGCATATATCATGAGTTTATGATCAGATATTAGTCAACACTGCATTTTATAATGATACACTGAAATTAGGATTTTTCGAAGAAATTGGACTGAAATTGCCGTAGGATATGGCCTTACATTATAGTGATTTTCTCTGAAACTATAGTTCTGACTGAGACAAAACTTGACAGTTATGCTTTAAATAACTTGCAATTGGAGGGGAAAAAATTGCATTAAGTTTATTTGACATTTAGGTGTTCTTTAGGTGTAATACCACTCAAATTATGGTACGTCACATCCGTTGCATACGAAAGTAGGCCTAAAAAAATATTCCTATGAATTTGACAGTTTGTAAAAATTAACCCTGCATTTCAATGCACTTAATTTTTATTATCGTAATATGTTTTGGTGTCTGAAAGCATCATTTTTTTTTATTTGATGGTCTTATAAAATATTTTGGAACGTTCGGTTACAATAGTTACCAAAGCAGGTAACCAGTAAATAACATGTAAAATTGGTTGTCTACCCTCGGCGGTGGTTTATTTTTATTGCATGAAATGTAGTGTGAAATTTCACTGTATTCACGAAAGGATTGAACTTTAACATGCAAAGTATTTCTTTTTGAAATAAAGGTTAAATACTGTACATTTTTTTAAAAGTGCCAATTTACAAAGATAATAGGAAAAATCAATGGTGGTATTACACCTATTTAGTAAAACTAAATGTGCACTCGTGACCTATTGTACTTTCATTTTAAAAGTTATAATAAACAGTTTCATACATTGTAAACATGGACTATCGGAATGGATTTAGACACAGAAAGTACGTTTGAGGTAAAATTGGCTTGAAATGGGGTTTACGGTGTTTTCTTAGTCAAATGGGTGACAGACGAACTGTATTTAGTATACTGTGTTATATTTTAAATTACCATTACAGTTTATTTGTTTTGTTATAAAACATGTGATTTTTTATTTCAGTATTAACCATGTTCTGAAGAGCATTCTGTTGAAAAATCTTATATGTGAATTGGTCTGCAGATGACACTTCAGCATTAAAGTATGTATCAACTATCATCATGTTTTTTTTGTTTTTTTTTTGGCCGCAAAAGTTTACAATTTGCCATTGTGCCGTCTACATTTTGCACAGACAATAACTCATCTAAACACTTATTTGTCCTGGATTTATAAACATCAGAATCCAGTCTCACATACTTAAACTTTATAATTCTTACCAATTATTTTTTGTACCATCATTCCAAGGGACATAACCCTTTTTAAAAACATTTTGAGGTATTTTTTTATTACTCTTTCTCCCCATTTCTAATGTAAAATACAAGAAAGTGGACTTTTTGTGTAAATCCATTAGAAATATACTGTTATGAGTAAATAAAAAGACTTTGATACCAGTAGCAATAAATGATTGACTGAAAGGGAACCGTTATTTCTCACACTAGGGGAACAGACCAAAAACTCAAGTTACACATAAGGGCTTATAGAAACTTCCGTGTAGACTGTTAACATTTATAGAGACAGTTCTTCAGCTAAAACACTTAAATCATTGATTTAACATTACATTTATTTCATTTTTGTGGGAAAATATCACATTTTTTTTATTTTTTAGACAAAGATATCAAGTTTTGATGAAAAAGGAAGGAAGGAGGAAAATGGACCAAACAGACCTTCAAATGAAACTCTAAAAGGTGCATAAAAATTGTTTATCATCTTAAAGTTGTCTTTTGTATTCTATTTAATTGTTTGAATGCATATATCATGAGTTTATGATCAGATATTAGTCAACACTGCATTTTATAATGATACACTGAAATTAGATTTTTCGAAGAAATTGGACTGAAATTGCCGTAGGATATGGCCTTACATTATAGTGATTTTCTCTGAAACTATAGTTCTGACTGAGACAAAACTTGACAGTTATGCTTTAAATAACTTGCAATTGGAGGGGAAAAAATTGCATTAAGTTTATTTGACATTTAGGTGTTCTTTAGGGAAACTAAAATGTGCACTCGTGACCCTATTGTACTTTCATTTTTAAAAGTTATTAATAAACCAGTTCATACATTGTAAACATGGACTATTCAGAATGGATTTAGACACAGAAAGTACGTTTGAGGTAAAATTGCATTGAAATGGGGGTTTACGGGTGTTTTCTTAGTCAAATGGGTGGACAGACGAAGCTGTATTTAGATTACTGTGTTATATTTTAAATTACCCTTACAGTTTTTGTTTTGTTTATACAACATGTGAATTTTTTATTTCAGTATTAACCATGTTCTGAAGAGCATTCTGTTGAAAAATCTTATATGTGAATTGGTCTGCAGATGACACTTCAGCATTAAAGTATGTATCAACTATCATCATGTTTTTGTTTTTTTTTTTTGGCCGCAAAAGTTTACAATTTGCCATTGTGCCGTCTACATTTTGCACAGACAATAACTCATCTAAACACTCATTTGTCCTGGATTTATAAACATCAGAATCCAGTCTCACATACTTAAACTTTATAATTCTTACCAATTATTTTTTGTACCATCATTCCAAGGGACATAACCCTTTTTAAAAACATTTTGAGGTATTTTTTTATTACTCTTTCTCCCCATTTCTAATGTAAAATACAAGAAAGTGGACTTTTTGTGTAAATCCATTAGAAATATACTGTTATGAGTAAATAAAAAGACTTTGATACCAGTAGCAATAAATGATTGACTGAAAGGGAACCGTTATTTCTCACACTAGGGGAACAGACCAAAAACTCAAGTTACACATAAGGGCTTATAGAAACTTCCGTGTAGACTGTTAACATTTATAGAGACAGTTCTTTCAGCTAAAACACTTAAATCATTGATTTAACATTACATTTATTTCATTTTTGTGGGAAAATAATCACATTTTTTTTATTTTTTAGACAAAAGATATCAAGTTTTGATGAAAAAGGAAGGAAGGAGGAAAAATGGACCAAAACAGACCTTCAAATGAACTCTAAAAGGTGCAATAAAATTGTTTATCATCTTAAAGTTGTCTTTTGTATTCTATTTAATTGTTTGAATGCATATATCATGAGTTTATGATCAGATATTAGTCAACACTGCATTTTATAATGATACACTGAAATTAGGATTTTTCGAAGAAATTGGACTGAAATTGCCGTAGGATATGGCCTTACATTATAGTGATTTTCTCTGAAACTATAGTTCTGACTGAGACAAAACTTGACAGTTATGCTTTAAATAACTTGCAATTGGAGGGGAAAAAATTGCATTAAGTTTATTTGACATTTAGGTGTTCTTTAGGTGTAATACCACCAAATCATGGTACGTCACATCCGGTTGCATACGAAAGTAGGCCTAAAAAAATATTCCCTTGAATTTGACAGTTGTAGAAAATTAACCCTGCATTTCAATGCACTTAAATTTTTATGAGTCGTAAATATGTATGTTGGGTGTCTGAAAGCATCATTCTTTTTTTATTTGATGGTCTTATAAAATATTTTGGAACGTTACGGTTACATAGTTACCAAAGCAGGTAACCAGTAAATAACAGTGTAAAAATTGGGTTGTCTACCCTCGGCGGTGGTTACTTTCTTATATGCAATGAAATGTAGTGTGAAATTTTCACTGTATCACTGGAAAGGATTGAACTTTACACATGCAAAGTATTTCTTTGGTTGAAATAAAGGTAAATACTGTACGATTTTTTTAAAAGTGCCAATTTAACAAAGACTAATAGGGAAAAATCAATGGTGGTATTACACCTTAATAACGATTGTTAGTGATGTGATTTGTTCTTCCATAAAAAAAAAAGACTTTCTCATGTAGCACATCCTCTATATATACCGATCAATTTTACCCAAGATTGTCTCTGATGCTTACCAAACTGCCAAACTCCAAAACTAACTAGATGTTGTGACACCTTACAATTCAGACACAGTGGGGCCAAGGGATATGAAATAAAGAGTTTAGCTCTGAACTCAATTTAGGGGATGCCATATCTGCTGCAGGAAAATTGAAGTCTATGTTAAGACTTTCAGAATTATACCAAGGTGTGTCTGAAAATATTAAGGATACATTAAAAGAAGAACAATAACTTCACCCTGCCACCAGTGCTCTTATGAGCTATGTCCTCGTTTTGGTATTTCTATGGAAATGCATAGCTTGTTAATAGATATAGGAAGATGTGGTATGAGTGCCAACGATACAACACACCATCCAAGTCACAATTTATAAAAGTAAACCATTATAGGTCACGGTCCGGTCTTCAACACTGAGCCTAGGCTCAAAAGTTCATTTGTTAGTTAATTGATAAAAATAACACAAAGGTTGTGAACCGTATATTGTCCCTAAAGATAACAAAAATTCGCAAATGGATGGCTATTACAAAATCAATCGTTTCTGTAGCAACATTCGCCCCATTACATTTTGGATTGGCAGTGCAGATACATCATGCATATGCATATGGGAATATGGGTCACTAACATTTATCGAAACTTTGTACTCACATTTCTTTTTGTGTTTCCTATGCAAAGGTAAGACTATATCTGACGAGTTTGACCGAATCATGACGGTATTTACGCTCCAGATAGCATTTGTACTCAAAAACTGTGTTTGCTTTGAACAAACTCTGTCCTACGTCGAATTTGTTCTTATGAAAAAGGGAAGTGTCTTGTAATGCTAATACGCGTACTGAATCCGCATATGATGACTAAGAGATTGATTCATGTCCCTATTTTATGAATACTTGAGCTATTGTGTGTCACTTTTAAAAGTTATATAAGGATCATGACTGATTTTGAATTACAACATTAGAAAATTAGCATTGCATTGTATAATTTTTCATCCTTCCCTTAAAAAATTAATGAGTTAACTTTTTTACCAGGATTATCCCACTAAAAAAATGTTCATGCACCACACTGACTTTATTTTACACTCATTTTTTTTAAACCTCGCATACACAATATGTATTTATCTATAACTAGATACTAATTTTCACAAAATACACAAGCTTTAAGATGCAAAATTAAAAACACTGTTTCAGCGCTTGAATTTTATTTTTTTCAAAGATAGAAAAAATATTGAAATAATTTGATAAACTGGTGTTTTATACTTTAGAAAATAATTCTGTAATATACTATAGTGAAATACTATACACAATATGAAAGTTTATGGATGTGAAAAGGTCAAGGCCACTTCTTCTTTTGCTATGTCTTAAATGGGAAAAAATCAGAAGGTTCCAAATCAACGCCATTTTTTAATGGCAGCTTTTCATATAAGTAGTCAAATTTGTCGTTTTAACATCGTTTATACCATATGCTTATGATTGAATCGTTTTTGTAGCATTCTATTGAATAAATATCAGAATATTTCTCCTTTTTGTCCTTGTGGTTGAAATGTTGATATTTTTAGGTCTGACCTTTGACCTTAATTTCACAAAATTGTGACCACTCTGGATTTTTACGACCCAAATTTTCTTATTATACACGTTTTCCTCTTTCCAACGATATATAATTTAGGTGTGTGTTCTTCCGGACCATTAAAGTTTTAAAAATGAACTCTGGTTGCAGTACTATTATGTAATCATTATTTATGTAAACACCATTGATTTCTGAATTCACTGAAAAACTCGTGAACACATTATTGTTGTAAATGTATGCCAAGTCTAACATATATTTGAAAGTCAAGGCAAACAAGTGCGGAATCTTGCTTTGATCTTGGAGAGACTACTGCATTCATTAGTTATAAATAATATGTAATACAATTTTGGAAAATGAAATATACCAAGTCACGGCAAAGGAACTGCGTATGATTTGTCGTCGATTTACGTTAAATAATATTGCAAATTGCAAATGTCTTTGTAAATGTGAGTAAAAGACTGAAAGACCAACTGTTAAACAAAGATTAATGAATGTTATTTATTGATTGTTATTAGCTTGTACGTCTAGTGGCAATGTTTCCTGCATGTTCAGAGCGATGTTTAAAAAGACTTCGTATTTCTTATAAAAAATGATTTCGTATTTCTTATAAAAAAGGATTTCGAATTGAAGAGCAGACTTGCAACCTTGAAGAAAAGTTTTAAAAGAAATCAAATAAGTCCTACGTTAGTTAAGGAAACGTGGTTAGAGGCATAAGTTCTTTCCGGTTAAAAAAAACGTACGAGGCTCTGTATTATATAAAATACACTGTCGATGCCTCGGATCAAGTATAGAATACGTGATTGTAGTACCATCGGACTTATATTTAAGTCAAATGAAGTAAATCGGTTTTTATACAAGTAAAATTATTTTCCAGGTTTATTATTTGAAGATTGTAGTTATGTTTAATCGCCATATTAAGTTGGGATTGACAGGTCGACAGGACGACAGGTCGACAGGTCGAGAGGTCGACAGGTCGATAGGTCGACAGGTTGACAGATTGACAGACCGACAGGTCGACAGGCCGACAGGTCAACAGGCCGACAGGTCGATAGGTCGACAGCGACATGTCAACAATTAGCTTGATTGACAGTCCGACAAGTCGAAAATGTAGCTATTTCTTTTTTTATAATTTTTAAAAGTTTAGGCAAACGGTTCTACAGATAAAAAAACATAAGCATCAACACATTCAATAACAGTATAAGCTATTTATAGTTTTTCATCTAATATATAAAAGAAGTGATTGTATATTTTATTTGAGAGGAAAAATTAAATTTCAACAAAACAAAACTCGTCAATTACTTTTTCTTTAAGTTTACAGTGGCGCTTTTTAATCCATTTTAGTTTATCTTTTATTGGCCGTTTCATTTTTTTTTCATTAAAGATTGCAATGTCCTTTAAAAATTTATGGAAAACGTCTATGGACAAATAATCTATGGATAACATGAAACATCTGCTGACCTGTCGACCTGTCGTCCTGCTGACCTGTCGACCTGCTGACCTGTTGACCTGTCGACCTGCTGACATGTCGACCTGCTGACCTGTCGACCTGCTGACCTGTTAACCCGTCGACCTGCTGACCTGTCGACCTGCTGACCTGTTGACCTGCTGACCTGTCGACCTGCTCACCTGTCGACTTGCTGACTATTTAACTGAGTACCAAACCTTCCCTCTACACAACATCCTGACTTAATGACTAATAATCTATGGATAACATGAAACATCTTCTGACCTGTTGTCCTGCTGACCTGTCGACCTGCTGACCTGTCGACCTGCTGACCTGTCGACTTGCTGACCTGTCGACCTGCTGACCTATCGACCTGCTGACCTGTTGACCTGCTGACCAGTAAACTTGCTGACTATTTAATTGAGTATCCAACCTCATGCTAGTCCCTATCCACATTGACATATTAACAGCTGTTATGTTAACCCCCAAAAACACCGACCCACAAGAACATATTTAATGTTTCAGCGAATGATTATTTCGATTATTGCCGGAACTAGGCCTTCAGATTGTTGCGCGCCTAAACATATTTAAAGTATTGGCGTATGGATATTTCGAATATTGCCGGAACTACTTAAACGTATTCTATACTTGGGCCGATGCCTCTTGGTTGGTCTTGTTCCCCTCTGGACACCAAACCAATAGTTATACCCTCGGAATACTCTCGGGCCTCCGTAATTCTATGAAGTGCGCTGGTTATGACTTTGCTCACGACGATAATTCAATATTAATGTTCTTTGTTGGGAGAGGGGAGCGAATTGGGATTTGTACATTCGTCAATTTCTTTTCAAATCAAAACTGATAAAAAACAAATCCCGTTTTTGTTCTTGGTTTATATGCAGTAACATTTTGTATTCAAATGACAGAGTTTAACTTAGCTGACAATATGAGCAACTCCATGTTATTGAGTACACATTCCAATGCTGCCGTATTGTTTCATGTATACATATAATCAGATTCCTAATCACATCTATGTTGGTTATATGATCATGAAAGGTTGCAACTCTTAATGGATATTGACTTTTAAATACCTTGAGCTATATTTGTTAATTAATTTTCACAGGGTCAAAATATGATCCAGTTTTGTACTATGTATATATTATATGTTGCAATCTACTAAGATATTTGAAACTGTCGTTACAAATGAAGCTTAATAAAATTAACGGTACAAATTTTGTTGCACCAGATGCGGTTAATACTTCAAACATTAAGACTTGTATATTGCACAAGAAAAAATTTTACCGCAATATATATCGTACTTCTAGGAGTGTCTTGTAAATTAATATAGATAAAGGGTCATACGGGAAATCCCTCATACATAATTATTTCATTTGAAAAGAACGAGATTTTAGCAAATGAATTCGATGAACATTTCTTTACATTGAACAGCAAATCTGAGGACTTATCTAGTTCTATTGGATACCTAAGCCTCACAAAGTCCGCTTAAACAACAGTACTTTACCTGCTCATCTGCATGTTCTACAAATGAATGTCCATAAGATTCACAAAAAATCTAGTCGCTATGAAAGAGGGTCTCCAGAAATACTATAAAACTGTTCATTTGTGTAGTGAGATTAACCATATGTGGATTCTTATAATGAAAAAAGAACTTCTTAATCATTTTATATCTCTATCTGAAATAACTATACTGTAACTTTTGATCATTCAAACTGTCCCATTTCCAATATGAAAATGAAAAAAATCGCATAAAATAAATCAGCTACACTGTTTTTCAATTCAAAGATGAGGGTCAACGCTCTAGATTTATTGGTTTTTTTAAGCAAACAGACGTCATTCCTATCGGACCGAATTGTGCGCCTCGCACTGTCGATCTCTTTTTTTATTTTCATGTGAATCGGAATTCCTGCAGACACTTGTTAAAACAAGAATTATTAACAATCCATACTTTTCTGATTCGGTTCTATTAGAATATTACCTCCAGAACTAGCCATAGATATTAATGAAACAACAAAAACCATCTCAGTTGTAGACCTATGCCTCGAATTTGACATAAGCGGTCATTTCAATACTAGAATCTATGACAAGCGAGTCGATTGTAATTTTGAAATTATAAATGTTTCCAACCTTATAAGCACTGAACCAACTTCACCGTCATATGGCATATATATTTACTAACTCATTCGATATATATTGAAGAGCTTGCAGCTGCTACTCAGACTTTTTAAACGTAACCAGGGTCTGATCAGAAATTTGATAAGCCAAGATTATGTAAAGTAACGCGTTCTATCCTGTTTCTAAAAAGTTTATTGGAAGATACCAAGACCTTGTTAATGAATACTCAGTATTTACTACAAATAAATACATGGTGGTCTTTCGGTATAGATTCTAGGTAGTGACGTGGAGTATAATGTTGATAATGTGTAGATCTAGAAGAGGGGCAACAGATACAAGAGGGACAGTCATACTCATAGATCGAAAATAAACTTACAACGCCATGGTTACAAAAAACGACAAACATACAAATAATAGAACACAATACACAACATAGAAAACTAAAGTCTTAGCAACACGAACCCCACCAAAAACTTGGATTATCTTAGATGCTCCAGAAGTTCCTCATTTTTTAATTTTTGATTATATCCTTATGATGTTGATCTGATACGTCCTGCAATTGGGCCATGGTTAATGTTGAGTTTTCGTCTTTCATATTTGTGTATACTTTGTGTGTTTGCCATTTTGTGTTTCTTTAAATTTGATGGAACAGTTATTTGTTTTTCATGCGATTAAAATATTACAATGTTGACAGCTGTATCCGAATTTTTTTACACTATTATGTTGGTTTTGATTTCCTCACACATTGTTGTCAATATGATTGAATTTCTCCTCGACTGTCATTTAAACATAGGGAAATGCATCTACCAATTTGGTTATATGACAGTTGTATTCCATTCCTCAGGTATGTTTGTGCTATTGATTTTGCCTTTTTATAAAAAACTGTCGGTTTTTTTTTCGTATCTTTCACATCTTTGTAGAACTTTAAACCTCATTGTAAAAGTACAGTCAATAATTTTTTTTGTGCAGTGAATCGTTTGTATAGATTTAAAAAACATCGCTTTTGTTGAATCAAATGGGTACCAGAAATGTATAGGAAGACAGTGTAGATAAACTCAAAGTTGAAACAATACACCAAAACTTTCAGAAAATTAGCCAAATCGAACAAAGAATATAACACTTTTTTCCATATTTCCGCTGGTTTCTTTTAAAATTAGGATACACATGTAGTATGAAACAAAAAAAACCCCATTAAATATTATCTATACTATTAAACGAGAAGACCTCATTTTGGGTGTCGCTACTCTTCTTTCCACAATAAATTAATCAACACGCCTCTGTTTCCAGGTACAGTGCATAGTCGCATTTGTCATCCATTTATATGATTATTCAGATTGAGTTATTTTGGTAGAAAAACGAGAAAAAAGGCATCCGGATATTGTACCGTCATTGGACGAAATTTTAAGTCAGATTAGACTTCCGGTTTGCGTTTTTCTGTATACTTTGAACATACATATACTACGAATAAAGTGTATTTTAATTCTATCTGCTATCATTTTCAAGTTTACTATCCACGGCGGTCACAGATTTTATTAAATGGAGTTGGTCTGTATACTATATCAATTGACCACCATGGATCGATTAGTAAACTTGGAATTGAAAGTAAATACACTTTATTATATAGCAATGAAAGTTCATAATATACAGATAAGCGCTAAAATTATTCATGTGAACTTTTGATACCTTTTCTGAAATTCTCCAGTCATTAAATCTTTTACAAAATTCATTTATTACAACAACAAACTAGAGGCTCTAAAGAGCCTGTGTCGCTCACCTTGGTCTATGTGAATATTAAAGGAAGCAGATGGAGTTGTGACAAAATTGTGTTTTGGTGATGGTGATGTGTTTGTACATCTTACTTTAATGAACATTCTTGCTGCTTAAAATTATCTCTATCTATAATGAACTTGGCCCATTAGTTTCAGTGGAAAATGTTAGTAAAAATTTACAAATTTTATGAAAATTGTTAAAAATTGACTATAAAGAACAAAAACTCCTAAGGGGGTCAATTGACCATTTCGGTCATGTTGACTTATTTGTAAATCTTACTTTGCTGAACATTATTGTTGTTTACAGTTTATCTCTATCAATAATAATATTCAAGATAATGACCAAAAACAGCAACATTTCCTTAAAATTAACAAAAAATTCAGGGTCAGCTACCCAACAACGGGTTGTCCGATTCATCTAAAAAATTCTGAGCAGATAAATGTTGACCTGATAAACAATTTTACCCCATGTCAGATTTGCTCTAAATGCTTTGGGTTTTGAGTTATAAGCCAAAAACTGCATTTTACCCCATGTTCTATTTTTAGCCATGGCGGCCATTTTGGTTGGATGGCCGGGTCACCGGACACATTTTCCAAACTACTAACCCAAAAGATGATTGTGGCCAAGTTTGGATTAATTTGGCCAAGTAGTTTCAGAGGAGAAGATTTTTGTAAAAGATTACTAAGATTTACGAAAAATTGGTAAAAATTGACTATAAAGGGCAATAACTCCTCAAGAGTTCAACTGACCATTTCAGTCATGTTGACTTATTTGTAAATCCTACTTTGCTAAACATTATTGCTGTTTATAGTTTATCTCTATCTATAATAATATTCAAGATAATAACCAAAAAGAGCAAAATTTCCTTAAAATTACTAATTCAGGGCCAGCAACCCAACAACGGGTTGTCCGATTCATCTGAAAATTTCAGGGCAGATAGATCTTGAACTGATAAACAATTTTACTCCACGTCAGATTTGCTCTAAATGCTTTGAGTTTTAAGTTATAAGCCAAAAACTGCATTTTACCCCATGTTCTATTTTTAGCCATGGCGGCCATCTTAGTTTGATGGCCGGGTCACCGGACACATTTTTCAAACTACTAACCCTAGAGACGATTGTGGCCAAGTTTGGATCAACTTTGCCCAGTAGTTTCAGAGGAGAAGATTTTTGTAAAATATTACTAAGATTTACGAAAAATGGTTAAAAATTGACTATAAAGGGCAATAACTCCTAAAGGGGTCAACTGACCATTTCAGTCATGTTTACTTATTTGTAACTCTTACTTTGCTGAACATTATTGGTGTACACTGTTTATCTCTATCTATAATAATATTCAAGATAAAAACCCAAAACAGGAAAATTTCCTTAAAATTACTAATTCAGGGGCAGCAACCCAACAACGGGTTATCCGATTCATCTGAAAATTTCAGGACAGATAGATCTTCACCTGTTTAACAATTCTACCCCCATGTCAGATTTGCTCTAAGTGCTTTGGTTTTTGAGTTATAAGCCAAAAACTGCATTTTACCCCCATGTTCTATTTTTAGCCATGGCGGCCATCTTGGATGGTTGGCCGGGTCACCGGACACATTTTTTTAAACTAGATACCCTAATGATGATTGTGGCCAAGTTTGGTTTAATTTGGCCCAGTAGTTTCAGGAGAAGATTTTTGTAAAAGTTAACGACGACGACGGACGACGGACGCCGGACGCCAAGTGATGAGAAAAGCTCACTTGGCCTTTTAGGCCAGGTGAGCTAAAAAAGATGTGGTATGATTGCCATGTTAAACAACTCTCCACAAGAGACCAAAATGACACAGAAATAAATAACTGCTAGAACACACCCGCGAAATCTTGGGCACATACAGCTTGTGAACTGTTGTAGAATTATTTTTTAAAAAGATATTATGTATGAAGAATTTCATAAAAGGTATCAAAAGCCCTCTCCCTTTTTCCAACGTCCGATATTTGTTTCCTTTCTGTTAAATTCAATTATTTTCGTGTTTCTGGCCTCAGACCACAATTATTCGTCTCTTTTGCTACAATGCTTCTTTTGGTAAAAGTCAAATCAAATTAAAAATTTGCACCGTTTCAAACATCAAATAAATGTAACTGCTTATATATAGTCCATTATAAGTCTAATAAAATATGCTTCAAGGACAATCCATCAGTGCTTTTTCTTTTGAGAGTCTTACTAACATGCCAATGGTAGGATATGAATCTTGTATAAATGACTAAGACCGACTAAGACTAATTTGAGGGGTGGTCGGAGGGGTCCTGATCCCGAAATCCCGAAATCAAAAAATATATTCCCGGATCCCGTAAGGATCAATCCCTAAATCCCGAGTTTCAAAACACCCGATCCCGACGCCCCGAAAAAGGCCCTGCCTCCTCTAATCTCTACGGCTTACTTTCATTTTTGCCAAATCACTATTTTCACTTTCAACAATAAATTGTTATGCCCCATCTAGTCTGTGCATCCGTGCGTTCGTTCGGTCGTTCGTTCGTCAGTCCCGCTTCAGGTTAAAGTTTTTGGTCGAGGTAGTTTAAGATGAAGTTAAGCATGTTTCACTTATTTTAATAAATATGCAAGTGGTATGACCCCTTAAATAGTAAACATTTCAAAGAAACAGTAGACAGAATCAGGGACTTTCTATACTAACATAGAAAGTCCCTGACAGAATACAGAGAGTCTCTATATATTAAAGTAGTATAATCGTAGTTTACATGTAGATAAACGCGAACAATAGTTGTCCTCTTTAAGGAGGTATAATAGTTGTGGTTCTTGCGATCTTTACACCATGAAATGAAACGCGAAAAATAATTGTCCTCTCTAAGGAGGTATAATAGTTGTTAGTTTTGCTATCAAAACACCATGATATGGAGAACGCTCTGAATGGCTTATTTATTTTTCATTTTTGTTATCTATCATACGATTGGTTTTTTTAAAATGTGTCACATGTTTTACTTATTTTAATATATATGCAACTGGTATGACCCCTTAAATAATAAACAATTGAAAGAAAAACAGTAGCCAGAATACAGAGAGTCTCTATATATTAAAGTAGTATAATCGTAGTTTACATGTAGATAAACGCGAAAAATAATTGTCCTCTATAAGGAGGTATAATACATTTTTGTAGTTGTGGTTCTTGCAATCTAAACACCATGACATGGAGAACGATTTGATAGGCTTATTTATTTTTCATTTTTTGTTATCTATCATAAGATTGGTTGTGTTTGTGCATGTTTCAAACCGAAAGTCTTATCTATGACTAAAAGTCAGTCTGATGACGGAATCATATCCGGACTCCTTTTGGTGTCAGACCACCAATTAAAAATCCCTATCTGTTCAACCAAATTTTGCAATTTTCACAGCTTTCTAAATATTTTACCTTAAGTTTTTTTTAAACTTCAAGGAAACCAGGTATATCCTGAATTGTACATGTATCACCTTCCTACATGTCAATTTTCAACCAATGTTTAGTCTTGTAACAAATTTCTGATTTTGAAAAGACAGGTACAACCAAAATAACTCCCGGTTTTCTGGAAATCTTAAATTAGTGTACTATGTAGCGCATTAATCCTGAATTTTTAATGCAAACTCATAGACAAGTGAATTTTGGCTCAAAATGGTCTAAATATATTTCCCTTTCACCAAAAGTTTCATTTCTGCAAATTTGTTGGTTAGTTTAAGTAAACAATGACATCAAAAGCACTATTTTGTGTCAAAGTAGGACTATTTTTACATACGTTCTAAATTGAAGGGAGTAATTGGTGGTCTGACACCTTTTTTGTCGTTTTTCTCCCAAAATAACTCAATCTGAATAATCATAAGAATGGATGACAAATGCGACTATGCATGTTACCTATAGGACACAGAGGCATGATGATTGATTTATTGTGGAAGGAAGAGAAGCGACACCCAAAATGAGGTCTTCTCGTTTAATAGTATAGATAGGTCACCGAACGGCCTTCAACAACGAGCAAAGCCCATACCGAATACTCAGCTTTTAAAGGCCCCGAAATGACGATGTAAAACAATTCAAACGAGAAAACTAGCGGCCATATTTATGTACAAAAAATTAACGAAAAACAACTATGTAACACATAAACAAACGACAACCACTGAATTACAG
The DNA here is from genome assembly GCA_019925275.1 of Mytilus edulis. Lineage (NCBI taxonomy): Eukaryota > Metazoa > Mollusca > Bivalvia > Mytilida > Mytilidae > Mytilus > Mytilus edulis. The sequence goes on along the minus strand of CM034357.1, from coordinate 65,550,484 downwards.
GTTCCTTACTTAAATGTTCATAACATACTAAATGTATGTTCATATTGAAATTGATAGAAAACCAAAAATTGGGAATTTTGAAAATGAAGAAGGAGGGATAAAAAAACATTTTCCTGTCCCCAATAACCTATGACTTATGATATATTTGCTGAAATTCTCCAGTCATTCAATATTCTTCCAACAACACTTTACATACTTTAAACTACGGTATGAATGCCCGCGATTTCGCGGGTGTGTTCTAGTAAACTTTATAATACAAGGCAAAATACAAATCAAAGTTCACAATTCAAATTTCACGTCAAGTTACTGAATGTACAGAGATCGAGATCAAGTCCTATTTGACACCTTCTCTTGAGGCTTTGAAATGCTGTTTCATTTGTTGATCTGAGATGCCAGCTACTGTGATACGTCAAGTGTGTCTTCAAACGACTCCTGACTAAGGTTAACGGGACTGTAATGGTTAGAAATATTTTTTTTTGTATGCATAATAATTTTTGAAGCCTTTTTCAATACAAGAATATACAGTAAAGTATTATTAAAATATATTATTGGGGTGTTTTTTTTGTTAAAATCTACTATTATTTCTACCACTCTCATAATTCATGTCTTATCCGTGTTGTGATTGAGTTTTCAATTTGAACTCTTCGTTGTTAATGAATGTTACCAGAACGATTGGATTAAGACTTATAATCTTAGGAAAATTAAGCTTATATGTGTATTATTATACTTTGTTTAAAACTTCTTGTGGCGAGAAGATGTAACAAGAGTCCTCTTAAACACAAAGAAAGGTAACTAAAACAAGAAAGATCAGATGTATAGTTATAGGATCTCTGTATCGGGAAGTCGGTTGAAAAAGGCGTAATGCATTAGATGGATTCAGATAGAAATACATCAAATATAACACAAGAGTCGACGTGGAAGGGTATTTATACATCCAAAATACAAAAAGACCTTAAGTTCAGATCTAAAAATTCTCACTGCTTCTGACAGCTAGATTTAAGCCATAAACTGATGAAAAAATAAAAGCATCTTAGACTAAACTATCAATCTGTAAAACAGATAATCGTACTACCGTTAGGCTTGTCGAAATGCGCATCTGGTGCAAGAAAATTAGTACCGTTAATTTTAACTACCACTGGGTCGATGCCTCTGCTGGCGGACTATTAGTCCCCGAGGGTATCACCAGCCTAGTAGCCAGTACCGAAGTACTGGCATAAAAATACGGATTTTTTGTGTTATTTAAATTTGCTGTTACAAAATGATAGAAATTATTATAAATTAAGGAATGTATCTCCCTCATGCAAAGCACTGATTCCTTTCACGAATTTTGCTATACTTTTTGACCTTTTGGATTATAGCTCTTCATCTTTTATTTAAGCTTTGGATTTCAAATATTTTGGCCACGAGCATCACTGAAGAGACATGTATTGTCGAAATGCGCATCTGGTGCAAGAAAATTGGTACCGTTAATTTTATTAATGGTGACAAGGGAGAAACTGATACTAGTATCTGACTTAAGAGGTAGTGTTGATGTATGGTCCTATATAACAGAACAGCAGGGGAAATAATTGAAACCTCGGATACAAGAGTAAGATATTGAGTGGGTGAATCGTAGTGATGTATATACGTAATACGTATAACATATAGACATATATTCCACCAATGATGCATCTAATCACAGTAAGTAAAATGCTCCTTGGTGAACCACCTATCAATGCTGAAATACATAAGAGGATATTCACCACGTTTGGTAATATTGTCAGAAATTTTGACTCTTTTGAACATCAGCTTGCTTGGCGTCAACTTGCAACGAAATCAAACTCCTCAAACAGCTGGTTTATTATGGTGAAAACATTGCTGGAAATGTATGATCTACCTTCGAGCAATGATTAACTACAAAATCCACCAGGAAAATCTACTTGGAAAAACCTTGTGAAAAGTACTGTGAACAGTTATTGGGAACAGAAATTAAAGCTGGAAGCAAAAACCAAGTCGTTCTTAAAATTCATAGACATTGACCGTCTTTCAATTGGCAAAACACATCTGATCTGGAATAGTGCTGGTTCTGATACCTTTGCGATAACAAAAGCGTCAGTAAAATGTAGAATGTTACTTGGAGTATACACATTACAAGCAAACAGACATCGTTTTAACCAATTCGAGGTAGACCCATCTTGTCCACAGAGGACAGAACTCACTTTCTTGTCCTATGTCAACATTTTGCCACAGTCCGACAACCAATTATGGAATCTCTGAAAATTGTTATGCGGGAAATGTTACCAGATCTACATCAACAGATAACATCTGATCCACTACTGCTCACGCAAGTCATACTTGACTGCTCGTCTAGCCCGTTTGTGCAACCTCAATATTACAACAGACTTGAGTGTTAAAGTCGAGGACTTTGCTATGTCCTACATATAGCACGCAGTACAGCTCTGACATATCATTACAAGTAACCTGCTTAATAGTGTGCTAGATTTCGTTTGACATTTATCATACTATCATGATTGAGTGATTGAAACATAGTAGGGACCACCCCGCTCTTAGTGTGTACATAGATTTTAATTTAGTATCGTAGTAAAAGTGGGACAGTGCATATAAATATTTTATGAAGTGATGGGTAACAATACCCAACACTACAGTTCTCAAGACAGTTGAAGAAAGATACAGAACAAGAACAACAATGGCTCAACAGAAAACTCAGAGGGACGATAGTATTTAGCGTACAAGAGAGGTTTCCCGATTTGCTACGTATCAGGTACGGTTGGTACGTAATCCAATCGTTACTGCTGTTTTGGAGGTATCATTTTATGCATGAAATAATTTTCTTCGTCATGATAAAATTTAAAGAATTGAAATGCGTATTACCAAAAAAACTAGTTACAGTGAGTTGACTATAGGTGTTACTGTAAAACTTTACCTGTTGTCTAACCAGTTTATGAAATTGACAATACAACTGGGACATTTAAATTGACCAGTTGCCAGATTTAAATCTTATTGAACCTTGTTAGATTTACCTATGAAAATCCATGAAGTGACTTCACCTGTTCAATGTTTTTTTTGCGGGAACAAACTTTTAACTGACTGTTGTTGATTTATAGATGAAAACAGCAAATTTTTAGGAAAATATTATTTGATATTATAATTAAGTTTGTATTTAAATTAAAAACTATGATATGAAAAAAGAATTTGGGATGGGTGTACATTTTTGTATTTTAGAAAACAATCTTAATTATGCATGTACATGTATGCTAGGAATATCACAGAACAACAGATTATTTCTTCTGTTCTATCATAGTCAAATACTTATTACAGTAAGTAAATAATACTGTGTCTCCTATTCAAAGGAAAACTTGAACAAAAATTAAGGGAAAACTTTTTATTTGTTTAATATTTTTAATTCTTCATACATCAAATCAAGAGTCACAACCTTCCTTGATCATCGGATATATCCACAGTGTTGGAAAATTCTTTCAGATAAAGATTGGTTGACACTATTTAAAACAGAGTCAGCTATTGCAAGTTCCATATGATATTCATAAAAATTATTTTCTCTTTTAATTCCATCCTTGATAAGTTTAAAACAGTACTCGCAAGTATTTAATTCTGGATGATATGGTGGCTGATAAATCAAAGTAACACCATTATTTGCAAATAAATACTCAAGATTGTTTTGAATCAGTCTAGCGTGATGAAATCAACAGAACTTTATCCATAATAACAATATCACTAGGACTTAATATAGGTGCACCATATAAATCATGGTTAAAAACATCACTAAAAAAGTTTTAATAGATGCAAACTATTAGATGCGCCTTCAACTAGATTGAAATAATCTATTCCAGTTCGGCTGTGTAATAAATGTAGTGTCAAAGTAGCATCAGATGCAAAACGTTGTATTTCTATTGCCTCATGTCCATACAATGAATATCCATATTTTCTGTTACAAGTGTTTTTCAAAAATGAACTTTCATCAAAAAAATGCAAGTTGAAAGAATTTGTTGTAGAAATGAAATTTATGTAATCATCAAAACTTGTTTCTACATTCAGTTTTTGTGATTCCTTTGCAACAGGTCGAAGTTTCTTGCGAGTTAATAAAAGGTCATTTCTTAATGCCCGCGTCACACTGTCCCGATTTTTATATACGATGGACACCCGAATGCGAAAATTGTAAGTTCGTACGAAGTTGGTCCCGATCTCGTTAAAATACCAAAAAGTGACCGAAGCAAGTACGATGAATAACGAAGTCTATACGATGGTGCCGAAATCATATACGATAGCAAAAGATGGACAAACGAAGGTTAAACGAAGACAGGTATTTAAGCTTCATATATCAGCCGAAGCCTACACGATGGATCATGAAGGCTACACGATGGATTACGAAGGCTACACGATGGTTTACGATGATGGCGCGAGGGCCATACGATTTCACAGTGGCAGTTGTAATACAAGGCAATATCACCCTTGTGGACACTCTAAAACCAATATGCTTCAAAAAAATTTAACCACATTTGGTATATTGTTCCTCCTTGTAATCATCTGACATTTTTTACGTTCAAGGCCAAAGGTCAAGGTCATGCAGATGGACTTGTTTTTTTCTCTCCTTGAAATAGCATAATACACAGGAAATTGGTTGCTCATTTTTTTACCTGCTGGTTCTAAAGACAATACTAAAGGTATTTCCAGTTACTGAATGTTTTGGTTGATTTCTAAAAAAATAGTTTATGTATCAAATATGCATATTCAATTTACCATTTTCTGCATGTGTCATATACAAATATAGTGTCCATATTTGTCCCCAATATGTTACATACGAGGGGATGCGACGCTCGGCATTGCCTTGTTTGAACTGTAAAATGTGTGCACTAGTCTAATTATCACCCATAATAATGCCCATGTTTACTGATCTATCTTAAAGGTAAAGTAATGGGTTCGTTGATCCCTTTTATTCAAAAAGAGCTCTTTCCAGGAGAATATCATAATAATATAGACAAAAGGAAGGATGTGGGGAAGGCAACAAATGCGGCAAAATATGACATATAGAAAACAAAATGGCTATGGAGTAAACATTCGTGTAACAAAAACAGAGAAGATACATACAAAATCAGAATAATGAAGAAAAAGTTGGTTTACCGATATACGTGTACCTGCAGTGTTGGTGTACGAGGCGCGTTTATGATTTTAATTATGTTACTTGATATGAAAAATTGACAAAAAATAATATTTGACTTGTAAAAGTAAATCCGGAGCCTGTAATAGCTGCTCTTCTTGTTCCATTTGAATTAATAGAAACAACGCTGTCGCCTTTCTTGTTCTCATAGAATCATATGATATGAGCTCAATGTTTTGTGAACGTCTTTCTTAAGTGTCGTATTGGACTGACCAGTGTATATCGCGCATGGCACTTTAAGTGTATTTTAGCGCGAAAATTATCTTGCATTTAGCTGGATTTATTGCCGTCGTAGTTCCATCTTGTCGCCTTCGTACTTTTATTCGATGGCAACACGACGGGATTACGAGGTCTTCACGAAGTCGTCTTGCCATCGTAAGACCTTCTGGTAGCGTCGTCATTCATTCGTGTAGACATCGTAATGTAAAAAATGCCCGATGGAAACGATGGAAACACGAATGCAACACGATGTCCAAAGATGCATTCCCGGTGACATTACGATGGTGAGGATGGTGATACGAACTCAATACGAACCCTCAACATCGAACGCACTTTCGGGGATTTTTTAACATGTTAAAAAATTTAGAACCCTTCCCGAAGTTGTCCCCGAAGGCTAGAAAAAATGGCCAATGGTTCTACGATGGTAAAAGATGTCACTACGAATAGCCCGATCTGGATACGATCAGTCCCGATTTTGAAAATTTCCATAATCGTGTTGCCATCGGCGTAAAAATCGGGACAGTGTGACGCGGACATAAGGCTCTGCATATTGAAGATTTAGTTGGACAAGTTTCTAATGTACAAACTCCAGTATCTAATAACTTATTTTGGATTTCTCTAATTTGTATCGAGGGACGGTTTTCTACAAAAAATGCAATACACTCTATCACATCATTAGTCATAATTGGTCTGGAATATTCTCTAGGTCTTTTGATTGGTTCATCCTTATAAAAGTACTTTTTGACTGTAGGTATACTAATTCAAGTTTTCCTAGCTATTTCAGATATTCTTTTACCACTTTCCTTTAAATGATGTAATTGAAATTGATCTGTTTCATCAAGTTTAATTCCTTTTTTATAGAATCTATTTGATTGTGAAATCATCTTCCTTTTTTTCCAATAAATGAACTGTATTGAATAGCCTATGATTTTACCTGTCTTTTTTGATGTATAAAAAGAATTGGCTCTGTGACAAAAAAACTGACACCTTGCTTTTCACCTGAAGTCCAGAATGGATTATTCTACTTAAGTTTGTGGAAAAAAAAGTTGAACATAATTTCATTTTTGTTTGTCTTTTTAAGCTATATTATCCTTGAAATATTCAAAATTAAGGAAATAAAAAAATTTAATGTCAATTTTAGCTTATTTAAAATTCATGTACAGAAAAATCCTAGAACTGAAATATATAACAAGCTACAATTTCTGACCCCTCTTCTCTAATAAAATAGATATTCCCAGTGACCAATAAACCATGTGTTTAGGTGACCATCTTTATTACAAATTTATTTTTCAAAGTGTAAGGATGGATATTTCTGTGAGTGAATTTTTAGCAACAATTAGGACCTGAATTCATGAAATATAAACAAACTTTTATGGAAAATGAATTTTGCGATTCAAGTTCACTACGTAGCATGAACATTGAAGTTGATTTGGACTATATGTTTGAAACTAACCCACTACCATTAGCACATAAAAGAAAGTTGCAATATGCACTGAAAAACTTAGAGTCAGTTACTTGTGTTGAAAAAAATGCGATGTTTATTGCACCCCCTGAAAGTTCATGTACTGAAAAAAAACATGGACAAAATAAAAGAAAAATTGGAATCAAATTTGCAACTGAAAGAAAAAGAAAAAGCAGATTATGTCCACAAAAGAAGCAGATGGACTTAATAATCAGTGACCCTGACCCAATAGGGCCATTAAAATCCACAAGATGTGGCAACTGTCACAAGAGGGACCCCAAAGCTGATGGAAATAGGGGAAACAAACCCTGCACACTCCCGCCATGCAATTCCTGGAAAGACTGTGGTCAAAAAGACAAACACACAGACTACAAAGTCCAATGTAAACAATTTGATAAAGACATAACAAATGCTGACAAAGAGATCGAAGAAATGTCAGGGGAAATTGCACGCCTAACTTCCTTTCAGGAAAAAGCCAACTCCTCGTTTATTGGTGTTATTAAGGAGAGACTGAGACAAACAAACAAAAAAAGTACATTAATAGCAATGTGTTAATGAGAGATGTTATCTATCTGAAAGACTTTTTTAATAATGAAATTCCTAATCATCCTCAAAGTCTTGATAAAGAGGAATTTTCTCAAATTTTGAATGATCGAGCTAAAAAGACTCTTGCAAGATATCAAATTAAAAAAAAAATCAATTTATGAAGACATATCAGATGAAGAACCTCCCCAAAAGATTCAGAAGGTAGTAACATCCAAGCCTGAAACCCCATTGATAGCCCCACAAACTACCAAAGTACAACAGATGGATTATTCAAATCTGTTTATGCAGAATCCATTGCAGAATTCATATCAGAATCCATATGGGATGTATGCAGCAGGCTATTATGGTTATAATCCACATATGTTGTATCAAAAAGGTCTCCAGCAGAATGTGGAAGTTTAACCCCCACTTCCACTTGGACCTCCCCCAGACTCAAAAAGTGCTTTAAATGGATTTGAATTAATGTGTGATTAACTTTTGTTTTTTCAAAGATATTCCTCGAATGGAATTATTAATTTCTATATTTTAATGAAATTGAAAATAGTGATTATTTGGGATTTACTGATTTACTCTTGAAAGTAATAATTAATGGAATTATGAAAGTTGGTATTACTGATACAAAAGTTAGAAGTGATGTAATATATTTTAAAGGAGGTGTTACTGATTCAATGAAAATTTGGAATATATTTTAAAGGAGGTATTACTGATTCAAAGTTTATAATGAAATGGAATATATTTTAAAGGAGGTATTACTGATTGGAAATTTATAATGAAATGGAATATATTTTCAAAGGAGGTGGTATTACTGATTCTAAATTTACAATGAAATGGAATATATTTTAAAGGAGGTATTACTGATTTAAAGTTTATAATGAAATGGAATATATTTTAAGGAGGTATTACTAATTCGAAATTTATAATGATATGGAATATATTTTCAAAGAAGGTATTACTGATTCAAAATTTATTATGAAATGGAATATATTTTCAAAGTTGCAATATCTGAATGGAAAGAGATAATGAAACAGAATGTATCTAAAGTCAGATATATAAGGAGAAAGTATTAGTTTATTCCAAAAACAAGTGTTTTGTGTGAATTTCAATCTGGTTAAAACCGCTCTGTTCTTCACTGTAATTTGGATAGGATGTACAATTTACAATGAGAAAAACTTATATTGGAGAGAATTTGAAAATGTGTTAATTAATTTTTAATCTTGTGATTTTGAAAGAAATTAACAACCAAAATACAGTGTCTTATTTTCAAACTTGCAATTTGGAAAGGATTTTTAAATAACAGAATATTATTTCTGTGTGTATTTCAACATGTGCTAGTAATCTCAACCCAAGACTGTTGATTTATGAATTTGAAAATTAAATAAAATTTTGAATCATTATGAATAAAATGTATTGTCTTCTTTAATACATGAATACACTTTCATACAAAAGAAAAATCGAGACAGTTTCCTTTTTTCTCTCTTTAAATGTTATTTAAGTATATTTTTGCCAGATTATATTCAGATTATCAAGAACTGAATTTGAGTTATCTCCCATTATAGATCATAGAAAACTAAGTACAGAAAAAATACAATTCTTTTATAGTGCAGAACAATTTTTTTACATTTTAGAATTAGTATGGATATTATGCTAAGATTTAAACTATAAAATTAGAATTTTGCTGATCTGAATTTAGTCTTTCCTTTACAAAAAATACTTAAATAACATTCAAACAAATTATGTCCTTGAATTCTACATCTCATCAAAAGGTTAATCTTGTGGATTTGTTGGAGGCTGTTCTCATTCAAATGGTATGATGGTATGTTGTTTTTATGAGTTATTTCAGACATGATATAAATAATGTGTAAACACCAATGAGAGACATCAATCACGTATTTCTTAAACTGGTAATAGTTATACCAGAGATATTTAGAATTGGATGTGGTCATCGTGGTATTATTGGTCAACTTTCTGTATAGCCTTGACAATTAAATGTTTGCACAGTAGTGCTCTAAAAAATTTAGAGCAAATTTCCATATTTTATGCAATATGATTTGTCTATGTTATACACATTGATTGATCTAGTTGTTATATTCCCATTTGTAGTTAATTTACCATCATTTTCATCAACATTGAAATTTTTACCCTCTGAATGAATTAAATCTTTTAAAGAAATTTAGTAAATATTTTCTTTTCCAAGACTAGCAAATCTGATATATGTATGTGATCAAGGAACACAGTTATTGTCCCTTGATTTTCCTTGTCCAATATAGTCCCTAGTGCGGACAGTGTAGTACTTCCTTGTCAATCTTTTTAAAACCCACTTCAAATTTATTTCTTCATGTTTTATGCCTCAAATAGCAAGTAGGGGGATAAATTAAACTGTAAAAATAATTGATCCATGAATTTTAAAGTAAAGTAGTGATTTGGTTCAGCTGCAAAAAGGTGAAATATTAGCATTTCAGAAACTGTCAACAGATTTTAAAACCCCTTTGCATAAATTATCCATACTTTGAGTTAGAGCCAATGCAGTTTTCTATAATTTGTCCCAACACATTGTGAAAATATGATTGAGAAAGAGCAGGTGGTATATTTTTATATCCATTTTTTGTATAAAAGATATGCACCACGAAATAACTGTTCTCAAAACAAGTAACTGAACATGTGATCCTCTAAAATCATGCTACCAAGACTCTCGAGATTTCTTTAGGAATTAAGTTTTCATCTTCTCCCCCCTTTATGAATGACATCATCCGATAGATTATTTGCATGACAAAACTTCACAGCCTTGTTATTTAAAGCAGGTGTAAGAAATTTACTCATACTAGTGCTTACTGATATCTGTCAAAAATTGTTAAAAACAGGTTATGGGACATAGGCCTTTCATAACAAGAGTGTTCACACCGAAATGTATTGCCTGTGTTAGTGACCATTGATTTCAAGTTGATAGTCCTAAATATAACGTTTTACTACAAGTATCCATAAACAGAACATTATCTAGGGAAATGAGGTCCGGATCAGATGAATCAAGTCAGAAATACATGAACACCTAAAAATCTTTCCATACACCAAAATATAGTAGACCTAGGCTTATAGTATACAAGAAACAGACAAAACTATGAAATCATTATATTGAGAAGAACCAAGTGAAAATGAGATCAAGGTCAGATGATAACTGTCAGGCAGGCACTCATATACACCCCACAATCAATCTATACACAAACTATACTTGATCTATTACTTGAAGTTTAAGAAAAACTGACCAAAACACAAAAGTTTAACATTGAGCAATGAACCACAAAAATGAAGTCAAGGTGAAAAAAAACCTGACAGACTGACATGTACAAAGTACAATATCTTCATATATCAAGTAAAGTTAAAATTTTGCATCCAGTATTAAAAAACAGACCAAAACACAAAAAAACTAAACTTTTATCCACTGAACCATAAAAATAAGATCAAGATCAGACGGCCCTTAGACATGTACACCTTACATTCAATAATTATCAAAGGTTCCAGGATTATAATTTAATATGCCAGACACATGTTTCGTCTACATAAGAATCATCATTGACGCTCAGATCCAAATAGTCAAATAGCCAAACAAATTCAAAGTACTGTAAATGGAATAATTATTATCTCATGGGAATTATCATGGAAATGAAACAAAATGTCAAATTCATAAAGTGTATATAGTCTAATGTAGTGATAAAGTGAAAAGAAAAAAAGACAATGGATAAATTTAACAGAATATTGATATAGAGAGAAAATCTATAGTTATATAGTGAGAAGCGTGAACAAATATTCAAAAACTTTCATCAGGTTCATAAAATCAGAAAAATGTAAAAAACTTATTTCAGATAAAGAATAAAATGTGTAGAGTAAATAAAATAGTTCATTCAAATATGATTTTGATATTTTAATATGAATATACATAAACAATTTGTACAAGGAACATATCAAAAACAAGTTATTTTGAGTTATTTCCCATTAGAAAAAGCCAAAAAGATATTAAAAAGTTGGGTTTTTTTCAACAATATATGGCTTGCCTTCTTCTAAAATTTTAAATGATAGTAAAAAAAAATCTCTTTTTCCCTCTAAATGTTGTGGGTTTTTTTTTGCATTTGAATGACCAATTATTCCAGGGAAAACATCCATTTCCATTACAAAAAGACTAACAACAATTTTAATTTCTTTACCTGTTTTAGGATTCTCTAATAAAAAAAACATAAGTTTGTGTCTTGTTATCATATATAAGTGGTCATATTCTAGCATTATTCATACCATATAATCTAATTTAGAATGAATGCATATTATGTTTGTTATTCAACAAAGATAAAATCTGAAGCCTTGATGCTATATTTATAAGTTAAAAAAAAACTGTCTCAATAATAATACAACAGTAACAAATACACAGGTGAAGTGATAGGATAAAAAAAGCTTCAGGATAAAAGCATGCTGAAAGTTTTGGTTAGGTCAGGTAGCATCAAGGTAGATTTAAATCTACCAAACCAACTGGTCAATTTAAATGTCCCTATTGTATTGTCAATTTTAAAAACAGGTTGAGCTATAGGTAAAGTTTTACAGTAACACCTATAGTCAACTCACTGTAAAGGAATTATTTGATAACGAGTTCCATGTTTCTAGAACAGATTGTTTGTGATTCTTCATTGGATAACTTCGTTATGCACAAGTCAATGAATCAAACAGACCTTTGACTTTGGAATCAATAAAATAATATTTATAAACTTCTTTCAAAGACACATGATTCTGGTGTTGATTATATTTATAAACGTGTCCAAATTGCGAATTTGTCGTATTATAATTAGTTAATGCCAGATTTGTATCATTCAAAAAGAGGGACGAAAGATACCAAAGGGACAGTCAAATTCATAAATCTAAAACAAACTGACAACGCCATGGCTAAAAATGAAAAAGACAGACACAACACAGAAAACTAAAGAATAAACAACACGACCCCCCCCCCCCCCCCCCAAAAAAAAAACTAGGGGTGATCTCAGGTGTTCCGGAAGGGTAAGTAGATCCTGCTCCACATGTCGCACCCGTCGTGTTGCTTATGTGATAACAAATCCGGTAAATAGTCTAATTCGGTAGGTCAGATTCATGAAAGGGGAGGGATTGTAGTTACGATGTAAGGAACATATCCGATTTCATTTGTGAAACGGTAATTCCATAACGGTCAACCAACTCGTGATGGCGTGCGTAAAATTTACGAAGGGGATGATTTCAACTTCACCATTTGGAACTCTTGGTTTAATAGCTTCCTTGTGAGCAGCAACCTTATATCAAGAAAATCATGACAGGAAATGCAAGCACGGGAATATCGTATCAATTGGGAGATATATACCCCGTATGCATGTGCTGCTGGAATGTTGCTACTCAGAAATGGAAAGTTCACAATTGGAAAGCTGAAATCATCTCTTATGTCGTAAAGTTTTGTTTTCAACCGACCCTCATTGCTCAATTTCTAGATGTAAGTCAAGATATGAGGCCGACTTAACTGTATCTGTGGTATCCTTTATCTCTAGCTCGATGGGATAAATGCGTTCCACATAGTCATCAAATTTTGAATTATTTAGTGAAAGAACATCATCTATATAAATAAAGGCAACAGTAGTATACCGCTGTTCAAACTCATAAATCCATGGACAAAAAAAAAATCGGGGTAACAAACTAAAACTGAGGGAAACGCATAAATATAAGAGGGAAACAACGACACAACACTACAATGTAACTAATACACACAGAAACGGACCAAGCATCAGACAAAATCCCACGAGAATAACAAATATAACATCAAAACCAAATACATGAATTTGAGATAGACAAGTACCGTGACACGTCTTATTGCAATGTCAATTTACACTCAAAAATAAGAGAAAACAAACGACGCAACGTTAAATTGTAATTCACACAGAAACGAACTATAATATAACAATGGCCATATTCCTGACTTGGTACAGGACATTTTTAAAGGAAAAAATGGTTGGTTGAACCTGGTTTTGTGGCATGCCAAACCTCGCACTTTAATGGCAATGTTAAATATAACATAGAAATGACAACATAATATTACAGGACTGCAATACAAATAAATAGGAAAACGTATTAGACAAAAAAACACATGATTAATGAATAACAAAAAGCATCCGGTTTAAAATTTAATACGCCAAAAAACGCGCATCGTCCACACAAGACTCACCAGTGACGCCCAGATATAAAAGATTGAAATCGAAAAAAAGTACAAAGTTGTACAGCACTGAAGATCAAAAGTTGAAAAAGATTGTGTCAAATACGGCTAAGTTTTTATGCTTGGGATAAGAACATCCTTATTATTTAGAACAATTAATGCTATTGCAAACAGTAAATTTTATCAAATGAATATAACAGATATACATAATGAAACTGAAGTATTAACTCATTACAACAAACAAACACGAATACATAATGAATGACCAACACAGAATAGACACACCCGACTCAGTCCAGGCCTCAAAGCAGTAAATTATGAAAATGACGTCACATACAATGGTGAAAAGGCATTAAAAATTACGTCACATACGATGGTAAAAAGGCAATAAAATTACGTCACATTTGAATATATGAAATTTCTGAAATATATAGCGGAAAGTAGAGTTAAAGGATATTGCTAACTTCTTATCTTTCTTCCTAAGAAGTTCCTGCATGAAGTCAGCCTCATAATAATAAAGAAACAAGTCGGCAAGTAGAGGGGCACAGTTGGTTCCCATTGGAATGCCGACAGTCTGTTGAAAAACAAGTCCTCCGAAAGTAACAAAATATGTTGTCGATCAAGAAATCAAGCATCTTGATAATATCAGTTTCAGAGAATTTTTTGTTTGAATCAGAGTGGTTCTTTACAAAGTAGGATTTATCCCTCTCTAAGACAAGATACTTGTATCTACGTTGGCCATTCTTTTTTATAAAGCAAAGCAATACCAACTCTTTCAATTTGTCTCTTAGTTTGGAATGTGGAATACTAGTGTAAAGAGAAGAAAAGTCAAATGTTTAATACTGTTACAAGATGAAAGAGAGTTAGATTGTATGTACTCTAAAAGATCTTTGGAATTTTTAAGTATCCACATCTGATTCACGCCCCCTCTAGAATAGGCAGTTTCACACTAACTTTGAAGCCCGTCTTTGATTGCTGATAAAATGGATGCTAATAATTTAGAAAGAGGTTTCGTGGAGCACTTGGAAGACCCAACAATATACCGTTGTTTGTAAGGACACTTATGTAGTTTAGGTATCCAATACAGTGATGGAAGATCCAGTTCTTCATCTTTGGTTGAAATTCAAGTAATCAGTCTATTTCGATCATTGCAATAGATTTTTGTTCAGGAAGGATGGAGCAGAGATTTTCTTTGAATGAGAAAAGTGAATTCTTCGATATTTTAGTCTTTAGAAATGAATTCTAGAAATGAAATTGAAAAAAAAAATTAAAAAAAATTAGAATTCAATATTCGGTTGACATTGGAAAAAGAAAACATTCTTGATTCCATTAGCTAGAATAATTGTCATATACTTATATTAAACACAATTGTACTGATACTTGTGTTCAATGCATATTACAAGTGTACATGTACATTGTATCTTTCATTGATCCTTTATTCGTACTTTTAATTGTTGTAAACTTTCACACACGTGTGAATGACGATTTTTGCCAAATTGCAGAAATATATAAGAATGGTGTTATGGTAGTGAATTTACGATACTAGGCAATGCATTTTCCATATATAATAAAATTAGATACACTGTACCACGGTAAATAATTGACCTATTGGTCTTATATTTGCAGCGTGTTAATTTCTCATCGAAACCATTGATTTTAGCCAAAACACGGGTTAAATTTGCAATTAATTTTTATTTCAAAAATCTTATTTTAACCTAAAAATTCAAAAATCGACGCTAGAGCTTACAACTTATAACTTAAACATGATCTCCTTAGACTGAATGCCTTTGCAGACATTTGAATACTTTTAATTCTCATCTTCGAAATTAAGTCTCGACTTCAGTCATAATTCTCTATCATATAGCCTCCAGGCTATCTCGTGTTTAATTGGGAATTTGTGTCAACAAAGTAGCCACGTGCCTTTCTATTTAAAGAACTAATTTAAATAAAAAACATCCGGGTGACCACCCCAGGTAGTATTTAACGGAGAGCGCGCTCCCGCCTCACGCTTTTTGTACAAAAGGCCACGTGTACACATGTACGTTAGTTGATACTTAATTGTGAAATTCATGATGGATAAAAAATGTTCGAACTTAAGCGACATCAGTTCAGTAGAATCTGATAATGATTTAGACCCTACAGTGCTCAAAATATTTGATACTGACCAGAAAGAAGAGAGTTTTTCTGGCTTAGAGCATGTAGATAGTGCCAGTGTATCTGGTTTACAAGTGCCTAATAATGTGGCGAAAAAGGGGTCTAATGATTCACGACGTGGTCGTGATATCACAAAACAGAAGAGTTCTGAGAAGGAAATAGTCGCTAAGGGACCTGGAAAAGGCCCTGGAAAAAATTTAAAAGGCAAGGCACCGTTGAAACGGAAAAAAGTAAGTGCTCCTAAAACTAAAACTAACACTAAAAAGAGTAAAGACAATTCGTCCGAACTATCAGAGATGATGAAAACATTTTTTCAACAATTTAATGCACAAATGACTGCAAGTCAGGTTCCAGGCACTAGCCAGACCGGAAATTTACCGGAAATTGATTGTATGCAAGGTCAAGGTGACGATGAGCATCTAGAAGAACCTAGTGAGGGGTACGCATATTCAATGAATGATATTTTCTCAAGCACTGACCCAAATGATAATCAAATTATTAATGCTGATTCGGCAGGCATTGAACTGCCAAGGATATTTGAAGATCAGACAAAATTTTCAGACCCCGTCACAGAAAGTTTGGCACAGTTTGTTAACAATGCATGTACTCGCAAGGCGGACATCAGTAAATTTCTCGAGGGCAAGCAGTTCCCAAGCAATTATAAGTCATTAATTCCTCCGACTATAAACACTGAAATATGGAATTGTTTATATTCTAACATACAGCAGAGAGACAGATCTCTAGAGGAAGCTCAGAAAATCTTGGGGTTAAGCATTGTACCTATGATAGAAATGGCAGAAATCTTGAAGGGCAACCAGATTGATATTTCAAAGTTTAAACAGCTTTTAACGCAAAGCATTGCGTTGGCAAGTAATGCATTTTTTGAGATTAACATTAAACGAAGGTACTTCATTAGACCCTATGTTTCTAAAAAGTTCCAACAGCTATGTTCTGCTTCATATCCTATAGAGGAGCACTTATTTCCTAATGACGTTGGGAAGAGAATGAAGGAAATCAATGAAGCATCACAAATTAACAGTCAGGTTTGCTCCAACTATAATGGTTCAAAAAACTTCAGAAGACCTTGGGGACGAGGTGGCCAGAGCAGTCAGCCCCAGGGTTCATACAGAGGCCAATGATGGAGATCAAACAGGGGCAGAGGCCGAGGCTACAGAGCCAGGGGCTCCTACAGAGGAAAGTTTTAGAATCTAAAGTAAGTTTTGATAATGTTAATATACCATTTCAAGCAGGTTCTTTAACAAAGAAACTTCAAAATTGGCAATTGCTTACTGAAGACGAATGGATTTTAAATGCCATTAAAGGTTATAAAA
This sequence comes from Mytilus edulis, assembly GCA_019925275.1. Taxonomy (NCBI): domain Eukaryota; kingdom Metazoa; phylum Mollusca; class Bivalvia; order Mytilida; family Mytilidae; genus Mytilus; species Mytilus edulis. The sequence goes on along the minus strand of CM034357.1, from coordinate 65,533,397 downwards.
TAGAATTTTTTAAGACTCCAGTACAGTTTTCAACACCAAAGGTGATAGATTTTGGACAAGATAGAAATGATATCGTTGATCAGGAAGTTTCAGAACTTTTAAGGTTAGGTGCAATATCTCAATGCGAACATGAACAGGGTGAATTTATTTCCAATATTTTTCTCGTTACGAAAAAAGGGGGAAAGTTCAGACCTGTTGTTAATCTAAAAAAGTTAAATGAGTTTATTGAATACAACCATTTTAAAATGGAAAATATTGAAACAGTGTTGAAATCTATTAAAAGAAATAGCTATTTTGTGAGTTTTGATCTTCAGAATGCATATTTTTCTCTTGCAATACACCCTTCAAACAGGAAATACCTAAAATTTGAATGGAATGAAAAGTTGTATAAATTCAATTGTTTATGTTTTGGTCTTTCATGTGCACCTAGAGTATTTACAAAACTTATGAAGGTTATTTTTGCACACATTCGTAGGCTAGGCATTTCAGCTTTTTATTATATTGATGACTCACTGCTTGAAGCAGATGTTGAGAAATGTTTGAATCAGTCACAAATCATTACAAGCATGATGTCTGATTTTTATATAAATTATGAAAAATCCAATTTAATTCCATCAACTAGGGTGATTTATTTAGGTCACTTAATTGATTCAGTGGAATTTAAGGTATATTTACCTGATGAAAAAATTGAAAAAATACTGAAGGCTTGCTTAGATGTTATAACAGCTACTTCATGTGGAAAGCTTACAATCAGAAATGTTGCTCATTTAATTGGTCTATTTACATCTGCCAGAAATGCAGTGAGACTGAGTGCTTTGTTTTTTAGATTTTTGAATAGAGATAAAGTTGATGCTCTTGTAAAAAATAATGATAATTTTGACTCAAAAATGTCATTGTCTCATGTAGCACAAACAGAAATTAAATGGTGGCAGGAAAATATTAACATAAAAAATGGAAAAGACATAAGACCATCTACAGTCAGTTGTTATTTAGAAACAGATGCTTCAAAATCTGGTTGGGGCGCTACTTTTGAAGGTGTTGAAACAGGAGGTAGATGGATAGATTCTCGTCTGCATATCAATATTTTAGAAATTAAAGCAGTTTATTTTGCTCCTTTGAGTTTATGCAAAGATCTTCATGACACTCATTTGTGTATCAAAAGTGATAATAGTTCAGCTGTTTCATATATAAATAATCAAGGTGGTTCAATCCTGTCCTTGTTTAACATATCAAAGTTAATATGGCTCTGGTGTGAGGAGAGAAATATATATGTCACAGCAGTTCATGTTCTTGGTAAACTTAATATCACAGCTGATTATATGTCCAGACATTTCAGTGATTCCACAGAGTGGAAGCTCCATGAAAAAGTATTTGTAAAAATTTGTCATTTATATTATGAACCAGATATTGATCTGTTTGCTACAAGACTTAATAAACAAGTTTTAAGTTATGTGTCTTGGTTTCCAGAACCAGATGCAGTGGCATCTGATGCTTTTAGTATTTGTTAATCAGATTTTAATCCATACATTTTTCCACCTTTCAGCATGATAAGCCGGGTGCTACAGAAAATCCAAGACGATCAGGTGAGAACAGCTATTCTTATTGTACCAATGTGGGCAACACAACCATGGTTCCCTCATTTACTAGATTTATTAATTTCTGTACCCAAAATGTTACCAAACATTCAAAATTTATTACGACTAGTTCACAACAACCAATTACATCCAATAAACAAGAATCTCTTTCTGGTCGTCTGTACTGTATCAGGAATCACCTCAAAAACAAGGGGCTTTCAGAACACGTTATTAAACTCGTATGTAAATCTTGGAGAAATTCAACATCAAAGCAATAGGATCTTGTTTGGAACAAGTGAATTATTTGGTGTAATAAATGGAAAATCAATCCCTGTTACCCATCTGAAAGTCAAATTTTAAGTTACTTATCTGATCTTGTTTACAGTGGCAAATCTTACAGTGTAATCAATACTCATAAATCTGCCATAAGTCAGACTTTGTTTTTATGTGACAATGAAATGATATCATGTAGTACAGTTATTTCTCGATTCATGAAAGGTATATAGAATGAAATTCAAAACAGTGTGGCTGTGGCCATTGATTGACACATTAAATTCATCCATTGACTGGGACAATTTACGTGAACGTTTGTCTGTAACGACCACTGTTCACGACGTACCTACGATAGACATTTAAACTGTGGGATCACCAAAGGTTTCTTAACGCCTTTAATTATAAAATAATTCGAAAAATTAATCAGGAATAACCTTTATGTTTTGATTTATATAATTGATATAAATCAAAACATCGTGTTATTTCTGATTAATTTTTCGAATTACTCTATTAAGGTGTTGAGAACCTTTGGTGACCCCATAGTTTAAGTGTCTTTAAAAAGTACACAGTGAGCAGTGGTCGTTACATACAAACGTTCACCTAAATTGTCCCAGTCAATAGATGAATTTAATGTGTCAATCAATGGCCACACTGTTTTGAATTTCATTCTATGTTGATAATCCACCAAAGCCTAAATACACATTCACATGGGATTTAAGCATTGTTCTGAGGTTTTTGAAAACATTCTGGCCATTAGAAGAGCTGTCTTTAAAAAATCTTACATTAAAACTAGTGGCACTTCTTGCTTTATCTACAGCCAGAGAGTTCACACTCTCAATTGTCTAAAATTGAGCTTATTGGCCAATTTTGGTGACGACGTTGCCTTCACCATTGATGAATTAACAAAAACATCAAAACCTGGTAAAAAATTACAAAAAATCAGGATAGATAAATTTAGTGATAAGGCTTTCACTTGCATTTTACATAAAAACAACCTCACAGATTAGGAAAACTGAAAGATTATTAATGTCTTTTAAAACTTATAAAGAAGTTTCTACTTCTTTTATAGCCAGATGGCTTAAGGAAGTTTTGAAACTTTCCGGAATAAATACTGGTATATTCTCAGCCCATTCCTATAGAGGGGCATCTACTTCATGTGCATTTTCATCTGGTGTTGTTTTGAAGGATATATTAACCGCAAATTGGACTAATGCAAAAACATTCTACAAGTTTTACAATAGAGATCTGCAGTGTTCATTTTCTAATGATGTTTTGTCAACCATGGATTAATATTTTATATTTGCAGTGAACGGAGTGACATGGACGTTGGATGAACATTGATTTATGTGACGAGTTCGTTGGATGAACTATTCTGATTGATGAGAAAGAGACTTTATTTAGTGTTTTGATATAGCAGCGCACTATATTTGAACTTTAATACATTTATTGTTTTCTGGTGGGATAATGTAATTTGGGATGATTATCTTATTAAAGGTTATTGATGGTATCATGTTTTATTCAAGGCCTTTTGTTATACGATTTGTTGGGCTTTAAAGATTCCCAATTAAACACGAGATAGCCTGGAGGCTATATGATAGAGAATATAAACCTCATCCAAGCATCCAAGGGATGTAATGGATGAGGATTATTCTCTGAATAAGCCGTAAGGCTTCGAGGGTTTAATTTCCCTCCCTAGTCATGTTGACCCTCCCTTATTCAACAAATCTTTACTTTAAATACGCATGAGGCGTTAAATACTACCTGGGGTGGTCACCCGGATGTTTTTTTATTTAAATTAGTTCTTTAAATAGAAAGGCACGTGGCTACTTTGTTGACACAAATTCCCAATTAAACCCTCGAAGCCTTACGGCTTATTCAGAGAATAATCCTCATCCATTACATCCCTTGGATGCTTGGATGAGGTTTATATTTTCCGCAAAATAAATTTGAATGTTTTTCGTTGGATAACTTTAGTGTTTACTGTTTGTTGATTGCATGATAATTTAGAGGTGTAACGTGTATCACTACTTTAATTAACTAGTAATTATATTTTTCTAAAGCAATCTATCTTATAGTATACTAAGATACTTATTATTTTTTTTTTATCTTTATTCAATTATTCAACATATATATACAATAGAAATATTACATATTACACAATAATATCGCTATATGAATGAATAGTCACAATTTGTAAAAGCAGGGTTTATATTTATCTTTAACATTATACATGTCCGATTAGGTCAATTTTATTGATTAAAATAGCTCTAGTTCTATCATTTTTCTAAAAGGCAAACCCCCAAAATTGCCAACTTATCTATTCTGTACTCAGTCTAGTATATCAATATAACGGGCAAACAGTAGATAAATTATGAATGTGGTTTGAGATTTTTTTATTTTTGGCTGATGTAATTTCAGGGGAAATATTTTTTTAATTACAAACTATCCGTGGCAACGGTTGCTTGCAACGGTTTGTTGGGAGCATAATCGAGTGCACACAATATCTTTTGTTATGAATATGTAAGATATCTACATGAAAGTTATACCAAGTTGATAAAAGCTAAAAATCATCCAAGTACTTTATATAAGGATTTATAAAACATACATTGACATTAAAGGCATACATGAATTAATTTCAAAAGTCCAAGGACGGCTCCCAATTCGTACTACGGTTGGTACGGTGGCAAATCGGAAAACCTCTACTACTATACCAGTCTCATAATTTGGTAAATGTTGCTCTTACTAAACGTTGAAAGTCCAATAACTATTACAACATCAACATGAAACGTACTTAACTTATCACAAGAGTTGTGCGAATTGTTAGTTAAACAATAAGTGCATACCTTTTGTGCAAGTGCGCGATATAAGAGCATTTTAACGTCAATGTATTCTTGCTGGTAAAAAAGAACAAAAATAAGTACAAACTGAGAAAAAAAATCCGACTCCCACACAAAACCAGTTTGTGTTAACCGATCCAATCATAATTATTATAATTTATGCGCTATATGTACACATTTATCTTTTATCTGACGGTTTTAACTCTGAAACCTTAAACTTCTATTGTTGGAAAGGAACTTACTGTTATCAACAAACAACACTGGCATGTTTCAATAATATCCATCCATGAATACTCGAGTTAGCTCGTTATATGTGAACAATTGATGCTACTCTAATGGTTCAAGTCTTTCGATTCTTGAGCAACAAAAAGTAAATTAACAAAATTATTGAACTTCAAAGAAAATTTAAAACGAAAGTCTCTTATCCAATGGCAAAACCAAACGGTTAAGCACATAAAATGCATGGAAAACAATTGTAATATCCCTGGATTATCGAAGGTGACCCTATTTTATTCATTCATTTTTGATAAAATTTATCACCGTAAACTTTCTATTACTATTGCTTTTGTACGACGTGTGGACGGAAATGAGAGACTAGGCAACATTAGTTAACCGATGTTCAATGTTGTTTAATCGATAAAGAATTCACGAATCAAGGTTACAAAAACAAATCTCATGTAGATTCAGATTCACATGAATTCCAATATGGGTGAGATCGAATACTAGTATTATATGCATAAATCATCTGCAATGCAAACCCACACTCAGACAAAAACAGGAAAAAGGCCAATATCAGTAATATTACAAATCGGAAGACTATTTGGATATCAGTACAAGACCTCGAAAATGTTGGATATACATTCAGACACATACACATCATATTGGTTAACTAATTCGTGATGGTGACTGTAAAGTTTGTGAACAAAGATGCGAAAAATACGACCATGATGTTCACTCTCAATTTCGAATATAATGCCTATGAAGGTAACGAAAAACAACTAAAACGAACAAAAGATCACAAAACACAACAAAGAACATGAAATATTGAGCAATATGAAGCCAAAATAAATTCGGGTAAGGGTAATTAAATCCATATGTGGCACTTGTCGAGTTCCTTATTTGAATACAAAATATTATTATTCATCATAACTTTATTTGATCAGGTTTTGTAGAAAGGAGCTCATACATTGTAAATTAACTAATCATTGACACCAGGACTAAATTTAGTATTTACGCTAGACGCGCGTTTCAATTACAAAAGACTCATCAGTGACGTTCGAATCCAAAACAGTTAAAACGGCAAAAAAAAGTACGAAGTTGAAGAGCATTGAGGACCAAAATTTCTAATTGTATTGTCAAATACAGCTAAAGTAAACTATTCCTGAGGTAGAAAAGTTTTTGCATTACAAAGTTTTGTAAACAGGTAATTTATGAATATGACCATATCAATGATAATTCATGTTTTGTGCTGACTACTGGGCTGGTGATACCCTCGGGGATTTAAAACTCCGGTAGCAGTTGCATCAACCCAGTGGTTGTAAATTAACTCATCATAAATACCAAGATTAAATTTTGTATTTACGCCAGACGCGCGTTTCGTCTACACAAGACTCATCAGTGTAAAGCATCTATGACGGCAGTATGAAAGCCCAACCAATATGCATGGGCCAATCTTACGTACTCAGATTCACTCAATGGAAATAAAATATAAAAAATTAACAAAAGAAAATAAAAAGCAAAAAAAAGGAATAGAAAAATTGTTACTACTACTTCAGAAAATATAAGAGAATGTGACCAACATTTGCTTTAATGTTTTAAAATCATTATGATATGTCAAAGTCTCTTTATACTCTGTATAACCCTGTACGCAAACTGAAACTATCAAATGTTGGAGATGGCATCTTATACAGAAGCGTGTGATACTCTGAAATAAATTCCGAAGTGTTGTACAGCATGTGTGATATCTGTGTAATTAGTAACTAATGTTTTACATCATGTGTGATATCTGTGTAATTAGTAACTAATGTTTTACAGCATGTGTGATATCTGTGTAATTAGTAACTAAATTATTAGAAACACTGTGACCTACGCAAATTAATCCCACTAACAAAATACCTTGTTTCTTTATTTTGTTATTATTTTCTTGCGTCAGGATCATAATATTCTACTAGTTGAGATAACATTGGTCCTCTCTTGATAATGGCATTACAATACATGATGTGAATAAATTAAAAAGAAAAGTATTTAGAATTAAAATTTGTAATTATAACAAAATCATTCAATCAAATTTTACAATGTGAACAATAATTGTATTAAGTGATTTGTGTAACAGGTTGTGTATAGTCTAAGAATACAAAAATTCAACAGATCACTCACATTTGCAAGAGTTGAAAAACATCATCAAATTCTTTTATTAGACACAAATTATAGGATATAAACCTCATGCAATTCGTCATTGGCTAATCACAATCTGTCAATCGACACTAACGGACAGCGATGATGTTTTAGCCTCAATTTCATACTTTCCATTTCAAACTGCACAGGTCACATAAGCTCAAAGTATGTAAGGCAGCAACCATTTGATTTTCAGAGTGGGGGGGGGGGGGGGGGGGGGGGGGCTATGGTTTTTTTACCTGGACAAAATTTTTGTTTCGGAACAAGTCGAAAACAATTTTTTTTCTTTCAATTTTAGCATAACATATAGTGGCAGCTGAGGGTGAAACAAACCAAATTGTTTTTTCTCAGAATCAAAAACAAATAATTTTTTTCTCCAAAAACTGGAAACAAACTTTTTTTCCAAAACAAAACATAGCCCCCCCCCCCCCCCCCCCCCCTAGAAAATCAAATGGTTGCTGCCTAATTAATTAAAATTACATGTCGTGATAACTCATTCAGGTGAACAAGTTACATCTACAAAAACATACTTGTCAATCTGTTGCTATAACAGCCGTCAACGTGTTGTACTGATGTTTGCCTGCACTTGTTAATGGAGGTTTGAAATTTTGTCTCCGGGTAAATCAGGCACTGAATTGTAGTTTTCAGCGATATAAATATACAGATAGTAGTATAAACACAACAAGCAATGATTTGGAGTAAATTGGGTCTCTCTAATCCAGAGATTGTAGATGTAGAAGATCCATTAGACCGAGAGAATTTGCATCGGATTACGTGCAAAACGTAATGGCGCTCAACCCCCTTTCCCCGGTTAAAAATATTGAAAACATTAATCAAAATTATAAACAATTAAAGAAGACAACAGCAATTATGCATTCCAACAATACAAAACACACACCACGTAAAAGACAGTTATCAGATGATTCAGAAAATACCGAACTGTGTAAAAAAGTGAAGCCGGGCCACATAGACCATCCCCCTTCTAATGGGCAAACTTATACAAACAATGTATTAATTGACATGATCAGTAAACTCTAATTGAATCTAGACAGCATGGGTACTAGGCTTGAAAAACGAATTTCTGTTATGAAAAGCAACATAGAAAGAAAATTAACTGTCAAATTTAACACAGTCATAACCGAATCAAAGAGGTGGTTGGTAAAGCGAAAAAAGATATTCAGAAAGAAATGAAGGTTATCAAAGAAAACATTGAAAAACTTGATAAAACCTATGCAGATATAGTGTCGACAAGAAAGGAAAAGATCAATCCTGACAACAAAACCATCTCTCAAACTTTTAAAATCTACCAGTTGATCAGAGAGAAAATTCAGGTAACACCGTTTTGAAAGCGCAAGTAGAAGCTTTGGTCAGGGACGGCTTGAAGTTAAAAGATGTCAACATAGGAAACGTTACGAGAATGTTATGTCAAAATTATTCTGATAACACAACAGCTAGACCTGGAATAGTGTTTGTTGAACTTAATACAATTAAACATAAAAGGCTGATCTTAAAATCTAAAAGGCAACTCAAAGATAATTTTAAATACAAAACTGTATATATTGAAAATGACCTTACACGAGAGAAAAGAATGGCCGACTACAATAACAGAACACTTCGTAAAGCCCTAGGTAGGGAAACAGATTTTAAAACAATTGGAGGTCGAATCACAAAAAAACAAAACAGTGTAAATACTGACGAGGTTAATACGAACAATAATGAGGGTCAACGTTATGACCGACCCCATATCAACAATAGAGGCCAGAATAATGGACATTATGGTGCAAATATATATTATATATAATATGTACAATATCTAATTGTTTTTTAATAGTATTGATTGTACAGTCTCTCATAAATCTTTTAAGATTGGCACTTACAATGTTAATTTAAAGTTTGTTGTTATACATGTATGTTTAATGTACCTGTATGGATATTTTATTGTGTAACTGTATGTAATTGTATGTATAGACTTTAATAAACTATTGAATCTGAATCTGTATCGACAGCATGTCCAGGTATGCCAACATCTCCATTGACTAAAAAGATACTCACTATAGATATCGACAGCAGGTTCTGTAGATTATAATTAGCATTTACGTCAATGGGAAATGTTTAACAGAATGTACCCCTATATATGTATTGATTAAACTTGAGCATAAATATATTGAGTTATAATATTTAATATGTTAAAACACGGGATTTTCAAATCGCGAATAGTTTTCATGTTAAAGGAAGTTACGTCATTCGAAGCTCGTTTAGAGGTACAGCGCAAATAGGTTTAGGTGAACACATGTCCGAGCAAGTCCTCGATTTGAATGAAGACAATTTGTTAAGAGACTCCTTGCATAGTCAGTTTGAACGTGTTAACGCTTTAAATTCACAAACAAGTCAACACAACCGTGACAGTAGACACTTTTTGGATTTTCAAACATTATTTAGATAAGAATCGCGTTGATTTAAAGTCAGCCATTCTTTCATAACATATAACGTGTCAAAGAAATACAGAGATGTGGTCAATATTTAATTTTAATCAGAAGGGAATCGGATTCAGTTTCATTTTAACGAGAGTATTACGGATGGTCTTAACAAAATCCACCAGGATCTTGTATATGTTGCTTCGCCCCTTTTTTAATTGGTGGTGATTTGGTGGGTATACCCAAAGTAAGAATATAACTCATCAGGATTGCTGATAACGTCACTGGGTGATTAGTTATTATTAAAAAAATACGAGAGAAATGATATCGCCAACAATGATAAAGACATGCCGAGACTAGGGCCATTGAAACTATCAAGGAGAACAAGACCCGCTCTCCGCCGTATTCAGTTAGACCCACTCAGCAGTTGAAAATACCGCTACTGCCCCTGTTTCTCCTCCACCTTACGATTTCAACCGTGCTCCATTGACATTTGTCACTACTGTAAGCAGTATAGTCACTGGAGAAGAAACTGTCCACTCATCTATGAAACAAGTGGGTGTTTTTTTTTTTATAAAAAAACTTTATATTCGATTGAGGTAACGAATTAGAATATAAAGATGTATATTTGTTATACGAGATGAAACAATATCCAAATTGGATTATCTCCCGTTTAACGCAAGTTTCAATCGACATATTACACAAATTTAATCTCCCATTACAAATGCATAACTGTTTTAGAAGTCCGTTAGTAAATAATAATCAAAGGTACCAGGCTTATAAAGTATACTTTGATAGCCAAATCGCGATGATTATATTGCGAATATTTTTGATGATGTGTTTACTTACATTAAATGCATGTTTTAAATGTTGGTTCCTTTTATTAATGCTGAATAATTTAATTTTGGATGTAACGCGTCTTCTGATTGGCTGACATTATTTTGTTATCAGCCCATAGACATAATTTAGTCATGTGACCGTGACGTCATCAACGTTTTTTCAAGGTTTCTACGGTTTAAAATGGAATTTAGAATTAAATTATAAAAAATGACTGTAATATTTTTTCTGTCTATTCGAAATAACATAAAAAATGTGGTGCACACTGTAAAATAACCCGCTACGCACGTTATTCAGTGTGCAACAAATGTTTTATGTTATTTCTTCATAGACAGAAAAAAATATTACAGAATACTACATCAAAATAATTACAAAATGATATACGGAAAGGTTATCGATATATTGAAAACAACATTGTAAGGGTTCAATAAATAAAGGCAACAGTGGTATACCGCTTTTTAAATCTCGTAAATCTATGGACAAAAAACAAAATTGGGGTAACAAACCAAAACTGAAGGAAACTCATTAAATATAAGAGGAGAACAACGACACAACATTAAAACATAATCAACATAATCTTGAAAAATAAAAATGAACATAACAAAATGAAAAATAAACAAATGTTATAAAATAGAAAAACAAACTTTTTTTTAAACTATGTTGATACCGTAAAATACTTTTTACTATAGAAATATTATTTTCTCTTAAGTTTCCTGTTTGACAGGCCGTTTTTATTTTTGGTCGGTGTAAAATTTTATTGGACTCAATTTCGATTCATTCCTCAGTATATATTCTCTCCTAAAAACACATCATATATTTGTATATGAAAATTTATTAAATAAAGTTATTGAACTACCAACAGTTACATTTTCGAAATGGGAAGAACTGTTGATAATTGATACAACAGAATGGTCAGAATATTACAGGATAACCAAAAATCCTTATTTATGAACCTTTTAATACAAATTGTTGTATAGAATCATAGCAACTAATACCTTTTTATACAAAATTAAATTAAAAGACACCAAGATGTGTACGTTTTGTAAACTTGGTGAAGAAACCTTTGAACTTTTTTTTTTAATGCCCAATAACTTTTTCAATTGTGGCAATTTTTGCAACTGTAATAAAACTTCTTTCTGTAAACTTTGTTCTTAACAAAGAGAATGTGTTTCTTGGTTACAAACATGAAAGTTTATTACTGAATCTGTTAGTCATAATTACAAAGAGTTATATATACAAATGTAAATCAACTTGAAATGAAATTTTCTGCAAAGAAACCTGTATATCTCTTTCTAATGATAAAATCAAATGTGTACAATGTATATGGTCCGAAGGACAACTTTATGATGTGCCAAAAACACATACTGGTAGTTACATGTGTATCTATGTTGAGGGATCCAGAATGTTCCGTCTCCTCTGCTAATAGCCCAACAGCATCAACACTTAAAATAGCGTTTCCTAATTTGAAGATAATTCGTCGGTAAAAAAAAGTCACTGCTTTTAAACCATATTGGTTCAAAAAGCATTACGGTTAGACTAAATGCTAAGTAGAGTGTAAGTTCTTCGATAAAGAAATGTATTGCTGCTTTACTGCACTGTACTGGTTTTCCAAGGAAAGTATTGCTTATGACAAATGCTTAACTATGCTGAAACGGTTGTAGAAAAAGCACGGATGAATTGAAATACATACAATATAGACCAAGAGCTTCTCTCTTCGATATCTTCAATACATAAGGCTTACACATAGCCACATAACAGTGAAAATGGTCAAAGCTGAATAATGGTTTTCTTTCTGTCTTGCTAGATGATTCTTCCGCTTTAGATAAAGGCAACAGTAGTATACCGCTGTTCAAAATTCATAAATCATAAAAAAAACTGTGGGAAACGTATTAAACATGAGAGGAGAACAACGACACATTAAAATGTAAAACATACACACAAAAACGGACTAAGCATTAGACAAAATCCTTTGAGAATAACAAATATTACATCAAAACCAAATACATGAATTTGGGATAGATAAGTACCGTTACACGTCTTATAGTTATATGAATTCACACTCAAAAATAAGAGAAAACAAACGAAACAACCGAAACACAACGTTAAAATGTAACACACACAGGACATTTTTAAAGGACAAAATGGTGGGTTGAACCTGGTTTTGTGGCATGCCAAACCTCCCTCTTTCATGGCCATGTGAAATAAAACATTAAAATGACAACAAAGCATTACTGGACTACAATATAAATAAATAGAACACAATTGACAAAGAAACACACGAACTATAGCTAACAAAAGGCAACAAGTTTAAAAATTTTAATACGCCTGAAGTGCATTTTGTCAACACAAGACTTACTAGTGACGCCCAGATACAAAAGTTTGAAAGCCGAAACAAGTTCAAAATTGAACAGCATCGAGGACCAAAATTTCAAAAAAAGTTGTTCCAAAAACGGCCAGGGTTTTCCGTTAGGTACCAGAACATCCCTATTATTTAGAATAATTTATACTTTTGCAAACAGTAGATTTTATAAAATGACTATACAAAAGATGTACATGATAAAACTGAAGTATTAACTAATTCGTAGCATATATAGAGCAGATATTTTGTTATCTTTCGTTTTTGAATAACAACTCTTGGAACATTAACTAGTTTGTTTTTTTTTTTTATTATTGGAAATGATCTTTAAAATACATCTCATGCAAATGCAGAATATTTGTACGAAGTTGTAAAATCTAAACCTATCAGAAAGGCTTGATATTCGTGTACTGCCCGTTATTAGCACGACATTGCATCTGTGAAATTTGGCAAACGATGAAGATTCATTAACAATTTGAAGACTACCAGCCTGTCCTTGTTAGTATTCCTTGAATCGTCACCGCTTTTCATTGGAACTTTCTTTATTATTTAAAGTGAACTGCCAACACTATCTAATCTTGAGTTATTTAGTTCATCAGGGAAATGTTAATTTCTCCATAATATTTACTGGTTTTGGAGAGAACACACATAACAGTTTGAGGTCTTTGTCAAAAGTGGGAATTGTCTTATACTTTGAGATATAAATTGTGTCCCAACTATCGACGACTTCTTGCTGAGAACATCATGGATGATGAAGTTATAACGAGTACCTTGACGGTCACAAATGTCTACGTATGTGGATAGACACTATATTTAGAAATATTGATGCTAGATTTCAATCGTCAATTAACTCTCCTGGTAGAATTTGCTGATTTTGACATACGATTTCTACAAAAATAAAGGCAACACTACTATACCGCTGTTCAAAAGTCATAAATCGATTGAGAGAAAACAAATTCGGGTTACAGACTAGAACCGAGAGAAACACATCAACTATAAGAGGAAAACAACGAAACAACATAACACTGAAGTGTAACAAACAACAAACGGTAATGCAACACACACAGAAACGATCTATAAGATAATAACGGCTATTTTCCTGACTTGGTACAGGACAAAAAAGTGGACTGATGAATTCAGCCAATATGCAAGGAATGACATCCACATACCAGTAACTTTTTCACCATGGAACACAGACAAAATGCTAGCAAGTTTGTTTAACTTCAGTTTTTAATCTTAGAAATGTTGAACTGTAAAGCTAACGAGTCTCTACTTGAGTGGGAACTGAAGATGATTTTAATCCTGAAGACGTCAATGTTCCATTTAATAATTATTTCTTCAATTACTAAAGGTCACAGAAATTATTCTGCAAGTATCCAATACTTGGTCAGAGAGAACTTTCAGTCGAATGAAACAGTTAAAGACTTGTAAAAGGAATAGGTTGCAAAATAAGTTGGAATTCCCTCACTTAAGAGGGGTTTCAGTCGCATGAAGCCAGTAATGACTTGTGTGACGAATAAATATAAAACAAATATGATTGGTCCTTCGTTCGACAGCAATGCCTAAAGTGTACAAGTGAGAAGTTTAGTTAGCTTTAAACACAGGTTTTATCTACCATTTTCTGCACAAGAAAATCCCTATACTCATTTAGGAATAGGACAGTTGTTATCCATTTGTTTAACGTGTTTGTGCTTTTGATTTTGCCATTTGAGCAGGGACTTACTTTTTTTAAATTTTCCTCAGAGTTGAGTATTTTTGTAATTTTACTTTTTATGGTTGTCTTTTCATGCGAAGATAGCTGTCAAAACCAGTGTATGGAAATGAATGGAGAGATCACTTGTCTCATGGCACTCATACCATATCGTCTTATATCAGATATACCCAGCTGTAAAACATAAATTGAGAGATCATTTTATCTGGACTTAGTATAGTTGAAAGTAAGGCATAACAAGGCTGTGAATATGCAACAATTTGGCAAGTTTGCACAAAAGGTACATGGCAAGTGGAGGTGAGTATTTGTGTGAAGGAGGAGGAAATGCAATCATTAGATTACCGTATCAACTGTTGTTACACTGAAATGAAAGTTCACAATTCGAAAATTAAAGTCATGTTTCGTGTTAAGTTCAGTTATTGAGGCGTTCCTGTATTAAGTCTACATGTGAAAAGAGTTTAAACCTAGCTTGGTTCAACCTTACTTGTCAGCTTTACTGTTATATAAAATAAAAATAAGAAATTATGGTATGACAACTACATATCCTAGACCAAATAATATGGATGTAAGCAACTGAACATAAACAGTGTTTTTAATTGATATTTTACAAAAGACCCGGACATGACTTAATGTCAATTAAACGAGAACATTAACGGTCTGATTAATGCTAGAATCATAAAACGAAAAGAAAGACACAATTGTCAGTGAAGTATACTATGAACAGAACAATTGACTACTTGTCCAAGAGACACACGGACGTGCATAGTGTGTTCGTTTTTGACCTATTCCAAATCGCATGCAAATAAAATGTTTTCATACTAAAATATGATATGCTCATCCTTCTTTGTTTTTAAATTTTAAAATATCAAATTTTTTCTCAAGTTTTTATTCGCAAAATACTTTATAAGAATGTTTTCAAAAACAAAATAACAACTAATAACTAATGAAATACTGACGAAAATCGTTCGCAAAACACACTAATCACGCTTTTCACTTTTATTTTATTTTATTTCGAATCGAATTCGATTTGGCTAACTCGCATCAATATTCAATTCCCATTAGAAATGCGTTTTCGTTAATTCGCTTTGATTCGAATTAAACTGTGGTGTGGACACTTTCTTAGATATTATTTGAATTAAGTTAAATTATTTATAAGTTAAAATTATTTAACTAAGAATCGAATTAACAACGTTCGGACAGTAAAGCGAATTTGACGCGCATTGCATTTAGCGTATTAAAATTTACGTTCGAATTAGTTAATGCGAATCGAATTCAAATTAAGTGTGAACGCAGCATCAATTAATTAATAAGATATGTTTATATGTATTCGTCGGAATTCAAAAATAGGTCAATCTTGAACTTAAATTGTTGATTTACAATAACTTCTTATATTTTCATCAGACTTGATGCGCTATATTTCATAATTTAAGATATATAAACGGAATAACTGCCTTTTCATAGATGAAGATATTTCAGTTCACACGAAAAACTCTACATTAAAATTACGACAAGAGGACAATTTTCGGTCCTTATATTTCGTTTTCTTTATTTGGAAAGTAATGTTCCTTTCCTTTGGCACAATCATACGATAACATT
This sequence comes from Mytilus edulis, assembly GCA_019925275.1. Classification (NCBI taxonomy): domain Eukaryota; kingdom Metazoa; phylum Mollusca; class Bivalvia; order Mytilida; family Mytilidae; genus Mytilus; species Mytilus edulis. Next base: position 65,517,405 of record CM034357.1, on the reverse strand, counting down.
GAGAATGGAAATGGGGAATACATCAAAGAGACAACCACACGACCATAGAGCAGACAACAGCCGAAGACCACCAATGTGTCTTCAATGCCGCGAGAAACTCCCGCACCCAGAGGCGTCCTTCAGCTGACACCCTAAACAAATATGTATACTAGTTAAGTGATAATGGACGTCATACTTAACTCAGAATTATATATACAAGAAAGTAAATTAAAAATCATACAAGACTAGCAAAGGTTAGACGCTACTGACTTGGGACACCCGGTAAAACATGTTTTTAGAGTGTTCAACCACCCTCCTATACCTCTAGCCAATGTAGAAAAAAACAAACGCACAACAATACGCATAGTAAAACTCAGTTTAAGAGAAGTCCGAATTCGATGTCAGAATAGGTAACAAAAGAAAATAAACAAAATGACAATAATACATAAATAATAAAAGACTTCTAGCAGTTACAGACATGCCAGCTCCAGACCTCAATTAAACTCATTGAAAGATTATCTTTATCATATGAATATCAAGCACAATCCCTCCCGTTACTGATTTTGTTTTATACCAACATAAAATATGTGTGGAGAACATAACCCGTGTCATGTCAACAATTGGTTTTAGAATAAATGTGATTTTTTTCCGATGCAGAGACCCTATAAGTGAATCAATATTTAAGTCAAAATGCACAATCGTTAATGACCTGACAACAGTATCGTAACTATATCCCTTCTTAATAAGTCTGTTTAGAGCTTCCCGTTAATGATATAGATATCAAGAACGAAGTAAGTTCAACAGGATAAATTTCTTTAGTATACATACTGAAGTCGTCAAAATTGAGAGCCAATATGTATATACACTTAGTATAACAATTCGTTCGATATGCCCGTGTCTGTTGTAATGTATCGGTTTTAATGAACGTAATATATGTATTACTGGTAAATTATAAAGTCAGGGATTTCATTACCTGTAGAAAACTTATTTCGAACGGGATAGCACATTCTAATATTTACATGATGTTGTTTACCGAGCCCGGAAATTTAGAATTGATCCGGTTAAACTTATGGATCTTTTAATCACCTTGTTTTAAAAGGTTACCAAAAAGTAAAATCACAAAAGTACTGAACTCCGAGGAAAATTCAAAACGGAAAGTCCCTAATCAAATAGCAAAATCAAATGATAAAACACATCAAACAAATGGACAACAATTGCCATATTCCTGACTTGGTACAGTCATTTTCAAATGTAGAAAATGGTGGATTGAACCTGGTTTTATAGCACTAAACCTTTCACTTGTATGACAGTTGCATCAAATTCCATTATATTTACAACAAAGCGTGAACAAAACAGACATACTATGTAAAATTGTCAAAATAGGGATACAGCAGTCATCATCGTGTCACAATCTCAATTAGAACAAAAACAAACAAAATTAATATTTAACAAAAAACCCCAAAAGCACTTATCAAATTTAGCAACCACATGCATTGCTTACTTATATATGTATTTTAAATCAACTCATAGAGAATTGAAATATTTGTAGTTCTGTGACTGAAGGCAAGATTCACATCAACTCTAGTGCAGAGTTGCGTGACGTCAGAATGTAAACGTCACATAGGAAGAGATATAAAATAATGTTGTCGTATAAAGTATTTTCAAAATTATAACAGGACAATAACATAATGGCATTACAATAGAACAAGAACATAATGGCGGGATGTTTAAAAATACAGAGTTATATGTACCAAATAAAACAAGTCACACGTACATGTACAAAGCACACCAGCAAAACTGAAAGATAATACAAACAACACACTGACGGGATGTATAAGTACCGAGCCACGTCAAATGGATATCACCGAAAACAGACCAACAGTAAAAGTAATATAAATAATAGAACAATTAAGATGATAAACAACGTCAGTACTTTTGTAGAAAAAGGACGAGATACTCTTTGACATACCCCAGCTGGATCATAAACTTTCTGCTCAGACGAGGAAGACGTTTAACAAAGTCTGAGTAGGCGTTGCAACCTCTTGAATATCGAATTAGTTGGGAAATGTGTATTCCATATGCAGGGGAAGTTGGTGTATTGCTACTTAGGTGGGGGAATGGATAAATTAAAATTTAAAATCATCTTATTTGTTATAGCTTATGCTACTGTGATGATTGTGTATGTCAAATTAGAGGTATAAGTCTTAAAAAAAAATGAAATGGAGGCAGCCGTGTCTGTTGTTTCTTTCATTTCTAGATCTGGGGGATATATGAATGGAACCCAATCAGAAAAGTTCGGATTGTTTATGGAAAGAACATCATCAATATATCTGAAAGTGAAATTAAATAATCTGGCTTCTTTGCTCCTCTTGTTCTTGACAAGTGTCTGAAGGAACTCCGATTCATTTGAAAATAAGAAAAGGTCGGCAAGGATAGGCGCAGTTTGTTCCCATAGGAATGCCGATAAAACTCCAGCATACTGATTACTAGTTCCTCTGTGTAGCATATGTTTACCATTTTGTTCACGATTAACAAAATATGCCGGATGGTATCCTAAAGTAATAAATTTATAGCGTATGCTTCCATTTTTAAGTTGAAAGGCATTGTAGATCATATCTTTCAGAGACGATTTTTCAATTTCACATGGGGAATGGTGGTATACAGGGTTGAAAAATCAAAAGTTATGATTGAACTAATTTCAGAAAAAGACCGAGATTTAAATATATCCCGAATTTCTTTATGATTCAACACTGTAATTAGATCTTTGAATATTGTTTTATTGGTATTAATAAAGATTTTGTTACCTTTTGATGTTATATGTGTACTGACTGACAATTTAATCTTAGGTGCATGATTATTTTATTAGTTGTTATTAGCTTTTAACTAGCTATCAGTATCTGCAAAGTACTCTCAGTAACTGTCATTAGTTTCTCTTTGTTTATTGTTTGGATGTAGAAGTACCCATCCACGTCCACTCTGCGTTAGATTTATTTTTATTTGTATTTATATAGTTTTTTTATTTCTGTGTCATGTTGGTCACTTGTGGAGAGTTGTATCACTGGAAATCATTACATCTCTTCTATTTTATATTATATCATCGATTTAGTGTTAGTAAACTTATGTTTTCACTAATAAACTAGTTAACTTAAGATGTGTACCGAGAGAAAATCACGCCAGAGTCTTATAGAATCGAATCGAAACCCTGGAGAAGGTGAAGGGCGTTCAAGGTTATGGACGTACCAGTCTTACATTAAAGAAAAAAATCCTGAACTTTGTTGCACTTTTTAATCATGTAAAATCAAGATTTAGTCCGGCGATTTTTAGTGCTACATTTGAAGCACTTCCTTAATAATGAAACATGTAAAAGTTGGAATAGCTGGTAAAGTTGCTTGTATTTTAAACAATTATGTTCGAATAGAACATTACTTTCTACGGAGTGTACAGTCTTTTTGTTGATCCTCAGTGTATAACGCCATTGCTTTGACTAACCTGCATTCAAATTGAATATATAAAGTAGTAAATAAACACGAATCAAATTTCACAGGTAAACCCCACTATTTCAGACTTAAATTACCCATGAATGCGATAATACTCTAGATTATTTCCTAATAGAAAGAAAGGGGCATGTCGGATATCAATTTAGTCGTTACATTCCCCTTCATAATTTATCAGCAATTAGCGCATTAGCACAAAAGATAATAATTCATCCTAGACAGGCGACAAATTAATGCAATACTTTGGCATTAGCCACAATTAGCTTTGCATATTTTTCGACAAGAGAAGTTATCAAAAACGTTCCGCGACATATATCTATGCCAAGTATACAATTTCTTAATTTTCAGTAAAAATGTGTCCCATTCTTCAAATCTGAATTCTGGTATTTGGACTTAATTGGCTTCTGTGAGGAAATTCTCATTCAGGCGTGGGAAGATATTTTGGGAATTCTTTCTCTATATTTTATGACGAAAGTTCTGAAGTAAATTTTGCAATTAATTTGACGCCTATTTTCTCTTGAAATGATTTTACAAAAGGAATGTTTATTTAAAAGTATAATCTAGAGAAAAAAAAGAGATCCATGTACGACTATATATTTTAAACTTTGTGGAGGTACATGAGATTTACTCTTCCAATATTTCAAAATGTATGCAATGCATTGCTGTTTTATTTTATTTTATTTACCTTATCAAACGAAAGACATGTTTACAAATTAAATTCTGTTATAACAAAAAATCGAAATAAAATATTTAGGTAAGACAAACTCTTGTCTACAGTATTTTCAAATATATCTTTCATTCTGACAGTTTATTAGGTCTATGGAATTTCTACACGTTTCTTTTTCATATGAATAAATGCATTCAAGATAATTTATTTTCTTCAGAATATGATTATTTCTATTTAATAGCATTCCTCTCCTTGATTGAGTTGAAATGCAAACATTTTCCCGTAATTATTGTATCTCTTATATTCGAATTTGTTTAAGCATTACTGATGGCTTTAGCGGATTTGTTAATCGTCTGTGTCGGCAGAGAAATTTATTTAACTAACACAAGGTTCTTTAATTAAAACAATAATGATATAATGTCAAAACCATAGGCTTCATTGAACAGTCTGATGATATTTCTATTATTGTGAATTATTATTGAGTCTAATCATTAGTGCTTGGTTTCTCATAGAAAAAGAGTAGTTAATGCTTTAAAAAAAAATCAATCAATTGTTCAAAATTACACAATATGCTGAGTTTTGTGATAGACCATGCAGTCTTTTATAGGATAGAAGTACCATTGCTGTCCATGGCGCGTTAATTATAACTTCTACAATACACCAAACGCTATTTGTTACATCCTATTTCTTTGTTTGATTAAACAGTTGTAAAATTGTCAAATATTTAAAGCAGATCCTGCTCCTGCTCAGTGACAAATTAAGCACCCGTCGTGATGATCATGGTAGTAAAAAACCGGTAAATTCTGTAGGTGACATTCGCGAAAAATCTATTTTAGGTGATTAATAAATAAAATTACAGTATTGAAATATATATCATCAACAGAAAATTATTCAAATAACATAAAATAACAAAACTTCAGGCTAGGTACCATTATTGGGATGTCACACGATAAGATAAACTAATATAGTTATAAATTAAAAACAAAAAAAGGTAAAGTGATTCTGTCTTGAGGTTCAAATAGTCTGACGATTTCAAACTCACTTACAGGTCTCAAATAATTACTTTATGAAATCCTTTAGTTTTATGTTGATAACTGGGGCTGAAAATGTTTTGACTCAGCTTTGTAGGTATCTTGTATTTTCCTGCTAAGTATTGGTCATATGTTGGTAGCAGGAATATGTTGAATATATTAATTTTAGGACAAATGGTCTCGGAATTGTAAAAGTTAAGTACACTCGTTGTATACACTCTAAAAATTGTGTTTAGAGCCTAAACACTTTCCTAAACACATTTGTGAAACCGATTTTTGACATGTTTTAAATCTAAACATGTTTAATATTTAATGTGCTAACAGCCTAAACGTGTCAAGCTATAAAGTGCTTAGACTGTAAACATGTTTAGATGTAAAGTGTTTAGACTAGAAACATGTTTTGCTAAAATGTGCTTAGACTGTAAACATGTTTAGTTGTAAAGTGTTGTATCTGGAAACATGTTTAGTTCTGAAGTGTTTTGTCACGTTGTGTTACGATTTATTTTCTTTCCTTGAAACCTATGTAAATGAGGATTACATACCAGAAAAAGTGCTGTGGTCGAAAATTGTCCGTCAGTCTATTGAAATTTATGAAGAGAACAGATGGAAAAGTAATCTAGAAAATAGAAATGAACTCAAAAGGTATTCCAAAATTCACCCTACCCTCTGTGAACATAGATTAATTCGGTTGACAGTTTTATATCCCGATGCAAAACTCGAACTGCTAGTACTTGTGGCTTTAGGATCGGCAGCCATTAAGAAAGCTACATGTACTCTATGTAACAAACAGTCTCTTGATATCGTTAAACATTTAATCATGGAGTGTCATGTTCTATTAACAGAGAGAAATGTTATGTTTTATAAAATTGTAGATGAACTTCCCATTCAAAAATCTGTGGACATTTTCAATTTAGACGACGATGACCTTCTTGAAGTACTATTAGGAGCTGTTAATGATATAGTATACGATCTCGATCCTATAGATTGGTCTAGAATGATGTATTACATAGCAAAACATGTTTACCCCATGTTTAAAAAATTCAGACATGTATCATTTGAAAACAGGTTTAATTTTGAATTTTGAATAGACTTTGATTGAAAAACATTGTGTTTTTGTTGTGTATACTGGAATATGTGTATTGTGTGTTTATCTAAATATGTTGGGTTTTTGGTTTTTTTTTTCGTTTTTTTTTCCATTGGTATTTATCTCAAAATGTATGATATTTTGTTTATTGTGTAAATAATTATTAATTTCTTTTTGTATGCAAAATCTTCATATACATGGAGGAAATAAAGATTCATTCATTCATTAATAGGGATGTGTCGGTCTTTACTCAATTGTATTCCATTTATGTATGTTTTGGTTGATTGTGTTTGTATAATATGCTGGTCTTAAACTGTTCGAGGATGATGTGACTGTTTAATAATGGTTTAGGCTGTTTATTCTTTAATTCATTTCCTATTTTTGAATTTCTTTAAAAGTAAAACAGTAAATTTATTAATGAGGTTAATTGTTTTTACACATTTTTATAGCTACATATATTTATAGTTTTTCGTTTCTTTTATTTTCTTTTAAACAATTTTAAAATTAGCATGTCGCACAAAGACTAACAAATTATGTTTATTATGGATTCGCTGGACCGGCAGAATTTATGAAAGATAAACTGCTGCATGTAACCGGTTTTCAAAGAATTAAAGCATTTTTTTACAATTTGAAATATTTTGTAGAAAACAATCATTTTTGTGAACATGTTATAATTGATTTGATGCATAAAGATAGTTCCTGTTATCTTGTAAAGACATTGACGTCGGGATGCTCATGGTAGTACAAATCAAGTAAATAGTCTAATTCGAAAGGTTACTGTATTTTATAAAGCTTCAAACGATGCCAATCCATAAGGTGTGTATAATAATCTCCATACTATCTCCAACTTTGTATGTAGATAATATGGCAAGCTCCAGATCGTCTTAACTTTCTAAAGTTGGTGATTATAAACAAAATTAAAGCATTGAAATATATATCACCAACACATAATTATTCAAATATCATGATATAACAACTGCAGACTAGGTACCGTTCTTGTGATGTCACACGATTAGATGGACTAATATATAGGTATTAATAAAATATAAAAACTAATAAAGTTAAAGCGGTTATGTCTTGAAGTTCGGATAGTCTGACGATTTCAAACTCACTTACTGGTCTTTAATAATAAACTTCAAGAAATCCTTTCGTTTTATTTTGACAGCTGTGGCTGAAAATGTTTTGAATCTGCTTTGTAAATGTCTGACATGTATTTCCCTGCTTAGTATTGGTCATCTGTTGGAAGCAGGAATATGTTGTTTGTTTTTCTTTTAGGACAAATGGTCTCGAATGGTAAAAGTTAAGTATACTCGCTGTATAGGGCCGCTACAAGGCAGCACTCGCACCTGCAAAGTGGAAGGTATTCTTCCGTGGATTAAGTGACTGTTTTATAATGGTTGAGGCTGTTTTTTCTTTTCTTCATTGTCCAATTTTTGAACTGCTTTAAAATGTCGAGTTAGGGTTTGTCTTCTCGGAAACAAATTAATCCAAAATGGACAGGGTGAAATATTAGTTTCATGAATAATTTGCATCATAGCTAAGCTTGACAAAAACGATCCGTTAGATATATTGCTGTGAAACATTTGATTTAAACGTCATTCATATATTTTAAACCTCATTGACATGTTACAGACTTCTTTTAGGTTCCGGTAAAAAGAAGAAAAAAAAACCAGGCATGCCATATTTGTTTCTCATTCATTCTTTTGTACCTAAACCAGGCCGTTGGATTTTCGTTTTAATTGTTGTTTACATTTTTTCATTACAGGGTCTTTTTCATGGTTATTGGTTTTTTTTCTCCCTATATTAAAAGCTGGACGGTTTTTTTTTTTTTATTTTTTTTTTTTATTGCTTATATCTAAGTCATGTAGTCTCTGGTGGATAGATGTCTCCCTGGCAATGATGCAGCATTTTCTTATTTATACATCAAATTAATTTAGTTTTGATCTCTTATTATACTGTTGAAACAAAGATAAATGATCCCTTATTATACTTTTGAAACTAAGATAAATTAACTGTTTACTAAAAATTCAGAGTGAATTTCTTTTAAAGTAAAACAGTTATTTATTAATGAGTTTAATTGTTTTTAAATATTTTTATAGCTGTATATTTTGAGTTTTTCTTTTCTTTGAAGCATTTTTTTTAAATAAGAATGTCGCACAACTACATGTATGAAGACAAATAACCGACAGGATACAAGTATATGAAAGATAAACAGCTATATACGGGTTTTTTCTCAGAAGAATAGCAAATTTTAGTTTTTACAATTTGCGTTAATTTTTATTATGTATAAAACAATAATTTGAATTAAACGAGTTTTATACATTTCATGTTGGTATTACATATTATTAATATTTGATTGATGCATCATAATAGTTCTTTTAATATTGCGAAGACATTGATGAGAGAAAAGTTACAGTTGACATTTAGTTGTTCCATCAAACATAAGATCGATCTAAAAAATTCTGTATTACGAACTAATATAACAGATTCTGTCCAAACTAAGAAATATACGTATTTAAAGGAATACGATATACTGTTACATATGTAGGTTTAAAATATACATGATATGTGTACGTATTTGTTTGAGGTAAATCCATTAAACTGAATTCTTCAGAATGGTAGGAAGTGTCAGTAGTGTCAAATTGTGGGTATGCGGTAAAAAATAATATTAAAACCTGTTTGTCGGATTTATAATCAAATTCGCGAAAACTTGAAAGAATGAAAATCTCATATAGAATGTTGATGAACCGTATTAAAGATGTAAATAGAGAATCAAGCTGTCAATTAGTTTTTACCAAAGTTTTTACGAGTTGTTACGTTTTTTGTCTGCCGCCATTGATGACTATTGACACGTTGTTATTGGTGGAGAAGGGAAGCACGCTTCAAGTAACTTACATGACGCTTTAAACAAACTAATTTACGCCAACTTTTCCATACCTACTTTTTATGACTACAAGTTAATTAAGATACTCCTTTGTGCAATGACAATAAAACGAAGCGAAACAAAATGATTAATTATTTCTTTGCTTTTTGTAAACTATTTTTCTTGGCCTGGAAGTAACTTTTTTGAAATGACACAGAACAAAGCTAAAAACCAGATACGTAAAAAATATTTACCTCAGTTCTAGTAACTTCAAGCGAATTTCATTTCAGATATTCTTTCCGATAGGTAATTGTTGTTTTAACATCATCAATGCTAAATTAAAGAACACAGCAATATCACACGTTGGTAGACAATTTCGGAAGAACATTTAGGACATCCGAAAAATAGGATTTGATTTGGAGATCACAATTGCATTTTTTTTTAAATTGTGATCCCGGATATAAAATCGGTATCATAAATTTTATAATTTTTTATCACGTAATAAATCAGAGAAAAAAAACCCGAATATGTAGAAAAGTTATTGTAGAATTTTGTAATTCATGACCACAGATTGGATTCTTCGTTTTTCACGAATTTGAGAAATCTTAATTACAAAATTCGAAATGAATTTTCCCAGATATAATCCGTAATTTACGTTCTGCAGAATATTGTCGTACGAATTTGATACGTCATAGAAACTTTGTATATATATAGTTGGATCAAACCATACAATGAACAATGGTCCTGAATTCCTGAAGTTTGTAAGAACAAATTTAATCGGTGGTCTCGAATTACAGAAATTAGTAACATAATGACTACTTTGAATTTAATCCGTGACACAAATTATAAGATTCGTGATCTCCGTTTTTAAAAATTCTTGATCTTGAATCAAAATTTCATTTTCGGGAGCTGTGAATGGGTCTGTATGAGAATGTGTCAATTGAATACTAGTCAAGTACTCGGCATCTATTTGTTTTTAAAAATATTACAATGCTACAGTTGCAATATAATTGTCATTCATGTGTCCTCCAATAGACGTGCTGCTGCAGATGGAAGTTTTTATCGATAACCTTTTACATTTTCCAATTATATATTAACTTCGATTTGTTTTGTTTAATCTGAGAAATATGGATCCTTATTTTTTTTTACTTTAAAATATATGGGTCCATATTACTGCTGATGAATTTAAAAACAGAATAGTATACGCACCATTTTAAACATTTATTTAATTGGTAAAATTATGTATATATAAATTGTTCGTTTTAGCCAAAATAAAGTAAAAAATTATTTCCTCGCATTGGTTTATATTTCACTTACTCTGCAATACAAGAAAGATAACCGTACCTTAAACTTTTACATGTCAGAGAAAAAAATATCACACATTTGCCACTAGTTTTATTCACTTAATGACTGGTTCTTGCATTAAATATTTTCTTAAATGAGACATTTTATATTCTAAGATGGTCAGCTGAATCTCAATATGTTTACAACATCAAAAGTTTGGTCATTTTTCCAGACATTTTAAACGACTTGTATCATGGTCAGACACTCGATAAAAACGAAGACGCGTGTCTATCTACTACCTCACTCCAAGGGGTGCTCCATAAATTGTTCTGCTAAATAACAGATAACTTTTTCACGAAAGAAGTCAAGTACAAAGTTACTCGGTGAACTTAATTATATTTTTCTATCAAACAATAAATTTTAAAATAAAATGAAAATGGAAATTAGGAATATGTCAAAGATACAACAACCCGACCAAAGATTAACGAAGGCAAGAGACCTCTCACTTGGGAGAGGCGGAAACATGCGGCGGGTAAAAACATGTTTTATGAGATTTCGACCATACCCATACCTCTAGCCAATGTAGATTAACAAAAACACATCACTAACCACATTAAGGCTCTGTTTAAAAGAATACCCAGTCCGATATCATAATAGGTAACAAAAGAAACGAGTTACAAAATGACAATGATACATAAATTAACAAAGGACTACCACCTGGTACTGACATGCCAGCTCCACTTCTTAAAAAAAGGGTGAAACTCCAAATTCAGAGCGACAGATATCTTAAGATAAAAGGATCGACTTATTTTAAACAGAAGCGTTGTTAGCGTACCAGTGGGGTTTGGAAAATGGAACACCATAATTACAGCCAATAGAAATATGTTTTATTGCGCCATACCTTTTTGTATATACAGTACGACCGCCAACAATTGGCAACATTCATACATATAGTTCTCTTTAAAATGTTAAAGTTCGTTTCCGTATGCTTTTTTCATTAACGAGTCTTCAGTTTTCCTCCATTTAGCTCAAAAGAAATGTACCAAATCAAGAATATCCAATGGTATTTATCAGTAAGGATGCGTGACTTGACTGTAACATCTTGTGTCTTAGCTTATTGTTTTGTACATACATTTGTACAACGGGCTGTCGTTTTTGTTCGTTTGTATGTATTGTTTTACGTTTGTCACTTCGTAGCCTTAATTGTAAAGCTTGCTGTGCGGTATAAGTTTTGATCATACGATGACCTACATAGGTGCTTACCTAGGCAGTTGGTCTCTCTTAGAGAGTTGTCTCATTGACAATCGTATCTTTTTGTTTGTATACTATGAACATTTCGGCATCGAAAGTTGGTCGGAACGTATGTGTTGGAGGTAATGTCGCTTCTTGTTATTCTTCACGAACGAAATAACTATTTGAATGCTTCTATAGTGAAAATACTAATCAGGACAAATGAAATGCATGGGATTTCCTTATATTTACTGAGTTTATAGAACGTCATTTTATATGATTTTGTCACAAATGAATCGTAAAAATTTCATCCAAAATCATCATGTAACAGTTATTTTACATTTTATTATGAATACCGGGCGTTAACGTAAAAGACATACAATTGATATATTCACATTTATTTTAAACAACAAAAATGGAATATATATATGTTACAGTGAATTTGTATAATCAGGGATTATGTAGAATCCCTGATTTTTCAGGGAATATGTAGAATCACTAAAATCATTAGTAATTATATATAATCCCTGAAAATGACCAGTGATTTTACATAATCACTGAACATTTGATTAATTATTCTACAAATTCCCTAATATAATTTCAGGGATTATGAATAATTTAAGGATTCGTTGTTTGATAAAATAAAAAATATATAGACAGAACAAATTAATTCGTTGATAGTGTGTTAATTTTCCATTTATTTTATTGAGTTAAGCCTTCCAATTGATATTTAATCGTGTGTTTTTCTATGTTGTGATGTTATACTATTGTTTCAGAAAAGGGGAGAAGGTTTGGTACCATTAAAACGTTTAATCCCGCTGCAAATGTTTGTACCTGTCCTAAGTCAGGAATCTGATGTACAGTAGTTGTCATTTGTTTATGTAATTTATACATGTTTCTCGTTTTTTTTTAATATAAAATGTAGATTAGACCGTTGGTTTTCCCGTTTGAATGGTTTTACACGTCTAGTAATTTTGGAGCCTTTATAGCTTGTTGTTCGGTGTGAGCCAAGGCTCCGTTTTGAAGGCCGTACATTGACCTATAATGGTTTACTTTTATAAATTGTTATTTGGATTTAGAGTTGTCTCATTGGCACTAACACCACATCTTCCTATATCTATAAAGTATAAAATTATCATTTTTGTCGAGCCTTCGACTTTAGTCGAAAAAGCGAGACTAAGCGATTCTACATTCCGTCGGGGGCGGCGGCGTCCGCAAATATTCACTCTGTGGTTAAAGTTTTTGAAATTTTAATAACTTTCTTAAACTATACTGAATTTCTACCAAACTTGGACAGAAGCTTGTTTATGATCATAAGAAAGTATCCAGAAGTAAATTTTGTAAAAATAAAATTCCATTTTTTCCGTATTTTACTTATAAATGGACTTAGTTTTTCTGCGAGGAAACATTACATTCACTCTGTGGTTAAAGTTTTTAAAATTTTAATAACTTTCATAAACTATCCTTGATTTGTACCAAACTTGGACAGAAGCTTGTTTATGATCATAAGATAGTATCAAGAAGATAATTTTGTAAAAGTAAATTTCCACTTTTCCGTATTTTACTTATAAATGGACTTAGTTTTTCTGCGAGGAAACATTACATTCACTCTGTGGTTAAAGTTTTTAAAATTTTAATAACTTTCATAAACTATCCTTGATTTGTACCAAACTTGGACAGAAGCTTGTTTATGATCATAAGATAGTATCAAACAGAAAATTTTGTAAAAATAAATTTCCACTTTTCCGTGTTTTACTTTTAAATGGACTTAGTTTTTTTGCCAGAAACAAACATTCACTCTGTGGTTTAAGTTTTTAAAATTTTTATAATGTTTTTAAACTATCCTGGATTTCTACCAAACTTAGACAAAAGCTTGTTTCTGATCATAAGATATTATTCAGAAGTAAATTTTGTAAAAAAAAAATCACTTTTTCTGTATTTTACTTATAAATGACTTAGTTTTTCTTCCAGTTAACATTACATACAGTCTGCAGTTAAAGTTTATAAAACATTTATTAGATTCTCATAAACTATCCTGGATTTTTTACCAAACTCGGAAGCTTCTTTCAATCAAAAGACAGTATCGAAAGGGAATTTTTATTGATGTTTTTCCTCATTTTTGTTGCGTCTGCAATTAACAGCAAAAGTAGGCGAGACACTGGGTTCCGTGGAACCCTTACGAATTTTTTTTAACTTTCATATTCCTTGCCAGATGAAATAATTTTGCTTTTAAACACAGAGGATGGTCTTAAAGATATAACCATACAGGGTTTCGAGATAAAGTTGAAGACTTCAAAATTAATAATATCAAGATTCCCTTTATAGCAATAACTTAACATATATTGTTTGTTTTTAAAAGCCAGCGTCAAATGGATATTCATGTTCTATTTGTAAATCTACAGAGCATGTTTTTTGTGGTACATGTAAAACAAATGGTGAAGAAGATCATGGAACACCTGTATTTTGGTGTTTTTTTGTTTTTTTTCTCCTCAAATGAACAAGAAATTCAAACAGAGAGAACTTACGCATCTAAATGTATAGAAAAACTAAGGATTGACAATTAGAACAAAATTGTAGAGGAAGCTGGAATTTGGTGTAATATTCTCATAGCAATTCCACATGGTAAAAAAGGAAACGAAATCCCAAAAAAACATAATTGTAATTGTTCACCAAAAGTCGGAAAAGGACATTGCCTGGCCAAAAAAACATGGGGTCTTGCAAGAACCAGTTCGAGGTTGCTTATTCTCTTATTTTGGGGTACCTACAGATGTTTTTACTGAACACTTTATTTCTCTTAGGCGGGTCATAAAATCTGATTCGATATGTGAAGGTAAATGTTTTCTAAAATATGGATATTGTGGTAAATACAGATGTAAAGCATATTATTTTAATATATTGTGTTTAACATTTTGATATATATATTGTGCCTAACATTTAAACAATCAATAAAGTTATAATTTTGATATTTTGTGCTTAACATTTTACAATTTATGTTTATACAGTGTAATGCTGTTTTAATAAGATTTTATAGCATACATTATTTGACTTTTATTCATTTTCTTTATAAATAAAACTATTTCTTCATTTCAGTTATTATGTATAATCCCTGACGTTTTTTCTAGTGATTATACATAATCCCTGAAAATTTTAGTGATTATATATAATCCCTAAACTGGCCAGTGATTCTACATAATCCCTGAAATTTTCAGGGATTCTACATAATCACTGATTATACAAATTCACTGTAACATATATACATATATATATATATATATAAAAAAATAATGTTTAACACATTTAGTAGAGTCTGACTGGTAATACTAACGTTTAACCTCAATAACAAAAAAGCAATCATTCTTAAAATAAAAATAAAATTAGAAACCTCAAACTAAAGTACTTTCTAAAATTCAGTTAAACAAGTACAAGTATCGTTAACACATGTATATTTAGAAAGAAAAAAAATCATCCAATTTTAATGTCGAAAAAGTAAAAGTTGTACAGTTGAAACAGAGAGGAAAATATATATTAAAAAAATCGAATAAAAACGCTTAAAAAAATGAAATATATGGAAACAAATAATTTGCGCTTATTGTAAACCTAAAGTCAGTGCATTTTAATGGCAAATTGCGTATATTTGTAATCGTAACAGACACAACTCTTACAGGATACACCATAGTTTTGTCAATACGATAGCTTGGTGCTCTTTTTTTAAATAGAATGTTGCCACCCCAACTTGCTGCCACTTAAAGTGTTCCCTTATTCCAATTGTTTTATTGTTGTTTCGTTAACCTCTAGTGGAAAATCGTTATTGCATATTTAGAACGAGAATAAATCAACAATCTTAAACACAATAGATATATTAAGCGAGATTACTGCCACTTGATGTTAGAAAAGGACAGAATGTTTCACTTACTTACAACAATCAGAGTTGTTACAAAGGTTCATTGATATATGCAGACTCTTTAACCCTTCACGTGTTTTCGGATTAAACGTTCAAAATAAAATCTGATGCCCTTCTTGCCGAGGCCAAGGGTGAAATATTTTGTAATATCTGCTATAAAATGCCTAAGTGAATGATGTCTCCAGATGTTATAAAAAAAGGAAATGTGGTATGATTGCCAATGAGACAACTATCCACAGAAGACCAAAATGACACAGACATTAACAACTATAGGTCACCGTACGGCCTTCAACAATGAGCAAAGCCCATACCGCATAGTCAGCTATAAAAGACCCCGATAAGACAATGTAAAACAATTCTAACAAGAAAACTAACGGCCTTATTTATGTTAAAAAAATGAACGAAAAACAAACTTGTAACACATAAACAAACGAAATCCACTGAATTACAGGCTCCTGACTTGGGACAGGCACATACATAAATAATGTGGCGGGGTTAAACATGTTAGCGGGATCCCAACCCTCCCCTATCCTGGGACAGTGGTATAACAGTACAACATAAGAACGAACTATAAAAATCAGTTGAAAAAGGCTTAACTCATCAGGTGGACAAAAAATACAAGTGGACGTGGCCGGGTACTTATACATCCCGACACAAAAAGACACAATGAACAGATCTGAGAGTACTCGCAGTTATTTGACAGCTAGTTCAAAGCCACTAACAACTAATAAAAAAAATCATGCGTAACTACCTATTGACAACCAATGCTTTGCTACACAAACACTACGTAGAAAGGCAACTTCAAATGACTGATGACTTGATCTCTATGGAAAACAATTTAGTGAGATTCCATCAATGTTGACGGTCTGTAAAACTGATCAAATCTTTATTCTCAAGATTATGATAAGAAAATCTAGACATCATATTTTTATGGTTTGGACATTTGTATGAAATACTCATTTTTATTGCATGCTGTGTCGCTGGTAAATTACTATTGGTCTGCCACTAAAGAAATTAGTTACTATAATTAGCTATACTATATTAAAATCTCCTTCGGTGGACGTCTTCAAAGAAAAGTCATAATTATAATGTCGGCCAGTTCACGTGAGATTCTCGCACGAATAAGGTTCCCATGCTGTAAATATAATAATTACTAGTAACTATAAGTGTTCAATACATAAATGCAATAAAAAATTCATGTAAGAAAGTATCATAAATAAAGAAAACAAGCATGTAAAGCAATACAAGTGGAGAAATAAAAGAGGCTTCACTAAAACTCCAAGGATAATGAGCAGTTAACATTATCATTAGATTTTACAGAAAAACATAAATTAAAATTCCACATGTGCTTCAGAATATCTAAACAATAAAAATATGCAATAAAACATCCATTTTTCAACTTTCACAGAAAATAGAACAAGATAGAATTTAGATCATACAAGTACAATGAAAATAATGCGCTTTTCTATCCTAACGTTTTCTTGAATCTACATGAGATATTTGCCAGTGCAGAGCATTCGTTTCAACTCTACGTGAAATACATGCCACTGTACAACGCTTCCCAACCATACGTTATGATAGATCTACAAGAAATATTTGCCACTATACAGAATTAAATCCAACCATTCGTTATGATAAATATAAGTAAATAGTTGCCACTGCACTATACGATTCAACCATATATTATAATGAATCAACATACATGTAAAACAATTGCCAATGTCAAACAACTAATCAACAATTTTTGAATAATAATTTTGATATTTTGAAATGTGTCTTTTTTAATAATTGATCAACTGGATATTTTTTGTCCAGTGGAAAATATGTAATGTACAACAACAGGTACAATGTAGTTAATAGACCATTTTAATTCAGTTAGATAGTATCTTTCGAATATGTCGACTATCGTGAACGGTGAGACATTTTGACGGCCACATACATTTTAAAGTCATCCTTTACAACGAAGAATTTTTAAATGCTCTATTACAGCATTACCCGTCTCCAAATATTTTTTCAAGACTTAACAACTGTATCTTTTTTTAGTTTTACTTATTTACTAATCATGGATCTTATGTAGGTATCGGTAACTTGGGGGGAAAAGATAAATGATAATACAAGAACTCATTGAACATTCGCAGACCTTATAATGGCATTCATTTGACCTATATAGTTGCTTTAAATTTCTGTGTCATTTTGGTATCTTGTAGAGAGGTGTCTCATTGGCAATCATACCACATCTTCTTTTTTTTTTCTTTCTTTTTTTTTGAGAATGGCAGTGGCACATTTTTATCGCGGTGGTTATGTATAATACTGATCCTGTATATTGTGATTTAATCACAAAATATATTGGAATTATAGTATTTCTATAACCGGAAATGAAAGTGTTCCAAATAACTATGTTGGTAATGTTGCGTTTACTGAAACTGTTATAAATTAACCACATAAGTTTGCCACTTCAGTCGTCAACCGGAACTCATCATGCTCTACTTGACTCTGTGTCTGACTTCTCTAAAGTGTCTTTTCCCGGAAGTCGTTACCAAAAAAGATTAAACGAATGTCTTTTCATCACAGATACAAGGATTTAAACTCTTGAAGAGGAGTCCCGAAAGGCAAGTGGTAAATTTTTCGAAATGTAATAGGGTATATTGGCAAATAACCGTCTTCTTAAAAGACCGCCCATTGGTTCTAGTTAATTAAACACCATTAAGGAACTTAATTGCGTCATGGGAGAGATGTTTTAATTCTGCTGCTGATAGTAATGCGCCGTTATTCTTGTTGATGGCTTCCTTATGGCTTTGATAAATTGTCAACGGAATAGAAGCATTTCTTAATTTGCCTGCAATAAAAGAAACAGCGCTAGTTATCACATGAAGAGCAATTTTCCGGTAATGATATTGATTAAAGGCTCACAGAGCTCTAACATATCTCTATAATTACTTGGTTTATTGTGTGTATGTTGTATTATATGCATTTTTAAAAAGACACATATCTTGGAGTAATCTTAGATTCAAGTCTGCAAAAGATGCATCGTAAAAAAAAATCAAAAGAACGCAACTTTATTACTTTGATTACAAAAATCTCTTTTAATGCATTCTGCAAAGGGATTTAGTAAGTCTTTTATACGCAAGACAGATAAATATATATTATTTTAAGTATCCGTGATGAATTGTAACCGTTATAATCTGTAATTAATTTATTATCATGAATTCTGAGGAATTATTAACACAAAGTGTTTATAAAATTGTAGTGCTTTGAATTTGTTTTTGCCTTTATATCTGATGGCTACGCAATGAAAACAATTATATTAATTTTGGAATAGTTGACGTAATAAATCCCAAAGGGTTGACTAGGGTTTACAAATATAGAAATCATGTCTTCTCTCGTCTGGGATTAGAAACTTTGTTTGAGGGGCGTCTGTTTGACTGTGCGGAATAGTTATTGCGTAGCTACGTCGTCGAGATGGGGAGTTAAATTTGAAAAGTTTCATGGTCTCTACTATGGAACAACTTGAGGTCCATTTTTAGTACTTCATATTTTTTGCTACGACTTTTTTTCTTACAAGGAAGAACAATGTTACATATCGAGCATGTCAGCTCTTTTTAACCTAATAGAAAAACTAGAGGCTCTCAAGAGCCTGTGTCGCTCACCTGTTAATGTGTTTACTGATGTCGGCCATCTTCGTTGGTAGGCGGGGTCATTAGACACTTTTTTTTAAAATAGATACCCTAGTATTATGATTGTAGCCAAGTTTGGTTAAATTTGGCCAAGTCGTTTTACAAAAATGATGAAAAGTTGTTCAATATTGACTATAAAGGGCAATAACTCCTTAAAGGGTCCTCTAACAATTTTGATCATGCTGACTTATTTGTAGATCTTACTTTGCTGAACATTATTGCTGTTACAGTTTATCTCTATCAATAAAAAATTCAAGATAATAACCAAAAACTGCAAAATTTCCTTAAAATCACCAATTTTAGGGCAGCAACCCAACAACAGGTTGTCCGATTCAACTCAAAATTTGTGAGGGGATATATCTTATTCTGATGGACATTTAAATCTTGAAAGATTTACCCTAAATGTCTTAGTTTCAAAGATATAAAGCAAAAACTGCATTTTACCACTATGTTCTAATTTTAGCCATGTCGGCCATTTTGTTTGGTAGGCTGGGTCATCGGACACATTTTTTAAACTATAAACCACAATGATAATTGTGGCCAAGTTTGGTTAAATTTGGCAAAGTAGTTTTGGAGAAGAAGATTTTTAGAAAAGTTACAAAAAATGACGAAAAGTTGTTAAAAATTGACTATAAAGGGCAATAACTCCTTAAGGGGTCAACTGACAATTTTGGTCATGTTGACTTATTTGTAGGTCTTACTTTGCTGAACATTATTGCTTTTACAGTTTATCTCTATCCATAATAGTATTCAAGATAATAACCAAAAACTGCAAAATTTCCTTAAAATAACCATTTCACAGGCAGCAACCCAACAACAGGTTGTCCTATTCGTCTGAAAATTTCAGGGCAGATAGATCTTCACCTGATCAACCATTTTACCCCATGTCAGATTTGCTCTAAATGCTTTGGTTTTTGAGTTATAAGCCAAAAACTGCATTTTACCCCTATGTTCTATTTTTAGCCATGGCGGCCATCTTGGTTGGTTTGACGGGTCACGCCACACATTTTTTAAACTAGATACCCCAAGGATGATTGTGGCCAAGTTTGGTAGAATTTGGCCCAGTAGTTTCAGAGGAGAAGATTTTTGTAAAAGTTTACAGACGACGGACGACGGACGCAGGACGACGGACGACGGACGCCAAGTGATGAGAAAAGCTCACTTGACCTTTCAGGTCAGGTGAGCTAACAAAACGTGATTATTGTCATTTTCATATTGCTTTTTATATATATTATATTGCGGGATATACTAGATTCTTGTTGGAGTATTACTTTGGTCTTTAAAAAAAAGACGGCATACAGGAGCAATAGTTTGACCCCTGACATTTTGTGTCATCCTTGACATAGTTTTTGTGTCATAACTATCTCATAAAAGACATATTTGACAAGACAAAATTCAAGCAACGAAAAATGTGGCCTGATTATATATATATTTTTTAAATATAAATACGTCCATGCCATGATACCCTAACGAAACACATGTCGAAGGAAGACCATCCCTATTTACTGCAGTAACTAAAAAATTTGAAAGCAAAAATTATAGAAATAAGAGCATAAAAAGGATATAAATACAACATACAAAACTTTAATATGCATCAGTTCCCAAAAGTTTGAAAATCGAAAAATATTTGAAAGCATGGAAGGATAAAAAGTAAAAAATAACAGCTCGTAAGGTCAAACGTTACAGGCGGTAATTTCAACTCTACTGTAAGTGCAACTTCATTACAAAACTTTGAAATAAAAATTCACAAGGAAAAACACAATATTTAACCATATTCCATACAGTGCGGTACAAGAGTTAAACACAGATCTTTGTTTTGGAGTATAAAAGCAATACCTACATTGTTTATACTATTAGTCAATAGGAACATTTCTGTGTTCAAATTGTATCAAGTAGGGTTTAAGCACTAAACTATTTTTCTATCTTTTTCACGAAATTCTGATCTTGTCATTTGGCACGTGGCGGAACCGTCCTTAAATTTCAAAAAGGTTATCGGCCATAACAAATGATTAATTTGGTTGTTAAAACATATCGGTGATAAAAGCTACTATGATAAGAAACCGTATTGCTTGAGAGAAGACAAGTACGTGATAGAAACGCAAAAAGAAGAAAACAATATCAAGTTTTTATACGTTGAAACCTGCAACTATTTCGCTATTTACAAGAAATATCACATTTTTCATATCAGCCCTATAAATAAGTGTCTACTACTGAATCTTTTTACCACAAATACTGTTTTGAAGAACACGAAAAACTATTATTTACCGAAGTCTTGATGATCAGGTTAAGAGATATGTTCTATGATATTCTATTTTGCTATCATAGTGATTATAACTAGTTGGTGAAAATTGTCAGTCTAGTTTGATGTTTTATACCTCACATAAACCATGAGTATTCATTTTCACTTATAAAATAAACGTTGAAGCTTACGAAAATACAGCAGTAGTCATCTGTAATATACCAGTTTATATCTTTTTCCTTATAAGCAGGTTTTTTTCGGACGTTTGTTTCAACGAATTTTAAAATCTCTTTGTTTGAAATGGTTACTTATATATCTAAAATATTATATGCATGTCACATTAAATTATCCCTACATTTATGGCAAGCGATTTTGTTTGCGATTGTGTTTATAGGAAAAGCGTCCATAAAGCAATGAACTAAAACATTTTTCATCAGTTTTTGCGTTTCTGTTCAGACCTATACCATTTTCTTGCGACGAGCTTAGTCCTGACTAATGCAATCGAAATGAATGAATTTAAAAAAATTATTATGCTAGAAAATCATATATAAGGAAATAGCTCAGCAACTGTTGAAAGGCAAGATTTACGTCAAATTTTCTGACGTATAGGTCTTAAAAAATGTCTAAAATTATATCTGACTCTTGCGCCGATCCCCACTTAGCCAACTTGATTTTCCTATGCCGTGATGAATACTGGGTCATTGCTTCAGTGGACACTGGCCTTTGGGACTCGAAATGCCAATTTCAAAATTACAATCAATACTTATTGATATAGGTTATCAGGTTTAATGAAAGATAACTGCTCCTTCTAATTAAAGATTTTATTGAGATACTTGGTGGGTCGACAGTTTACGGCAGCAGCAGATACTATAGCCTGGCATCCAGATCCTGTCTCTAATAAACTTTGGTCGAACAGAGAGCCATAGTCCAAAGCTTAAGATATTATAACAAATTCACAGACTGTTAATATGAGTTCTCTTGTGGATAGGATAGATTTTTTTCAGTAATTTTAATATAAGACTCGTAAACTTTTATGGTACCCCATTAATAAAGGAATTCGTTTTGTTGTGTAATACAGATGGAAAATTATCACTAGGAATGATCAATTAGTTTCGTATCCTTGTCATCGCTTCATCTTGTCTACGTTAAAGCTTATCAGTACATCGGTGGTAAGGTGACCTGGCGATAGCATGCAATAATTTGCCTCAGAAGATGTCTTTAATTGTGTTTTTTTATTTTCGTCTTCTACTTAATACAAGGTTTCAAAAATGTCTTTAAAAACTCCTGGATGATTCGCAGCGTGTTTCATTAGTTTCTCTACGTTATAAAAATGATAAAATCAACGTTATCAAAATGTTTTGTCGTTTGAAGAAATTCGAATAGAGCACGTGCGCTTTTAACATATCGTCTGTACGTTTCATTTGGATGAAATGTTATTGGAATTTCAAAGTGCCCATAATTATTTGTTTTCAGTTTGCAGCTGCAGGGCTTGGATATTTTAGCATATATTCTTTTCGGTATCTTTATCAAGATATAGCATAATAAACTTTTAAAAAGGTACATTTCGTTTGATGATCACAGAAAAACTTAATAAATCAATATAGTACATCTTTAGAGAGCTATTTTCAAGAATAAATTTCCTAATTATATAGGGAAATTCATTAAAGTTTTTAATTGAACAATTTTTCACGTGTGCAAACATTAAAGTTTGTTTTAAACATTTGAAGATAATGGTAACTGCTTCCTAACAAGTTAATGCAGCAGTTTTATTACTTCTCCCAATTGAACGACAATAAAAATGAAATCATTTAGTTCAAAGAAAATATCTATAATACTAAAATTACGAGGTCCAATTTGTTAGCCGTCATCACGTAAAAGCGACGAATCACAGAATTCAACTTTATATATAACTAATATAGTACAAAGGTGTAGATTAAAAATTACACCACTCCAGGCCCTATTGTTTTCCACGTAATTAATATTGCCAATAATTAAGAAGTTCCGGGTCGAGTCCGCTACCGATACCAATAGTATATTCACGTGTTACCTATTACCTTATCTGTACGTTCCGCATCTGACAGGCGCACCACTAAACGTTGTATTTAGGACAAATATGCTATATACACGGGTCATAACCACAGGGTTGACACTACTAAATTGTCAAATTGTTACCTATTGTAGTATTTTAATCAGTAAGACTTTCTAAGATAACAATACAAATACTAAAAATCTGGACTAAAAATAAGGCGTATAGGTACAGTTTTCAATTTGTTAGTGGGCACTATGACGTAAAACAGCAAAGCAAAGAATTCAACTTTATTTATAACTTATATAGGACAATGCTGTTGATTAAAAAATACTCCATTCCAGGACCTTTTGTTTTCCAAATAATTAATATTACCAATAACTGATAAGTTCCAGTTCAACGGGTTCAAACAGAAAGACTTGAAAGCAGAGAAAAACTGTGTATCTAATAATCGACATGACTTTATCAGATGACAATACTAATACTAAAATAAGGCTTGCGCATAGTTATATACTTTAATTCAGTCACGGACCCGTGATATCACGGGTTTGTTCTAGTAAAATGTATTTATATAATATAGTTCTTACACTTGTTTTACGGATAATGACAGCATTTTAATCTTATATACTAATAAGTCATAGATACTGCATTTTAAATATTGTGAGTGGTACAGATGAGACGCTCGAATATGTCTCGTTTTTTTTTTACACATTTAGGGGTTATTGCCTGCTTAATCCTATCACAAATAGACCAAGTTGTCACCATTTGAAAACAGTCTATTTATAATTCTGTGGCATCTTTTTTTTTTTATTTATTATAATAAGTATTTTAACACTCAAGACTCCTAAGTTTTGGAAAATACGGCCATAGTATTGTCTGTCTAATGTTTGAATATACATTTTAACAGTGGTATGTATAGAAAAGGGGTTTATCATGAAACCGTCGAAGTTGTGTATTTATGATTTTTATTTTAAGTCTATTACGATTGCTCTATAGTTTGATTTGTTTTGATGTGCAGTTTTCATTTTCCGCGCTGAATGTGTTTTTATCTCTTCATCTGCATGCATATCATCATTCATAAGAATATTCCGTTATCCAATTATTAATTATTGCGGCTAATTTGCATGAAATACAGTTTACGTAACCTATAAATATGCACATGATTTTTACTGTCCAGTCATCTTCTTTTACTTTTCTTCAACAGCAAAACCTGTACAATTGACTTAATAATATATGGTTTTGCTAATTGTGTTATTTGTTTTACTCGTGGGAATTCATATGGTAAAATGTATCAAAGTATACACAATTTGTTACAATAAGTTAATTAACTGGCTTTATTTTTATAATTATACCATTTCAGTTACCAGTTTATTTATTAAAGTAATTTTCATCATCATTTTTAACGTTTAAAAAAAATTCTGTTATTTCTTCGTTTTGTAATTTTGTTTTGGAACGCCTTACTTCAGCTAAAGACTTATTGAAAACTCATTAGAGTTCGTATTGGGAGTGATCATATTGCCTAAATCAACAAACTCGTGTCAAAGTGTTTATTTTGGATTGTTATATTGGTATATAAGAAAAGTATTTGGTGATAGCTTATTTACTTTTTTATCACCAATTTCCTCTTATTAGCCCCTCATTAATAACGAGAGACGGCTGACAAACATTCAGTTACTTCTTATTAAAACTTCTTCTTTCGCCAGAAATCCAGATGTTTCGGATCCCCTTATCAAATTAAGATGATTCCTCGTTTTCAAAATAATAAAAAAGAAATATATTTTATATTTAGCAATTGTCAGGTTTTGATTTGGATGAATTCTGACGAGATTTTATCAACATGAAAGAATACACGCGGTGCTTATTACATACAAGTGAAAAATTAATATGCAAACGTAGTAAGCTACTTTACAAAGAATTCTTGTTTTATTTTCTATACAATTTTTGAGATTTAAGATATATGAAGTATTGAAATTCCTTGCAGCATTTGGTTGCTGTTCGGGTTAAACTTGGAACTGACGCAAGCTCGATATATAAGTTAATTTGGACGTAAGCGAGTTTAGTTGTTCCGTATCTTAGACTGTCTGTTTAATGGTCAATTCTAATAACACTGCACTTCATCGAAGTAGTTGACTCTTTTCGGACATTGGACAAAAATGTGCAGCAGTTCAATAGAAATGATGTGTTGTATACATGGTTTTGCAAATGCCCTTTAGACTAACTTTGGTGTTTCATTAAACAATTATTGTAAACAAATGTTTATCGAGTGTCTGAACTTGTCAAATATATGTCATAATTTGTACCCAACTGATACTTTTGCTGGGTAACCCAAATAACAATGAAACTTTGACCATCAGGTGACTAGTTAAAGGTTACTTGTTATAAATTAATAAATCGTCGTTGTTTAGTTCAAACTTAAACAAATAGACACTTGGAGTCAAAAAGACAATTAAGTTGTAAAACAAGGCTGTAATAGCCATAATTGGCCTGGCTAATGTTATTAAAGATAACTGAAGCTTTACCCACAGCATTGTTTAAACCGAAATATGCTAAAGTATGAAATATGATCGATTAAGTAACTAGAGGCTCCAAGGAGCCTGTGTCGCTCATATGATATTTTTATTTATAATAGATGCATGAAATAATGCAACCGCTATATATATATGCTTTTGCTCTAGTTTCAGAGAAAAAAGTGAAAATTAAACTTCATTTTCCCCCTATGTTCTATCTTAAACCATGTCGGCCATATTGGTTGGCAGGCAATGTCATCGGACACATTTTTAAAAACTAAATACTCCTATGCTTATTTGTGACCAAGTTTATTTTAATTTTTCTCAGTTGTTTCAGGAGAAGACTTTTGTAAAAGATTACAAAAATTTACGAAACATTGTAAAATTTGACTTTAAAGGGTAATAACTCCTTATGAGGTCAATTAACCAATTTGATCATGGTGACTTATTTGTAGATTTTACTTTGCTGAACATAATTGCTGTTTATATTTTATCTTTATTTATAAAAAAAATACAAAATAATAAGCAAACACAATAAAATTTCCTTAAAATTACTAATTGAGGGGCAGCAACCTAACAACAGTTTGTCTGATTCGTCTGAAAATTTTAGGACAAATATATCTTTGCCTGATGTACATTTTTAACTATGTCAAATTTGCACTAAATGCTTTAGTCTCAGAGATATAAGCCGAAAAACTGCATGTTACACCTATGTTCTATTTTTAGCTATGTTGGCCATGTTGGTTGGCTAATGGGTTCATCGGACACATTTTAACACTAGATACCCTAAAAATGATTTTAACCAAGTATGGCTTAATGTGTCTCAGTAGTTTCAGAGGAGAAGATATATGTACAAAAATTTACAAAAAAATGGTAAAAACTTACTATAAAGGACAAAACCTCCTTAAGGGGTCAACTGTCTATTTTGGTCATGTTGACTTATTTTTAGAAATTACTTTGCTGAACATTATTGCTGTGTACAGTTGATCTCTATCTATAATAATATTCAAGATAATGAACAATAACTGCTAAATATCGCTAAAATAACAAATTCAAGGGCAGCAACCCAACAATGGGTTGTCCTATTCGTCTGCAAATTTCAGGACAGATAGATCCTGACCTGATAAACAATTTTAATTCTGTAAGATTTGCTCTAAATGCTTTGGTTTCAGAGATATAATGCAAAATCTACATTTTACACCTATGTTCTATTTTTAGACATGGCGGCCATCTTGGTTGGTTGGCCGGGTCATCGAACTAAATTCCCCAACGATGGTTGTGGCCAAGTTTGGATAAATTTGGCCTAGTGGTTTCAAAGGAGAAATTTGTAAAAGATAGCAGACGACGACGACGACGGACGACAGACGCCAAGTGATGAGCAAAGCTCACTTGGCCCTTTGTCCCATGTGATCTAAAAATGTAACACTCCTTATCTGGAAATTTTATATTTTGAATAGTACTGTAGGACGGGTTCTATATAATGCACCCGTTAATCGTGTTAGATAAACTCAAATTAAACATCAGAAAAGGATGGATTCAAAGTGGAGGTGTACAGGAAACAAAAACAGCTTTGCCTAAAATATTAAAATATATAGCGAATTAAGTATTTGCGATTTTATAATGTGGTCGCTGGTGGGATATTCAATGCAAACCGTCAGTATAACGTTTAACCATACAGAAACGTTGAATTGTTAAGCATTGCAAAATGGGGATGATTTTGATAGCATTTACCATTTTTTAAAGTATAAGAATATGATCCTATATAAAATTATACGACCCTACTTTAATCAAGCAAGATAAAATTTTAAATGTTGTTACCTCCATAGTCTCATTGAAGACAGTGAAGAAATCAAGCCTAAAAAAAGTTATTAACTTAATAACTACATAAAACCACATTTTTTCGTCTGTTCAAATTCGTGTCGAACTAAACTATATGCACTAAAAATTAAATGTCGCCCAATTCCAAAAGAGAAATATTACAATTGCGAACTTTATTGAAGAAACGAAATATAAAAATATTATATCTAAAATACAATTTAACAATCTGAACCTATTAGGTACAACGACTAAATATTACACAAAATATCAAAACATAAATACAGCTATACATAATAATATCAGTATTCGAGTATTAAAATATAGGCACAAGTTCATACACGAGTCCATTTAAAGCACTTGTGGTTGTCATATTTCAGATAGTGTCAATGTAAAGCACTTGTGGTTGTCATATTTCAGATAGTGTCCATGTAAAGCACTTGTGGTTGTCATATTTCAGATATATGCTGCCTTCTTTAGCGAAAAATATGTATTGTAGTGTCCCTTTAACCGTCACCGCACTATCGTCCGAAAACAGGTTATGCGTCAATTCGTGTTTCCTTTTATCCATATTTGCATAGTTTTAGTCCAATCAACAACGTGTACCATTTACAATGGCCGGTCAGCAGACGACATAGTGTTTAAGTTCATAGATGATGCTGCGTTTGGGCTGATACTTTCTACTATTAATGACAGACAGTCCAGACTTGACACGCTGCTGGAGTGTTGTTGTTGCTGTTGTTGGTCATATGCTGTAAAAATAAACACGTTCGTGAATAACAATAATTCAATATAAGAAGATGTGGTATGAGTGCCAATGAGACTCCATCTAAGTCACAATTTGTAAAAGTATACCATTGTAGATCAAAATACGGTCTTTCAACATGGAACATTGGTTCACACCGAACAGCAAGCTATATAAGTTGTTTTTTGTTTGTTTTTGGTAAAAATATCAAAAGAATTATTTTCAGAAGCCAAAACGTAATCAGGTTAATAAATGAAATTAAGACAACGTAGTATACCGCTGTTCAAATCATAAATCGATTGAGAGAAAACAAAACACGATTACAAACTAAAACCGAGTGAAACACATTAACTATATATAGAGGAAAACCACGAAACAACAGAACACTGAAGTCAACATGGTCGTGTATACATGTACATGTAACTATAAGTTATATATTTGATGTAAAACCATTTTGCTTTGTTTTGGTAAACATAACAAAGAATTATTTTAGAAACAAAAACAAAATCTTGTTATAGGATAAGGTATTGAATTTGATAATTGACTCCCTATGAAAAGAAAATATGAAACTTTAAAAAGTCAGGCGTATCATTTCAGTAGTAATACAGGCAATATAATTAGACCCCCTAATGATTTCACTGTTTGATCATAATGTTTTGCACTCAAATTGTGAACCAGGTGTGAAGAAAGTGATCAGAGTAAATCCCATAATACATCTGGACTACCTCCCAGCATCCTTCTTGCACGTGGTTAATTTACAAATATGAAAATATTTTTAATTATTGATAAGATCGTTGTATCTGTAACTGGCACTGAATGCCCGATGATATTACATGATGAAACTAGTTACTTTTAGTGCAAAGAATCACCAAGACGAGGCTAATTTGCTTTTAATTAATTCTAGCACTTTTGGTTTTAAAAAAAATGGGTGCTACAAAGTTAAATTTTGATTAGTTTTTTACGGGCTTCAAAACATTAGATTAAACAAAACGGTCAATAAATAGTCACCAATAAGTTTAGATTTGTTCTTGACATGGATTCGTTGAAAGTTGATTAATACAATAATAAATAAAATTCGTTTTTGTTTCTTTTTAACGTTGTTTAACATAAAAAAAAATCAATTTGAATTCTTTGAGGATAGAAAAAAAAAAAAGATTTATACATGGGTTTTTTTTTAAGCAAGCATTTTGCATGATTTCAACTTTGAATGTTTTTGATAAAAAGCTTGTTGTCTTTAAATTATAGTTGATCAGATGCGGCTTTGGTGACTTGTTAATATTGTGGTACGCGAGTCTGAAACTGTATCATTTTACTTTATACTTTCATTATGTTAGGTTTAGAGCTTTCAGTTCCATAAACAAGCCTTTTCTCATTATTTACATCTGAAACAACCAGATGTTCCTGCAATGTCATTTTATTTAAAGTGCATAATTAAACAGCATATTACGTCTTAAATCCTTATCAGACCAAATATTTCATCTTTTATATACTTTTAATAAGATCCACATAACATTCATCTTTTCATCATTTTATGCAAGATTAAATGTAAAGATAATAACATTTAAAAAATATGTTATGTTCAAAACACGTTTTCTATTCTATTTCTCTTTTTTTTGTTGCTTCTTATACGTTTTTAAGAGTTGGCGTTAACTTGTTGTATTCACTGCACTGTCTAGTAATGTAGAACAAGTGATAATTTGAAAATTGTAAAACTAACAAGAAAAGCAGCCAAAACAAATTATCACTATGAACTATTCATATTATTTTACAGTTCCCGTTGACAACTTAAGCTGAATCTGTTATTCTTTGACAAACAATTTGTCATACTGTTGCAAAAGGAAAAAAAGCATATAAGTTTTCTGACATTTTACATTTCTCTTAAACGACAAACTGGGGTTAAATTGTTCTGTTGAATTATTGAATGTGTTCTGAATGTATTTGTAAATATACTTATCTAAAAAATGTGCAAGTCCTATCTCAAATTCCCCAATTTGACGGTTAAAACCACAGTATGATGTATCGTTCCCCATACCAAGCATGGCGAACTATTCATCATGTTCGCACGTATTACTTCAAGATTTCTCTTTATTTTGAAAGAAGCCATAAAGAAAACTGGAAAATTAATTCAAATGTTGATATTTAGCGAAAGAATATTCACTAAAATGTTTTGCAATAAATAACACGTAGAGACCCTCCCTTGCCTATAAACTGCTGAGGTATCAATAACAGAATTTCTCTACAAGTACAACCTTATGTGATTTGAAATATGTCTAGCTTGCATTATAGTTATTGTCAACTGTGAACTGTTATATATATATATATAGATGTAAAAGAAGTTGCATGGATTCTCTAAATATACTACGGGCACCTGTCGCTAAAAAAAAGCTATATACCCTTACATACACGTTTATATGATATTTCATATTTGTCTGTGACTATAAAGATGAAAAAACAAATTACTTTCATGACTAGTTTGGTCTGTACGATGTATGGAAGAATTATAAAGATTGACCAATACTAAAAACAATGAAAACTGAAATTAAGAATTACCTCTGTTTTGTCCAAAGTTGTTCTGTGATTCTCCCATCTGATGGAATTTGTCCTGATAATAATGTGGACTGTTTACTGTCTGGAAAAAATAAAGGCTACGCTTATAAGATTACCTAAGTTCGGATTTGTGAGGTGATAATTTACACAATATTTTTTTTAAACAGGTGAATATGTGACCCCAACATGATCAAAAGGTACACGATCTTGAAATTCAAAGAAAATAACCAAATCTCAACATGTACTTAATTTCAAAAGACAGAAATGTGCCAATTATATTGGTAAAATAATTTATCTTTTTTCTTGTTAAAATAAATACCAGTGAAATGTGTGTCTGTTTTATTTTTTAGTGGTTTTATCGAACCTTTTTTTAATAGACTATAACCATGACCATCTTCTCGACAATACAAAAAAATCTATTGTTTTTTAACGCCTGCATGCTTATTCTAATGTGAGTATAGTCTTTGATACTATGGAGTTTAAGATTCTTGGATTACATGAAAAGGAGCAAGTATGAATAATAACCTGCACCAAACATGCATTTAATTCGAACAACTAAACAAATGTGAAAGAGGTCTAGTGAGGAAAAAGGACATGCATGTAGTGGGTTGATTTTTTTTTCATTAATTCAAAAAGTCCACCCGCTACATGTCAACATATATACCATCTACAATGACCGGGTCAAAGTTATATATACAATTGATATCATGCACAAATATCATGTAAATATAAACATATTTCTAGAGAATTTACCGATATGTTTGATTTCCGTTCGTTTCTCTAAAATTTGTCTTATCGTTCACTTTTAATGAAAATCTTACTTCATGTACATGAGAAGATAACCAAAAATTGTGAATTATTTTTTGAGCATATTTTATTTTTTTTAAATTATGGAAATATTCAATTCATATTGCAAAAAAATAAAAGTTAAGATAATATCAACTATTTTGACAACTTGGATCAAATTTAAATTTAATGTTACCATTTATAACAATCAACTTATGACAGTTAACATATTCCATGCACAGGTACGAAATTGATTAATTATTATAGTTTATACAATTTATTTTACATTGAAGATGTTATCATTGATGGACTGGACGACGCTTCTATATGTTTATTTTTAGCATGAAAATGTGCAACTAGTGCAATATTTTGTGAATTAGCTTTTTACATACAGTGGAAATGCGATGTTTTTAGAGTCATGAAGCCTTGTTATAGAAAACAATAACTTAATTATATGTTTGAGCAGTAACAAATCTAACAAGAACATGGTATGTTCTAACAAAAATATTTATACTGGACACTATGTCCGCACTACCACATCGAACCTTCGCAATGAAGATTGAAATCTTTGAGAAAATCCGAGTTTGGCATATATTTTTAGATCATATGTTTAATATCCTCACAAATGATTAGACTATAACTTCAACGTACATGGAAGCTACATGTATACTAGTCAACAAAAGAAACGATACAAGACTTTTTTTCAAATTTAAGATAAAGTTTTCCGTTTATAGGACCAATATAGAAGGTAGTATTATACATAATCATTATGGAAATATAAATCCGTTTAAAAAAATATTCTTTTGCTTTCGTGATGTTTTTTGACGATTTTTTTTGTTTTTTACAAAATTTACATAAAACGACCATTTGAAAAACAGAAGTTTCAACTAATGATGCCAACCTCTCATTTAAAGGTAAAGACAATGTTTGCAATTAATTTGTTTTTAAAAATCATACAGTTTCTTCGTTTATTTGTTTACCAAAGTTCGGCCCCACGAGAAATCGTTAAAATGTATACATTATCAACTGATTTACCATAGACAGTATGTGTAAAGTGATATTCAAAAAGCGGTCACAATCTTAAAACTAATCCGAAATGTTCCAAATTTACTGTGTGTTGTTTTCATATCCAAAGCATTGATTTGAGACAAAATTAAACAAAATATTTTGCATTTTTTGAAATTTCAAAAAAACACTTTTTTTCCCAAGAATTGGAAAAAAACAATATTTCAACCCATTAGTTACAACATGAAACACAACTTGATTAGCATATTGAATATTTTTAAACAAAGTTGAAATTTTGTCTAGTACTTAGAAAATTTCGTGTCGATTTTTTATTCAACTTTCCGCAAAACTTATTTGCACCCTATAGTCGTTTACAGGGAATTTAGATACTTTCCGACAAGTTTTGATTTTCATTATCACATGTGCATACATTGCAAATGAAAGCTTTTTAAAATAGTGTATTTCATTTTGTTTTATATTTAATACTTTTTGATAAATTTTATTTCAAAGTCGTGTATCGTTTCTTTTGTTGACTAGTATATATTAAACAAAATATTAACATATATATATATACTCAAATCAAAATTTTAACCAAGGTGAAAAGTCTCATTTGGCATAGATTTTTAAAAGCTAAGTTATAAACATGTACATTAAATTTCGGGTTAATTAGCATTTCAACTTCATTGTAATCTTAAGATCGCAATATTTGAATTTTGGACCTTTAAGAAATTTCTTTTCTATTTATCAACTTAAAATCGTTCCAGTCCCTGTGATGTCCGCGCTTTTCGTGTCAGACTTGCATATATTATATTGTCCTCTCTGATAAGTCATACAACCTTCTACATGTTTTACAATAGATTTTATTTCTCACTAAGCATGCTCAGGTAACAGGGCAATCTCAAGTAATTTTATGACTTTTTTCAAACATTTAGAGCTGGTACAACTTCATTAGAACATCGACAAAATAATTCAAGTATTCAGAAATAGAGAATGTAGTACAAATGTATTCGACAAACATATGCATATCGCAAAAAGTATTGCACAATTAAACTTTAATAAGCTTTTATCAAAACCTTGTTCTAAGAAATTTCTTTTTTAAGATACGACACTGTTACTACAAGTTCTGTTTTATTTATATAAAATTGAAAGAGTATCGCCCAATTCGTTTATACTAACTAAATCATTTAAAGTGTATCTAAAATATCTTGAAACGAACAAAAAAACAATTTTGAACCGTTTAGACTTCATGCTTTTTTTCTCTAATCTTATCTAAAAAACAATTAAAAAAAATTGTTGACCACTATTTATATAAACTTAACATGAATAAAACGGAATTTTAGGTAGAAACTACATAACGTTTTTATGAGCTTTTATGATTTGTCCATGGAAACTTGTAAATTGTTCCTCCGGAACTTTATGTGATTTGGATCGATGTTTCAGTATGTTATGAATAAAAATAAGAGTCAAATGAAATTGAATTTGGCTGCAAATATGAAAAAGAAATGGTATGAATGCGAATGAGACAACTCTCCACAAGAGACCAAAATGACACAGAAATTAACAACAAATCATCGTAAACGGCCTTCAACAATGGGCAAAGCCCATACCGCATAGTCAGCATATACCAATTTAAAAGAATTCATCAGACATAATTTCGAGAAATAATCATTAGGCAGTGCAGTTGAAAGTAAAACTTGCAGAAGATTTTTGCTAAACTGACGCGTATTTGATACATTAGAATTTCTTTTTTACGGCTTTTTTATTTGCCTATATATAAATATACATCTTGTAATATTTTAAATTTGCTGAACCATTTTCGTTATTCATAAAATAAACATTATGATTTTTGTATGAATTTTATAACTTGTAATACAAAATATAAATATATTATAGATGTTGAAATAGACATCCAGAAATTATATAAAGAATTTGATGAAAATAAATATGACTACTAACTTTTAACTCAACATATCAATTTAACTGTTGTCATGTTTTATAAAAGTTTAAATAATTTACATGGACATATCGAAACAATGTTTAAAAAGAGGAAAACAATTGTAAGTTTAATGATATCATAATCATGCATTTCTGGTTTAGTTTCATGATTTCGCGGTCTTTGAAATAGTCAGGGTACATAGTGAGGTTATCATTTGGACTAGAGTGTAAAATCACGAAAAGGTATGTCTTGACGAAACCTTTTCCTCCGATCTGATATACAACGCCTTCACTTTTTTTTTCAAATCAAAGAGTTTAAGAAATTTTTTTAACTGATATGATTTTTGACCAAACGTTAGTCATGTACAAAAAATTTACTTCGTTCCTTCATATGTGACAAATATTATGGGCGTGTTTTGTAGGGAGAGTTTGGATATACATGTAAATATAGGTTTCCACTCAAATTTAAGAACTTTCCATTATGAAAAAAGATACGAATTTGGTTTTTAATTTGGCAATACTTATATATTTTTCAAATGAGATAAATGAAGCATATGATATGGACTAACTAAATAATTCAAAATTGTTTTCCTGCTCATCACAAATGAATATGTTTATCATGAATTCTGAATAAAGTGCAATCGTTATTTGTACATGCATATCCATAATACTTAATGTGTGTGCACTCCCTTGCACAAGATAAATTTTACCAAATATATTTAAGGGAAGGTCTTGATTTGTGTAACCCATAATGCTTCCGTATTCTCTCTCTCTCTCTCTCTTCGGCTATTTTTTCATTAATTTCAAATTTCAGTACTATTCTTCTATTTTCTCAAATTTTTACAAGACATGCAGTATTCTTCTACATAATAGTTTTTTATAAGTGTTTTACATGTATTTTAATGTTTATGCTATTAGTCATATTGTTATTGCTAATTGTAGCAAAATGCTGTATATTTTCAGTTTGGTTTTATCGTTTTCTCTCTTTTTTGTGCAGGAGTTGTTTTTTTTCTATATATTATTTTTTTTCTCACATGCTGCATACCTTTCAAGATAGGAAAACATGTTCTTGTCGAGAAGATTACATAAAATAAGTACTTTTAAAAGTTCTAGAAAGTAATGTGTAAATGATGATATGTAGGTTAAGTGTACTGTAAACAATAATGAACAAATAACTTTATTTTAAGATAAAGGTTGAGAGTTATAATAATGCAAATTCATATTTAATTGTGTGAAAATGATATAATTTTGTCAGAACAAAGTGCCTTATCTTATGGTCGTACCTGCCTCTAGGAAATATCTGTAGAAGATTTGATGAATTCAACAGCATAGTTGTTATGTGAAAAAGATGTGTTAAATTTACAAACATTCCCATGAATGTATTTGTGAGAACACGGTTCTCTTTTACATCACACGAGCTTATCCTATAATTATAGAGGACTGCAAACACTTTGAAAATTAATAGAAAAATCTGACAGTAATGCATTCAATTAATATAACATAAGAGTAGAAATATTTATGATGATTTTAAGAGAATCAAAGAGAGCAAATATATTCTTGATTGGTTTTGATTCCGTATCAAAATTGTTTCGCCGTTGGGTCGGTTCATGGTTAGATTGCAATGTTAAAGAAGCCAGTATATAATTGATATGGGAAAGTTATTTTTTTTGTTATGATTCCCGTTTGAATCGTCAATAGTTGAAAAGGCTTCTTTTGTAAATCTCAATATAGATTTTAAAACGACCAACTGATTGTTTGAAAGGTTAAGACCAGTAGCAAACATTTCATACATATTCAGGATCGGAGCATGAAAATTGTTCGATTGTGGTTATAAGGAGTATCAAACATTTGGGAAGCAAACCATTTAGTCTATAAGTCGGATTCTAGAACAAAAATACGAATGTGATAGGGTCATACACATCTCTAAAAGTGTCTTTTTTTGACTCGTGTATTCAGAGAAACTAAGATCCCAAATAAAATCGGTATACTTGTGTGCTGAGACACGAAACCTTTCTACGCAATGGTGTAAATACATAAGGAAACTTCCAAGCATTCAAATTTTATAAACATGTACCCACATTGTTAGATCTATTCAAAATAGTTTATATTGTAGGTCTATTTATTAAGATATACGAATTTTGCCTTGTAATATCTTAAAATCAAAATGATTGATATTAATTATTTCATTTTAACTACAAAGAAAAATCTATAAAGATCCCTAATGTGTTCATTTTCTAAAAACACGTGTACTTTTTTGTCAATTAATGTTTGTAACGAGCAACAAATTGTACGATTTCTAAAGAAGTTCGCCGTCTATAAAATATTCCAGTACAGATTCACAGCAAGAGACAATAAAATTACGTTTTTAATAGATTTTACAGAAAAATATTATTATAAAGATATGAAAGCCTTTTGACAGCATGATATAATGTAAGAAACAGATCTCATTAAAAGCATTACCATCAACGATTAGGAGTTTTTTCATAGCTCTTGACCATAACTTTGTAAGATTAGACCTCAATACTTCCATCAAAGAGGCCTCCTGGTGCCTGTTTGATATTGACCCCTAGAGAGAAACATGACCCATATATTCTAGCTCATAATATGTCTCGGTAAATATCGAAAAAGCACATGGTGAAGATAAGGTTGCGCCACACGAAAAAGATACAATTTGAAGATTATCACTGATAATATCTGATAGACTGATAGCAAGAACACACTTCCTTAGTCGAATTCGATGATTTAAAGTAAGATTTATGTGTTTGACACGTCGACTAAGTGTTGAAATCTTGAAAAGTTAGATTAAACGTATAGTAACTTATCATTAAAAATAAGTAGCAATTTCTTTGTCATCGTATGTCACTTTTTCCACGTGTTATTCGAATAGAAAAAAAAAGATAAAAGACAAAATTCTCTACACCAACTCCAAATACCTGTAGACTTTACGTATATTACTTCCAGAATAAATGACATAAAGCATTAGTTTACCAGATTTTAGTCTGTTATTTAGTGAGATTGGGTATGTACATAGTGATGGCAATATTGAACCCCTTTTTTACGCATTTTAAAGTTTCCATGCACTTCGATTTTCATAGAGATATTCATGTTTTTATATTGCAATCACATTCCTTAAAAAGTTCTTAGACATTAATAGTTGTAAATAGGATGCATAAATAATTAACTAGACATGTAATTCGGACAATTTGATGATATCAAATGGTACTTTGAAATATAACTTTTTAAGTATAGCACGACCAGAAACAAGAACTTCGAATTTTCCTTTCGGTAAAATTAAGATATTCTAAATCAAATTGTTTATTTTCCTCTCCTTCTCATGTAATTATTATATGTATGCGGTTTTTTTTTCTCGAGAAAGAAAGGACTTTTCCATCAATTATTACATAGAAAGGTGAAATGGTTTCATATCTTGCCGTGCAATCCCAACCCAAGCTCATGATTCTAAGCATCATCAAATAGAGAAGTGATAGTTGAAATACATAAACCATAACAATATTTGATCGAATTTGTATGAAAAAGAAAATAACACGTTAATATAAACACATTTGGTGCATCCGAAGCCCTTTTCTGGGTTATGTTTTACCAGGAAATTTTTGAAAGTCAATAGTGTTTATCAATCTATTAGAAATTGAGAAGCTATATGACCTAAAGGGACACTAAAAGAATACTTGTCAAATCCGTCTACGGTCAACCGTATTTGTAATATTTGTAACAATGGTTACATCAAGGCATGTGAATATATCCATGTCGAATAACATGTCTTGGTTGGGTTTATTTATTTTACACTACAATTAACTCTTCCAACCTTTTTGTATATGAATCTTCGAATATATTAATTAGTTTTGTTTATATCAAAAGAAATTAAATGCTGTGCATCCAATTTTAATTTTTTTTAAAGTTTTGTTTACTGAGTTATTTATATACTTGTTATTATCTTTATTTTATATTATCTTCAGTAAAGTATAGCAATGTTTTCCAATAATATGACAAGCTAATGATTGTAAATAAGCAGCATCTCAATCTATCAACACTTCTGGTCAATATTCCCAATTAAGCAGTTGTAAATTGTCATTTAGTGATGTGAAAGAGGTGCTAAATAGCTCCTGCAATCACCTAAATGTTATACATCTGTCAATATGACTTATAATAATTCACACAATTCGTTTGGAAGTCTTGCTATTCATTAAAAGTTTGTTTCTATTCGCACGTGCAAAGCATACATGTGACTGACTTGTTTTCTTCAAATAAATGCTATTTTATGTTTTTTAATCCTATCTGTCAATTTCACAGTTTTTCAAATTATTTTTCATTTTTTTTTCTTCATGTTGTTTTTGTAAATTATAACTTTTTATTCTAAATCTGTCTGTACATGCATATGGTTTACAATATTTATTTTGTACTGCTATGCTAGTATTTTTTATAACCTGTCGAATAATTATAAATTATGTACGTATTTTATTAATTGTTCCTGAAGGAGTAATTGTAACTAAAGTTAAGGGATTTTCCTCCACTTTTCCAACAATACAGAGGAAAGGTTTACTCATATGTTTATAATTCATCTCTGTTTGTTATTTATAATAAATGTAACAGTAGGACAGAATTTCCTAACAAATTCCATTCGACATTAAACGTACAAACGTGTTTATAACTATTTTATTACATCAAATTATAAACCCAAATAAATCATCTTAATTGAAAACAAATTTTTACGAAATTCGAGGATTTCTTATGTTATAATAATGTGCAAAAACTTTTGAGTTGTGGTAGGTTAGAATTTCAGGATCTTTTCAACGTGAGAAATGTTTATTTACAAACTTAGTTTATTATACCCCAGGGAGGTTGATAACTTGACAGCTCATACTAATCAAAATACTACCAATACATTATTTTTTATGAAAATTTAACACATGTTCATGTAATGTCAACAGGTTAATAAGTTCAGTTTGTTTATTATGATCCCAACAGACTTATTTTTAAAACAATAAATGTACAATCTTTAAAAAATAAACATGGGAATAACAGTAAAATAAGAAACACCATTTTAAATGTACCTTAAAACTGACTATCAAACTTACCTCTTTTATAAATAAAAACTATTGTAAATGGTTTTTTTTTTTTAACTTGATACAAATAATACATTTTCTCTTTTTGACAAATGTTCGAAAATTCATATTTTTGTGTTTGAAGTTCACGTAAAGATATATACAAAAATACATGCATTTCATCTGTACTTACCATATAGTCGGAACCACTGCTTGTTGATCCGTTGTCATTTATATGTTCATCTACATTTCTTCCCATTCTGTTGCCATGTAACATTTCTTCCAAACTTTCTATATAATCGATGGCATTTCGTAAGATCTCTACTTTCGGAAGTCTTTGGTTCGGATTTGGACATGTTCGTCGTTTTAATGTTTCAAAAGCTTCATTCACTTTCCGCAATCTCCGTCTTTCTCTCATTGTAGCTGCTTTTCGACGATCAATTGTTACTGTCTTGCGTTTGCATGCTTTGCAGGCCCACAAAAGACATCTCCTGTTTGGTCCATGAAATCCTGGTGCTAAAACATGTTGAACAGGGTCTTCGCCATCTTCGGAGGTATTTAAATCCATATCATCATCTCCACACAACGACGAAGAATTTGAATTTTCGTTCACAATATTATGATTTTTATCTAGTTCGCTTTCGTTTCTTTCTTCCTTAATCATCATTTTTGGGTCGGATTCCTGTCTTTTTTGTTCCGTTTGTTTTTCTTTTGCAGACGACAGACAGCGCGTGCGATTAACGTGCGAGTTAAAGTAGTTCCTTGAAGTGTTGTTGGCAGTGTTTTGATATGGAGAATAATGATCGGTGTAGGGACGCTCAAATGGACGATTGTGATATGATAAGGAAGCGGAATTGTAGAATTCATGAGTTGAACTACCATGGGAATAAGATAAATCAGTTAAATGTCTAGATTCCGATAAATTAGTGTTACTACCAGCAGACGAGCTTCCAAAGGAGGCAAAATTATTAGGTTCATATCGACAGCTTCTGTACTCTGCCGTCATCATCATCATGAAATGTTTTCTTTTTTCGAAATTAATATGAAAATGTTTATTCAATGCGATAAAATCAAACTTTACCTAAGAATCAAACGGTAGTTTTTGTCTACTTAAACTCGTAGCATTCCATTTTTAAATCATATCGAAGCACGATGACCTCCCGTAGTTACGATGAATGCCTTCACTTTATATCACAAAAAGATAACGACAAAACAAACTAAGAAATTAACTTGTACAAATGTCAACAAATTCTGTTTTAAAAAGATCAAAATCTTAAATCTGTTAGGCGCACTTGGCAAAACTTTCACTGCAATTGATTAAAAGTGGATTTTTTTCAAAAGTACTGCGTGTCAGCTCTTGGCACTCCACTTTTCAATTCTGATTGTCCTATAGAGAAGTTAGATAGTGATTTGCCATATTAATAAGTATTGCAACATGTTATATATGATTGCTATGTTTTCATGAGCTGTTGACAAGAGAAACCTCCCCTCTCATTAGGATGTTAGTCGACCAATCATGTTTCAATATTAGCCAGATGATGAGAATTTCAAAGACACCCACCCCAATATTGGCTTCAAATACTTTCTCACATAAAATGAATTATGAGAAACTTTTAAGGTTAAAGTTGCAGGGTCACCGACTGCAGTCAATTGAAAACACATGTGTTCCCGCCAAATTGAGATCTGAAATGCATTCGGAACTAAATGTAATACACTCTTTTGAAATGTCTTTTGCAAAAAGTAAAAACTTTGGTGATGCAACTTTAATTAGAAAAAATGTAAAATTGTAAATGAAATATGTCATGCTTTATTAAGTGTCCGCGAGCGTAAAATTAACTCTCAGTATTACATTAACCAAAGATATATTATATATGTTTTGTAAAAGATGAAAGACATTAAACGAAGCAGAAGAGGCGACTCAATGATGGAAGCCTAATGATAAAGACAGTTTTCTAAATTATACGCACATGCTGATGTGAGAGGGAATCTCCCAGTTTCGAGTGGACCCCTTCAAACTAATGATATTGGCAACTTAACCCAAATCGTCCCATAATTCATTGCTATAGACAACTTATTTTGTCCAAGATTCATTCATATATTGTATATTTCTTCAATAATTAATTCCAGAATTCCTCTCTTGTTTCATAATTACGAAAGGTCGTCTTATTTTTCATCTATTATCTTTGATCTTTGCTAAATGATATTGCCCATCTTTGATATATGAACACGTTAATCATAATTTGTATATAATACATAGATAATAGAATATTTTATAACGTAGAATATTTCTAGAAAAAGTCTTTGAATACCTCGTGTTTGAACAGTAAGCCTTGTGATAAAGTTATCAGTAAAAGATAAGAATGATTTATTAGAAGGAGTCAAACTTTTGACTTTGAGGAATCAAGGAAAAGTTACCAATATTTTCTTTACGATTTGTTTATTTAGATATGACAAAGCAGGCAACTCTACTAAAAAAAATGTTGATATTCAATTTTATTCTGAAAAATAATTACCTTCACTATAAACTGCTGTTGTAATAATAATTACAAACTGCAAGTTAAACACATTTTTGTTTTGTTTTTAGCGTATTGCAAATACAGATTTACAGTTAGGCAATATAATAACTTTCCTTTACATATTTCACATTGTTCATAATCATGATATTTCACACGACATTGCCGCTATCATTGATGAATCATTTGTACAATGTACTAATGAAAATTTTACGTTAACGTCACCTGTAAAGTTTGTGAATGCAGCTTGCAGGATTTCATGCAATGACAAAATAAGACACAGTTGATTACGGTCAGTAGTTCATTAGTGTCATTTAATTAAACTGTGACCAAATATATTGATAAGATAAAACTATCTGACCATACGGTTTTTATATATTCCTAAATCCCAAAGAGCCAAAGAATTATCATACCGTAACAAGTCTCTTGGGACAAGCTTGAGCCTGGTTCTCTTAAGGCAGGGACTACAGTAAAATGAAAATGTCAGATCAGTCATATGCACTTTTTCGGATTTACCTTTGAACCCCCATTCTAAGGAAAACGTTTGAATGCATATATTGTTTTTATTATTTGATTGGTTCATATTTACATTTAGAATATTTCATTACCAAAACTTGCAGCAGTAACGTTATATAGTAACATTTGAGTTCATCAAACTTTCCATCAAGCACCTTGTATTTTTTTTCGAATGTCGGAAACCCGCTTGACAGTCTCCCGAATGACCTAAATATTAAATTACAGTTCCGTTCCCACTCT
This sequence comes from Mytilus edulis, assembly GCA_019925275.1. Taxonomy (NCBI): domain Eukaryota; kingdom Metazoa; phylum Mollusca; class Bivalvia; order Mytilida; family Mytilidae; genus Mytilus; species Mytilus edulis. Next base: position 65,474,264 of record CM034357.1, on the reverse strand, counting down.
GTTGAACATGACTGTATAAATATTGTTCAGACTTTTCAGATCAAAATGATATTTGAGACTATCTACCCAATGATATATAAATGTTTAGGAGGTGATCTGTTGTATGGTGATATCGTGATGGGATTGTGTAGAGCTATATACTGTAACACACGATACACAGCACTCTTATGATATCGTGATGGGATTGTGTAGAGCTATATACTGTAACACACGATATACACAGCACTCTGATGATATCGTGATGGGATTGTGTAGAGCTATATACTGTAACACACGATATACACAGCACTCTAATGATATCGTGATGGGATTGTGTAGAGCTATATACTGTAACACACGATATACACAGCACTCTTGAAAAATCTTTTATGGTTCCAAAAGGTTGGTCTGTCGTATATATGGCAAAATGTCTATCTTACCGGCAACATCAATACCATTTCCTACTGCGTGACGCAATCAAATCACTCATTATCAGACTTCATTTTCGGTTTTTGAATAATAGAAGTCCGAGAAACCTAAAATATAGGGTCAATTGAAGACCTGTTGGTGACCTTCTGCTGTTGTTTTTTTCTATGGTCGGGTTGTTGTCTCTTTGGCACATTCCCCATTTCCATTCTCAATTTTATCCAATATCACTATAGTATTCTTATATTATTTTATAGTTATATGGATGCTAAGGTATATTGTTTTATTCAGACTAACTTCCATTTGAAGAAATAAGAATGCAAGTATTATTTGAAAATATTGAAAGCAGCATTTTTAAATTTTCGTAAACTTGTCCCGATTCTATCACCTCAGACTTCAGATATATATAATAAAAGGAATATGCATAGAAAGAAGATTTTCAAAAAGGAGATACAATAGTCATCCTACAGTATCTCAAAGGACATTACAATAGTCATTCTACAGTATCTTCATGACATACAATAGTCATCCTACAGTATCTTCATGACATACACTAGTCATCCTACAGTATCTTCATGACATACAATAGTCATCCTACAGTATCTTCATGACATACAAAATAGTCATCCTACAGTATCTCCATTACTGTTTCTCAATTGCTTATTCCACATCTCTTTTTATTTATATTTAATAACAACAGACAAGTGTCTATATACCAAAACATGCACTAAAGTGCCCAAAGTAAGGTCAATTTGTTTTAAATTTTCACGGAGACTAAAACACATGGGAATGAAAATTAGAATAATTTAAAGCTTTCACTGTTATTATTCATGGGTATTAAATCAAGAGCTTTCATGTATTAAATCTTAAAGTATAATCCAAAGGAACATTTGCTTAAGTTGTACTTAAAAGATTGGCAATATTATGATATTTGAAAATGTTGAGTACCTATTATCTTATAATTCATTGTAGATAGAAATTGTAAACAGAAGTTATCATAAGGCAAGATTTACAAATACATATATTTTTTAAACTGAAATTGTTATGACTTATTGCCTCGATGGTAATTTTTTTCAATCATAATTGTTTGCATTCTTGTTTCAAAGAAGTCACCTCTTCTAAGATAGGCAAATCTTAAATTATACTTTTTGTCCAATTTGAGCATGATTGCCTATAATCTTGAAAACTACCTGTACATATATATTGTGTATATGTTGTTTGCCTGCGTGTCTAGTGGCATATGTTTTATGCATATTCAAGATAAACTATAATTGTTAGATAAACACAAACTGTGAACTGCAATAATGCAAGATATTCAACAACAACAAAAAATCACAAAAACAATGAACTCCGAGGAAAATTGAAAACGGAAAGTCCCTAACCAAATGTCAAAATCAAAAGTTCAAACACATCAAACGAATGGATAACAACTGTCCAAAGATATATATTGTTGATGACCGTAAAGATATGTTGACCCTTAGATTTTTATGACGATTGGTATTGAACCATTGACGTATTTATGCCACATTTAAATTTCAAATTGAAATACAGATCCCGGATCCATGCACCGCTTATGCTTATAAGTAACTGCCAACTTTGTTTTGAAAACACTGCATTTTATTTTTAAATATGTTTAGGCAAGCCAGATGAACAACTAAGTCAGAAGCCTGTAGTTCAGTGGTTTTCTTTGGTCAATATTTGTTTTTTGTAAATGGATTTGTTATACATTAGGCTGTATGGTTCCCGATTGAATTGTTTCATATTTTTTTTTTATGTCGGGGGCTTTTATAGCCAACCATTGTTGAAAACCGTACGGTTGCCTATAATTGTCTACATACGATTCAATTGAACTTTGGCAGATAGTTGTCTCATTGGCAATAATACCGCATCTCCCTATGTTGTAAATGCAGTTCAAATTCTAAATTTGGTTTACTATGAAATACATGTATATGATCGGGTTCTGTTGTTTTCAATATTTATCCCTTGGATTGCTCTATTTAAAGTATATAGTTTAAAGTAAGTGAAGGAAAAGAATTAATTACTTGAAATTTACTACTTCTAAATGAACTATAATGAAAATTCCCTTGTGTAGTAAGTTTTTAGTAATATATTTCATAATTGACATATTTTACAAATACATGTAATTGCACTTCCACATAAAGTTTCTGTAAATATTTTAGTAAAATGAAATGCATATTTCACACACTTATAAACATATCAATCTCGTGTAACTTCTTTGTGAAAAAATACTTTGTGGCTAAAAGACGTTTTCGTATGTGGGGCTGAAATTTGAAACCCTATATCAAACATGAAGCGAAACTTATATCGTAGTTGGTATCCGACATATTTATTAAACACTACATGTTTTTCCGTTTAGAAAAAAAAAAAAAAAAATGCGCGGGCGGGTATGTCGAACAAGATACTAATTTGGTGTGACCTAATATAATTATTATCATATTTTGCAAGAAATGAAAGTACTGTTTTTGACATATCAGGGAGACAGATTGTTATAAGGGAAACCTTGTATCTGAATCCCTTTGTATTAATGTATTACTGTATTTATATGTGTATGTCATGTACATGATTTTTTGAAATATGTTTAAAATAGATATCAGAGAACAAAACTGGAGCTCGGTATTCCCGTGAATTATATAAAGTAAAGAATTAAACCTCGCTATGACATAAGTTTCTTTTTTCTGTATTAAGGATGTCCTAGGTGAAGTTTTGGAATTCGTGTCAAATGTTCGGACTCCTTGGTGTTTTCCCATACAATACAAGGTAAAATATTTCGCCCCATAACACCCATTTATTTTTTCATATAAGACCTAATAGCTCATGACAGGTCATATACCAAAATTTTAGAAGATTTTTGATTTTCTTTCTTTTGTTTTGAGACCCAAATAATATCTATGCAAATTTAGGGTAAAAGTCCGAGTCAGCCATTTCCCGCCATATTTTAAATCCTATATCCCAAATATCTCGAAAAGGAGGTCCATGACCTATCAATATTTTTAGCCTATTTTTATCCTTAACGGATGCTCTACCAGCTCATAGTATCAATTCTAAATTCTTGATTTATTAATTTTCACCTAACCTCACCTAAGTATAATTATCCTTAATATATATAACTGTTACTGTACAACTGTTTGACTCTTTAAAGTGAACCGTTCTTTATAAAAGTATTCAAAGAGAAAAAAATGTACTCCAGGATATCATTGGTAAAAATTCTTTGTATAGACGACTCACCGTCATATGTTCGGTTTTTACGTCAAATGGTCAGTACAGAATGACCTTCAAAGGACCATTTAAATCGGACATTATTCTCTTGTCGTTTGGACCACTTCCGAATTGGTTTTACACAAGTTATATTTGGGGCCCTTTATAGCTTGCTGTTCTGTGTGAACCTAAATACCTTACCTTGACCTATAATGGTTTACTTTTATAATTGTGACATTGGATGAAGAGTTGTCTCATTGGATGAAGAGTTGTCTCATTGGCACTCATAAATATCTTCCTATACATGTATCTACTTACGATTTAGACAAAGCCTGTAGAGAATTATAGGTATGACAATGTAGAAAAGGAACTAGTTTGTGTATTGTGGTATGTATACGTGTTAGTATTAAACTCATTTAAAATCGACTGTAACAGTATATGTGTCACAGAGCACCAGTACCAAACACAGGCGCAGCCGTTTTGTAAAGGTGATAAGAAATTCAGAAATAAGATAATAGCTAATTCTGAAAGAAGGTGGCATGTTTATATAATTTATTCCTGAATACCTCCAAAGTTAGACATGTTTCAAGTTGTGTCATCTAGATGCAGATGTTTCTTGTAAAGTGTGGTAACTTGTAAAGAGTGATGATATATACTAGTATCATTTCTGAAAGCAGCAAGGTATAGATACAAACAATTGCTTAAAAAAATGTAACATTGCAAAAAAACAGGTCTTCCATGTCAAATTTACTTGAGGAAAATGAAAATAAAACGTAATAAATTCGTAGGGTCCGACGCGTTTTTGTGAAATTAACTCTTATCAGGAACGATAGCACTCAACACTATTATAGCCTTTTTGACTTGAAGGAAGCTAAAACTTTAAATATCGTTTGAGTTTATAATAGCTTCAAATTCTTTACAATAAGAAACCTTAATTCAAAATACAGTACAGTAAGAGAATTGTCAAATTTAATCAATTATAGCTTTATGATACAGGTGAGATAAGAATTAAGGTTTAAACAGCGTTTTCAAGTACTTACCGATAGGCAATTATGAAAGCTATTTGACATGCTAATTTTACCATTGAATGAAAACCTCTATGAAGACGTCAAGAAAAGATATACAATGCTCATGATGATTAGGGTATTTAACGCATCAGTTGTATGAAAATAAGCATTGAAAAGATATTTTTCGAAGTTCAGTGGAATCACTGCACGCTTTTATGACAACAGAGTACAGTTTCATATAGCATGAAAGTGACAACATCTTTTATATAATAGGCTCAGGGTGCAGTTTTATTTATTGAAAACCAACATATTTTCACACGTAACAATCTAATTAGATCCTAGTAAGATATAAATCTCCTCGGTCTCTAGAAATAATAATTTACCATCAAATGAAGATTGTAATCTTCACGTTTAAGTTGGAATAAGATAAATATCAAATCGTGTACTTTATTCCCCACAAGAAAATGAGTCTGGAGGTGTTCAGTAGAACAGTACTAAATTGTTTGATGTAGTACAGAAGTATATGGCGTCAATTTGCAGTTCTCCCTCCTTTTTTACATCAGAGGCCCCTGAGGGGCCTCGGGTGTATTGCCATCGCCTACTTTTCAAAGATCTTCAAAGATCAAAGAGATGCATATATAATTAGTGTTGGGATAATAACCGACATTATGAACCCGCGGACATTATAGTGCAGAATAAAATTCCTTGTCTCTTCTTTTATATTCATGTTTTCAATGGATACTCAGATTTTTTTAAATGCAAATTAATAATATGAAAATGTTTTGTCGTTAGAAATATTCGTATATCAATCAAACGATCTTCAATATCAATGATATACCGAAATATTATTGTCGCGGATGAATACCACCTATGCATATTCATCAAGTGAGCAAGAGCGAGAAGATAAACGAGAGAAAATCAATTCACGCAATTACACATAGAAAGGTAATTATATTTCAATTATTTGAAATAGAGTAACATCTTTAAACCGTTTGTAGCATATTTGTCTATGATATTAACGAAGCAAAATCAGGAATATTTAATCTGACACAATATTAAAATAATTTGTCAGGCCGCGTCCATCGCAGCCATTTTGAAAATACCAGCAGATTGGGTAGGAGTAACAAGAACCTGCAAGGCCCTTAAAGATAAGGTTACTTTCTTTGTATTCTTTAATGGAATCATTTTTTTTTTTTTTAAAGATCTCAACAACTTTTTAAGTTAATTTCTTTTCTTCGTAAATAACAAGTAGATAGATCACTTGGACACACACGTGGAACTATTTTCTGTTTTTTAATTAAGGTGCTGTTTCGGATTTTCGCTCCTTCTCCGACTTAGTTACTTGCATTAGTCATGTTAGTATATTTGAATAATTATGTCCCTTGACTAGAAAAAAAGCGGATTTTGTTAATGAATTTGTAAGTAATTCTTATATATAATTATTGGTTGAAATAATTGTATTTTATGTAATATTCAGAGAATCTTCGACTTCTTATTCTTCCAATAGGGTATCCGGTCGTTCCGGCCCCAAGTCAATCCGGCCCCAAGTCGATCCGGCCCAAGTCGATCCGTCCCACGTCGATCCGGCCCCAAGTCGATCCGGCCCCATAATAAAATATGAATAAACTGTATTGATTTTGGAGGAATTTGTGACACATTTCAACAGTATAAATGGAATTTTTAAAAAGTGTCCGATGATGGGTGACAAAAGGTAAGTGAAGTATTGAAGTACCAGTTAAAGAACTATTTTAAATCGATACGAAAATGAGAGTAATAATGTGTCGTTGGTTGTATAGCACTTTCAACATATTTTAAAATATGAAGTTATTTTCAATGATAACTTTAACTTTGAATGTCTTGGCGATTTCATTTTGTTTAGTTCATACACTGAATATCTAAATACATATTTACTGGAACCTATAAAAATTAACTCATCATAATGACTTGATGGTTAATCAAATCATTAGTCTATAATTGGTTTGTTTATTCAACAATTGTCTGATGATTTTGAACTAAGGTAATGCCACTTGTAATCACTTAATTAAATCAAATCCTGATTAATTAAAGTTACGTAATCAACAAGGTCTTTATAGTTTGATATAGGTTGGTTTATTAATAATAATTAATTGTATTTTTTTCAGGTAACATCATAGACTTCTATAGCACTTGGTTTTTATTTTTGTAATATTGAATATTGTCAATTAGACCGTTGGTTTTCCCGTTTGAATGTGTGTAGAAAAAAAAAACAAGTTATATGAGTATCCATTATTCTTTATTGCAAGAAAATAACAAAACAATGACACTGAATGCACGTTTTCACTCTCTAAAATATAATATCAGCACTACTAAAGCATAACAATAACTTCATACATACTAACAAACACACTATCTCTGACACTCACATAAATATATATAACTTTTAAATCATTTACTGTCACTTACTTAAAGGGGTCACACTTGCAGCACTACAATAACATGTTATACAGCAACTTTCATACGCTCATATAATATTTGCTCATCAAAAAACCAAAGCACTATATCATTCTACACATATATAATATTTGCTCATCAAAAAACAAATGCACTAGATCATTCTACACATATACATGTATAATATATAAAGATGTTAAAAAAAAAAATCTTTTCATGGAGAATAGTTTACTTAAATACAATATATATATTTTAGAAGTATTTTCTAACACAATTCTATTAACTTACAGCTTCTGGTTCAGGTTCAGGTGCTGCTTCAGGTTCAGGTTCAGGTTCTGGTTCAGGAGCTACATCTGGCTCAGCTGTTTGAATTGTTTTAATTATAATTATACCCGATAATCTTGAAAACTTGTAATAAAAACATAATCAATCTAGTTGTTTTATACTCATCTGAAGATTTTTCTTTTTTACCGTAGTCTACAACTATTACATTATAATAAAAATCATAAACATTTATTAATAACATCATTTATATATCTTTATTTCTGTTCCCTATAAATATAATTTTTATTGGGGCCGGATCGACTTTACATATGGGCCGGATCGACGTGGGGCCGGATCGACGTGGGACGGATCGACTTGGGCCGGATCGACGTGGGGCCGGATCGACCCGAAAGCTTCCAATAGAGATGGACTATTTTTGAGTGTCAATTATGACTCTTGCTCGTAAAAGCAAGAGTCTTATAATTTTACACTGAAAGTGAAAGTGAAATGTCAGAATTTACTAGCCACTAGATATATTTGGAGAATCCTTACAGTTTTAGAGGTATATATAAATATAGATTAACTGTTCTGTTTTTTAAGTCTTCCTTGTAGTATTGTATAATTTTGACCATACATGTCACTAGTCCAAATAATTATGACGTCTTGAAAGGCTATTATATTTTTTTTCTTTGACGCCTTACTTCGACGTCGAAGTAAGGCGTCAAAGAAAAAATATATAATAGCCTTTCAAGACGTCATAATTATTTGGACTAACATGTCACATGTACATGTATTGCCAAAATTATTAAGTTGTGTAACCATATCCATGTAAAATTTTAGGTATTTGAATTAGACATTTGTTCACGCATACATGAGTACTTGGGCAAATACAATCAGTTAAATTTCACTACGAGCACCCATGAGATCTTAAATTGAGGAAATATGATCACTTACATTTATGAGTAAAATTTTAGCTAGATCTACTCAATTGAGTTAGATATATCAATTTTGAGACTAATCTAAATGGTTATTTGAGCACACATGTGGCTATTTATACTAATTAGAGCGATATTGGGATTCTACATGTCAGTAAACTTAGCAAATCTTTATTGAGTCAAACCTATGAGCCCTATACCCTGCATATGACGGCAAGAGATATTTTAAATGTTTTCCAGAACCCTAGATTAAAAGTTGAACTGCAACATTGCAAAGGGTTAGTGTATTATTTTATTTTATCAAAATGTTAAAATTGAGAATGAAAATGGGGAATGTGTCACAGAGACAACAACCTGACCAAAGAAAAAAAAACAACAGCAGAAGGTCACCAACAGGTCTTCAATATAGCGAGAAATTCCTACATCCGGAGGCGTCCTTCAGCTGGCCCCTAAACAAATATATACTAGTTCAGTAATAATGAACGCCATACTAATTTTCAAATTGTACACAAGAAACCAAAATTAAAATAATACAAGACTAACAAAGGCCAGAGGCTCCTGACTTGGGACAGGCGCAAAAATGTGTCAGGGTTAAACATGTTTGTGAGATCTCAACCCTCCCCCTATACCTCTAGCCAATGTAGAAAAGTAAACTCATAACAATATGCACATTAAAGAGGGCCCTCATGGGGTTTTTGATTATGTGATTACTTGGCCGTTTTTTTAATGATTATTTGATTATTAAGCCAAATATTTCATGATTATTTGATTACCTAGGACTGTATTTTTAGTTTATGATTATTTGATTACTAAAGATAAGCAAATATTTAATGATTATGTGATTATATTGGCAAAAAAATGGTGATTATGTGATTACTAGGACCCCCCCATGAGGGGCCTCATTAAAATTCAGTTCAAGAGAAGTCTGAGTCTGATGTCAGAAGATGTACATGTAACCATAGTCTAGAAAATAAACAAAATGACAATAATACATAAATAACAACAGACTACTAGCAGTTAACTGACATGCCAGCTCCAGACTTTAATAAAACTGACTGAAAGATTATGATTTCATCATATGAATATCAAGCACAATCCTTCCCATTAGGGGTTTAGTATCATACCATCATAACATATATGAGAAGAACATATAAACCAGTGTCATGCCAACAACTGTTTTTTAAATGAATGTGTTTAGTTCCGATGCAAAGACCCTATAAGTGAATTAATATTAACGCCAAAATATGCAATCTTTAATGACCTGACAACAGTATCGTTACTAAATCCCTCTTAATAAGTCTATTCAAAGGTTTTGTTAGTTTCTGAGGTGAATACTGACACCTTTGTGCTTTATAAAGAATATTTCCATAAAAAATTGGATGTGAAATACCTGAACGTATAAGAAGTCTGCATGTTGAGCTATATTTACGAATAATGTCCTTATACCGCTGATAAGATTTAGTAAAGGTTGTGACTAGTTTGTGATATGGAAAACCCTGGTGTAATAATTTTTCAGTAATACATAAATTTCTCTCGTTAAAATCTAAAACATTGTTTCATACATGAGAGAATCGTACAAGTTGAGATACAGTGTATTTAAACACCGTAAGATGGTGACAAGGGAACGTCACCATCTAAAAATGGATAGTTAACGATAGGAAATGAAAAATCATCTCTTTTATCATAAATTTTAGTATGTTAAATGTTTAAATTGTTTAATGTTTTTGTTTATTTATTATTCTGTGGAAATTTAAATCTCAAGAATCTTTCTGTGAGTTTGCATGAATAATTCCATGTTTTAATTTGTACCAGAAGCCCAAGTCACGCATAAGTTAACATGGATTTAAAATGTCCACGATTAAAACCACATGTACATGTATATTCTAGATTATTCAAACAAAATGTTCAGCAACATTTAAAGGAACCTTTCTATTTTTAATTCCCAAACATAATTGTTATTACTTAAACAACTTTGTTTTAAAACAGTTTAGATTTCTATCAAATTGGATGAGAATCCAGGAGTTTTAAAGGGGAGGGGTCTAGCAAGTCAACATTTTGGGTAAAACTATATAAAAAAAGGACTACGCATTTACCATACATGGAGCTCCTCGAAAAGGGCAAGCCTTCAGTTCTTTCCTCCCCCAAAAGTCTGCCTTAGCAATTTTAAACACTCTTAAGCTGTCTATTCATGTAGCTGTACATTGGAGCCTATGAGACTACAATCTGAGTAGACATCTGAATCACAGAAAATCAACCTATAGATATATTCATGTATAAATTGATAATTAAATTTTAACCAATTTATACATTTTTTATTTAAATTTGTTTTTGACAATTTTTTGTTCATTTAAAAATATAGGGACAACAGAGTTGGTGTATGTGGGTTCGATTCCCACCCTAGGCATTCATTTATATTGGCTGGTGCAAAGCGGGCAGTTTAGCTTAGTGGCCCCACACTGACTCTGTTGTTCATATGTCACTTAAAAAAATCAGGCGGCCTTCTTCAGGTCTTGCCATCTTTATTTTTATATTTGTAAATCATACACAACAAAACTATTGAATAATTGTGAAAATTATACCACAGATAACTATGGTAAAATTTAATTGTTGTTGGAATAATTAAACTTGGCTGCCATCCAAGATCCAAAAAGTTTTTATATTGATGAATTATACATTGTATATATCAGATTTGGATTCTCTTGGTCACAAAACATTTTGGATGGTAGGTGGTGGCTAAATCTTAATTCTTAATTGCTTAAAGCTTTCAGGTCTGAAAATTGCCCAAAATCATCATATTTTGACAAAATTTGGAACATAAAATGTACCTTTATGAAAAGAACTGATTTATTGAGCGTTATGACTTTAGAAATAGACCCATTTGAGAAACCAAATTGTGAACTTTTTGGAGCTTTATGTTTAACTTTATATTTTAGGCCATTTTGGACAAGAAGTGAAACTTGTCCTTTGAATCAGTGGTTTCACACTAATAACCATACTATATACTAAGTATCTGTTAGAAGATAGCTCTTTCACAGTACATTGTTAAACTTAAAGATAAATTTATACCAACAATGACCAATATTAATGATGGAATGAGATTATACATGTATATATACTGTTTTATATTGTTACATGTACAGTAGTTACTGTACATACATAAATGAAAATTAACACCAAACTGTTGTCATAATGCATAAAAAAAAGAAATGAAAAGGGTGGTATGATTGGTAATCTGGTAATCAGACACCAGCCCTATACAAAATGACAAAAAAGAAATAAAGCTTACCATACAACACTTTTACAATCAAAAAAACTATACATACATCAGTAAGAAATAGCCATGAAATTTAAATGACAAATGTTAAACAATACATACAAGAAAACTAATGTCCACATCAATGTACAAACGGAAAATCAAGATATACACCAAAAAATTACAAGCCCTGTTTTACATGCTTCTTACTAAGGACCAACACATTCATATGGTAGTTGTGTTCTATATGTGTGGTGCAAAATTTTCTCATTGCTTAAACCAGTGGTATTCAAAGTATTAAATCCAGAACAAAGTAAAAAAAGACTAACAGTTGAAAAACTATCCAGATGTTGTGAAATTCAATTAACAAAAATACCATCATTAGCGAAAGGCTATCTACATGTACATATCATATATTGTAATATTTACAATGAATCATTTAATAATTAGAAAACAAAACCTACAATGTACATGTATAGCTGCAGATTCTTATTTTATTTTTTTTTAAATATAATGGATAAATGATTGACTGTGTTGCAATAAAACCAAGATAACTCAGTGAAGCTATTTATGAACATTAAAAAAGTTTTTGTTGACTGCAACAAAAATCTAGAATAAGGGATAGTAATATTGCTGTGTTAACATCCACCCCATTAGTGATTGATCCAAAAGCTAAATGTTCCAGAAAGTAGAAGACCTGGCCATGGATACTACATGAACAAACATTGTTAATAAATGTCATTTGTAGAGCAGGATCTGCTTACCCATCCAGAGCACCTGTTGTTTTTAGTGTACTTTTATTTGTCTGCATGTCTTTTTTAGTTTTAGTCATGGAATTGTAAGTTTATTTTCGGTTTATGAGTTTGCTGTTCATCTGGTATCTTTAGCTCCAATATTACAATTTGTCCATTTTAATATGATTGTCTTGAACCTCCTTAATATCATAGTTCAGTGAGCATTGGTGAGTGACTATATAGCTACTCGAAGAATTGTTTGCTATGTTAATTCTCTATTGTAAGTTATATGCTAACTATTTTTGTATGTGTGCAACTATATGGTCATAATGCAAATCTAACAGTTCTCATTTGACCACATAATCATTGATAATTCACAAAGTTAAGTATCCTAGTTCAAGTCAGTATCTCAGATATAGCATAGCAAATTATATTATTTGTACTATATTGTAAGGTGAACATATCTGTCCGGCAGGTATAATATAAACACATGTCATTTATCAATAATTCAACACAACTTGAGGTCCTCTGATGTTCAGTACTTCAGTACTTTGATTAATTCTTGTTTTTACGATAAAACAAACTCCAAAATTTTAAGGGGCTTTTGAATTAGATATATCTAAAAAGGTGTTGACCCTATTTGGTGTATATTATTGGCACAAAGTCATTATTGTAAATGCAGAATGATATTAATCAATGATATAGAATGCCATTGGGGTCTTCCGGCGATCGCTATTTGACCATAATAAACAATTGAAAAGCATGTTAAATGCAGGGTATCAAATTATATTTGCTGGATTGATGGATGTTCGTTTACGTGGTAATTTGGCTTTATGCTTGGAATTCGTGTATGTGTTATAATGCCGTCATGTCCATATACCAGGATTTTATGGTCGAAAACTATGTTCATTGCAGGTTAATTAAACTTAACCTCCCATTTTGTCTTGCAAGATGTTCTTTTTATATTGCTCCAATATTGTTTTATTGTACTAAAATTTTATTTTATTTCAAAAGTTTTATTTCAAATGACTTTGTCACATGTTTGTCGCTGTTTTGTCTGTCTATTGTTTTAAGGTAAGTACAACAAATTTTTGAAAGATTAAAACTAATAAATATTTTTCAGCTAATATCAAGGTCTATTGTCTTTTCTTTATTGGTATAGGTTGAATAAATATCTTTTAAACTTTGGCGTAGGACATGTAGAAAAATTCGCCCGTTCGGAACAAATAATATCTTAAAGAAGTTTTATATATACGGGCCCAGATTTTGAACATGCCCATAAAGTATGTGGCTTGCTATATCTGGCTATGATCCATTTACTTCCTTTACATTAGACCGGGCTTCAAACTGTAAAAACTCATCTTAAAAGGAAAGAACACACCATACCTGTACATCTAAAGAAATGCCTTATGCTATATAAGAGTACATCAATATAGAAAAAGATCTTACTTTTCTTACATACATTTGTACTTGGAGTTGAACGATTACATGTACCTATAGTATAAAAATGTCATAAACAGCATAAGAAAAGTACAAACAAAACGGAAATAAGAATTAAGACCACAAGTGATATGAACGCGATAACATGAAATAAGTTTTTATTTATATAATTGTTGGTAACAAGCAAATAACATATTCCTAAGTTTAATTATTATATTATACTGTGATTTAAAATGTTTTGTACCAATGAGCACAATATCACTATTTAAAAAGTACCTAATAAAATATACTTATTGAAAATGTATCCCATTTAACGTGGAAATAAGTTAATTTCAGGAGGGGCGAATTTTAAATACCAACCATTCCCACTTTTAAAGTATTTTATTTTTAGTATTCAAACTTCTGAGTTTTTTGTTGATATCAAACATACGTCGGTTATTGCGCGCGGAAGCTCGTCTTTCGAGTATTCAATTTGGTATACTTTTCCACAATGATAATATAGCCTTCTTTTTTTCAACAAAAGCGATTCCGTTCTTCATCATCTGATATTTTGAAATTAAATAAATGCTATCTATGTATGAAAGGGACCTCATTTTTCAAAGATTTCGTTACCAAAATAATTTTAAAAAAAATATTCGTTTTAACATGTAGGTTTAATAAAATAGGTTTAGTGCATTATCAATTACAAGACAATAAATTCACGTTTTCTGTTCGGAGCTATACTGTATTGCTTGATAATGAAAACTTATATATCATAGAATGTTGAACAAACACTGAAGCATTGAAAGCCGAAACGAAAGGGTTAAGGGTTTTATTCTTATTTGCTTGTATTTCCTTTAGTTTGCACCGTTGCATTGCTTTAAAACAGCTACCCAAGTCACAATTAAAAAAACGTAAGATAAAGAAAAACGAGCAACATCATCAAATGAAAAAGACGAACAAGTGAAGAAAAACATTAAACGGCACCAATTGTAATGCACCACATGTGACACTAAATGTCTCTTCAATGATGTTAGACACCAAAGCGTTAGAAAATCCAATACATAATAACAACGTCTGAAGTTAACAGTTTACAAACGACTAACTGAAAAGATAAAATTTAAAAGCAAAACGAACCCCGGCAAAGATCATCAAGGTACTCGTACCATGTGCTCTGGAAGGGAAGCAGTTTTTGCTATCTTCGCTTACAACAAAAATCAACACATGCAATATTTAGAAAAAAAAATCAATCTGTTATTATATTATATGACGTCCGACGTTTTGTCGGGGTGGGTGGGGTTTTGGGTTGGGGGAGACGTTCATTAAAAACTCTGGTAGTAGTCAAATGTAAAAATGGATGGAAATAAAAAAAAAGTAATTATATTTGCCAATATTTTGACTGGACATCATGCCTATCAATAAACTTATATTAAAGTTTGTCATGGGTCAGAGTTTGATTTATTGTCGATAGTATTATCTATTTAGCATGCACGTGGAACCAATCGTTGTAAAATACAATCTCCTGTCACTCAAAGTCGATGAAAAGAGCACCTGTCCGTTGCTCTCATTCATGAAATACAAATACGTGCCACGCGATACATACTTTCGATATCTGCAATTAGAAAATCTTTTCGTCAACTAGACAAAATTAACTGATATACCACGAATATATACACTGATACAACTAAATTATCGCATTTTTTATAAACAATATGTCTTATATATTGTTCATCGTTTGATAGAAAGATGAGAAAACAGTTAATCAAACCTGAAGGTTTTTTTTTCGCACTTTAAAATGTTAAGTTAGTTAGACTTTTGTTTTGCATACGAAACAGAAAGTCATTGTCGAACATTTGATCAACACCCTGCCATTCTTCTAATCCTTTTTTTTTAATTTAAAAAAAAAGGATAATTTTCTTATTTCTTTACTAAAATTGTAATCTTTTAATTTCCTGCAATGCTTATTTCTTCTCCCTTTTATTTCTATTCGATATTGATATATCATTTCAATCTAGCTGTCAACACGTCTGGGTGTATAAGAATTTCTTAAAATTGAACGTGAAAAGTGGTGATTGTCAATTCATAATAAATAAACGTTTTAAACAACCAGTTTCAAAGTTTGAAGTTAATTACATTTAAGTATTCTTTATCATATTCGAAATCATTCATTTCAGACAAATTACGTCGCTTATCAATAATAGTTACACGTAACCGATATCATATGTTGATTTTTTAGTATACAAAAAATACGAAACTAAATCTTCTGTTTTCCAATTCGATGGTATCGAAAGTCGCCATCACGGATTCGGTAAAGTGACGTTGGTTTTCCGGTCCACTTGAATCGACGATTCTGCGATAAGTACATGTCTTTATGGCCAAACAAAATCCAGAGACTAAGTTTGGCAGCTTTGAAGTGGAGACGAGATAGATTTTATCAACAGGAGAGTTGACAGAGTATAATTGAAATTTAGAAACATTATAATTTATAACGTTCAACACAAAGGTAATGGCCGATACCACATTTTGTTTTTCTGTAACTATAAAGTTCTTATCTACTATAATATCAAAACTAATTCATGTTTTACTGCAGAGAAAATACTAAACTAAATTCTAAAAGCAG
The DNA here is from genome assembly GCA_019925275.1 of Mytilus edulis. Lineage (NCBI taxonomy): Eukaryota > Metazoa > Mollusca > Bivalvia > Mytilida > Mytilidae > Mytilus > Mytilus edulis. The sequence continues at coordinate 65,457,981 of CM034357.1, read as the reverse complement.
CCTGAACAATAAATGTCACTTGAGATAAATGTAATTATTTTCATACAGATTTCCTTCATTTATTATATCTTGTAAAATTAAATGACTAAAATGTCTATTTTTTTGTTAGTTAATGAGTTCATTCATGGGAACAATTCAAGTCAAACTATCATTTATAAAATTAGAATATATGTTATGATTGCCAATGTGACAACTCTCGTCCAGAGACCAAATGACGTACCCAATTTTTGTTTGTACTAGAGGGGATTAGAACTCACATATATACATGTATGATGTGTGTTTGATATTTTGGGAATATCTATCTTATTGTTGCGAAAGGCGACAGAAAAACAACAAATATTTCACACATTAACATAATCATGAATTGAAATTTCATACTAAATATTAGAGTATTGCATCATGGTAATTGGTAGTTTAATATATGTGCTATCATTATTTGCTTCTTTTTTTTGTTCTTCTTTTTGTTGTACTAAAACACTCATTCTAGCTTGATTTGAGACACTCAGAAATCAGTGACAAAAATGTTCCAATTGTGAACTGTATCCGGTATACAATCCTACTAGTACCTCGTGACTCGATCATAATTATAATTGTTGTATCATATAATGTTATATATATACATTTGAAATGAAATTCAATGTTCAGTCTATTAATCATGTACAGAAGTTAACTAAATCTAGTGTTTTTAATGTTGTCACGTACGTAGGAAATCATTTTACTAATTATGTGTAGGCACATTGCAGTTTAAATGCGTGTTTAACCCTACCACATGCTGTATGTGTCAGTCCCAAGTCAAGAGTCTGTAATTCAGTGGCTGTATAACATATTTTTTTCTTCGTTCATTATTTTATGACATAAATTCTTCTTCTAGTTTGAATTGTTGTACATTTATTATTTCGGAACCTTTTATAGTTGACCCTGTGGTATAGGCTTTGCTAATTGTTGTAAGCCGTAAGTGATTTATAGTTACATGCATGTGTCATTTGGTCTCTTGTGGAAAGTTTTTTCATTTATATGCTACCCCATCTTCTTTTATATTCTAAAGATTGAGTTATATCGTCACATAATTTTTATCTGGAACGTAACTGGTGAAGATGATTTTAGAAACACGTGCTTTATTTTTTTCATACATGTACGGGTTTACTTAGAATATTTTTAATTATTTTTTTTCGATCAAACATAATTTCTACGTCATATTATAGATAAAACTTTGATGTCATTTTCTAACAACACTCAGTTCTGGAGTGCTTTCATTTGACTATATCCTAAAGAATATCCAAAGTGAACAGTTAAAGTACGCTAGTCTTACAAAGAATGTTGATCATCTTTTATTTCATACCTTTTAACTGAAGTGTTTTTCTACATAGCTTTAAATTTACTGTTTTAATTTACATGATAAAATTAATCCACAACTTTCCAATATGGTATTTTTTGACGGGCTTGATTTTTATCCGAATAATTTTTTCATAGAATTACGCTAAATCCGGTGTGTTAAAACCACAAAATCAACTTTTAGTGTTTTCTGTTAAAATACAAAGTACATAAACAGAAGGTGTATTTGAGGTATAGAATTACATTTTCCGATTTTATTTACTGGAAATCAAGCATTTTTTGAACTCTTCATTTACAAAGAATTATGATGTGAGAAAACTGTTATTGTGTATTGAGAATGAAATTTTTTAGAACACAATGGCATTTTTCAGCTTAACTGGTCATTATAAAAAAGAAAATGTGGTATGATTGCCAATGAGACAACCGTCCACAAGAGACCAAAATGACACAGAAATTTTAACAACTATAGGTCAACGTACGGCCTTCAACAATGAGCAAAGCCCATACCGCATAGTCAGCTATAAACGGCCCCGAAATGACAACGTAAAACAATTCAAACGAGAAAACTAAAACTAAATTGTATGTTCAGGACATTTTAACATTAAGCCTTAACAATTTTTACATAGATTTTTGTTATTTTTAGTTGTTGTTGCAAGCTTACAAAAGGTAAGTCCTTATATATCTGACTGTGCAGTACTGGCCTCGCTCATGGTTGATGGTCCTACGTTGACCAATAGTTGTCAATTGGTCTCTTGTGAAGAGTAATCATATTGGCAATCATACCACATCTTCTCTTTTATATAAGAAAATGTTTGGAAAAGTAATCAATGCACTTTTATTTCTTTCTCTGGTACGAGAATGTGAAACATCTAGTTTTCATGATAATATCGTGAAATTGTTTTAATTTTTTGCTTGTTATGTAATTATATGTTTATATAGTATGCAGACATCATACATAAGCCTACTATAAAACTCTGTATGTTCCTTGTCAAAACTATAAATTGTCTCAAGCCGGAGAGTGTGTTCTATTTTAAATATACAGCTTTCATACTAAATGACTATTATTGCTTCTTCATATGGTCCAAGGAGTAACAATAAACCATATAAAAAACTTATTGTAACTTTGAAATCAAAACAAGAAGATGTGACATGAATGCCAATAAGACAACTACCCACTAGAGTTCATTCAAAGAAAACGGATGTCCGATTTTACATATATTAACCATGTTTTCTTTTTATATTCGATGTAAAATTATGATAAGAAATATTATTAAATTTATTCATTATAAACATCTTTAGAAACTATTCAAAGCAATTCAGCACATTTGATATGATGTGGGTGTACACACGTGAATAAGTGGATGTTTGTCCAAACGGCATTCATGTATACCAAATTTCCTTACTTATTTATTTATATGTAAGGATGTTTAAACTTCTTAAAGTATTCTCATTCATGAAATATCAATCAAATTAAGGATAAAATGCATATTTAAAAAGTAGCACAAAAAGTAAAACTACAGACCAGCACATAAATAAATGACACTGCATACCAATAAATATGTGTCTTTTAAAACATAACCAAAATTACACAAAAAGGGTATGCATTTAGTTAATTTAAGGGAATATGACTGGATGTGGGTGTGGTTGTGTGTGTTTAATGGTGGAATTTGTTTAATTGTCATAAACTTCATATACACAGTTTGATCAACAGTATACTATATAACTGTCTTTCTGTCATATTTGTTTTACTATAGTATGAATAAGCTCGATAGGTTTCTAGTTTGACTTGTTCGTCATTTGGTCACGCCGAGACTTTTACACTAGTGTATGGGTTTTATTCGTCGTTGAAGACCGTGTTTTACCTTTAAAGTTTGCTAGTTTCACCATCATTTGGACTTTGGTTGGGATCGCCGATGGGGACGGTTTAAACGGCTAAATATTAATGTCTTTAGTGCTGTTTGTAATTTATTTAATTTAAATCAGGTTTTTATAAATGTGTATTTTTTTTTCAAAAAGTCATATTTCAATTCCTTCTGAAATTGTTTAGACGTTTCTGATAAATTGTTGTAATTGTCTTCTAGTTGCACTATTCTGAAAGTTATCTATACATTTCTGGTGTATGTCAATCTTTTCTCTAAGCCTATTGAATCCGATTCAAATCAAAATCACAATAAAAAAATGAAAGCGGAATAACTCAAATATAATCCACACTACTTTGCATCGATCATGCTATTATTACCGGCTATAAAAATACAAGTAAAAGGTAGTCAAAATAAAACACAAACCCACAGTACAAGTATATTCGATATGCGATAATAATAGAAACAAATGAACACTTTCTTAGCACATTTATTTTTTGTTTTCACGCTAAAAAGCGAAAGTTATTATTTAATTTTCCAGAGAGATGACTTTATCTGTAAGGTGAAATTTTAATTACAACTAAGAACATGTATAATTATCTGTACGTCCTTTGATGTATCTTTCACTTCAATAAATCTGTAGGCTTTCTTAATTATTGCGAAAAAGTTCATATGTGTAATTAAAACCTTTTCTCAGTTTATATTAATTCACGTACGTTCTTGTCTACTTATTTTCATACTTAATTGGGTGTTAACTTTACCCTACCATGCTTTGATATTTCGAACCCTCTTGAAAACTTTAGTTCATGCACGTGCAGAAGAAAAGATTTAATTGATCATATAGGAAATCAACACTCGTGTCGAAAATTTTGAAAGTGAATAATGATACGTAATAAAATATTTAAATTGAAACGTTAAAAGCAGTATAACGAAAAACACGACGTTTGTCAAATAATTCTTTCATATTTTCTCGGTAAATGCATTTTCTCATTATAAAAGAATACACTTTTAGATTATGGATCTTTAATATACTGTCTTTAAGATATGTCATCAATTATACTGCTTTGGTTGAGTCTCTTAAAACGTAAGTGGTTTGCATGTGTATCCACTCGAATCCAAGAACGGTTCGAGTGTTTCTCGTGTTCAAACAAGATCATTTCTCTTTTCGTCCATATTACTGCACAGACTCTAATTTTAAATTCGTTTCGCTAGTTATTGCTTTACATTTTGTACGAACGCATTTAACATGGACAAACCTTTGAAATATTTAATCATACACTCGTTCATAAGTACAAAGAACTTATCTACAACCCATCTTAAGTTATGTAACTTTGTACTACAAACGGCTAGTAATGCATCAAAAGAGGAGCGACTTCAAAATAAAATCTACACCTAAAAAAATCTATCATTTTTTTAATTAGTAAATAATTGTCTAAGAACCCAACTAGACATTCTATATGGTTCTTTGATCTTCAATTTAACCGCAAGGTTGCAAGATTATACATGTCGCCACAGTATTCAGTAAGTACTTAGACTTTTCTTTTAGATACTGTCTTTAAAAAGCACAAAAACTTTAATAACATAAAGGTAAAATCTATGTTCCAAGTCAGGTTAAATATTACAAATAAAACCTACTGGAAAATACATATCTTGGCATATTTTCGTATATCTATGAGATATGCTGCTATAAACCTCCTTTTCCTTCTGTTAACGATTCTATCGGTTTTAAAGTCTCTCTTATTTCATCTCTCTGTCTATAATGTATATATTATTTGCTAGACAGATAGTTATTTTTATACTTTATACTTCTATAATTTCCAAAAGATATAGACAAGAAAATCGCCAAAATGGTATTGAATCAGTTTCTGATTTATTTTCAGTTTGATTACCGATATGAATTATAATAGTTAGACGAATGAGAGTGGAAATTCTCGTCTTTCATTCCGGGAGACCTACTGTGACGAACCTATACAGTTGGGATAAGTTCATACCTCTATGTACATCTAGAAGTTCATACCTCTATGTACATCTAGAAGTTCATACCTCTATGTACATCTAGAAGTTCATACCTCTATGTAGATCTAGAAGTTCATACCTCTATGTACATCTAGAAGTTCATACCTCTATGTACATCTAGAAGGAACCATCGGGATAATTGTTCTAAAGCAGTTTCTTTAACGCTTCTAGTGACTCCTTTTGAACAGATCCTCACGGAAGCTGTTCCGTCCTATAGAACCGTTTTGGGTGGTTTTTATCTTTATAACATTTGTATCTGCTTTAGTATATATACAATTCTTCATTTTATTAATTTATAATTAGATATAGAAAAATGTGGTATGAGTGTCAATGAGAGAACTCTCTATCCAAACAATTTATAAAAATAAACCATCATAGGTCAAGGTACGGCCTTCAACACGGAGCCTTGGTTCACACCGAACAACAAACTAGAAATGGCTCCAAAATTACTAGTGTAAAACCATTCAAACGGGAAAACCAACGGTCTAATATATATAAATAAAGGGCTGCTCTTTAGCGCATGATACGCCCGTTGTTTGAAAGACGACGGGCGTATACAAATGGCAAAAAAGACTACAATGACAATGAGGAGCAGCAAGAAGAAAACAGGGAAAGTGAAGATGGTGAAAGTGACTCTACTGAAAGTTATGATCTAAATGAGGAAGTAGGTGATGAAAGTAAGGATTTCATTGATGACGGGCGTATAAAAATGGCAAAAAAGACTACAATGACAATGAGGAGCAGCAAGAAATTAACAGGGAAAGTGAAGATGGTGAAAGTGACTCTACTGAAAGTTATGATCTAAATGAGGAAGTAGATGATGAAAGTCAGGATTTCATTCTGAGAATGAAAATGAGGAATTTTCTGATGATGAGGACAGCGATTACAGTGAAGAAGACACTGATGATTAAACCTAGTTCAGCTTTTCAATATTTAGCATAAAAAACAAATATCATTAACATTGGCATATAACATAGAAGTCTTCAATGCAATATAAGGAAAGTGATATATGATTATGGGTTTTAGTAATTCTATGGCTGATTTCCAAATTTTATAGTAGTTTGAAAGAAGGTAAATTTCTTGGGGTATATTGCTCATAGTTAGATTCTGTTGAACACAGTAAGGAATCCATACTAAATTATACAAAGATGTATGCAAAAGTTGTTCAAATGGTGCTTAATATGGTGGATAATGATTATTACCTTTTTATTGTTTAGAATATTCACAAGATGATCATATTGATAAATGTTTAGGAGACTAGATTTCCTTATTTTTTTCATAAAATGACACCCTTTAACATTTAAGGAATATTTAGTCACATGTTAGGATTTTCATGTTGTCACTTGTTCACTTATTATGTGCTATAATACTAGTTATGTTTTATAACATTTTTTATTGCGCTCAACTCTTCCACCGAAACTGAACTCTATAAAAAAAGCTGCAATGCTAAGGTATCATTTGTGATTTCAATTGCAACCAATTTTAACAAGAGTAAAACATCCTATATGCAAATGCAGTATTATTTGATTTTTATCCATAGCTTAGATAGTAAAAACGTTATCATAAAATGATATATGCCTCAGGGAACAGTTAGTATCTCAAGGACTGCTAATGTGCTTTCATCCTTGCAACCATTCAATAATAGTACAAAAGTATGACATTCATGGAACCTATTTTTTACAAGAAATTTAATGTTTCAAATTGAACTAAAGATTTTACAAATTTTATGTTTTCATCAGATTTAACTAAGTATTATTTGTTACATCAATAGATATAAACAATTCACCAAAGTTTCATGGACATTGGTGAAAGCCTTTTTGAGTTATTGTCCGAAGTGTTAAAAATCCTCCTTTTTTATGAATAAAGCCCCATAAATCCAAAACTTAAAATCTGAAATTTATAAAAATTGAAAGGGAGCTTATATCAATAGATATAAACAATTCACCAAAGTTTCATGGACATTGGTGAAAGCCTTTTTGAGTTATTGTCCGAAGTGTTAAAAATCCTCCTTTTTTATGAATAAAGCCCCATAAATCCAAAACTTAAAATCTGAAATTTATAAAAATTGAAAGGGAGCTTATATCAATAGATATAAACAATTCACCAAAGTTTCATGGACATTGGTGAAAGCCTTTTTTAGTTATTGTCCGAAGTGTTGAAAATCCCCCCTTTTTTTATGAATAAAGCCCCATAAATCCAAAACTTAAAATCTGAAATTAAAAAAAAGCGAAAGGGAGCTTACGTCAATAGATATAAACAATTCACTTAAGTTTCATGGAAATTGGTGAAAGTATTTTTGAGTTATTGTCCGAAGTGTGGACGACGGACGGACGGACAACGGTATACCATAATACGTCCCGTCTAAAAGACGGGCATATAAAAACGAGAAACACGTATAAATTACATATTAAACAAACTACAACTACTGTACATCAGATTCATAACTTAGGATATTTTTAACTCTAGTTATTTATTTTATTCATGTGTTATTACTTATCACTTTTGTTGTGTATTTTGCTGGGAAAAGTTCTATGACAGACTATTACGAAAGTTCCCTGAAAAAAATGAAAAGAGCAATTAAAAAAAAAGATACATAAAAAAAAATCAATTAACGAAATATTACATCGACAGCTAAAGATAATTCAACACAAACCCAATCAAAAACAAGGATTAAACTAATTTTTTGTTTTGCAGTGATTGAGTAGTAACATAATTTCGTTAGTTTCCTCTTTCGATTATTCCCTTATTCTGAAAAAAAATATGCATTGGTGATTTAAGACAACAGTTTCACCATCGTTATATACATTAAGATATCATGATACATGTATACGTCAAAGAACCAGTTTCCAACGACTTAAACAAAAAACAGCACTTCTATATTTTTTATTTATAATTATGGGTTTTTATGATTTGTGTATTAATTTCATACATACAATTATCGAAGAACCTTTCAAAAAGCTTACTTTTCTTTCTCTTTATAAAAAGAAAAGGTGTGGTGTGATTGCCAAAGAGACAAAATTCAAATAAAAATTAGTGTTGTCAACGGTTAACCGGTTAACCGGTTAATCGGTCGAACGACCGCATACCGAATACCAAAAACGCTAACCGGTTAATCGGACTTTTTTCAATTTCGATAGATTTGATATAATTTGTGTTGAAAATCAAATCATTAAAAAATAGTTATGTTTTATTTAACAATTGTCGTAGTGGTAATAAGTTTGACAGATCAATTGTCCAGTATATTGATTGCTATTGTTAATCCTAAAAACATAAAATTAATTAGAGCTCGGGGCAGGATCTCTAAGAAACATAATTAGTAAACATGTTTTTTTAACAGTAACTTAAAATCAGTAATGAGATTTAATTTTACTAATTACTTCATATCTAATGTTGCGTAAACCTACATTTAAATATGCAACCTCCGTAGTGCAATAGTTAGTCTTACTTTAAATTCAAAAATTGTGAAATGCAAACCAATGTGAATGTACTCAATGTATACCTGAAAGTACGAGTAACATGCTTAGAGAAAAAAGTAAACACAGTGAAGAAACAGGTCGTACAGCATGTACAATGACCTATAGTTGTTAGTTCTATGTCATTTTGGTCTCTTGTGAAGAATTGTCTCTTTGGCAATCATACCACATCTTCTTTTTTATAGTTCATCATTTCAAATTGAAACACACCCCATAATTTTCGGAGACAACAAGAGAAAAGAAAAGAATAATCGGTTTCAGACATATGACATATTCAATTCTACGAGATTAAGATTTTTTTTTGGATTTTTTAATCTGAAGTTGGTACAAACGCTATAGTTGATACGGTGTATTTAATTATTAAAAGTCAAACTTCGCCAGGAATCCTCACAGACAAGCCTTATAATGCTAAAGGAAAAACTTCAATTCTAAAAGCGTATGTATGACTGATGAAAGGTTGTCAAATTGACACTCATACCACATCTTATATCTATGTGTGGGGTCTATTGATAAGGCTTTCAAACGCCAACTTAAATTACCGGTTAACCGGTTAATCGGTCGAACGATTATCCGAGTAACCGGTTAGGTAAAAGTGTACGATTTGACAACACTAATAAAAATAGATGTATGGAAAAAAAAAATCACAAAAATACTGAACTCCGAGGAAAATTCAAAACGGAAAGTCCCTAATCAAATGACAAAATCAAAAGCTCAAACACATCAAACGAATGGATAAACTCTGTCATATTACTGACTTGGAACAGACATTTTCTTAACCTGGTTTTATAGCTAGCTAAACCTCTCACTTGTATGAAAGTCGCATCAAATTTCATTTTACTGACAACGAAGCGTGAACAAAACAAACAGACATAATAGATAAAAATGTCAAATATACAGCCGTTATCATTGTTTTATAATCTAAATTACTAATAAAATATGTAGCACATAATCACAAAATTACATACATTTGCCATAGAACAATAACACAATGAAGGGATGTATAAGTACAGAGCCACGTCAAATATGTAACGAAGAAACATAAAAAGTCATATATATAAAAAAAAAAAAAAAAAAAAAAAAAAGAAGCTCAAAACAAAAATTAAAGACAAGTAACAAACTAGTTTTACAATAGTACAATAACTGGATGTATAATCACAGAGCCACGCCACATGCATACGAGAATACCACAAACAAAAAGGATTGGACGTACAAGTACCACAATTTTAAAAGCATCTTATTCTTATCACAACAACAACAATAAAATATGTAACAAAGAAGCACACAAAGGCGCATATCAAACTTAACCTCACCCATCGCTTTCCCATTTTTGAATTTGGTCTATGCCAAATCAACACATAAACGACTGAAAGTCTTCTAGTACTAGGATCAAATGGCTAGATTAGCATTGACTCTAACGTAGTATCGTGCGTTTGACGTCAGAATGTAAACGTCAAACAAATTATTTTTGTTGTTCAAAGTATGAAAATATTATAGTCTTTTTTCTTTAGGCATATCCTTTGAAAAATTAAACTTAAAAGTTTACCTTTCCTTCTTGCCGCGTGTCTATATGCTTATTGTGTTCATGTATTTCTTCTATAAAAAAAGGAGCCGCGTCATTATGTATAAAAGAAACACAAAAGTGCATATAAGCAAAGCATTAGCAAATATGAAAGACCAGAATACAAAAATCATAATAGAACAATAACACAATAGCGGAATGTTTAATTATACAGAGCCACGTGACATGTATCAAAGAAACATAAAAAGTCACACGAACAATTCAAATATGAACGATAATGCAAACAACACAATGACGGGATGTATAAGTACTTATCCCCGGCTTAGTATATATCTAGGATTTTGATTGGTTAACGCACGTCGTTACAAAACCCATAGCCCCTGGGTGTTGCTAACCCATATCCCCGGACGTTGCTAACCATTATCCCGGGGAACTTCACGCAAGTTTTCCTTAGTGCCATGATTGCTTCTTGTGAAATATTGAATTCTGTAAATTATCCATGATGTTTGTAATTAAATATTTAATTCATTAACGATGTTGTCCTATTATGCCGATCATTTACACTCATTTCATTAAATGCATCACTTGACTGCCACATTTTCAAGGAATGTGACTACTGACCTAGCTATGCAAATTACCCACGTTGACGTCACACCATCTATGGCGTAACGCTCACAACATTGAGCGACAAATTTGACTCAATCCAGTTTCTCTGTCTCCGTATTAAAAACGTCTTATATTTGACTACCTGTAGGGTTCTACCAAAGGTAGTACCCTACACCCCGTAAAAAATATGTAAAATTTCCAAATTTCAATAAAACTTTTTTAGATAATGAAAAAACGTTGTTTTCGCGTTACACTTTGTACCCGAATTTACATAAAACTCGCCCGATTCGGACTAAGACCGGGGATAAATTCGTTATCTACGTTCATATCCGTAGATATGGATATTTTAACACCCTTCAGTACCCTGTACACCCTTCGGCTACACCTCATGGTGTACTGGGGTACTTCAGGGTGTTAAAATATCCATATCTACGGATATGAACGTAGATAACTTATAATAGCCACGTCAAATGGATATCACCAAAAACAGACCAAACAGAAAAGTAATATTAATAAAGACAAATAAAAGAGCACTATATATAACACGTATTTTATTAAGATGATAAACAATTAACGTCAGTACTCAGAATCTATACGTCTAGACCGTCGAGTTATAGGCAACCGTGTGGCGTTCAACAATGTAAAAACCCCATACCGTTTTGTCGGCTATAAAAACCACTGACATGAAAATTTTAAAACAGTTCAATTTCGGAAACTAATGGCCTAATTCATGACAAAAAATTTACGAAAAAACTAATATCATGACAAACATGAACCAATAATAACCACTGAACTACAGGCTCCTGACGTGGGACATGAACATATAATAGTTTCGGTGGGTTAAACTAGTTTCTGCGGCCAAACCATCCCCTTAACCTGGGTCAGTGATATAACAGTATTACATTAGAACAAACTATAAAAATCAGACAAAAAGGGATGTTGAAGTCGTTAGATCGACACAAAGCAGAAAACACACAACGAAAAAGCAGACCTTCCTTCTTCCTAGTGCGTTAACGTTTTTAGACCTGTGGTCTCATCTGTAATGTCTTTTTTTGTAGGACGAAATCAGAAACCAGAAGACAAACAACAATATAATAAAAAAAACATAGAAAACTAAAAACTGAGCAATAAAAACACAACCAAAAGGTGGGGGGTCTCGGGTGCTCTGGAAGGGTTAAAAAGATCTGGCTCCACATGTGACACCTGTCGTATTGCTCATGTAATTACAAACTACGTGATAAGTCTGATCTCATAGATCACATACGGGTAAATGGAGGATAAAAACTGTGGTTGCGACGATTGGAACATATCCGTCGTCATCTGTCCAACATGTATTCCATATTTACAAATGTAGATTAACCAACTCGTATATGATGGCGTTTATATAATATTCGCAGGATGATTTCAACTTCACCAGTTGGAACTGTTGATTCATTAGCTACCTTGTAATAAACAACCTCTACTAAAGAAATCATGAAAGGAAAATAGGGTGGTGTATCAAATGGGAGATGAATACTCTATATATAGGCTCTGCTTGAATGCAACTACATAGAAATGAAAAATTCACAATTGGAAAGCTAAGACCAACTCCTTTCTATTTGTCTTGTAGTTTGGAATGAGGAATACCGGTAACTGCGATGTGTGTAGGAAATTCAAAAGTTTTAATACTATTGCAAGACTTTGTATTTCTTATCAGTGTTCAGTTCCGTCTTTCCCATTCATTTTATAGTTTGCCCATGAACAAAAAACTAGTTTTAGTGAGTATAACCTTCACTATCTACACTCCTGTCAAAACAATTTTTGTTATACTTTATTACCTCAAATAAGGTCTACTGAATTGAATAGATTAATAGCTTTGTACTTATTTCAGCAACACAACGGGTGTCACATGTGGAACATATGTGACGAAATTATTCAGTTACCTTAATGATATTAGGAAGTTCTAAGTTTATCTGTTAGGAAGTCGGAAAATGTTTAAATCCTTTAACTTTTGTTTCTAAATGAAGTACATTAATTACGGTTGTAATACGGAAAACGATTTCCAAAGTTTGGGTACTGGTTCTGATCCTATCTAGTTGAAAAGTAAGTGCTTGATATTAAATTACTATAGACGTTATATTAAAACGTAACAGTAATACGAAATATATTCATTTCTGTTTAGAGATTATATGCATTTTGGTTAGAGATTATTCTAGTATATAAGTAGAGTTTCTCGCAACGTTAATCAGTTTGGTCGTCAGAGGTCCCAGAGTGAAGACTAAAGGAAAGGTAATTACAACTATTTCTGAATAAGAAGTAGCTTACCAAGGACCTTTGGTTAAACTTTTATAAGCAAGAGCCAATTGTACTATCTGAATAAGGTGGTGACACATTGTCCTGTGGTATATAATTAAGGTGACAACGTGATACTGTCCCTTTGGACCATTGACACCTTGGCCCTGAATAAGGACCAGGGGCGCACTGGAAACCATAATTCCTTATTTCCTTTGAATCAAAGAACTAGAGTACTGTAAGGCAAATAGGTTATAGTCATATATCAAAATTTTCAATTAAGGTTAAGTCACAGCTCCAATTAAGCGTCCCTTGTGTTGTACTCCATTGTTAGGTTAAAGGTTCCATTTTGTATTCTTACCGGAAGTAATCTTTTGTTACTTGTTGTTAGGCTTTTATATCTAAGGTTGAATTAGTTCAGAAAACACGTTACCATTTGTAAGGTTAGCCAACGATACCCAACAAATCCAGGGAAGTAACCCTGGTACGGATCTACGGGTACACAAAGTACCATCTGGCGTGTAGGACCCCCTGCACGTTACATCTGTCAGCTGTATAGTCATACATCATTTTGTTTTATTAATATGAACAAAGCCGAAAATTCGTCAGCCCAATTGTCTAGGCTTGAGAAAGATCTTCAGGACACCTAGTCAAGAAGTCGTCATTCACATTCTACACCAATTCCTGGGTTTGCAAGTGACTCAGGGATTATTACTCCACAACGTAATGCCAAAACGTCTGTTGACAAAACAACCCCGATTCATAGTACCCCAGTTGGTCCACATCATATAGGTATTGGCGCAAGACCAAAGGTCTTCAAAGATATAGAAGTCTAAACTCCGTTGAAACCTCATGACATTCAAATTGTTAAGGAAAACCTCGTCAACTTGTCCTATAAGAAGTCACCAGGGAAAGGCCCAGGGACAAGCACGAGTAAGCGTAGAGATATTAAGGTTGCAACGTACGATGGGTCAGGTGATTGGAATGACTACCGGTCGCATTTTGAGGCTTGTTCCTCTATTAACAGTTGGGATAACCTAGAGAAAGGGTTCTACTTAGCGGCTTCCCTTAAAGGTCAAGCTCAAGGTGTTCTTGGGGATTTATCAGATGAAAAGAAAAGTCATTTTGACCAGTTGGTTCGATCTCTAGAAGGGAGGTTTGCTCCCCCAAATGAGTCAGAGTTGTACCGGGTACAATTGACAGAAAGGAGGCAGAGGGCTTCAGAGACACTTCCTTAGTTAGGACAAACGATACGCCGGCTGGTGTATAAGGCGTACCCCACTGCCCCAGGAGAAGTCAAAGAAAAATTGGCTAAAGAACACTTTTTGGATGCACTGATTAAATCGGAAATGCGTATAAAAATCAAACAATCACGGTCCCCTGACATTAATTCCGCTATATGTTTAGCTGTAGAGTTAGAAACGTTTTACTAGGCAGAAAAGCAATTTGAAGTAGGGAAAGCCCATTTAAGAATTGTAGGCAAAAATGAACAGGTGGTTAGAGAGTCGGAGTCTCATGATAGGTTGTCGGATAAAATAGAGGGCATGTTAGCAGCATTTAATGACCAATTGGCTAATATGCGTAAATAGTTAGATAAATTTAAGAATAACTAAAACAGACCCGCTAAATCGCGGGCATAAACAGCTTGTGAACTGTTATAGGATGATTTTTTGTACAAGATATTATGTATGGAGAATTTCATAAAAGATACCAAAAGCCCTCTCCCTTTTTCAAAAGTCTGACATTTGTTTCCTTTCTGTTAAATTCAATTATTTTCGTGTTTCTGGCCTCAGACCACAATTATTCTTCTCCTTTGTTACAATGCTTCTTTTGGTGAAAGTCAAATCAAAGTAAAAATTTGCACCGTTTCAAACATTAAATAAATGTGACTGCTTAGATATAGATCATTATTAGTCTAATAAAATATGCTTCTAGAACAATCCATCAGTGCCTTTTCTTTTGAGAGCCTTATTAACATACCTATGGTAGGATATGAATCATGTATAAA
Organism: Mytilus edulis; assembly: GCA_019925275.1. Lineage (NCBI taxonomy): Eukaryota > Metazoa > Mollusca > Bivalvia > Mytilida > Mytilidae > Mytilus > Mytilus edulis. Next base: position 65,442,897 of record CM034357.1, on the reverse strand, counting down.
TAGACTCGACCGACTTAGGCTAATTTGAGGGGTGGTCAAAGGGGTCCTGATCCCGAAATCCCGGGCTTAAAATCATGAAATCCCGAGATCGAAAAAGATTCCGTAAGGATCAATCCCCAAATCCCGAGCCCCGAAAAAGGTCCTGCCTCCCTCTAATCTCTACCTTACTTTCCTTTTTTGCTAAATCACTATTTTCCCTTTCAACCATAAATTTTTATGCCCCATTTATGGGCATTATGTTTTCTAGTCTGTGCATCCGTGCGTTCGTTCGGTCGTCCGTCCGTCCGTCTGTTCCGCTTCAGGTTAAAGTTTTTGGTCGAGGTAGTTTTAGATGAAGTTGAGCATGTTTTACTTATTAATATATATGCAAGTGGTATGACCCCTTAAATAGTAAACATTTCAAAGAAAACAGTAGACAGAATCAGGGACTTTCTATACTAACATAGAAAGTCCCTGACAGAATACAGAGAGTCTCTATATATTAAAGTAGTAAACGCCGAAAATAATTGTCCTCTCTAAGGAGGTATAATAGTTGTGATTCTTGCAATCTACACAATTGATATGGAGAACGGTCTGAATGGCTTATTTATTTTTCATTTTTGTTATCTATCATACGATTGGTTGTACTTGTGTCACATGTTTTACTTATTTTAATATATATGCAACTGGTATGACCCTTTAGATAGTAAACGTTAACATTTCAAAGAAAACAGTAGACAGAATACAGAGAGTCTTTATATATTGAATTAGTATAATCTTAGTTTACATGTAGACAAACGCGAAGAATAATTGTCCTCTATAAGGAGGTATAATAGGTGTGGTTCTTGCGATCTAAACACCATTATATTGAGAACGCTCTTATTGGCTTATTTATTTTTCATTTTTGTTATCTAGTATACGATTGGTTGTATGTTTCAAACCGGAAGTCTTATCTATGACTAAAATTCAGTCTGATGACGGAATCATATCCAGACTCCTTTTTTGTGGTTTTTCTCCCAAAATAACTCAAACTGAATAATCATAAGAATGGATGACAAATGCGACTATGCATGTTACCTATAGGACACAGAGGCATGATGATTGATTTATTGTAGAAGGAAGAAAAGCGACACACAAAATGAGGTCTTCTCGTTTAATAGTGTAGAAGGCAACATGTCTGGGCCAGTTGATAGGTCAAAATTTCTTTGCTATAATTGTGGTAAACTCGGCCACATGGCTAGAAATTGTAATGCTCCTAGAAATAGGAGACAGAACAACCAAGGATCACCAGGACCTTCGGTTAGGCGTACCAACAACCATAGTGGTAAATGGAAACGTAAATCTTTGTACCTCGGCTCAAATACTCTTAACAATGAGGCAGGGCTCTATGTAGAGTTATTTATAAATGGAATCCCTGCCAAGTTTCTTATTGATACAGGAGCTACATTTAGTTTGGTGTCGGATACTCTTTTTGAGAAATTGAAGTCCTGTGATAGGCTAAGTTTACGGCAGGTCACCCAGGAAATAATAGCAGCTAATGGAGAATCTTTAAAAATGATTGGTAAGGCACTGTTTTCTGTTAAGCTTGGTAGTTTTCACACTGTCGTTGAAGGTGTTATAGCAGGTTTGTCAGTGGAAGCTATTCTTGGACTAGATTTTCTGAAAACAAACGGTTGTAAAGTTGATTTAGGCAATAAAGTAATGGAAAGGGATAATCGACATATACCTTTGTTACTACAGGGAAAGTTAGGCGTTTATCGGGTGGCAGTCAAAGATGAAGTTAGCATAGCTCCAAGGTCCGAGATAGTAATCCAGGGTGAAGTACTGAACTATGATTCAGCTGTTCAGGTGACTGGCATTATTGAACCAAGTGAAGAATTTCTTGATCGAGGAAAGGCTTTTGTAGGGAAGTCTGTTGTAATGTCTGATAAAACAGTTCCTGTTAGGCTGTTGAATATAAGTGACAGTGTTCAAGTATTAAATGTCGGCACTGTGGTCAGAAATCTCAGTGGAGCGGAAGTGGTTAGTCAAGTAGACAATCACAAGGATTATGCTCTTAGTAATCAATTGGAAAAATTATTAGATAGGTCTTGTGAGAGTCTTGGACATGGACAAAAAGACAAGGTCACAGAGTTGTTATTGGAATTTAAACATCTTTTTGCCGTTTTAGATTCGGATCATGGACAAACAAATATTGTGAAACACATGATTGACACTGGTGCTGCAAGGCCAATAAAGCAGCCACCACGGCGCACCCCAATAGGTATTAGGGAAGAGGTAGATCAACATATTAACGATATGTTGGAAAGAAACATTATTGAGCCCTCGGAAGGACCATGGCCCTCCGGGATAGTTTTGGTGAGAAAGAAAGATGGGACTACTAGGTGTTGCGTAGACTATAGACAGTTAAACGCATGTACTATCGAAGACGCGTATCCTTTGCCCCGAATTGATGATTCGCTGGAGTAGTTGTCAGGAAAGAAGTGGTTTTCAACTTTGGAGTTATGTTCTGGATATTGGCAGGTAGAAGTAGAGTCATCAGATCGCCCTAAAACAGCCTTTGCCACACGGACGGGTCTTTATCAGTTTCACTGTATGCCATTTGGTCTGGTAAACGCCCCTGTCACCTTTGAGCGTCTAATGGGCAGGGCTTAAACTCAAACCCAAAAAGTGTCATTCGTTTGCTAAAAAGGTTACTTTTCTCGGACATGTTGTTTCAGAATCGGGTGTTGCTACCGACCCCGATAAAATTAAGTGTATAAAGGAATGGCCAGTTCCCCAGAACGTGACAGAGCTCAGATCCTTCTTGGGTTTGTGTGTTTATTATCGCCGGTACATAATGAATTTCTCAGATACGGCTAAGAGCTTACACCAAATGACCGAAAAGGGTCGCGAATTTCTGTGGACAAATGATAGTCAGGAGGCCTTTGAAAAGTCCTCAGTCATCCCGACCTCTCGCAAACATTTATTTTTGATACGGATGCAAGTAACAGAGCGATAGGAGGTATTTTATCACAGGTTATTGATGGTGAGGAACATGTTATTGCATATGGGAGTCGGACCCTTTCAAAAACAGAGCGCCGGTATTGTGTTACAAGGCAGGAACTGCTAGCTGTGGTCCATTTTGTTAAACATTTTCGGCATTTCTTGTACGGTAGGCGGTTTATTGTAAGGACAGATCATAGCTTATTACAATGGCTCATTAGATTCAAAAACCGAGAGGGGCAACTAGCCCGTTGGCTGAAGTTACAAGTTCATACGATATGGTTATTAAACATAGACCAGATACCCTACATCGCAATGCAGATGCTTTCAGTCGTATCCCTTGTTAGCAGTGTGGCTTTTTTGAGAACTAGGAAGCAGTTGGCTTAGTCAATATGGTACAATTTCAGGGGGAACAGGATGATGATGTTGAGCTAGATATAAGACAATTGCAAGAAACAGACAAGGACTTGCAGACTGTCATAGGAATGGTTGACTACTGGCTTCAAACCTTCATACTCACTAACCGGGAAACATAGTTATGTTATTAAGTCCCTTTGGTCCAAATGGAATATATGAAGGTTCAAGATGGTATATTGTTTAGTGCGAGGTTTGACATGCCACAAAACCAGTATGAGGTTTGTCATGCCACAAAACCAGGTTCAACCCACCATTTTTTTCTTTAAAAATGTCCTGTACCAAGTCAAGAAAATGGCATTGTTATATCATAGTTCGTTTCTGTGTGTGTAACATTTTTACGTTGTGTTTCCGTTGTGTCGTTTGTTTTCTCCTATATTTGGGTGTGAATTCACATTTACTATAAGACGTGTCACGGTTACTTGTCTATCCCAAATTCATGTATTTGGTTTTGATGTTATATTGGTTATTCTCTTCGGATTTTGTCTAATGCTTAGTCCGTTGCTATGTGCGTTACATTTGAATGTTGTGTCGTTGTTCTCTTATATTTAATGCGTTTCCCTCAGTGTTAGTTTGTTTCCTGATTTTGTTTTTTGTCCATATATTTACGATTTTTGAACAGCGGTATACTACTGTTGCCTTTGTTTAGGGAAGACCTGGAAACAAATTTGAAACAAGTTGTCGTACCAATGAAGGAAAGACGTAAAATTCTTGAGTTTGCTCATGATAATAGGACAGCTGTTCATTTGGGCATTAAGTAAACTTTAAATAGGATTAAGGAAAATTTTTATTGGCCAGGTGTTAGGGGTGATACTTGGAGTTACATTGCTAGTTGTTCAATATGTAATAAGAGAAAGGCCCAATGCAAGTTAAAGAGTCCGGTTATCCCATGTAGAGAATTGCCATGGATATCCTTGGGGAACTCCCAGCAAGTGAAAAAGGCACAAATATATCTTAGTTATAAGTGACTATTATACTAAGTGGACAGAGAGTCATCCCATGCCCAACATGGAGGCAACTACAGTTGCAAATATTCTTATGACTGAGGTTATTTCTAGGTCCGGGGTAACAATTCAACTATTATCCATTCTGATCAAGGTAGTCAATTCGAGAGCCACTTGTTTAAGGAAATGTGCAAGTTGCTTCAGATAGAAAAGACCAGGACGACTCCTTATCACCCGAAATTTGACGGGATGGTTGAACGTTTCAATAAAACTCATGCTACCATGCTCACGGGGTATGTAAATGAATATCACTCCAATTTGGACGTATTACTACCTTATGTCATGATGGCTTATAGGTCCTCTCAACATGAGACCACTGGTTACACTCCCAATAGATTAATGTTGGGAAGGGAAGTGTCTACCCCCTAGACTTAATATATAAGTTACCATCCCAAGTTAAGGAAATACCTCAGAATCAGTGGGCATGGGAATTACAAGAACACATGGAAGAGGCACATCAGATTGTTCAGAGACATGTCTCTGGTCAAATGTTAAGGCAAAAGAAAAACCATGACATAAATTATCAGTTGGGCTAAATTTGAACCTGGCAACATGGTTTATGTATACTTTCCCCTTAGAACCCCGGGTTTGTCACCAAAGTTCACTAACCAGTGGCGTGGTCCATATATTTAAATAAACTCAAGTGTCACATACACCGTCAATTGTGGGCGTAAGTGTGTGGGTCAAGTAATACATGTTGATAGGATGCGCCCTTGTCCCCAACAAATACTAAGGGGAGACTTGTTGACGAACAAAGTCCTGAGAAAACAGGAGAGCTAGAAATAGAAATTCAAAACGAATACGTTATCACTGACTCTTTGCCTTTATTAGATCTAGATGATCATGAGGATGTAGACAATGATCGCCAAAGGAGGTTTGAAAACCTCCATCGTGGATGAAGGACTACGAACGGTAAATTAAGTGTTTTGAGTTGTAAATAGATAGTGTAAATATGTTTTATTATTTTAGATCTAAATTATGGTAAATACAAAGACAACGTCAGGAAAATCCTCACAGGAGATTTACAGATGTCCTGTCTGTGGTGATAGGTTTGCTACAGCCAAAGAGTGGGGTGACCATATAATTACATGTTATGAGGAAAAGCGGGTGTCAACCTCGTTCATTTGCAAAGAACCGGCGTGCACCTATGCAGCACTCCTGGAAAGAGATCTTAAAAGGCACAGTAAGAGAAAACACCAGAAATCTGCAGCAGCTGTGCTAGAAAGTGATACGGATTCAAATGAAATTCAGTTTAGCCAGAGACCTACTGCTTCATCTTGCGTTGATGTAACATCGGCCACTCCAGAGGTCGCAACAAGCCCGGAGATAGCACCGGTGAGGAAGCCAACCAAACCCCTGCCAGTGTTTGGCTCGACCAAGAAGAAGCAGCTAATGGAAGCCTGGCAGATAGTGTGGTACCTGTTAAAGTTCCAAGGACTACTGCCACCGCAGTTAGAAGTAATTTGTTAGTGGCTTCTTCTATAACTTCATCAGTATTATTCACAAGTCCAGTGGCACAAACACGTGTAACTTCGTCGCTTGGAGATGGCGTGTTTCTTCAGCCGACATATGGTCTGGTTGTTCCTGCCAGGAGGACGATTGAAACCCAAATCCCTGTGTTGATTGCTCATCACTATCTTAGAAGGACCGTTAGAACGTGGTATGAGGAAGGAGTAAAGGGGGAGGAGACCACAGAAGAAACTTGGGACGATTGAGTAATTATTATACAATGTGTGTGCATACATTCTACATGGAAGCCAAGGAGGCTGGATGTTATTACTTCGTGCCCATGCATGTGGAGAAGTCAGTTATAAGTTTAGAACGTTTGAATTTTTAGTTATCAGGTTGTGAGAGGACACATTATTTGATTTTAAGTGTACTTTATGGTAAAAGATACCCGATATTATTATTGTGTTTTTGTTTTCATTTTGTGGTATGTCCGTCCGGTCGGACCGGGGACGTTAAATCCGATGCCCCGTGTACAGGAAATGTCACATACTGTGCACGTTAAAGATCCCTTTGTAGAGTTCGTTAAGAGTAGGCTCCTAGGGGCCGCTACATAGGCTAAATTTTGCAACTAGGATTATTTCGAAAGATTAATTTGGCAGTTACAGTTTAAATTGATGTATCCCTCTGGTATTCAGATTTCATATAGTAAGGGTAGGGTATTAACTTAAGTAGTCTTGTTAAGAATTCATTACCCATTGGTAGTAGTATTGGTAGGTAGGCTGGTTGAAATCTGAGCATATGGTAGATGTATTGTCTACGAGCTGATAAGGTGAACATTTATTTTGTTTGGTTAATTTTGTCTAGTACCATGGAGAGTACTTTTGATTTTGAGAACATGCTCAGTGGTTACTGTCGAATAGATAGTTGATAGAGTTTGGGTCTGAAAAAGGGCCAGAGGTCGATGATTTAGCTCGAGTATTGTAAATGCGGGGTGCATTTCTGTTGAGGCGTGGGTAATGTGACGAAAATTATTCAGTTACCTTAATGATATTAGGAAGTTCTAAGTTTATCTGTTAGGAAGTCGGCAAATGTTTTAATCCTTTAACTTTTGTTTCTTAATGAAGTACATTAATTACGGTTGTAATACGGAAAACGATTTCCGAAGTTTGGGTACTGGTTCCGATCCTATCTAGTTGAAAAGTAAGTGCTTGATATTAAATTACTATAGACGTTATATTAAAACGTAACAGTAATACGAAATATATTCATTTCTGTTTAGAGATTATATGCATTTTTGGTTAGAGATTATTCTAGTATATAAGTAGAGTTTCTCGCAACGTTAATCAGTTTGGTCGTCAGAGCTCCCAGAGTGAAGACTAAAGAAAAGGTAATTATAACTATTTCTGAATAAGAAGTAGCTTACCAAGGACCTTTGGTTAAACTTTTATAAGCAAGAGCCAATTGTACTATTTGAATAAGGCGGTGACATATTGTCCTGTGTTATATAATTAAGGTGACAACGTGATACTGTCTCTTTGGATCATTGACATCTTGGCCCTGAATAAGGACAAGGGGCGCTCTGGAAACCATAATTCCTTATTACCTTTGAATCAAAGAACTAGAGTACTGTAAGGCAAATAGGTTATAGTCATATATCAAATTTTGAATTAAGGTTAAGTCACAGCTCCAATTAAGCGTCTCTTGTGTTGTACTCCATTGTTAGGTTAAGGTTCCATTTTGTATACTTACCGGGAGTAATCTTTTGTTACTTGTTGTTAGGCTTTTATATCTAAGGTTGAATTAGTTCAGAAAACACGTTACCATTTGTAAGGGTTAGCCAACGATACCCAACAAATCCAGGGAAGTAACCCTGGTACGGATCTACGGGTACACAAAGTACCATCTGGCGTGTAGGACCCCCTGCACGTTACAGAATTTGGTGTCAGCGATGGGATTTGTTCGTTGTATAGTTGGTTAGTTGGATATATCAGTCAATATAGTCATACATCATTTTGTTTGATTAATATGGACAAAGCCGAAAATTCGTCAGCCCAATTGTCTAGGCTTGATAAAGATCTTCAGGACACATTGTCAAGAAGTCGTCATTCACATTCTACACCAATTCCTGAGTTTGCAAGTGACTCAGGGATTATTACTACACAACGTAATGCCAAAACGTCGGTTGACAAAACAACCCCAATTCATAGTACCCAGTTGGTCCACATCATATAGGCATTGGTGCAAGACCAAAGGTCTTCAAAGATATAGAAGTCTCAAATCCGTTGAAACCTCATGACATTAAAATTGTTAAGGAAAACCCCTCAACTTGTCAGATAAGAAGTCACCAGGGAAAGGCCCAGGGACAAGCATGAGTAAGCGTAGATATATTAAGGTTGCAACGTACGAAGGGTCAGGTGATTGGAATGACTACCGGTCGCATTTTGAGGCTTGTTCCTCTATTTACGGTTGGGATAACCTAGAGAAAGGGTTGTACTTAGCGGCTTCCCTTAGAGGTAAAGCTCGAGGTTTAGCTAACGATACACAATAAATTCAGGGAAGTAACCCTGGTACGCATCTACGGGTACACAAAGTACCATCTGGCGTGTAGGACCCCCTGCACGTTACACATGATCTGCTCGTCAATTTGGTGCACCTAATATCCTCGTCTTTGATTTGGTCCGTGTTGCTTGGTTTGTAGTTTTCTATGTTGAGATTTGTACAGTTGTTTGTGTTTTTAGTCGTTTTTGGGGTGTTTTTTTTTTTTGCCATTACATTTTCAGATCGTTTTCGACTAAAGCAATTGATTAACCATTATGTATCTTTCGCCTCATTATTGAGATCATTGAAAGCAAAATGGTTAAAATTACCAAAACTGTCTGAACTAAACTTAGACTGTAAGAGTTTCAACCTTAGAAGAAGCAGAACAATAACAACAAAATTATTTTTTATTTAGATCTTTCAAATATGAAAACAAAATAATCTTTGTAAATATTTCCAAGACGGAAGCAAAATAAACTTTAAAAATACTTCAAATATGAATGAGCTTGGTACTGGAAGATAGTCCATCAGCAGTAGTATCAACCAAGAAAAAGTAAACTGAAAGATGGGATTTCCGGGATACTTTATATGGACTTATTACATATTTAATCTTATACAACAATTAACAATGCCAAAACGGAACAGTTCCAATAACCAGCTACCGCTGTGCAGTGAAATCTTTAAATAAAAATAGCTACAACACGTCAAAATTTGATAAGAGGGGGAACAATCCATACTTATTAGATTTAATCTTGAGTAAGCCATTTAGAGTTGCTATTCTTCAAGTTTTACTCACTACCTGAAGCCCGAACGAAGCGTGGATGTAAGCAACTATCGATCGCCTTACGACTTTCACCATTGAGCCCAATCCATGAAGTATATATAGTAAGCTATAAAGAGACCAGACATGAAATGTAAAACAATTCTTATAAAAAAAAACAGGCTTCATTTACGATAAAACAAAAAGATAAACCCAAATATGGAAGACAAAAACCGACGACATAATGTATGATGGAAAAGGAAAAAAGAGATACCACAGGAAGATAAAAAAAATCAGAAGTCAAAGAGACCTACTAAATCAGAGCGCAAAAAAACCCAACCAAAACAATACAAACACAACTTATAAAATATAAAGCATAACAAAAACACTAGACTGGACAATACGAACCCAACAAATAAAGAGCGAGTAATCTCAGGTGCTCCAGAAGGGTAAGCATGATTTTCCATATCCACATGTGACAGCCGTCGTGTGACTCATGGAATGTACGACATGGTATAATAAAACTGGAAATTTAACTTTAACGAACTTGAAATTTACAGACAACTACAGATAGTCTACCAGCATAGCGGTAACACAAAATTGTAAATAGAAATTTACGTGTGCACAATATCTGTTTCTTGTATAAAAGAGGGACGAAAGATACCAAAGGGACAGTCAAACTCATAAATCTAAAACAAACTGACAACGCCATGGCTAAAAATGAAAAAGACAAACAAACAACAGCACACACGACACAACATAGAAAACTAAAGAATAAACAACACGAACCCCACCAAAAAACTATGGGTGATCTCATGTGCTCCGGAAGGGTAAGCAGATCCTGCTCCACATGCGGCACCCGTCGTGTTGCTTATGTGATAACAAATCCGGTAAATGGTCTAATTCGGTAGGTCACATTCATGAAAGGGAAGGGGATTGTAGTTACGATGTAAGGAACATATCCGATATCATTTGTGAAACGGTTATTCCATAACGGTCAACCAACTCATGATGACGTCCGTAAAATTTACGAAGGGATGATTTCAACTTCACCATTTGGAACTCTTGGTTTAATAGCTTCCTTGTGAGCAGCAACCCTCTATCAAGAAAATCATAATAGGAAATGCAAGCACGGGAGTATCGTATCAACTGGGAGATATATACCCCGTATGCAGGTGCTGCTGGAATGTTGCTACTTAGAAATGGACAGTTCACAATTGGAAAGCTGAAATCATCTCTTTTGTCGTAAAGTTTTGTTTTCAACCGACCCTCATTGTCAATTTCTAGATGTAAGTCAAGATATGAGGCCGACGTAACTGTATCTGTAGTATCCTTTATCTCTAGCTCGATTGGATAGATGCGTTCCACATAGTCACCAAATTTTGAATTATTTAGTGAAAGAACATCATCTATATAGCGAAAAGTAGAGTTAAAGGATATTGCTAACTTCTCATCTTTCTTCCTAAGAAGTTCTTGCATGAAGTCAGCCTCATGATAATAAAGAAACAAGTCGGCAAGTAGAGGGGCACAGTACCTTCATAAGGTACATATATAAGCAATATTATTTTACAAAAATCTAACATGTAACCACAGATAGTTTCAGATTCTCCGTATGATTGTATGAGCAAGTTCATGCTCCTTAATTAACATCCTTCGTGTAACTCCTGTAAAATTATGTTGTTGGAACATATCATTGCTAGAAGATCGTTAAATGTCTATTTTCAGACCAGATATCTTTTTATTCATTTTTTTTTGTGTAACCAGATAGCAATGAAACCTTACGTGCAAAAACTCATTTTTTCGTTCTATTTTCTGTTATTAATTCACAATATGTTAGATAAGGATAGTAATGAATTATTTTGATAAAATAAATTAAGGCAAGCATTAAACATAGCTACATGTATTTCGTTTAGATCATCAATGTGGCAATGACGAAAATCTTGTAAATGGTTTGTAGAAATAAGTTACAATGGCATTTGAAATAATAAGAACGAAAAAAAGCCAAAACACACCAGAAACAAAACCATATGAAAAAAACTTTACGGTAATGAGTATAGAAGCGAATATCCCCAGTTTGCATAAAATGTAAATGTTTCGTCCTTTACGGTCTTGATGTAGAGTTTAACAGATCATGATCACTTGTTTATTAAATATTATGGTTGAGGACATAATTGACACTCTTTTAAGATGTTCAGACTTGATGGGTTTTGATTGCACAATGGTAACTTCTAACTTTTGTTTTTACATTGTATTCATATATATTGAATTTATGTTATATTGCATTTGTTACATTCACATTGTTCAATGTAGGGGCGTTAAAATCACATATATATATATTTATTTATATCATCATTGCATGAAAGGACACAAATCTTTTCCACTCATTTAAATATAAAATAACGTTAAAAGAGAGATAACTCAGATGTAACGTGCAGTTTGTATGTGCTTCAAAATCCGTCCGTTGTGGTATATTTGAATCTATGTTCCATGTGTGTTCATGAAAGACCGTTTTATATTAAAGCATAAAACCACTAATTTAGTTTGACTATTCTTCTTTTTTTCTATTTGCTATTATGTAAATTAAAAATATCACTAAAAAACACCTTTCAGATTCTCAAGGATGCATCATCTTCGCTAGCTAAGGGTTACGATCCACTCCCGTGAAGAGAACGGGAGTGGATCGTAATCCTTGACTAGCGAAGATGGAAATGCATACATCGTGGATCATTGTAGCATGTGAATATAATTTAACTTCTGTAAATATTTTATATATGTTAATAATTATGCATGACTAGTAACTGTCATTTACTGTCAGAGATTTTAATCAAATTATTCGGAAGTAGGATCATATTCGCAGACATTTGAATAATAAAAAGTGGCATGTTGCACCTATTCATAAAAAATTCAACGGAAGGTACCAAGACCTTGTTGATAAATATTACGTATCTACTTCACACGATTGTCTTGAAGTAAAGATACTGTGTACTGACGTTGTTTATCATTTTTATTATAGTATTCTTTTAACTGTCTTACTTACTAGTAATTTTGCTGTTTGGTCTGTTTTTGGTAATATCCATTTAACGTGTCTCGATCTGTACTTATGCATCCCATCATTGGTGTTTGTATTTTCTTTCATATTTGCTTTCATCGTGTGACATTTTGTGTTTTTTTTTATACATATGCCGGGCTCTGTACTTTAACAACACGCTATTGTATTATTGATCTATTATAATTTTTGTTTTTTGTTCTTAATATTTTCTAATGCTTTGCCTATATGCCTTTTTGTGTTTCTTTGATACATAATGACGTGGCTTTTTTTTTTTTAGAAGAAAACACAATAAACAAATAGACAAGCGGCAAGAAGGAAACGTAAACTCCTAATTTACAATCTGCAGAAGATATGCATAAGAACTATTGACTATTTTCTTTTCATACTTTAAAAGACAAAATTATTATCTCTTCATGTGTGACGTTTACATTCTGACGTCAAACGCGCGATTCTACGTTAGAGTCGATGTTTATCTAATCATTCGGTTCCAGTACTTACAATCTTTCAAACGTTTTTGGGTGGATTTAAAAAACCTAAATAAAATTCATAAATAAGAAAGCAATGAATGAAGTTGTTAACTTTGATATATGCCATGGGTGCTTCTTTGTAAAATATTTGTGTTTTTATTGTGTTTTAGATACTTGAGGTACTTGTTCATCCTGTCAATATTGTTAATGATATTCTCGTCTTCTTGTCTTTCATCTTTGCTAATGTGCTTTGTCTAAATGCCTTTTGGTGTTACTTGACTTCTTTACATATTGCGTGGCTCTGTACTTAAAACTCCCGTTATTGTGCTATTGTAAAACATAGTTGTTGCTTGTCATTCATTTTTGCTATGTGCTTTGTCTATTATATATGCCTTTTTATGTTTCTTTGTTACATACATAATGTATGACGTGGCTCTGTACTTATACATCCCGTTAATGTACTATGGTAAAATTGTGTATTCTTGTCTTTGATTTTTGCTAATGTGCTAGGTTTACTCTTATTTTTTAGTGATTGTGATTTTTACACAATGTTGACTGTTGTATTTTTAACATTTTTATCTATTGTGTCTGTTTGTTTTGTTTGCGCATCGTTTTTAATATGATGAAACTTGATGCGACTGACATTCAAGTGAGAGGTTTTATAGCTATGATCTATAAAACCAGGTACAATCCACCATTTTCTACATAAGAAAATGCTTGTACCAAGTCAGGAATATGACAGTTGTTATCCATTCTTTTGATGTGTTTGAGTTTTCGATTTTGTCATTTGATTCGGAACTTTCCGTTTTGAATTTTCCTCGGAGTTCAGTATTTTTGTGATTTTACTTTTTTTTTTAGATAATTTACGCTGAGCATAAAATTAAAGAAAATAAAAGCTAAAATAGTTAAAGCATCTACTTTCAGTGTGAGATGACACGAAGTCTTCAGCAATAAGTATTGTGTACTTGAAAGCAGAAATACTTTAAACCATCTTTCAAATACTGAGAGCACTATTTGGTACAGTAACAAAGGCCCGGATATTTTATTACATGTGATTTAAGAGATTTATTATACTCGAAATCTTATTTGTTTTGCCATGCACAGATATTTTTATGAGAAAAGGGGTGTTGATCGCATGATATTTGGTTATCTCATAATTGGTTTAGACTCGGGGGGGGGGGGGGGGGGGGGTAATATCTTGCCAATCATTGATACCAATCTTCATAATTTAATGCACAATCTAGCCTTTTTCCTAAATAGTTACGAAATTTGGGTTCTTGTTATTTTAAATCACAAAATATTGATTCGCATGACCGAGAGCAAAAGTATAATAAATTTTCTTGCAAAAATTTTCGTTTGTTGCTGTGTTACATGTATGATTTTCGTTCATTAGTTTTGCACAAATCAAGCCATTATAGTCTTCTCGTTTGAATTGTTTTACATATGTCATTTCGAGGCCTTTTATAAAGCTCAATATGCGGTATGGGATTGGCTCATTGTTGAAGACTGTACGGTGACTTACTATAGTTGTTTAGTTCTGGTTATTTGTTCTCTTGTGAAGAGTTGTCTCATTGTCAATCCTACCAAATCTTCTTTTTTATGTAAAATAAATGTAAAAGTCAACCAAAAAACTTCTCAGAAAACTAAATATGAACACACGAACTCTACTGTAAGGTTAAAGTTTATATTTGATGCTTCTGAACTCAAAACAAGAAAAAAATTAATAGAAACTTGAAAATAGAATTAAATAAAATAAATTATGAATATAAGGACATTTTGAGTCTAAAGTGCGACAGTACATACGACACAAAAAATAAATACAAATAAAACACATCATGTCGGCATACGAAATATAACACTTTTCTTTTTTTTATATGGAGTCTGGTACTATACGTCAGAAACTAAAACGTCACCGAGTCTATGGTGTTGTAAATAAATGTAATTGAGACTATTCAAGATTTGCCAGCAACACTTAATAGTAAGTACTATACACTTTGGAAATTGTAATTCATAAAACGATTTTGCGCATACAAATAACCTAAACCCAGCTAAAATCTTGCCTGAAAATGTTACAACAGAAGTAATTGTGAAGAAATAATAACAAAGACATCGAGTTATAAATCACTTTTTATAAGTTGATGTAACAATACAAGTGTGAATTTTCATCACAGATAAAACCATCAAATTGCATGAATGTGATGTTTACTGATAAATAAGAGAGTGCATTATGATTTTGTATACTGTTGTGTATGGTGATCATTTTCTTGATTTATAAGTGCAACAGTCTACAAACGTCTGTCATCACATATGATGGTAATTAACGTGCGGTTTGATAGTCTTAAGGAAGTATAATTATTAAACTGACTCGGACCAGATGTAATCTATTCCAGACGTTAATTTAAGGAGTACTGTAAAACAATAATGTAGTTTGTGGAGTGGAGTGGTAAACTGGTTTGAAGAGTATTACTTTTATATTTATAACAAATACATGTTATAAAGATTGATATAAATATTGGCTTTAAACCTGCGTTAAAATATATCTAACATTGTTGGGTTGATGTTTAGACGAGTTGTATATATATATATATATATATATACAACTCGTCTAAACATCAACCCAACAATGTTAGATCTGTAAATTTGCTTTCGCAAATTTATGGTTCTTCCCTCGCCGGGATTCGAACCCATGCTACTGTGATATCGTGACACCAAATCGCCTGCACTGCAGCCGTCCCGCTAGACCACACGACCACCTGGGCTAAAAATTTGCGAAAGCAAATTTACAGATCTAACATTGTTGGGTTGATGTTTAGACGAGTTGTATATACATTATGTACACAGCCATGTATCACCATCATTGATGGCGATCCGATGGATACATCTGTTGTAGAGTTGTCACTGACTCAGACGTACTTATATATATATATATATATATATATATATATATATATTCATTAAATAAAATAATAAAATAAGTAAAAAGTTAACAGTTCCATTCTATCGATTTCATCCTTCCATTGGGACTCTTCAGGATAACTGATGTAGTGTCGCTATAGGCGACGTCGTTAAGGAGGTTTATGACGTTCCGTCATTGTTCGTTATTAAAAGTTCTCGGGATTTAATTTTGATCGGAACGTTGTTATGAAATAACGTTCCATCTCTTTTCTATATGCTTCATCCCGTCTACATTTAAAAATAGGCATTATTTGAAAATGCTTTTTACCACAAATGTCAAGATGGGCACTAATTGGCGAATTTCTGTATTGTGGGTGTTTTATTTGTTCTTTGTGAACTCGCACCCGTTCACAGAGGCTATTCCCGGTCTGTCCAATATAATTTTCGTGACAACCAGGACATGTGACGCAGTAAATAAGGTTTGTTGTCTTACAAGTCATATTGGCGTTCACATGAAATTTTTTGCCGTCTTTAAATGATTTCATTTTACCCGTTTCTAAATATTTCGTATCTTGGCCACAAACACCGCATCTTGAATCTCCGCAAGACTTTATTTCAAAGTCATTAACCTTCGGTTCGAACCGAGCTCTGGTTAAGTGTTTCTTTAAGTTTTTAGGTTGTCTTCGGCTGTAGATTAAGTTTTCTTCCGGTATCAATTTTTTCATAGTTTCACTTTCGTGTAGAATCGATGGTTTGATTTAATTGTATTAAAAACGTTTGGTAAATACGGGTCATGTGTACTCACAAACGGTATTTTCTTTAAGGTTTCGTCCGTGTCTTTCACTTTCGGGGTTCGTAATTCTTGAAGTGTCAAGTTTTTCAAGTCAAAAATTTCATGTGAACGCCAATATGACTTGTAAGACAAAGACAACAAACCTTATTTACTGCGTCACATGTCCTGGTTGTCACGAAAATTATATTGGACAGACCGGGAATAGCCTCTGTGAACGGGTGCGAGTTCACAAAGAACAAATAAAACACCACAATACAGAAATTCGCCAATTAGTGCCCATCTTGACATTTGTGGTAAAAAGCATTTTCAAATAATGCCTATTTTTAAATGTAGACGGGATGAAGCATATAGAAAAGAGATGGAACGTTATTTCATAACAACGTTCCGATCAAAATTAAATCCCGAGAACTTTTAATAACGAACAATGACGGAACGTCATAAACCTCCTTAACGACGTCGCCTATAGCGACACTACATCAGTTATCCTGAAGAGTCCCAATGGAAGGATGAAATCGATAGAATGGAACTGTTAACTTTTTACTTATTTTATTATTTTATTTAATGAATATATATATCTGCACACGTGAAAATTATTTTTTACGCCTATATATATACAACTCGTCTAAACATCAACCCAACAATGTTAGATCTGTAAATTTGCTTTCGAAATTTTTGGTTCTTCCCTCGCCGGGATTCGAACCCATGCTACTGTGATATCGTGACACCAAATCGCCTGCACTGCAGCCGTCCCGCTAGACCACACGACCACCTGGGCTCTAAAAAAAGAGCTTTCGGTGGGCATGTGTTACCTTTCCACGGTCAGTTTTAATCTAGCGGCGTACTACAGTACATGATATATAAGGCATGAAGAGTTTTATATATATAATATATTATTAAACATCTCTTAAAGCATCAACCAACAATGTAGATCTGTAAATTTGCTTTCGCAAATTTTTGGTTCTTCCCTACGCCGGATTTCGAAACCCATTGCTACTGTGATATCGTGACACAAAATAGCCTGCATATGAAACCGTACGATTTGTGTCACGATAATCAAGTAAGCATGGGTTCGAATCCGCGAGGAAGAACAAAAATTCCTGAAAGCAAATTTACAGATCTAACATTGTTGTTTTATGTTTAGAACGAGTTGTATATACAATTATGTACACAGCCATGTATCAACCAATCATATTGATGGATCATGGTCATCTGTTGTAGGGTTGTCACTGACTCAGACGTACTTATATATATATATATATATATATATATATATATATATATATATATATATATATATATATATATATATATATATAATATATATATATATATATATATATATATAATATATATATATATATATATATAACATTTTTAACACAGTTATCTGTGGAAGCTCGCAACTAAATGAATATGATAACATTAAATCTAACATTTCGTTGGAATAATTACCAATATAGAAAACATTTACGAAAATCAAGAAGTAACAGTGCTCAATTTACAAAATTTAATTTACATTACCCTGTACAAAAATACACAGCAATATTCAATTACGAAACTTTTAATATAACTGAAAGGTTAATGACTGAAATTCAAAGTATTAATACAGAAACTGAAAAAAAAATCCTTTTTGAAAATATCACAGGTAGATAGTTATTGATAGCTACATGTATCGAGGGTAAATGTTTTCCTTTCCAGTATCTAAGATCAATCTCTAGTATGTAATACACGTAATCCTTCCAAAAATAAAATGCATACATTAAAACAAGCAAGCTTCATTCATTTGATGGTTATAATATATGTACACAACAAGCGCAAAGACAATAACAATTAAAAAGAAACCTTATTTGTTCTTATACTAACTTGTCAATCAATCCTCTATGAATATGCAACAACATTGTGAATGGAACATACACAGGTGGTTTCAGCCAGACATGTGTCAAAACGACAACATTGAAACTCGTTCTGATGTCATTGATTAAATGAAGATTCAGAATGGAAATGGGGATTATGCCCAAGAGACAGCAACCCAACCAAAGAGCAGATAACAGCCGAAGGCCACCATAAAGACTATGCAACATTCAGCATCACAAAGGGTCAACCAGGACAATTAATCCCATTGTTTGTAGTTTTTTTTATTTTTAAAAAGATGTGTCTTATATCTTTGAAAAAAATACCTTATAATTCCAGCTGAAAAGAAATGTATCAATATCGTAATTATATATATTGACCTCTTTAGTAAATTATAAGACCTAATTATGAATTAAGGTTTTTTCGTCATGTACAAAAAAGGAAAAATCTTCTTACAGGAAACTGGTTCTATACCTTTGCGTCCCATTTATTGTAAAGTCTCCACAAGTGATTTGATCTTAATCATTAAAATATTTAAATTTTAAACCATTTCAGTTTAGTCAATATTTTTTATATATATATATATTTTATATTATAGAATATCTTTAACTATTTACTTTTCTACAATTACACTCAATCATTGATGAAAAACTCTTCAACAAACTTTTAATGAAGCATTCATTTTTTTTTAAAAAAAAATGATCATAAAACAGTTATCAAAATGAATTACTTGATGACACAAAATTATATAAATTGTTTAAGTTTGGCCTTCAATTAAACAAATCAGCTACATTACCAGTATCAGTTGATTTCTAGTATATAGTTGTTTTTTTTCTTAAAATCTTTAGATTACTGATAATTTACATAATAAAATAACATTGCATTTCTTATTATGCACAGCAACATTAATAGTAAACTCCGATAGGTATCGAAAGTCACTGATTGTTATCCATGTTAGTAATGTCTGTCCCAGTTTTTACACTATGCCAAAGCGATCTTTTTCATGTTGCATTCCAATCATAAACATCGAAGTCGTTTTCTAATTTTCTTATTACAAATAAATATTTTTTAGTTGTCTACACATAAATTGTTTCTTGATTGAAGTGTTCGGGTGTCAAAAATTCAAGGATTTTGAGATATGAACTGGATATGTATTGAATTAAACAAGAAAGTTAACAGAAGCACGTGAGATGCTAGAAAGAATGTGATTGTTCTATTTTCACTTTCGGATAATCAGAGGATGCATTCTTGAAATTTGTAGGTTTGTAGTGAGAGAATCAGTAATTAGTCTACATTAAGTGTGTAGTACAAAAACAATAAATCGAAATGCATATTTACGACTCAATAATATTAAAATGGGCCAAAATGTGGTGAAACGTGAAGTTAAAAAAGGTTTGGAACTTTATGAATTACGGAAACTAGAAAGTGCAATTGATGAATGGAATAAAGCGTTACACAGACTGAATGGAACTGGAGATAATCCTACTAAATTTGTCATTCTAGGTCATGTTTGTTGTGCTTATTTTGATATGGGAAAGTATAGGTGTATAATAACGTATGCAAGAAAACAACTTGAAGTTGCAGAAACAATAGAACAGGAAACGGAAGCCTGTTTAAATTTATCTAGAGCATACGAACGTTTAGGAGAGTATAGTATAGCGGAGGAATACTGCAAAAAATGTCTCAGTCGTGACACGAAGGACTCCAAGTGGGTCAAATATGCGTTTTTATTATACGGGAGACTTTATTTTAAACAGTGCCAATTTTACAAAGGACTTAAGAATCTTGAAGAAGCTAAAGCTTTTGAAAAGTTGAGTGATGATATCGCATTTAGGATACTTGTAAATATATCATATGGGCAGTTTTACACATTTGTAAATGATATGGAGACAGGGTGTATGTACATACTTAAATGCATTGAAATTTTAGAAACAAATTCAGATTCATACATCACTAAGAAATTTCATAAAAGTATACAGTTGGAACTCGCAAAGATTCATTTAGAAAATTCACGATTGAACGAAGCATTAGACACATGTGAGGTTAGTATTTTGTACTGAGTAGCTTGTATTTTCTGTCATGCCTATGTGTTTCAAATTTCACCCCCCTCCCCCCCCCCCTCTATCAAAATCAAATGGTAGCTCCCTTACCCTCGCAGAAAAATAACGTCTTATGTGTATTGATTAAAACTCACCCGCCTCTTTTTTACATGTCACGAATGCATTAAAGACAACATCTAAGTTCAGTGTATAAATTATAAGTCGCTTTAATGTAAAGATTCTGACTCAGCACATTGAAGTACAAAGACCGAAAGTGTTATGTAGAATTGATTTACACAACACAAATTACTGGCATTCTTTCATTCACATCTTGTGGTTAATTTCACCTGCTGGCAGATTTCGTTGCATGAAATGATCCTTGACAGACGATCGATGATAAACATTTACTATAGTCATTCTGCCTTCTCTCATTAGAACAAAAGTGTTAATTGTGTAATGTAGACTTGTATTCTGTTTGTCATTAATAGTTGTTATACGTTATTATGTGTTTTACTTGGAATATCTACTTATCAACAAATGCTATCAGAAAACTTTTAAGATATAGTTATCTATGGTTGTTAGTAGTCGTCGTCCATTTATGGACAGTATGTTACATTATTGAAAATTACATTTGTAGGCGAAACAACGTTCAATTAACATGATTAATGCATTTTCAAAGAAATTAAAAAAAAATATAGTAAGACGTAATACTTCTTTATTTCACTAGGCCATTGTTATTCGAAAAAGGATTTGTTTTGTTGTTCGTATGATTTAGTCATCAAAGCTGAATATTTTGTTTGCTAATTTTATTTTTGTTTATTTGTTTTCTATTATCATGATTATAATTGTTTTTGTTGGTGTAATTTTGTTTTTTTTTATGTTTGTTTGCTGATCTTGTTCAAATTGAAAGCTTTCAAAATAAATATGAAAGATACACGAGGGACACTCAAACTCAAAGTCGAAACAAAACAGACAACGTAATGGCTAAAAGACAAAAATACAAACAGACAAACAATAATACTCAAAAAACACAACACAGACAAACAATAATACTCAAAAAACACAACACAGAAAACTAAAAATACAATATAATTGGGTGGAGGGGAGGTCGTTCAACAATTTACCCTTATTAAATGATAAAGTTAGACAAAATGCAGGATATCTAATTGTACATGTAATGCCATCATTGTTTAAGTACATTTGTACATATAGTAAATGTCAGACGAATAAAAATAACTAGTTTCTGGCACCAATTTCATATATGATGCATTGCAAATAAAATTTTCCCTAGAGTGTATTGTTTGCAGATTTCAAACACACTGCCTCTGGTTAATATTGTATATCATTGCCTGACATCTGGTGCTACAGAATGCGCATCGTTGTATGTGTTGCATCTCGCTAAAGTTATTTACATATCATTATGTACATATGGAGCAGTAGATATAAACGGAAAGCTGTATAATTGAGGGCATTCTTCTTTAGAAATAAATAAGAAGCAATACTGAATTGAAACTTTAACCCGAAACTATGGAAAGCTTTGACATTTTATGTTTATTGTAAAATATTAGAGTAAATGATATATCTTTAAACGCATCCGTTATTTTTAGAATGTAATGAAGGATGCTATAGAAAGTCGAGATCGACAACTTCAGGGGGAATGTTTGTATGTCTTTGCTGAAATCCACAGAAGAAGCAGAAGTTTTGAGGTACATACACATTTGATAATTTTAACATCAGTGAAGAAGAGACCAAAGAAGACTTAGACTACCCTATAATAAAGGACAAGGTGCACTTGCCAAAGACAATAACAATCAAAACCAAGGAGTAAACAAAGACTCACAAAACCAAAAGACATTTACATCAACAGTTATGAATAATAAATAAGAAACAAGACGAACTCCACTAAAAACTGGGAGTGAAATCAGGTGCTCAAAAATATAAACTTTTTAAAAACACTACTAAAAAAGGTCACAATTTGGTTCGTATCTGGGTCTTTTTCAAAAGACCTATTGCTAATAAAATCAGTTTTCCATCATAAAATATTATATTCTCGAAGGAAAGGCATTTTGAAAATTACTTTGCACAAGAGGTTCTTTCAAAACAAAATTAAAAAAAAGCTTCATTTTGCTATCTCCATATTCATTACAATAAAAACGTGCTGTAAACTTTATCAGGAAAATACAGTAATATACAGTAATATTGGTCTTTTTTAGAGAGCAAGTCCTAGATATGAATCAGCATATGCCATATTCACAGAAATAGGAGATAGATATGGTCTTATGCAAGTCTTATATGGAATGGCTAAAACCACGTGTCTTCAGCAAGATTTTGATCAGGTATCTATTCGTTTCTTCTTTAACATGTTTTGTGCGGTGTAGTCACTAAAACAAAACATACCAAATTGTATATAGTCTACAACATATCACATTTTACATCTGTGTTGAAGAACTGAATACATATTGACGTATTTCAAACACCATAATGTACATGTCAATTCTTCAAATGGTTTATGTGTACTTTAATGGTTTACTTTTATAAAATGTTATTTGGATGTAGAGTTGTCTCATTGGCATTCACACCACATCTTTCTATACCTTTTTGCCTACCAAATATCTTTTCTCACAAAGATTGATTGAAGAAAGCACATGCACCCAATAATGTATATTGGTAAAAACTGTTTATTGCATATGCATATGATTGTTCTGTCAATACATGTATATACAAAACCTTTAAATTCCCAAATGTTTTATATTTCAAGTGGAGAGCATAATTCAGTTGTCTTGAAGATATTTATACCTTGATTCTATTGATCGTATGTCTTCTTTAGTCACTTTTTGCTATATAGCCTGATTTATGTGTTGTTTGGAATTTGCTCGCATAAATAGTCTTGATATTGTACATCAATCTCTATGGTTGAAATTAGTCTAATATTTCAAAAGAATCTTAGGTAGGTCTGTTTTCATCATTTTATCCAAACTATGGTACAGTTGCAGTTGGAGGAAGATATCGAATGTTAGTCTACAAGATCATCGTTATCTGCTACTACTTGTTAACTAGTTGTTACAGCTATCCCTTCCCTCTCTTTCTCTGTGTCCGCTTTTCTGCAGTATTATACATTATATACTTTAAAGGTTTTCTCATCCGAAGTTAGGTCTAACGTAATGTTTGAGTGTTTGGATAAACATTGTTATATGCTTCATTACTTTGTATACGGCATGCTTTAAGAAAAGAATAAAAGGTTGAACAGCTTTAGGTTCAGCGCAAAAAGTGCTGACACTGGAGAATTAGACTTACAAACGGGGGGGGGGGGGGGGGGGGGGAGCTTCTTTATAAGAAGAATATTTGTTACTGTGATTCCTCTTAAAACACAACAATTTTTATGACATTATAATGAAAATATGATACACGATATCTTGATAATATGTAATATTTCAGTTCAGAAACACATATGCGTGCACTTACTGTTCAAAAAGAGTAAACTTATTTTAAAATCGTGTACATGCATTAAGAAAATGTTACGTAAATACAGATGCAGACGCTGCATTAGATGAAGACATTCTGTCGTCGAAGGAACGATATATCAGTATAACAAGAATATAGCAAACAGCAGTTGTAAATTACCTAATCACATATCTCAATCAACTCCTCAGTATACGGTAATTAATCACTGCTACCTTCTCCAATCTGACAGTGAAAAAAGTATAGTTATCAAATCATGCAACGGCATGTTAGCTGCATGTTAACTGTTTTAGAGGGTACAAATCGCAGTGGAAATATTGTAGAATTCTGGAATGCAATGTTTTTTTATGTAGAAAAAGTAAACAGTTGTATATGTATTAAATTGAAATTTGTGATATCACCCAACTTTCATATTTTATTTCAAAAGTCAAGATTTTTTTACAAAATACATTAAGATATATATATATTGCAACACCATCTCAACCAATTCTCACAATAAAATAAACCTGCCTGTAGTGCAACATAAATATATGAATACACCTGATATCGGAGGCGGGTTAGCTGTTTTTTCTTTTAGAGCCACACCTTCTATGTTGTGTTCTCATTCACACAGTTGAGATATTCGAATTGTAAAGATTTGAAACGTATCCACCAACTTCTCGATTTAATGCCTCGTTCACACCTACATTTAGTTCGAATTGAATTCGAATCGAATTCGCAAATCGCGTTTACACACTTTTCTGTTTTAATTCGAATTGATTCGAATTGGCTAATTCGCATTAGAAATACGTTTTTGCTAATACGAATTAAAAGTTAACGTCGTTAGGACAGTAAAGCGAATCGAATTCGAATTACGTGTGAACTCAGCATAATAAGGAACGTTAAATACGGTTCACTGTCTGTGTATGTGTCACTGTCTGTGTATGTGTTTTATTTTGAGCACTTATGATTAGACGTTTGTTTTGATTTATTTCGAAGGTAGCCTATATCCAAAGGAAAATTTCTAAATAACACTACAAAAATTCCCTTTCTTGTGACACTTCTCTTTTCTGAATTACCTGCTTATCAAATTTTATAGCATTATGAAGTTCAGTCTGAAGTTCTGAAAAAGGCGATGATTTTAAAGGGATATTATAATCCTGGTACATTTGATAACTATATACACACTTATACGATGTAAGTAGAAAACAAACTGACAATGTCATGACAAAGAGCGAAAAGATGGAAAGACAAAACACAGCAAAGAAAACTTTAAAAAATGAGCTACACGAATCCCACTAAAAACTCTGGATGATCTCAGGTGCTCCGGAAGGGTTAGCAGATCCTGCCCAGCATATGACAAACATTCGTGTTGCTTATGCAAGTACAAATCCGGTGATATGTCTTATTCGGTAGGTCACATACGTATCAGCAATACCTGCCACGGTTTGATTTATGATTAAGTCAATTTTGAATGTTATAGCTAAAGGAAATATATATTACTTTTTTAGGCCATTGATCTGTTTAAGAAGACGTTGGATGCAGCCCAGGAAATCGGAAATAAGGTAAGTTTATTCTAATGTAGGCTGAATGTTCCAACTATCAATAAAAACCTTTGATGAACATTTCTCTCTTCTTTTGCTGTTGGTAATAACAGAAACTATCTCATATAAAACTTCAAATGGAAAGTTATTTGCTTACGCACACAGTACAAACCTCTACAACGAATATTTGATAGTCTCGTAAAGCATCGTTCTTAAAACGAAAACGTATGGCATTCTATATGAATACCAAAACTTATAGAACTTATATCTATTGTATTTCAGTACTGCATTCCTTTTTACTTTGTGGTGTTAAATGATTAGGATAACAAAAATAATTGCATTAATGGGATTTTCTGTTTAATGATACTGGATAGTAGTAAAACTTTAGAATTTATAAACCTTTTGATACTTTGTTTTATAGAATATTAAGAATTTATTTCATTAGTGTATGCGTTTGTTCAATATTTAAATAATATGTGTTCACATTTTTGTCTCCATTTTTTTTCTAAAGATGTATGCAGTTAAATGTTGTGTGAACTTGATAGATTTGTGTGACACTGGGTCAATCGAGTCTACACAATCGTATGAGCAATTGTTAGATGACCTATTAGAACAAATGGGACTATACTGTGGTGTCTGTAGCGAGGCTATAGGCAAAACAAAGGAACAATTAGACATGCTGCCATGTTGTCATCTCATTCATACCAGGTACACTACTCCTTAGTCGTTGTGCGTGATCAAATTTTCAGATCAGTTGGTTGAATTTTTTTGTTGTTTTTAGCGTTTACATATAGCAAAGTTATATCCTGTTAAAGCTAAGGCTAAACAATTAAGGTGAAATGACTCTTATTAAGAGTCCACTAACAATTTCTGATAGATCTTGTCTTGATGATGGGCTTTTTAAAATCTAATGTGTATAATTTTCGCTGACCTCGTACATAATTTGGCGAATGCGGGATTGTCTCGCTGTTTTGAAAACCAATTGATCAAGTTGTCTCTCTGTTGAAATCTTTTCACAAAATCCATCTGATACATGTTATGAATGATAGAAGTCTGGGATAACATGATTTATTCATAATAGTAATATAATTATGGTCCTTGAAAAACTTTTTTTTTTTTACAAATATTTGCCTTTCTGTAGAAATTATAAAAGCAAGAGAAAAATAGTAGAGACATCAAAGAAATTCAGTAAAATAAGATCTACAAATAAGACCAAAAAAGATCAGCAAATAAAATCAGATAATCCGAAATTGGCAATTGAACAATTCGCTGAAACACAGTTTTAACTTGTTTTATTACGAATAATTAAAAAAAAAAGGTCAAAGCTTTCTCAAAAGATTTTTGTGTTGTTTTTGTCTGCTTTTGATACAAATAACATCATCATTATACACAACTTCATTAGTTCCCGAATAAACAAGATGCTTGAATAGTTTGTGTATATGTGCATTAAAACACAGACTGCTAAATGTGGCTTCGGTACTGGCGAGCACCAAGACGTTGCTGATAATGATGAACAGTCAATCTTTGATAATTATAACAATGTTAATAATCAACTTGAAAAATCAGTTTGTTTTTTTTATTTTTCGATTATAGATGTGCCTGCCATTTAGCTAGATACACTTGGGGAAGGAAAGAAAAAATGAGACCTTGTCCAACATGCAGGAAATTGTCTTCATCAAATCCTATGTTGTGAATATTGTAAAATGTTATACATCGTTTAACGGTTTAAGTGTTTAACCGTGGAGATTTGGGACCAACTGATTTGATATCATTCCGGACGATCTTGATGAGAAGGAAAAGCGCACACAAAATTACTCAAAATAATGTATTTTTGATATCGTAATCTGACGTATATTGTCTTAGTGGTTTTTTTTTTAAAGTCTGCAATAAAGTGTCTGATGTAACCATTATACATACATGTCTTTGAAATTGTTTATACAGTGATAAAACTGTAAATAAGCTAAAACTACTTCTTACAATGAGTGAACAATGCCATGTACAAGACTCCGTATACATTCTTACAATGAGTGAACAATGCCATGTACAAGACTCCGTATACATGCTTACAATGAGTGAACAATGCCATGTACAAGACTCCGTATACATTCTTCAAACAATGAGTGAACAATGCCATGTACAAGACTCCGTATACATTCTTCAAACAATCTCTTATGATACAAAGGCTTCATTAGTACTAGGTCAAAATAAGTTATAAGAAACACAGTTGTTGTATTTAGTCCGGTGCGTAACTTTTGTGCATATTGGCCTTACATTTTGTGCCAAACCAATTTTTTTTTCATTTGCGCAACAAATCATATTTTGTTTGTGCCAACTACAATGTATGTATATATTTTTTGCTCGAATGAAATATAACCTCATAGTGCAAATGCAATGGGCCCATTTCATCATATGTTTTCATTCTGTAGTTATTTATAGCTTTATAATTTATATAGACACCTGACTATTGTTAAATCATTGACCGAAAAAATGTTTATTTCCCTTTTGTTTTATTGCGGTCTTAAGTGACGAATGACGTGTTTTCGACTGCAGATTGAGAAAAAGAATAATAGCTTTAAGATTGGTTCTTCTCCGCAGCAAATTCGACATTAATGATTCCTTAAGCAGAAAGCAATTTTCTCGGTTAAAGGTTAAATATACTATTTCGGTAGCATTAACCTTCTGATATCAATTGATATCAAAGTTTGAAGTGTATGATCGATAATAAATTTGATATCTGAATTGATCATTTTCGGATGGACTTTGGACCGAACAGTAGTAAGTATAACATATGATTATGGATCTAGCATTATTATGTATACCACTGATACACTGTTTAGGTCAAAGAGTACGGATATCGATGAACTAAATGGCCGATACATAAATAATTTGACTCTGCACGTGCGACCTTAATTGTTTTATGGTGACCTCTATGTGTCAAAGGTTGCTTATATATTAAAGCATACAATCCTATGCTGCGTACAAGATCTGCACTGCTCCATTTTAAATCATTATTATTATGGATCACGCATTGATCTCCATTTAGCTTGGTAACGTCACAATCAGTCATCAATCATTGACTCATTGGTGTATTATACCCCTCATCAACCTTTGTTTACATGCTCAAAAGTTTGAAAGTTAGATATTTCACACTTTGGGCATACTAGATGCAGTTTCATGACTTTCTAACAATTACGTCTTTTACTACGGGGAATGTTTTTTTTTATATATTAATATTGAATTGCTTCCGTAGTGGATTTGCCAAAAAATCAAGTTTCAAGAACATCCGCACAAAATGGATGGCATCGGATTTTAAATCACTTTGAAATTACCTTAAAACTGTATTTCATACTTGTGACGATCACAATGAATTCTAAAATGGTTTTGAAAATCACATCACTGCATGCAACAAAATACAAACAACGTATATGTTCAACGAAGCTTTTGTACTTTACTTTAGTGACAATTAACTTCATTTATAAATGATGTACATTAACACAGATTAAAAAAAACAAATAATATATTAACAAATCTTAATATTGATTTAACACATTGTTTTACACGTTTTTATAAATGCATAAGTTGTATGATATTTTCGTTGTTGACTAGAAAAATAGATAGTTAATTTTCACTTAATCATCACTGAAATTGGCAAGAAAAAAATACTGCTTTCATTCATCTGTTCTTTGACTGATGAACGTTTTTACTTTGTTTTGTACAAATTCTTGGCGCCCTTCGTTTATTTTTACCTTTAGCTCATGGATACTTTGTCTCTTTGCGGACACGCTCATAGGCGCTGAACTTAATCGATTTTGAATGAGTTGATTTTTCCAAGCACTGGCTGATAAAGTCGGCTGAGGTTGATTGAGAATTTCTGATATTCCAGCATTTCGCCTGAGACCACCAGAATGTGAATTGTCTTTCTTATTAGAATCTGGATTTTCTAGAGCTTGTAACTGTACAGTTAAGGAGCTTAAATCAAATCCTGCACTATGACGACGAATTTTTCTCTGTCTTTCGTGTAACACACGTTTAAACACCGGCACACCTTCTTTGGCTTTTAATAGTTTTTTAGTGAGTGCATTAGTTTGATCCATCCATGCTGGTTTAGAACTAGTTGTGCTCCGGAAGAACTACTTAAAGTTACATCTGAAATACAACTCTCAGCGTCGGAGTCTTTAATTTGACCATTGAGTCCTCTGCGCACAGGACTGCTCTGTGGTCGAATTTGTACGGAAGCTAGTGATGCTGAAAAGTCGCTATCTGATTTGCGACGTCTTGATCCAGCATACATCGCCGATTGTGGCCGTTTAATACGGCGTCGTTTACGACTTATAATCCGCTGACCATACATAAAGAAAGGCCCTTCGTCCTCTTTTTCTTTTATCATTTCTTCCTTAGGCGCTAGTCCTTCAGGACTATGACCACTGCATGAATTGATATAATCCAACGTCAGAGATATTAGCCGGATATCTTGATTTGTCACTCTAACAGCATGTAACTTTTCTTTCTCTAGTAAATGTAGTTTTCCCTGTAAACGTGTATTTTCAATGTTATTAATGCGATAAGCACGTTGCATCCGAGATGAATTATAATTTGGATTTTCGTTCGACGGCATGGTGCTTTAGTATTACTTTGTGTATCTTATTGAGAACAATGTTCAATGATTTCAAGATTTGATCCCTTCGATTATTAACTGCCTTACACTGAACATTGTAATTGTCTTGAGAAACAAAAACACCACTATAAGCAAGATATCCAAATCTATTTTCATTCAATCATGTCTGAAAAAAGATAATAAAATAAGTAAATCCCAAAATTGTTGAAACTTCTGGAGTATTTACATTCCAAATTTACTAATGATTTATACCCACTTATCTAGTCCCCAAGTAGTACATATTGCATTTTGACACTCCAGTCTGTTATAGTTACGAGGCATCAGGAGAACAAAATCACTTAAAAAAAACCACATGCGTAGCTGTGCAGATCGATTCATCCTTTTTAGTAGCCAATTCTATAAGTCTTATGTCATTCAGATGAAAGGAATAAAAACCTACGATTAATGATATACTGGTATTTATCTTTCAAATCCAATATACCTTTTAAAAGTATTGACCTGTTTTCTGTCAAGAAATCGACTGGTTTTACTGATGTTGTGAGATGACATCAATAAAAATATAATTTGTTAACCATCAACAATCAATTAATGTTAGATTTGTAAAATGATTACATCGAAAAATATTTTAAATTACATAATCATTTACGTTGATATGTGTTGTCATGTTTGAAGCTAGTTATCTTCCGTGTTTAATATAAAGATTTTACGTAGATGCATTATGTGTTATCGCAATCAAATGGGTGTTCAATTAAGCTCGTCGAATCTTAATCTTTGATGAGTTTTATTAGTAAATTATTATTGTTAGTATTTTGAATAATGATTTTTTTGTTGTTATTAATGTTTGTTTGTTTGTATGCAACAGTAGCTATATCTCAGGGGCGTATCCAGGATTTTTGAAAGGGGACGTAAAACCATAAAACCGTAAAGAAATACAGCCGATTATAGCAAAACAGAAACATCCTGGACGATTTTATGCTAACTCTTAATGTTTTCAAAGGGGTGTACGCCCTCTACGCCCCCTCGAATCTGCACATGTATATACTCGTTCTCAGAGGAGATTCCTCTTCAGGGATATAGTACTGGTAGTTACGATCATATACGTTTTGTTTGCTATGAATTACCTGTTCTCATATTAAGTACTTGTGTCAACAAATCTGTCTTTTAAAGTGTCTCAATTCAATTTTATTATTTACGATGCAAAACGTGTGCAAATAATACTGAATAGAGCTGCAATGTATATTGGCATTCAATTAAATAATACAAATGTTCACATTATTGAGGCTTCTGAACGACGACATAGTTCCTCATTGTATCCAATTTCTACAAAGTTTTCGTATATACAGTGATAGCTATATACGCATCTAACCTTTGTACTCAAATCAATTTTATATATATTATTGCAGAAAAAGTTATTTGATGTGATTGAAAAGCCTATAAACGTTGGTATCGTTTATTAGATTTTAAAGTAAGTTGATTTTAATTGAAATGAAAAGATAAATCTGAACTGTGAAATTCATTCGCCAGTTTCATTCATATATATATTACTTAATATTTTCAACACCTTACTTAAAATTTGTAATAAATACGTTTCATGCGTTTTGAAATGCAAATTATATATTGTGGTTATTGATTTCTAGTGCATCATCAGTCAAGTATATATTTCATTGAAAGAAGTTTCATAATCTTTGCGCATGTTTCTGTATGAAACGGCGATAGCTGAGCAGAGGTTTGTATAGTGAATGTTTACTTTTTTTCTGGATTAAATTTTAGCAGCTATAGCCACATGCATATCTTTATTATAACTGACTTGTTTTGTTTATTATCCTTTTTTAAATTATCACTCTTCATCTCGATATCTTAAGAGATTAGTTGGTTTGGTAAATTTTTGATTTTATTAGAGGTCAACCAAGATTAGTGGATATTGCTCTATAACGTGTAAGGACTTTAATTAGATGTTTGACGTCAGATCTCATTTCATAGAGAAAGATGGAAACAGGCGCCTGCAAATGAGTTTAACCTTGAAACATTCTGTATGTGGCTGCCCAAAGTCAGGAACCTGTTATCCAGTAGTCGTTGTTGGTTGCTGTGTAACACATTTGTTTTTCGTTCATTATTTTGTACAAAAATTAGGTCGTTAGTTTTCTCGTTTAATTTTTTAAAACATTGTCATTTCGGGACATGCAATGACTATATATGCGGTTAGTGTCATTTGGTCTCAGCACTCTCTTGCGGATAGTTGTCTCATTGGCAATCATACCACATCTTTGTATTTTTATCACTTTATCGCCATCTTGTATTTAAACTGTTTTAAAGCCACTTATTACTGTTTCAGTTTTAAAGGAGTGTTCCATACTTTTCTTTTCTCTTTTTCTCTTCGACTTGAATAAAAACAAATTCAGGGACAGCTCCAACCGGATGACGAGGTGCTACATCCCGCTCATTTTTCATACATAGCCTGACTGGATTATCCTTTTCTGCATGTATTTAACGTCAAAAGTGTATGAATTCGTCATTGCATTCAGTCTCAGTATACATGTTTGTACATTAATTGCAGATCTTTCAATCATCAAAAATATGAGGTCACTTTATGAAAACTTAACTACAACAAGCACCCTTTTGAAGTGAGGATTTAAAGCGAACATATGAAGACTATACGCTAATCAGAATTTCGTGAAGTTAACTGTACAACAAATTCATATTTACCCGAAAACATCCTGTGTCACTAATGCAATATACTATAGAATTTTCACGTCTCTATGCATTACTGTGATGATTTTAATATATCCTTTCGATCATTTAAAACCTTCATCGATTTTCATATTGAAATATAATCCAACAAACAACAGAAATGTCAATTGTTTACGGCAAATGTAAGTTTATAATCCTCTTTTATCAAAATCGATTTTACTTTATAAACAAACGAACGTAAACGCAATATTTTGATTTAGTAGATATTAGAATTAGTCCACTAGACCATATAATCAGTAACGTATAACGAGTAATTTATTGTTCATTCAAAAGTTTAAATATCATTTTTCAATTAGCAAAATATCAAACTTAGCGACAGATTTACGATTATTGATTTCCGTAAAATGTTTTCCTGATTGCTCTGTTTGAACAAACATTTTCTATGTATCAGAGACATATTATAAAATATTATAATGTCTCTGTTTACACAAACTGTTAATTGGATTATAAGATTAAATTTAAAACTCTGAAAGTGATCGTTTTACCGATGAGAATCGTCGTATTTAGACGAATCAAACATGAACATTTGCGAAAAGAATTTTTTTATAAATACTTGTAGTTGATATTCAACACATGTTCAAATTTATGAATATTTTTTTATTTTTTTTTATTTTTTTGAAATTGATGATCGAAAAGAATGTACCAAACAACGACTATCATGGAACTGAGATAATAAAACAATAGACAGAGACTTGTCAATGGTTTGCTGTTGGTTGCTTAACGCCCAGTGGCAAATATTACATGCATGTTTTAGACGATAGGTATTATTGAAGAACACATATTAATTAAATATTATAATACATACATTATAATAGCTAACGAGCTCACTTAGGTTGGACAGTAACTGTCCCATTCCTAAACAAGTACCGATAATGTTTCTAACGACACATACAAGAACCAAGAACGAAGAAAAGGAATGGACTCCCGACTATAATACATAAAAATGTTCATGGTAATTGGTGAAAAATATTGAGTAACGGTCCACCAGATCATAATGTTGAAAGTTAGCATGTGAATTTAGAATTTGTCTATTCAACTCTACCATGTGGAGAAACCCTAAGTACTATTTGCTCAGTAGCTTCATTGTTAGCAGTTACCCATTTATCAAGGATATCCTGATAATATTAAGTCAATTCATTCCATGTGCATCGGTATTCAACAAAAGTCAACTGTCTGGACTATATCAGTCAAAAAAAATTCACTGCAATCCAAAATGTATTTCATAAGTTATATTCAAAGACTGTCACTGATGAGGTTCCAAATCGAGGCACGTATATATTAACAATAACGAAATGTGTCCGTACGTAATTTCAATTGATAACTTAATCAATACATTCCGGTAAATGTTCGAAACTAAGAAATTCATCAATACTTTCAAATCAATACATTTAATTCCCTCTTATCCCATGTCCAGAAGAATCTAGAAATATTGCCTTTTAACCTAATATCTTCGTATATTTGTCCTTTTGACTGATTGTAATGTATACATGTCATATGTTATGTCCAGACTGTCTGGTTACATTATGAATCATGATCATGTAGCTTGTGAGAGCCTTATATGAAATTTATTATAATACATTTACATAAAAGTATACTTCGTATATATATATCTCTTTGAGTAGCGTGTATGCAGTAAAAGTGTTCATTTCTACTTCTATGTTGATTCAGGAAGTTCAATATTTACAAAGTTCAAATATCATCGCCAATGAAACTGATATGATAAATACTTTGAATAAAGATGGTAGGCAATACTAGACGCACATGTAACTCTTACCGACGCCACATCCTTCTGCATTTTGTATGTTTATTGTCAAAAAACAATATTTTTATTAAAAACTGGAATATTGGATAAAAAATTGAGAATTGACATCGGGAATGTGTTAAAGAGACAATAAACCGACCAAATTGCAGAAAATAGCTCAAAGCCAACAACGGATCTTCAACCCAGCGAAAATTTCCCGCACCCGGAGGCGGACTTCAGGTGGCCCATAAACAAAAATGTGTAATATTTCATTGAAAATGGACGATATGAATATTTTAATTCTTACCTGCACTAACGAACTCATTACAGAAATCCAAAGTATATGTTACAGCATCAATCATGCACAGAAATTACTATGCAAAAAGACTGTAGTTAGATTTTACTTATTTGTTTGTGTAGTTAAATTCGTAATCGGTTGTTAAGAACATGTAGTTTCGAGTCTCATAACTTCCCTTCAGTTTTATCAGGTACACTTTGACGTATTTAGATAAGCGAAACAAACCTTCCGTACGTGATTTAACCGTTTAAATGTGTGTTAGTTTAAGAGAGTTCGCAAAGATTTAAATTATAGATATTTCTGTTATGTTCAAATATGAACCAGATTGAAACAGAAAATAACTGAGGTTTCCTCTTTATATATTACATTTAATGCATTTTTTCTGAATAGCCTTTTGTACTTCATTCAAAATTGACAAATTACTAGGTTGAATGGCAAATGAAATTAACAAAGAATAATATAACATGTCACACTATTCCGTTTCATTGTGAAAACAACATCAAACATATGAGGTTAAAAAATTGGCAGCGAACAATTTTCAGTCAATACAATTGTTAAAGGTTAAATTGCTCAAATCAGAAAAGAAATAATTGATAGGAGTAAAAAGTCAGAGTATGTCAATATAATCTGGTAAATATGCAATAACGGATAGTTATTTTATTTAAAAAATTGGATTAAAATAGGTTTTACTAAGGACGATGGATAAGTAAACACTCTATGCTTCTTCTTATGTATAGGCACTCTTCTTTACATTAAACAGACTTAAAGGAAGGATTTAGTTGCGCAACCTAGACTAAAATAAGTTGTAAAGTCATATATTACGCTAAGTTAAAAAAAAATTGCCTTAAAGCAAACATTTATTTAATGTATATTATTTTTTATTTATTAGTTACTGAATATAACATGTGGTATCATTTACAATGAGACAACTCTCTGCAAGAGACCAAATGACACAGAAATCAACAACTATATATATCACTGTACGGCCTTCATCAATGAGCAAAGCCCATACCGCATAGTCAGCTATAAAAGACCCCGAAATGACAAATGTAAAACAATTCAAACGAGAAAACTACAATTCAAACGAGAAAACTATTCATGTACAAAAAATAAACAAAAAACAAAATATATATCACATCAACAAACGACCACCACTCATGACTGAACTACAGGCTCCTGACTTGAGCCAGGCACATACATCAGAATGTGGCGGGGTTAACCATGTTAGCGGGAACCCAACCACCCCCTAACCTGGGACAATGTTGTAACATTACAACATAAGAACGAACTATAAAAATCAGTTGAAAAAGGCTTAACTCATCAGATGGATACAAATAGAATAACTACACTAAGTGGATGTGGCCGGGCACTTGTACATGTATATCCTAACAACAAAAAGACACCAAGTACAAATGAATGGTCATTATTCAATATTCCTTTGATAAACAGTGATTCAGGAACAATACTATGCGTCATTCTACACAACATGAATGAGACAAATATAGCTTCATCTATCCATCAACCAAATTGGCAATATTTGTATATGACGCAGCAACAACGTTCCTAATATTGTATCACATGTAAATATTTCATAAACTAGAATCTCTGTCAAAAATAATAGACACTAGACATAAGGTAGGATAGATGATTGATATTTGAATTTTTAGCATCCAGTGCCATTTGTAGAAGGCATGTATTCTATTGAATGCCAACCCCAAAGAAGAACTTAAGAAAAAGACATTCAAAATTCTGCCTTTCATTTTGTTATATTATGTTGTAAGGTTCATTAAACGGATACAAACCATGCTACAATCTGGAGTTAACATATACTTATATTGTGTGGTGGGTATATCTGTCATTGATATATAGTCAGTCAATGATATATAGCTTCGCATCTTCCTTTATAATATTCATGTACAAAATGTTTATATATACTAAAGGAAGAATTTATAAGAATATTATTTTATCTATTGGCAAAATGTATTATTATTCTAGTCCAAAGTAGAAATAAAAAAGAGCTATTAACTTACCTTCAAACATTTAACATTGAAAAGAATAAACAAAACCGTTTTATCATTCAGCATAAATAAGGTTTCTTCTCATCCACGAAGTTATTACGTTAAAAGGATGAATCCAATTTAAATGTGAAACCAAACGTGATATTTAACCACTTATATTCTCGTCAACAAAGTGAAACTGATCGTAAATTCTACTTTTATGTCAAAAATGGATATCTAAGTGAATTTATAACCTGCAATATAACTGCCATATTTAAACATTTTCATTCCTTTAAACATACATAAAAAAGAGTTATTGTAATTTTATTTAACTTTTGCTTGATTTGAAGTGAGAAAGTTATGAAATTAAACTTTTAAATAGGTATGTATATTCTTAAACTGGTCCCAATCTTAAAGGTCTATGCAAAATTTATTGCCTTTTACCCTGCCGGAGGATTTGAGCACACACTATATTGTTAATTGGGTTGCTTTCTTGAAGTTTGCATTCGATAATTCACTGTGTATGCTGTATGCAATGATCTTATTGTGTTTTATTTCGTCTTGAAAATATTTTAATTTTAATTTTCGGATGCTGATAATTTATTTGTACCGATAGTTTACTCATTGATTGTTTAGGAATATTATAGTAATGAACTTCTGGTAAAGTGTATAGTAATTATTAAATGACTTTCTGAACTAGATATTGTACGTCACTAGCATTGTATCTAAGTTGATTCCCGATTTTAGGTGGAGTAAATATTACTCAGTTGAAGCTTTTCTTGGTAGTTTTTGATGACTGTTGTTTTTCTTTAATTGTAAAATTAGGAAGATGTGGTATGATTGCCAATGAGATAACTCAACATGAGACAAAATGACACAGATATTAACATAGTTCAGCATACTAGCCTCAACAATGAATATAACCGTACCGCATATTCAGCTA
Organism: Mytilus edulis; assembly: GCA_019925275.1. Taxonomy (NCBI): domain Eukaryota; kingdom Metazoa; phylum Mollusca; class Bivalvia; order Mytilida; family Mytilidae; genus Mytilus; species Mytilus edulis. Next base: position 65,405,350 of record CM034357.1, on the reverse strand, counting down.
TAAAAGGCTCCGATATGACAAATGTAAAATAATTTAAACGAGAAATATAATAGCCTGATTTATGTAGAAATAATGAACGAAAACAACAAACGATATCCCCTGAAATTATAGGCTCCTGACTTGGGACAGGCACATACACAATGTGGCAGGATTAAACTAGTTTGAAGGCGCGCCAATATTCCCCATCCTGTAACAGCGAGGGAGCAGTACATTAAAACATATTTTTAAGCATACGTTTTTTGTTTGTTTGATCAGGATGTTGCACGTCCTTCATTGAGTTTTGAATTTTGCTTGCCCCTTCAAAATCTTTCAAATTCTTTTTAAAAAAGCTGCTATAAAACCACTTGGTCGTTCGATTCCGCTGCATGTACTGATATTCTTAAGGAATTATTTTTATTGTAGCTCGTTTGCCTCGAAGATATAAGGTCAAAGGTTTGGTCCTCTGCGAGGTCAATCCAAAGACTTTAACATGATTGGTATTTGCTACATTGCATCAAGGAATCCGACTCAGTACGCCTAACCAAAACACAATGTTTACTGATACCTTATAACCATGTTATCGTCCTGAAAATGCATGTTTTATTTCCCGCGACACATCATGTTCCAAAATGATTAATCCATCGTTTGGTTCCAGACTTCCGCACTATCAAAATTCAACATTTAGTATTTCTTTCAATATAGTAATTCATTCTTTTCTTTTTCACTTGTCTCTGATTTATGATTATAATGGTTGTCTTCTTACTTTTTTATGCTTTGAAAATATTTCGGTTATTACTTCATTTTGCTAGTATGTAACACAAATGCTTCAATTCAGGTTCTCCTGAAACATTTTAAAATATACATTAGGATATTTCTACTTTGAGCGTACAAAAATAATGAATCAAGGTTTCCACTGTCAAAATATTATTTCTTCCTTTGTTCTTTCATTTTAATTGAATGTTACATTTACTCAATGTTCAGGAAATGTATATGGACGCTTATGATGTTATATATAAAGGCAACAGTAGTATACCGCTGTTCAAACTCATAAATCCATGGACAAAAAACAAAATTGGGGTAACAAACTAAAACTGAGGGAAACGCATTAAATATAAGAGGAGAACAACGACACAACACTACAGTGTAACACACACAGAAACGGACCAAGTATCAGACAAAATCCCACGAGAATAACAAATATAACACCAAAACTAAATACATGAATTTGGGATAGACAAGTACCGTGACACGTCTTATCGCAATGTCAATTTACACTCAAAAATAAGAGAAAACAAACGACGCAACGTTAAATTGTAACACACACAGAAACGAACTATAATATAACAATGGCCATATTCCTGACTTGGTACAGGCCATTTTTAAAGGAAAAAATGGTGGGTTGAACCTGGTTTTGTGGCATGCCAAACCTCCCCTTTTACAGCCATGTGAAATATAACATTAAAATGACAACTCAACACCACAGGACTACAATATAAATAAATTGGAGAACACAATTGACAAAGAAACACACGAACAACAGCCAACAAAAGGCAACAAGTTCAAAATTTTAATACGCCAGAAGTGAATTTTGTCCAAACAAGATCTAATAGTGACGCCCAGATACAAAAGTTTGAAAGCCGAAACAAGCACGAAGTCGAACAGCATCGAGGACCAAAAGATAAAAAAAAGTTGTGCCAAAAACGGCCAGGGTTTTCTGATAAGTTACCAGAGCATCCCTATTATTTAGAATAATTTATACTTTTGCAAACAGTAAATTTATAAAATTACTATACAAAAGATGTACATGATGAAACTGAAGTATTAACTAATTACAGGAAACAACTGAAATACATTACATAACCAGACATTTGCAACACAAAATGTAGACACATCCGAATAAGTTTAAACCTCAACGCCAAGTGACGTCCTATTTGAAATTGTAAAAAATGACAAAAAAATGACGTCATTTGAATTTGTAAAACAGATCATTAAAAAAGGAAAAATGACGTCACATTTGAATGAATAAGATAGAATAAGGATTGATTTTAGATTATATTTGAACTAAATACTGATATTGCATTTAATAACAGTGCACATTTTAATACTTATTAATAGCAAACTAAGGTAGCAATTAACTATATTATAAAGCTATGTCCGGTTTGTTTTGAATCTAACTTGAAACGTAAAATATCGTACTGATTACGTTGAACAAAATAATATAATATTCGATGGGATCTTTTGACTTCTGATTCCATTAGGTACTTTAGTATATATGATTAGAGTGAAATGTGTGTGTTCCCACATTAATTCTTGTTCTACACGAGTTACGCAATATTAATTTTGCAACATGATTCGTCGTCCGATTTCTTAAGCTACGGTTTATTATGTCTTCCTAATGCCGAGATATGCTGCAGCCAATTTTGTAACACTGTTTATAAATCTTTCTATATATATATCGAATATAAATCATTAAACGACAATTTATGTACGATAAACACACAATGATTCCTTACCTTAAGTGTCTACCTGAGCATTCCAATATATTGCAGAAAAAGTAATAAATTGAGAAAGAAAATCACATTCCTCATTCGTCAAATGAATAAGAAATCGATATATAACATGTATTAGAAAACAATTTCATTAAATATCAGTTAAAAGATACACAATAGTGTATATAAGTACATAACAAAAGGACACAAAAAAGATTTTTTACAGAGAATTTACTACTAGTCATACGAATAATCAATCTAATAACATTAACTTTGTAATTCATCAGGATTTTTTTTATCTGGATCAGTTTCAAACAAATACCATCACCTCTGCCAATTGAAGATGGTTAGTTCCGTTGATGTATACTTTAACATATTGACCGCTCATATTCTTATTACAATGAAATACCAGGTGCTCACCGGTCTTACCCGGACCTTTGTAGTGAATGCACAATGACATGTCATTTAGAGATGGTCCAACAGTGATGTCAAGGTCTTGTAAACGGGCACCTGTATAAAGAAAAGGAAATTTTGAATTCAAAAACTTTTTAACTTAATGCTATGGACCAAAAACCTTTTAAAGTTCATAGCTAAAATATAAAAACTGCCAGAATAGTAAATAAATATTGACTCGTTTAATATAATTAGAAGTCACAAAGGAGCATCGAAATCACAAGTCGTTGATGAACCCAACAGCCCCCGTACGAGTGAAGATTGGGATTGGAATAACTATTAATGAACATGTTCATACTACATGTAAAGATCATTAACAATCATATATCAATAACTTTCGAGTTCGATGCATTTCCGTCAAAAAAACTTTGGTTTTAGTGAACATCCTTTATGCGTTTAAGGGCATCGCCACTTCCGTTCCCATGTTGAGCAAGTGGTTGGAAAACTATGATGCTATATTACACGAATTATTTGGCAAATTGAATTCTCATAATTGACAATTAGCATTGCTGTCATAAGGGACCTACAGAACAAACACAATTTCTAGTTTATCCTGCAGAGACGGCATGCATAAAGCTGAGTCCACAAACGTAACGTCTTCAAATTACTAAACTCATTTACGACGTCGGCATTCTCCGACTTGGTTTTGTGGCATGCCAAACATCCGGCTTGTATGGCAATGTTAAATATAACATTAAATAGACAACAGTACACGACAGAACTGTATACAATACAAATAAATGGAAGAACCTTTAGGACAGAGAATTTACAATTATTCATACTTTTGCAAACAGTAAATTTTTATACAATGACTATATATATGATAGATATACATGATAAAACCGAAGTGATGACTTACTACAGGATAAAAACGGATACATAAAACATCCTAAACCAGCACATAAAAATTCACAGCCGAGTTAGCCAAAGTGATAAACGCACAACGTGACGTCACATTTGAATTTCTATAATTTCCCAAAAATAGGATAGCATTAGGATAAAATTCAAGACTTGTGGTAGTAATTAAATAATTAATTGTATTATCTAGCTATGTTTCTTCTAAATCAAACTGTAAACCAAATAAACTCGAAAGTGGTCTATTCATATTGGAATCCGTAAACTGTTTGAATACTATTTCAATATTTTATCTTTATCATACAAAACATTAGTTTAATAACATCATCAGAAGCGACGACCATCTATATATGAAAATGCCAGCTTTAGAATTTTCTTTCGACTAGAAGATATATCTGCATATTGCAGGTGATGCCGGAATATCTATAATACTAAAATTACAAGGTCCAATTTGTCAGCCGTCATCACGTAAAAACGACGAATCAAAGAATTCAACTTTATATACAACTAATATAGTACAAAGGTGTAGATTAAAAATTACACCACTCCAGGCCTTTTGTTTTCACGTAATTAATATTGCCAATAATTAGAATTCCGGATCGAGTGATACGATACAATGATAAACCTGACCATTACCTATCGTACGTTGACTACAGGTACACAAACGGTGTAATCAGGATAATATCTATATACACAGGAGTCATAATCACAGCGGTTGCACTACAAATTGTCAAATGTTCCCTATTGTAGTATTTAATCCGTAAGACTTTCTACAGATAAAATACGATACTAAAATATCGGACTAAAAAAATTTCAATTGTTAGCGGCATGACGTAAAACAGCGAATAATGAATTCAACTATATTTATAACAATTAGACAATTGTTGATTAAAAAATAACTCATTCAGCTTTGTTTTCAAATAATCAATATAACCAATAATTGAATCAGTTCCATTCGATCGGTTTCAACAGAAAGATTTTAAAGCAAGAGAAAATTGGATCTTATAATCGCATGACCTTTATCAAGACAATAATATAAGTAAGCGGCATATTTATACTTTAATTGTTTCGGACTAGAGATATATCGAGTGAGTTCTAGTTGATATAAAGAATATAAAGTTCAGTAATGGGAAAGTTAAAGTCCTCTCTTGTTGTAATCGGTTTACTAATTTCCAATGTGAGAAACAGACATAACCTATATTAGTGGCGCTTAAATCAAAACTGTCGAAATGACAAACATTTGCGATGATTTAAAAGCATTAGACATCAAATATCCAAAAACACATATCAATACAGAATTGATGAGTACTGGGCTGATGATACCATCGGGGAAACCGAACTCACGAAGTGGTATTAAATCGACCCCGTTATTATAAAACTCAATTGTATAGTGTGTGATAACGTTTTATTGCTATACATGTACGACTCCATTTGAACGCACATTAGGACAATACCAGGAAAGTAATCAATGATTTTTACGCAGTGTTTGTAGAAATAAACTTTGTGTCAATGTATCATTCATGAAAGGGCGAATTTTCGGTATAAAGTCAATAATTTTGTACACTTTTGAAGTCCAAACTTTCTATTGCTTTAAAGGGGCACTAGCTACGAGATAAAGAAAAAAATAAAATATGATTTGTTTTTGTTCAATCAATAATGAAAGTGAAATACAAATTCGCTTTAAGAGCCAGTTTAAAACAAGTCTGCAAAGCACAACAAAGAAAACTAACTTTATCAAAACAAACCCCACCATCAATCAGGGATGATCTAAGGCGCTCCGGATGGGTAAGTAGTTCCTGATCTACACGAATCATTCGTCGAGTAGATCATGCAAATACAAGAGAGATTAATGATACCAAAGGTACATAGCAGTCAACTAACTCGTGATTGCGTCAGTAAAATTTGTGAGGAATTATTGCAACTTTCATCACTTTGGAATCTTGCTTAAATATCATTGTAAGCAGCAAACCTTCATCAAAGAAATCATGGTAGACATTGCAGTCTCTATATAGATATCAACTTGGAGATATATACCCATGTGCAAGCGCTTCCGGAATTTTGATATACAGAAATATAGAGCTCACAATTGGGTAGCTAAAATGGCCTATCGTGTCATGAAGCTTTGTTCTCAACCGACTCTCATTAGCAACCTTAAATTTAAAATAATGAGATATGGTATGAAGAGTTCTTATATGGAATCAACCTCATTTGAATAAAAGAACAACTCGTAACTAATGGAAATTCCGATGTTTTTTTTAAGTGTTCCGAACCTTACAAGTATGTTGTCAATACTAAAAACAAACAATAATCTTGATAGCATTGATTCAGATATTTTTTTTGTTTGAAAATAGGTGATGTTTTACAATGTACGATTGATCCCTTTCTAAGATAATATACCTTTATCTACGTTTTTGTCATTCTTTTTAATGTTACGTGCATAAGGTCAATTTCTATCAGACACTGCTCAATTTATCAAAGGCAGAAATGACAAACCTTCTTTTACTGTAATTAATTTGCCTTAAAATTGATACTAATATTCAAATTGTACATCACAATGACTCAATTTGTACTGAAGTTTTTTACAGGTATTCACCTCTGTTAGAAGCATGTATCATAACGTGTTCGCTCACCTTATTTTATTCCATACAATTTACTCACCACAACAATCAGGTCTGTTAATTATTTCAATCCATTTAATGTTATATACCAGCCCAAATCTACCCACCAGTATGGTAGATATTCAAATCTGGTACTCGAGAAAGTAGCTTGGTTTCCATCAATTGCATAGTCTGTAGAGCACATGTATTGTTTCCTCCAGGAAGTTGTGTTATTCCAGAGGGAACTTTGATTACTTCTTTTAGTAGTGCAACGTTTGTAAGACCATCATCTTGTCCTTGCAAGTCTACGAAATGTTAAAATGAGAAAAAAATAAAAGGATATTTGCAACTTAATAAAATATTATTTTCATGATTCATCAAACCATGCATTTATCAAAGTAATTTTTACCGGGAGAATCTAAATTCCTGGTTTTTTCACTGGATAAATGTTTTCACCAATTTTCATCAATTTTACAAAAAGTTTCTGTAATTAATTTCATGAAAAACTTAATAATGTATTTCTGTCATTCATCTATATGGTTTTACCTGAACCCTCTGCTCAATCAACATGTGGATGTTAAATCCGAATCTTTACGTAGGCTCCCATAAGAAAGAATACCTTGCAAAAAGTCTTTCAAGGAAAACATGTATTCCCCTATTCATTAAACAAATCCTCATTTCCAGTAATATTTCAAAGGAGTAAGTGTTGTGAGGGCCTTAATTGGCTCTTATTTCAAATCTTTATTTGAGTGTGAACACATTTACCTTTTTAATAAAATTTGATAATAATGTGAAATGTACCGATTTTTTAAAAACAATTGTTCTATTGATTTGTAATAAATAAGCAATTGAATTGGATGAAAATAAGAATGCAACTAGTAAAGATGATGACTTTTAACGACAAGATGATGAAGATGCATTATTCTTTGATAAACCCAAAACAGTTTAAACTAGGTCGAAAACTGCCAAAGTGTTGTTCAAGCCTACTGCTAGAGTAAGCCCCTTCCTCGAGTAAGCTGTCTAGTTATATGTAAGTGGAAGTTATTAAGGAGACGTTATGATTTGGATAAAATATTGATTTTAAAAAATGTCCAAAGACAAGTAAGGGTTCCTACTCCTGGAGAAAGAAAATCCCTTTGTTTTTGGATAAAATTTCAACAGTTTGTCAAAGATATAATTTAAAAAAGTTAGCAAACAATAATTTGGGATATCAATTTCAAACAGAAGTGTCCAAATACTGGGCTGGTGATCTGGGGAACGAAACATCCACCAGCAGTGACATCGACCCAGTGGTGTAAAATAGTTATCAAAGAAAGGTACCAGGATTATAATTTAAAACGCAAAGAAAGGTACCAGGATTATAATTTAATACGCAAAGAAAGGTACCAGGATTATAATTTAATACGCAAAAAAGGTACCAGGATTATAATTTAATACGCAAAACACGCGTTTCGTCTTCATGAGACTTATTACTGACGATCATATCAAAACAGTTAAAAAGCCAAACATAAATGTTGAGGAGGATTAAGGACCCCAAATCAAAAAGTTGTGCAAATACGGCTAAGGTTATCGCTCCTGGATAAGAAAATCCTATTTTTGAAAAGTTCAGTTTTGTAAAGTTAATAATAAAAATTACCACATAATTGATATTCATGTCAACACCGAAGTGCTGACTGCTTGGTGATACCCTGGGGGACGAAACGTCACCAGCATGGCATCGACCCAGTGGTGTAAAAGTTTCAAAGAAAGGACCAGGGATTATAATTTAATACGCTAGACACGCTTTTCGTCTTCATAAGACTTATTATTGACACTCATATCAAAAACATTAAAAGCCAAAAGTACTGTTGAAGAGCATTAAGGACCCCATTTCCAAAAGGTTTGCAAAATACGACTAAGGTAATCTACTCCTGGATCAGAAAATCTTAGTATTCGAAAAATTCAAAGTTTTGTAAACAGTAAATTTATAAAGATCACACATAATTGATAATCAGTCAACACACGAATCTGACTACTGGGTGGTGATACCTGGTGGACGATACGTCCACCAGCAGTGGCATCGACCAGCGGTGTAAAATAGTTTCAAAGGTACCAGGATTATAATTAATAGCAGACACGCGTTTTATCTTCATAAGACTCATCGTGACGTCATATCAAACAGTTAAAAGCCAAACAAGTAAATTTTGAAGATCATTAAGGAATCAAAATTTCAAAAAGTTGTTCCAAAAACGGCTTAGGTATCTACTCCTGGGATAAGAAAATCCTTAGTTTTTCGAAACATTTAAGGTTTTGTCAACAGTTAATTTATAATAATTACCACATAATTGATATTCATATCAACACCGAAGTGCTGACTACTGGGCTGGTGATACACTGGGGGACGAAACGTCCACCGGCAGTGACATTGACCCAGTGGTGTAAAATAGTTATCAAAGAAAGAACCAGGATTATAATTTAATACGCAAGAACGCGATCGTCTTATAAGACTTACTAGTGACGATCATATCAAAACAGTTAAAAAGCCAAAACGTAATGTTGAGGAGCATTAAGGACCCAAATCCAAAAAGTTGTGCAAATACGGCTAAGGTATCGCTCCTGCGATAAGAAAATCCTAGTTTTTGAAAATTCAGTTTTGTAAAGTTAATTTATAAAAATTACCACATAATTGATATTCATGTCAACACCGAAGTGCTGACTACTGGTTGGTGATACCTGGGGGACGAAACGTCCACCAGCATGACATCGACCCAGTGGTGTAAAAAGTTATCAAAGAAAGGTACCAGGATTATAATTTAATACGCAGACACGCTTTTCGTCTTCATAAGACTATTATTGACACTCATATCAAAACAGTTAAAAAGCCAAACAAGTACTTGTTGAAGAGCATTAAGGACCCCAATTTCCAAAAGGTTGTGCCAAAATACGACTAAGGTAATCTACTCTGGGATCAGAAAATCCTTAGTATTTCGAAAAATTCAAAGTTTTGTAAACAGTAAATTTATAAAGATCACCACATAATTGATAATCATGTCAACACCGAAGTGCTGACTACTGGCTGGTGATACCCTGGTGGACGATACGTCCACAGCAGTGGCATCGACCCAGCGGTGTAAAATAGTTATCAAAGGTACCAGGATTATAATTTAATACGCCAGACACGCGTTTTATCTTCATAAGACTCATCAGTGACGCTCATATCAAAACAGTTAAAAAGCCAAACAAGTAAATTTTGAAGATCATTAAGGAATCAAAATTTCAAAAAGTTTGTTCCAAAACGGCTTAGGTAATCTACTCCTGGGATAAGAAAATCCTTAGTTTCTCGAAACATTTAAGGTTTTGTCAACAGTTAATTTTAATAATTACCACATAATTGATATTCATATCAACACCGAAGTGCTGACTATGGGCTGGTGATACACTGGGGACGAAACGTCCACCGGCAGTGACATTGACCAGTGGTGTAAAATAGTTATCAAGAAAGGAACCAGGATTATAATTTAATACGCAGACACGCGGATGTCTTCATAAGACTTACTAGTGACGATCATATCAAAACAGTTAAAAAGCCAAAACGATAAATGTTGAGGAGCTTAAGACCCCAAATTCCAAAAGTTGTGCCAAATACGGCTAAGGTTATCGACTCCTGCGATAAGAAAATCCTTAGTTTTTTGAAAAATTCAGTTTTGTCAACAGTTAATTTATAAAAATTACCACATAATTGATATTCATGTCAACACCGAAGTGCTGACTACTGGCTTGGTGATACCCTGGGGGACGAAACGTCCACCAGCAGTGACATCGACCAGTGGTGTAAAACAGTTATCAAAGAAAGGTACCAGGATTATAATTTAATACGCCAGACACGCTTTTCGTCTTCATAAGACTTATTATTGACACTCATATCAAAACAGTTAAAAAGCCAAACAAGTACTTGTTGAAGAGCATTAAGGACCCCAATTTCCAAAAGGTTGTGCCAAAATACGACTAAGGTAATCTACTCCTGGGATCAGAAAATCCTTAGTATTTCGAAAAATTCAAAGTTTTGTAAACAGTAAATTTATAAAGATCACCACATAATTGATAATCATGTCAACACCGAAGTCCTGACTACTGGGCTGGTGATACCCTGGTGGACGATACGTCCACCAGCAGTGGCATCGACCCAGCGGTGTAAAATAGTTATCAAAGGTACCAGGATTATAATTTAATACGCCAGACACGCGTTTTATCTTCATAAGACTCATCAGTGACGCTCATATCAAAACAGTTAAAAAGCCAAACAAGTAAATTTTGAAGATCATTAAGGAATCAAAATTTCAAAAGTTTGTTCCAAAAACGGCTTAGGTAATCTACTCCTGGGATAAGAAAATCCTTAGTTTCTCGAAACATTTAAGGTTTTGTCAACAGTTAATTTATAATAATTACCACATAATTGATATTCATATCAACACCGAAGTGCTGACTACTGGGCTGGTGATACACTGGGGGACGAAACGTCCACCGGCAGTGACATTGACCCAGTGGTGTAAAATAGTTATCAAAGAAAGGAACCAGGATTATAATTTAATACGCAAGACACGCGGATCGTCTTCATAAGACTTACTAGTGACGATCATATCAAAACAGTTAAAAAGCCAAAACGATAAATGTTGAGGAGCATTAAGGACCCCAAATTCCAAAAAGTTGTGCCAAATACGGCTAAGGTTATCGACTCCTGCGATAAGAAAATCCTTAGTTTTTTGAAAAATTCAGTTTTGTCAACAGTTAATTTATAAAAATTACCACATAATTGATATTCATGTCAACACCGAAGTGCTGACTACTGGCTTGGTGATACCCTGGGGGACGAAACGTCCACCAGCAGTGACATCGACCCAGTGGTGTAAAACAGTTATCAAAGAAAGGTACCAGGATTATAATTTAATACGCCAGACACGCTTTTCGTCTTCATAAGACTTATTATTGACACTCATATCAAAACAGTTAAAAAGCCAAACAAGTACTTGTTGAAGAGCATTAAGGACCCCAATTTCCAAAAGGTTGTGCCAAAATACGACTAAGGTAATCTACTCCTGGGATCAGAAAATCCTTAGTATTTCGAAAAATTCAAAGTTTTGTAAACAGTAAATTTATAAAGATCACCACATAATTGATAATCATGTCAACACCGAAGTCCTGACTACTGGGCTGGTGATACCCTGGTGGACGATACGTCCACCAGCAGTGGCATCGACCCAGCGGTGTAAAATAGTTATCAAAGGTACCAGGATTATAATTTAATACGCCAGACACGCGTTTTATCTTCATAAGACTCATCAGTGACGCTCATATCAAAACAGTTAAAAAGCCAAACAAGTAAATTTTGAAGATCATTAAGGAATCAAAATTTCAAAAAGTTTGTTCCAAAAACGGCTTAGGTAATCTACTCCTGGGATAAGAAAATCCTTAGTTTCTCGAAACATTTAAGGTTTTGTCAACAGTTAATTTATAATAATTACCACATAATTGATATTCATATCAACACCGAAGTGCTGACTACTGGGCTGGTGATACACTGGGGGACGAAACGTCCACCGGCAGTGACATTGACCCAGTGGTGTAAAATAGTTATCAAAGAAAGGAACCAGGATTATAATTTAATACGCAAGACACTCGGATCGTCTTCATAAGACTTACTAGTGACGATCATATCAAAACAGTTAAAAAGCCAAAACGATAAATGTTAAGGAGCATTAAGGACCCCAAATTCCAAAAAGTTGTGCCAAATACGGCTAAGGTTATCGACTCCTGCGATAAGAAAATCCTTAGTTTTTTGAAAAATTCAGTTTTGTCAACAGTTAATTTATAAAAATTACCACATAATTGATATTCATGTCAACACCGAAGTGCTGACTACTGGCTTGGTGATACCCTGGGGGACGAAACGTCCACCAGCAGTGACATCGACCCAGTGGTGTAAAACAGTTATCAAAGAAAGGTACCAGGATTATAATTTAATACGCCAGACACGCTTTTCGTCTTCATAAGACTTATTATTGACACTCATATCAAAACAGTTAAAAAGCCAAACAAGTACTTGTTGAAGAGCATTAAGGACCCCAATTTCCAAAAGGTTGTGCCAAAATACGACTAAGGTAATCTACTCCTGGGATCAGAAAATCCTTAGTATTTCGAAAAATTCAAAGTTTTGTAAACAGTAAATTTATAAAGATCACCACATAATTGATAATCATGTCAACACCGAAGTCCTGACTACTGGGCTGGTGATACCCTGGTGGACGATACGTCCACCAGCAGTGGCATCGACCCAGCGGTGTAAAATAGTTATCAAAGGTACCAGGATTATAATTTAATACGCCAGACACGCGTTTTATCTTCATAAGACTCATCAGTGACGCTCATATCAAAACAGTTAAAAAGCCAAACAAGTAAATTTTGAAGATCATTAAGGAATCAAAATTTCAAAAAGTTTGTTCCAAAAACGGCTTAGGTAATCTACTCCTGGGATAAGAAAATCCTTAGTTTCTCGAAACATTTAAGGTTTTGTCAACAGTTAATTTATAATAATTACCACATAATTGATATTCATATCAACACCGAAGTGCTGACTACTGGGCTGGTGATACACTGGGGGACGAAACGTCCACCGGCAGTGACATTGACCCAGTGGTGTAAAATAGTTATCAAAAAAAGGAACCAGGATTATAATTTAATACGCAAGACACGCGGATCGTCTTCATAAGACTTACTAGTGACGATCATATCAAAACAGTTAAAAAGCCAAAACGATAAATGTTGAGGAGCATTAAGGACCCCAAATTCCAAAAAGTTGTGCCAAATACGGCTAAGGTTATCGACTCCTGCGATAAGAAAATCCTTAGTTTTTTGAAAAATTCAGTTTTGTCAACAGTTAATTTATAAAAATTACCACATAATTGATATTCATGTCAACACCGAAGTGCTGACTACTGGCTTGGTGATACCCTGGGGGACGAAACGTCCACCAGCAGTGACATCGACCCAGTGGTGTAAAACAGTTATCAAAGAAAGGTACCAGGATTATAATTTAATACGCCAGACACGCTTTTCGTCTTCATAAGACTTATTATTGACACTCATATCAAAACAGTTAAAAAGCCAAACAAGTACTTGTTGAAGAGCATTAAGGACCCCAATTTCCAAAAGGTTGTGCCAAAATACGACTAAGGTAATCTACTCCTGGGATCAGAAAATCCTTAGTATTTCGAAAAATTCAAAGTTTTGTAAACAGTAAATTTATAAAGATCACCACATAATTGATAATCATGTCAACACCGAAGTCCTGACTACTGGGCTGGTGATACCCTGGTGGACGATACGTCCACCAGCAGTGGCATCGACCCAGCGGTGTAAAATAGTTATCAAAGGTACCAGGATTATAATTTAATACGCCAGACACGCGTTTTATCTTCATAAGACTCATCAGTGACGCTCATATCAAAACAGTTAAAAAGCCAAACAAGTAAATTTTGAAGATCATTAAGGAATCAAAATTTCAAAAAGTTTGTTCCAAAAACGGCTTAGGTAATCTACTCCTGGGATAAGAAAATCCTTAGTTTCTCGAAACATTTAAGGTTTTGTCAACAGTTAATTTATAATAATTACCACATAATTGATATTCATATCAACACCGAAGTGCTGACTACTGGGCTGGTGATACACTGGGGGACGAAACGTCCACCCGGCAGTGACATTGACCCAGTGGTGTAAAATAGTTATCAAAGAAAGGAACCAGGATTATAATTTAATACGCAAGACACGCGGATCGTCTTCATAAGACTTACTAGTGACGATCATATCAAAACAGTTAAAAAGCCAAAACGATAAATGTTGAGGAGCATTAAGGACCCCAAATTCCAAAAAGTTGTGCCAAATACGGCTCAGGTTATCGACTCCTGCGATAAGAAAATCCTTAGTTTTTTGAAAAATTCAGTTTTGTCAACAGTTAATTTATAAAAATTACCACATAATTGATATTCATGTCAACACCGAAGTACTGACTACTGGCTTGGTGATACCCTGGGGGACGAAACGTCCACCAGCAGTGACATCGACCGAGTGGTGTAAAACAGTTATCAAAGAAAGGTACCAGGATTATAATTTAATACGCAAAGAAAGGTACCATGATTTATAATTTAATACGCCAGACACGCGTTTTGTCTTTATGCAAATGTAAGACTTATTAGTGACGCTCATATCAAAACAGTTAAAAGCCAAACAAGTACATGTTGAAGAGAATTAAGGACCCAAAATTTCAAAAAGTTGTGCCAAATACAGCTAAGGTAATCTACTCCTTGGATAAGAAAACCCTTAGTTTTTCGGAAAATTCAAAGTTTTGTCATCAGTTAATTTATAAAAATTACCACATAATTCATATTCATGTAAACACCGAAATGCGGACTACTGGGCTGGTGATACCCTGGGGGACGAAAAGTACACCAGCTGTGGCATCGACCCAGTGGTGTAAAATAGTTATCAAAGAAAGATACCAGGATTATAATTTGATACGTCAGACACGCGTTTTGTCTTCATATGACTCATCAGTGACGCTCATATCAAAACAGTTAAAAAGCCAAACAAGTAAACGTTGAAGATCATAAAGGAATCAAAATTCCAAAAAGTTTGTTCCAAAAACGGCTTAGGTAATCTACTCCTGGTATAAGAAAATCCTTAGTTTTTCGAAAAAATCAAAGTTTTGTAAACAGTAAATTTATAAAAATAACCACATAATTGATATTCATGTCAACACCGAAGTGCTGAAAAGTGTCCCCCACCAATAAATGATAATTTGTTAATGAATATATCTGAATGTAAAATTAAATGACCGGGCATCTTTGATCTTCTTGTTTTTCACATGTGTCTAATGGAATTTCGATTCATATAAAAATAAGAAGAGGTCGGCAAGGAGAGGCGCACATTTCCTTCCCATAGGAATGCTGACAATTTGTTGAAAAAGTCAACCTCCAAGTTCAACAAATATGTTGACAATAAGAAAACGTATGGTGTCCTAAAAGTAATAAATTTATAGCGTATTGTGGATCATTTCTTTTAGGCGATTTTTCAATTTCACATGGGGAATGGCGGTATACAGGGTTGAAAAATCAAAAGTTTTGTCATTACTAATAGAATTGATAGATAGTAAATTAACGTTGCTTGGTTCATCTTATAGCTACTAGTTTATTTAACATCTGATATCAAAATCCGATAAATTTTGCAGATTGTTTGTTTTGCATTTCGAAAAAAAAAATAGTGTTGTTCAAAGTCGGTAAAGTCCAAAATGTAACATGTAGCCATGCGCAAACATCATTTTAATGCCATTAGTATGATGATATGACAGTGACGTATTATAGATATTAGTCTTATCAGCTGGTTAGGGGACACCTGCTATTTCAGAGGACGCCGTGTCCTTGGTGATGTCTATTTCAAACATTTTGTACTCGAACTGTGCGACAAAATTCATTGACGACACAAATTCAAATATTACGGCCTTTAAGGTCAAGTTACAGTAAATGGGCTTTTCACACTTTTTCTTTAAATTTGGAACACACTTTTCACTCGTTGAACTGCAACTGAAAATCGAAGAAATACTGCCTTTTTCTGAAATACTGTTGGTTTACTTCTTTCAAAATAGGTATTCATTTGTCTAAAAAATGAAAATTTAGTTTAAATTATCAAATTTCACCCGTACTAGTTGAAAAACATACAATTGGGACAACGTTAAGTAAACGTTTTTTTCGTCTGTTCATATGCATCTTTCGATACCTACATGTATATTCATTATACCTTTATTCTTTCTTAATCATATTAGGAAGTATATAATTTGACATATGTATTTTAGCAATTCGAACAAATGTGTCCCGTCAATAAAATTGAGAAACTTACTTCGCGCTATTTTTTGTAGTAGTAATATCTAAACTTGCGTCTGATATCTCATCGATTTGATCTAGGGTTTGATACAGACGTTGCTGCGTTATAAACAGCAAAGCTGTGGAAGGTTTGAAATGTTTCTATTTTGTTTTTAATTTCTCAGCGCGCAAAGGCACCACGACATATAAAATTTATATGCACCATTTTGTATATTTTTATTTACTTTCTTACATGCAATGAAATGTTGTGTGAAATTTTTACTGTAGCACTGGAAAGGATTAAACTTTATACATGCAAAATATTTATTTGGAAAATCAATGGTGGTATTACACCTTTTGAACCTGGTACCTTTTGTTAGCTATCATTCGTGTGTTTCTCTGTCCTATATGTTCTCCCATTTATTTGTATTGTAGTCCTGTCATGTAATGTTGTCATTTTAATGTTAAATTAAACATTGCCTTCTGTTACGGGAACTATATTATTATTATTATTATTATTATTATTATTATTATTATTATTATTATTATTATTATTATTATTATTATTATTATTATTATTATTATTATTATTATTATTATTATTATTATTATTATTATTATTACATGTAGCAGAGCCTTTTGTTACGGTAACTATATTATTATTATTATTATTATTATTATTATTATTATTATTATTATTATTATTATTATTATTATTATTATTATTATTATTATTATTATTACATGTAGCAGAGCCTTCTGTTACGGTAACTTATTATTATTATTATTATTATTATTATTATTATTATTATTATTTATTATTATTATTATTATTATTATTATTATTATTATTATTATTATTATTATTATTATTATTATTATTATTATTATTATTTATGTATACTTACCGATTGTATAACATGTAGCAGAGCTTTTAGTTGCTGTAACTGTGTAACTGTTCAATGCTGTAGTATCCATAATACATTCGGTTGTATTTTTGTTATATGCGACAACTCTGCAAAAATCTTTCTTAAAGCATTCGTCGAGACACTGTATCAAAGATATCTCCTTTATAGAGAGCACATTTATTGACGTCAATGCACAGTCGCCAACAGTTTCAAAGTTTGCGAAGTGCAATAAACACTCCGACATATACAAGTTGAGAACAAATAGATGAATACTTTCAAGATACTTCATTTTTTTACACCCATAAAATACAATTATATTTTCTATAACAGTGAATAATTGTCACTGTGTTACAGACTATTAAAGAAATTTCGATTAGCCAATCAAATCAATTTCCCGCATTAAATGAAAATATTTTAGTAAATGTACATAATATCAGATTAACAAAAGATAAATGAAAAAACGGAAATTGGTTTTAAGTCTGTTATATTTTATGTATGGAAACGGAAATATGAATCCATTATTTGAGATAAATACTCACGTTCTCCTTCTTGATTTGGTACTATTTTTTTTATCAAGTTTAGTACAAGGAAGTTGTGTTATAAGCTACAGCGTTTGTCTGAAGTTTTTTTTTACTCATAACTTACCTTTTACGTCGTTTTTTATGAGAAAAAAAATCAGAATCGCTATACATTTCAAATTATTCGGTTAAGTTTTCAATATTGCATATACATTTTTCTTTTGCTTATAAAATTGTAGGTTTGTTTTTACCATGTATGCTTTATTACGTTGTTCCTATTAAAGTTGAATTGTTTTCCTCGGTTTTGGTTTGTAATCTGGATTTGTTTTTCTCTCAATCGAAAAATGACTCTTGAACACAGGTATACCACTGTTGCCTTTGTTTACATTTAAGTCCAAGTTCCTATTGGTGTATCCTCTCAAATTGCACTGATTAAACCTGGTTGGTAATATGTGGCCATTTTAACAAACAGTTTCAATACTAAAAAAATTCTCAAGACCATCTGTGGATTGCTGTGTTATAAGCAAATACTATGGTCCAGTACGACTCTCGAAAAGTGCATTACAAACACAGCTTAAGGCCACACGATACAGTTTTGATACCACGTTGATTTTATTTTACAAACATGTGCATATAAGCTCTTTTTCACCTAGTTAATTTAAGAACGTAATAAGCACGAGGCTGTCGAGTAACAGCAAACTGTTTTTTTCCTGCAGAGGTCGAATCCTGAGCAGTTGCGCAAGTATGGACACTACATTTAAGCTTTAAACAGCTCTGCATTTGGATTGTTAATGAATATTCAAAACAGATTATAATCTAATTAATAAAGAAACTTATATTAGCAAATCTGAACCACAAACGCGATTATGTAAAAAATAAACATAAACAAACGCAACAAAAATATGATACCATACCTCAATTTAACACACATGACTTAAAAAATGGTTATTTTGATGTTATTATTACTGGTTCATGGGGTAAGTTCATGAGTTATTTTCCTTTGAACATAAATATGGTTTTACATAGTACATTTACATAAGATATGATGAAATCAATAAAAATAGTCTAAAATTAGATATGATGTAATACAATGTATATCTATTTTCGAATTATAATCAAATATAATAGTTCCAAATATTTCTTTTATCGCGCACTAATATAGATGTCACCGACTTAATCTACCCAATGTAATGTAATGAAATATATTCTTTAATAAAATATATTATTATCTAAATAATTAAAAGAATACACTTCATAATCAGAGCTCTGCTTCATAATTTTTTATTCATATATGTATAGTATTCTGAAAATTTGTGTATACAGAATATCAAACAATCCAACCAATTTACCAAAGTGAAGGGAAAAACATCATAAATGTCATTTATCATTAATACGATGTCTTTTAAAAATCTTTTAAAAATGAATTATACCCCCTTGTACAGAAATGGATGAATTCATCAAAACTTAAATTGCTTGGAAAGGGCTATAACTCAACAACGACAAAAGCGTAAATCGTGAAAATTGAATTTGATCTTCATTTAGTCACAGGAAACAAAATATCTAAACTAATAAAAAATCTTCAAAGCGTTTTCATGTCCATGAAAGGACACTGTTTGACAAAAAGCTTGCCTGCCCGATCGCCCGCCCACCAGCCTTGCATCCCAAAATTAATAACCGATTATTTTTTACTTCGATAATCCGGTTAAAATTATGACTTCATGTGCTACGTTTAAAGATAAATTGGATAAATATTGAAGGTTTCTAATCATTTTTTTTTTACATTTCTATCCTTTGAATAAACATACAAAACTTTTTTTCAAAAGATAAACACAAGCCATTTTTTTTTTTAAACATTTGGAATATTATAAAAATAGTTTTTTTATTGTTTATTTTTCTTTATTTCAAAAAATTTCGACGTTGACTTTTGATCAACATTTGTACAAATACTATCTCCATATGTAATTAAACATAATGTTATTTGTAAAAAGAGGGGTCCATTAAATCGTTTTCAAGGCAAATCAGTCCGACTGATGAAAATCAGTTGAAAAAATGCATCTTTTCCTGGTATGTATTTCGTAGTTCTCTTATATTTGATGTGTTTCCTTCAGTTTTAGTGTGTAACCCGGATTTGTTTTTTTCTCAATCGATTTATGAATTTCGAACAGCGGTATACTACTGTTGCCTTTATTTATGTCGTAGTTTGACGTCCCGAAAAATAACAATTTATATTGGCCACGTAATTAGCTCCCCTGTGGCTGTATCGTATGCCAAATTCACATAGTGTTGTTTGACGTCAGTTTAAAACCTATTTTAGAAATACCTCGTGATCTTAAATCTGGTTTTTTTTTTGATAAATAAGAGTAAATACACTTGAAATACTAGAGTTGTCCTTCTTGTCATACTAATAGTTCACGATAACTTTCAAATAATGACAACAATACTACATTGAAACAGGAGTCAACAAAATATTAACATCTCACTTGTGCATGGAAATAATTGAGTTTAATAGGCAGCACTCGCACCCGCAAAGTGGAAAGGGATCACGATAAGTTGCAATAACTTGTTTCCCAATCCACTATAAATAAATAAGTTTAAAACAATATGTGATTTGGTAAGAATATGTACACATTATGAGAGTAACGGACATACGTTTTAGTACTGCTTCTGCTTCCTATATTTCAGAGTCTCAACGAGGATAAGGTAGTTAACACTGCTTCCTATATTTCAGAGTCTCCAGTAGGATAAGGTAATTAACACTGCTTCCTATATTTCAGATTCTCCAGTAGGATTATGTAATTAACACTGCTTCCTATATTTCAGAGTCTCCAGTACGATAAGGTAATTAAGACTGCTTCCTATATTTCAGAGTCTCCAGTAAGATTTTGTAATTAACACTGCTTCCTATATTTCAGAGTCTCCAGTAGGATAAGGTAACTAGCACTGCTTCTTATATTTCAGAGTCTCCAGTAAAATTATGTAATTAACACTGCTTCCTATATTTCAGAGTCTCCAGTAGGATAAGGTAATTAACACTGCTTCTTATATTTCAGAGTCTCCAGGAGGATAAGGTAATTAACACTGCTTCCTATATTTCAGAGTCTCCAGTAGGATAAGGTAATTAACATTGCTTCCTATATTTCAGAGTCTCCAGTAAGATTATGTAATTAACACTGCTTACTATATTTCAGAGTCTCCAGGAGGATAAGGTAATTAAACTGCTTCCTATATTTCAGAGTCTCCAGTAGGATAAGGTAATTAACACTGCTTACTATATTATAGAGTCTCCAGTAAGATTATGTAATTAACACTGCTTCTATATTTCAGAGTCTCCAGTAGGATAAAGTAATTAACACTGCTTCCTATATTTCAGAGTCTCCAGTAGGATAATAATTAACACTGCTTCCTATATTTCAGATCTCCAGTAGGATAAGGTAATTAACACTGCTTCCTATATTTCAGAGTCTCCAGGAGGATAAGGTAATTAACACTGCTTCCTATAGTTCAGAGTCTTCAGTAGGATAAGATAATAAACACTGCTTCCTATATTTCAGAGTCTCCAGGAGGATAAGGTAATTAACACTGCTTCCTATATTTCAGAGTCTCAGAGGATAAGGTAATTAACACTGCTTCCTATATTCAGAGTCTCCCGTAGGATAAGTAATTAACACTGCTTCCTATATTTCAGAGTCTCCAGTAGGATAAGGTAATTAACACTGCTTCCTATATTTCAGAGTCTCCAGTAGGATAAGTAATTAACACTGCTTCCTATATTTCAGAGTCTCCAGTAGGGTTATGTAATTAACACTGCTTACTATATTTCAGAGTCTCCAGTAGGATAAGGTTATTAACACTGCTTACTATATTTCGAGTCTCCAGGAGGATAAGGTAATTAACACTGCTTCCTATATTCAGAGTTTCCAGTAATATTATGTAATTAGCACTGCTTCCTATAATTCAGAGTGTCCTTTTTATATTTTAAGGTTGCCTAGGATTTGGTTATCAAAACTGCTTCCTGTATTTCAGTTTGTTCTTGATAATTAGGTAATTAATGACGCGTCCTTTATTTCAGAGTGTCCTGGAGTATAAGGTAATTAACACTGCATTCTATATTTCAGAATGTCCTTGAGGATAATAGGTAACCTAGCAGCACTGACTACACTATCTATAGCCACACCCAAGGGATATGATGCATCACGCTTATCGAAAGAGTAGCGGCAGACTGTAACGTTAAAAGTAATGTATTGCACGGACGCAATGTAAGACTACAATGTATATATAGTTTATAGGTTGTCTACCTAACGATATGAAGATGGTCAGGATATCACATAGTATTACTAGTCGCAGATGAACTCAAAACAAATTTTAAAAAAAAACACCCACGCAAGAATATATGTTTAGCTAAACAGGGCAACAACAGTTCAGTAGATAAATTTAAGTTATTTGAGGGCGACTGAATATCTATAATTTATTCTACATGGAGGAAGCTTTAATTGGTGTTCCCAACTTTGAAGGATGTTTGAATTTTATCAAAGAAGGAAAGTTAGATGAATGCACGTTATAAGCCAAGTAGCGGACACAGGGCTAGAGCAATATATATATATGCACCAATCTGATCAAGTTCTTGTTTATAATTGGATAATATCAGTGCGTGGGTGTTTCGTTAAAGTTTACCGTTTGAAAACAGTATATTATGAACAGTAATAGACATATTAAATATATCTGTTTCATCCAAATTTTACTTCTTTCACTGACAAATTGTTTAATTTTTCATATAAAGTCTGAAAAAGATTAAAAGGTTTTGATTTTTGATAATATTTGCCCTTATGGGAGATATAGTTGTAATTTGTCGTTTTTGGCTCTGTACTTTGTGTTATTGTACTTAGCTAAATTTGTGTATTCTTGGCTTTATTTTTTTTTACTAATATGCTTGGTCTATATTCCAGTTTGTGCTTCTTTAAGGTGGTATGGGTGTCTTCCTCCATCTTGGAATGTAAAAAACAGAGAACAAGAGGTCCAGATTTTCTATCAAGTTAGCAAAATTTGATGTAGGAATGCAGATATTTAATGTGAATTTTCATTTAAAAGAATCAATTTATAAGAATATAACTTATAAATATTGATATTTTTGCAAATGATGATTATTTGTGGTTGTTCTTAAAAATAAATTAAATTGGCATTTTAAGGGGAGGTAACTCCAAAACAGTGCATTTTCTGAAGGATTCTACATGGAATTTTCCTATTTTGTATTTTAGCCGGACAAAACGTACGGTGACCCTATCTTTTCTTTTGATATTCTCAAAGCATTGTCTGAAAGCTATCTTTTCCTTAAGTATTTAACAATTCTATCATTTTGTTTAGTTTCTAATCACAAAATTGTGTTTTTTCCTGTATAATCCATACAAAATGTGTCATTTTGTCACGCCCTGTAGCTTGAGAAAATGCGCGGTGACCTATCATTTTTATAACATTTTTCAACATATATCAATAGATACTACGTTTTGGCAAAGTATGAACAAATTCTATCATTTTTATTTTAGACTCCCATACCACCTTAATACATATGTTGACTGCTTATTTTTAACATTTTTATCTATTATGTCTGGTTTTTTTTGTACACACATTGTTGCCAATATAATGGAAGTTTAAGCAACTCTCATACAAGTTAGAGGTTTGGCTAGCTGTAAAACTAGGTTCAACCCATCATTTTTTTCTTAAAATGTCATGTACCACGTCAGGAAAATGGCAGTTGTTATCTTATAGTTCGTTTCTGTGTGTTACATTGTCGTTTGGTTTTTTGTTGCACTTTAGTGTTTCTGTTGTTTTTTGTTTTTTCTCTCCAAAAGTTGATGTGTTTCCGTCGGTTTCAGTTTTTAACCCATATTTGTCTTCTCTCTATCCATTTATTACTTTCGAACAGCGGTATACTACTGTGGATTTTATTAAAGCACCATTTTCTACTTAAAGACAGTTGTCATCCATTCATTTGATGTGTTTAAGTTCTTGATTTTTCCATTTGATTAGGGACTTTCCATTTTGTATTTTCCTCGGAGTTCAGTAATTTTGTGATTTTACTTTTTATATGTTCTTTCAAAACAGCATATACACACGTCTGGAGGAAAAGCTCACAGATTTACATCTCTGTTCTTAAATCCTGGTCTAGACATCTAAATGGAAAACAAATTCATTCCTCAATTTTTCCATATAGTCAACACCTAAAATTTTCGGTGTTTGTACGCGAGTAGCATTTTTTAATGCTATCAACATAACGGGCTTTTTGGAAATGCCTATACCAAGTCATGAAGCACCAAGTCGGGAATATGACAGTTGTTATCAATTCGTTTGATGTGTTTGAGCTTTTGATTAGGGACTTCCCTTTTTGAATTACGTGATTTTACTTTTTTCTGCATACGGAATATACATTTTCTAATTCATTCGGTATACAAGAGCTCGCAACTGCTGCTCGAACTTAGTAAAACCACACCAGTGTCTGCACAGAAAGTTGATGAACAAGGGTTGTGTCAAAGAACGTCTCGTCCTTTTTCTAAAATTTAAAGGAAGATACCAAGACTTTGTTGTTAAATATTCCGTTTCAACATCACAAATAATACACGATGATCTTGAAGTACAAATGTATAAATTCTAGTTAGTAACGTTATGTTTCATTCTAATTACGCTATATTGTTCTTTCTTTTTATCTTTTACTGTTTAGTCTAATTTTGGTAAAAATAAAATCCATTTGACTTGGCTCGGTAAATATACATCACTTCATTGTGTTTATATTGTGATGTCGTATTTTTTTTATTCCTGTATTTCGATTTGTTCATGTGCTTTGTCTATCTTTTCTGTGTTGACATAGTTATTTGTTTTGTTAAGATTGAAACACAATGTTGACTGCTGTACCCCTATTTTGCCAATGTAACCTATTATGTCTGAGGGTTTTTTTTCACACATTGTTATCAATATAATGTAATTGTATGCGACTGTCATACAATTGAGGGGTTTCGCTATCTTTTAAACCTGGTTTAATCCACCATTTTATACACACAAAAAATGCATGTAGTACTAAGTCAGGAATATGACAGTTGTTATCCATTCGTTTGATGTGTTTGAGCTTTTGATTTTGCCATTTGATAATGGTCTTCCCATTTTAAATTTTACTCGAAGTTTATTATTTTTGTTATTTTTGTTATCTTCATATCTGTTATTCATTTATCAAAGATACTTTGCTTATAAACGCTATATATTTCAAATTTTTTAACTTTGAAAATCAACATCAAGTTCACAATTCAATATTAATATTGCGTGTACATTTTCCTTCTGCTTTTAAATTATAGGGTTTATTTTACCATATATGCTTATTAAATTTGTTTTTATTTAATCAAGGTCCTCTTGTTGTATCCTGTAAAATTCAACTGATTAATCCAGTTGATTATCTGTGACCTTTTAACCAAATCAGTTTCAATGCTAGGACATTTCAAAAGACCATTTTCGGATAGCTCTGTTATTATATAAATAACACATAGCTGAGAGGGTGATAGAGCAGATTGTTATCCCGAGAAAACATTGTCAACCGCGGCGAAGTCAAGGTTGACAATGCTTTTTCGAGGGGTACCAATCTGCTCTATCACCCTCTCAACTATGCGTTTATCAATTTATTATACTGAATGTCCTATCATGATTATAGTCCTTTACAGATTACTTTTATGTTAAAAGTAGTTTCTATGGCGTAACGTACATAACAACGTTTCGGGTATTAATGATGCCCTTTATGGGTTCTTGATTAGATTAATAAAATTCTTATCTTTATCTTTATTAGAAAAAAACAACAAAAGTCGGGCCTTCTCGAAGTTTCTATCAGAACTGCCGTATTTTTTGTTATTTTAATCTTTATAGAGAGTGAATCAAATTGGTCGAAAAAAATAGGGGGTCCCGGACCATTTAAGCTCAATGAAAATATTACTTTTAAAGAGGTATGTAAAAGGGACCTTTTTCAATGAAATGATAAGGAAAATAGAGGTGTTGACGTATTTTTATCGAAATATCAAAAAAACTTTCTATGACACTTGGTCTAAAACTGTAATATGAAAAGTTGAAATATTGCTTCAAAGAATGAGCAAATAAAAAACATAGGTCCCGATAAGGAAAAACAAATATTGGGCCTTAAACCCAAAATTTTAGCGGGAAAATGGTGAAATTGGGTGAAATGTCATTTTGAGTCTTTCACAGATACACATAATAACGATAATAATTTGTTAGGGACAAAAATACTATAATTTATCATTTTAAATCAATCAAAAATTTAAAAAAAATAATAGTGAATTCTAATGCAATTATTTTGCAACAATTGTTCTGATTGGATAACAGCAAGCGTAAAATTCTCTATCTCCTTGTCTGTAACTAAGGAAGCCGACATTTTGAATTTCGGAATGTATTGACATGTTATTTCTACAATAATAAACAAAAAACTCACTTGTTGCGCCTAAAAATATTCTTTTTATCAAATTTTATTACATTCTGAAGCGGCACAGAAGCCAGAAAACGCCCGGTGTTTATGTTTGACGCCGGAAGCATACCTATGACGTCACCTAGTGTAGGGACCAAAGAACATAACATCTTTTCGCGGAATTTTCTTTAATGATCATTTTACACCGAAATAATGATTGAAATTTAATTATAAACTTGTTTTGCATTAGAATAGAGATAACTGTATTGTATTTGAAGCTTTGCGGACGTCCATCGGTAGTTTTACTGTCGCAAATACCCGTTTACCTGTCTCCGCTCCGCGTCGCCAGGTAAACTAAATTTGCGACAGTAAAACTACCGATGGACGTCCTTAAAGCTTCAAATACAATACAGTTATCTCTTAATTTACAACAAATACTTTTCGTGTGCATGCGTGGAATTATGCTCAGTCAAATAGTCCCGAGCCACCTTAAGCATTGTATTTAATTATTAAGTATAATAAAAGCAAATATCATATCGTCCGGAATGACGACGGAAGGACGAGTTAACACACTTTCCATTGTTGAAACCTATTTTTTGAACTATGTAAGAAATACATTGTAATTTCTAAAAAGTTGCGGCACCGACAATCTAAAAATGCATTTTAAAATGCTAGAGTTGTCCTTCTTGTCATACTAACAATATGATATGATAACAAACAAAGATTTTCTAAAAGGTATATTTAATCATAATACAGTTCAAGATAACTTCCAAAAGAACAGTTATAACTATCCAGAATGAATGAATATTACATTGAAACAGCACTCCACCAAACATTTACATATGTAATAATGGCATTTTTGTTTTTGATATTACAGCAAAAATATTAAGTGAGCCCGCTAGGGCGAGCTGATTTTCGAGCTGATGAAGTCAGTATCAAAATATAAAATGCCATTATTCTTTTTTTTTCGGCAATTTAAAAAAAATAACATGGAGTATCATACTAACTGCACGGCTACGTACTACTGTATAGACTATGGGTTTTCTACCCATCGATATCGTGAAAGGCCAGCCGCTAGCCACAATTTTAACCATTTCGTTATGAGCAGCGAACAAGCGTAATGCTTCACATTGTATCGAGCAGCTGTCTTATGTGTCTCAACAGCTACATGTACATGTATGTTACCAAACCATATCTCCTTATTTTATAAGGGTACAATAACAGATATTCACTAGTCGAAGATGAACATAAAACAAAAACAAAACAAACCACTTACACAAGAATTATATGTTAAGCTAAATAGGACAACAACAGTCCATTTGCTAGATTTAGATTAATGTGTGCGCATGGCAATTGTATATGTTTATATCCCCATGAATTGTTGTTTCTAAATTTGAAGGATGTTTGAATTCAATTAAAGTTAAAAAAAAAAAAAAAAAAAAGTCTGGGTTGTTGATAAATGCACGTCATAGGGACACTAGCGGACACGTGGCTATATCACTGCATCTAGGCAACTGTCTTAGATTAAGTACCTTTATCTAATTTGATAATATCACTGCTTGTGTGTTTCGGAAACCATACCTTTTGTAAACAGTATATTGTTCAAATTATTAACAGTAATGCAAATATTAAATATATCTATTTCATACAAATTTTATTACTTCCACTAAAAAAATAGTTTCATTTTTCATATAAAGTTGGTAGATTATAATCTTCGAGAAAAACTGAGTCATCGTCATTTTGTTGTGTTCTTTTCCACATTCTAACGTTTCTCATTAGTATTTCCTCAACATGCTGATCACAATCAGTAATGTGATCTAGATAGGGAGATGGTATAGTTGAGATAGACTTTGGTCTCTGTGACTCTGGAACTGACAACTGTCTTTGTATTAAAGTGTTATCTTCATACTTATATTCGCTATTACTGCTTCTAATTGAATCATCGCATGTTGACAACGAGCCGGAATCTGAAAAAGAACACCAATCAGTTAGGTATATAGATGTCAGTCCATATTTCAAAGTAGTTTCTTTCCATTTATGTATAGAACCTTTATGCTTCTATCTAGGTAGAAATGTATATACCTCTTTAGTAAACTATATAATTTGACTTAGTGAACAAACGTAAAGCTTCAGATTGTATCTAGCAGCTGTCTTATGTGTCTCAATTACCCGGCCACGTCCACTTGTATTTTTGCCCATCTAATGAGTTAAGCCTTTTTCAACTGATTTTTATAGTTCGTTCTTATGATGAACTGTTATACCACTGTCCCAGGTTAGGGGAGGGTTGGGATCCCGCTAACATATTTAAGCCCGCCACATTATGTATGTATGTGTCTGTCCCAAGTCAGGAGCTTGTAATTCAATGCTTGTCTTTTGTTTATGTGTTATATAATTGTTTTTCGTTCATTTTTTTATATGAATAAGGCAGTTAGTTTTCTCGTTTGAATTGTTTTACATTGTCATTTCGGGGCCTTTTATAGCTGACTATGCGGTATGGGCTTTGCTCATTGTTGAAGGTTATATGGTGACCTATAGTTGTTAATTTCTGTGTCATTTTGGTCTCTTGTGGACAGTTTTCTCATTGGCAATCATACCACTTCTTCTTTTTTATAATTAGAGAGGGGAGTGATACGTATACCAAAGAGATAATCAAACTCATAAGACGAAAACTAACTTACAATGACGACCAATGAAAAGCAACTCAAAGAGATACATCAAATCACTAAACATCATATAGAACATCAAATCACAAAACATCATATAGAACATCAAATCACAAAACATCATATAGAACATCAAATCACAAAACATCATATAGAACATCAATATAGAACATCAAATCACAAAACATCATATAGAACATCAAAACACAAAACATCATATAGAACACAAAACATCATATAGAACATCAAATCACAAAACATCATATAGAACATCAAATCACAAAAACATCATATAGACACACAAAACATCATATAGAACATCAAATCACAAAACATCATATAGAACACAAAACATCATATAGAACATCAAATCACAAAACATCATATAGAACACAAAAACATCATATAGAACATCAAATCACAAAACATCATATAGAACATCAAAACACAAAACATCATATAGAACATCAAATCACAAAATATCATATAGAACACAAAACATCATATAGAACATCAAATCACAAAACATCATATAGAACATCAAATCACAAAACATCAACATCATATAGAACATCAAATCACAAAACATCATATAGAACATCAAATCACAAAACATCATATAGAACACAAAACATCATATAGAACATCAAATCACAAAACATCATATAGAACATCAAATCACAAAACATCATATAGACATCAAATCACAAAACATCATATAGAACATCAAATCACAAAACATCATATAGAACACAAAACATCATATAGAACATCAAATCACAAAACATCATATAGAACATCAAAACATCATTATAGAACATCAAAACACAAAACATCATATAGAACATCAAATCACAAAATATCATATAGAACACAAAACATCATATAGAACATCAAATCACAAAACATCATATAGAACATCAAATCACAAAACATCATATAGAACATCAAATCACAAAACATCATATAGAACATCAAATCACAAAACATCATATAGAACATCAAAACACAAAACATCATATAGAACACAAAACATCATATAGAACATCAAATCACAAAAACATCATATAGAACACAAAACATCATATAGAACACAAAACATCATATAGAACATCAAATCACAAAACATCATATAGAACATCAAAACCACAAAACATCATATAGAACATCAAATCACAAAACATCATATAGAACATCAAATCACAAAACATCATATAGAACATCAAAACACAAAACATCATATAGAACATCAAATCACAAAACATCATATAGAACATCAAATCACAAAACATCATATAGAACATCAAAACACAAAACATCATATAGAACACAAAACATCATATAGAACATCAAATCACTAAACATCATATAGAACATCAAATCACAAAACATCATATAGAACATCAAATCACAAAACATCATATAGAACATCAAATCACAAAACATCATATAGAACATCAAAACACAAAACATCATATAGAACATCAAAACACAAAACATCATATAGAACATCAAATCACAAAACATCATATAGAACATCAAATCACTAAACATCATATAGAACATCAAATCACAAAACATCATATAGAACACAAAACATCATATAGAACATCAAATCACTAAACATCATATAGAACATCAAATCACAAAACATCATATAGAACATCAAATCACTAAACATCATATAGAACATCAAAACACAAAACATCATATAGAACACAAAACATCATATAGAACACAAAACATCATATAGAACATCAAATCACAAAACATCATATAGAACATCAAAACACAAAACATCATATAGAACATCAAATCACAAAACATCATATAGAACATCAAATCACTAAACATCATATAGAACATCAAATCACAAAACATCATATAGAACATCAAATCACAAAACATCATATAGAACATCAAATCACAAAACATCATATAGAACATCAAATCACAAAACATCATATAGAACACAAAACATCATATAGAACATCAAATCACAAAACATCATATAGAACATCAAAACACAAAACATCATATAGAACATCAAATCACTAAACATCATATAGAACATCAAAACACAAAACATCATATAGAACACAAAACATCATATAGAACATCAAATCACAAAACATCATATAGAACATCAAAACACAAAACATCATATAGAACATCAAATCACAAAACATCATATAGAACATCAAATCACTAAACATCATATAGAACATCAAATCACAAAACATCATATAGAACATCAAATCACAAAACATCATATAGAACATCAAATCACAAAACATCATATAGAACATCAAATCACAAAACATCATATAGAACATCAAATCACAAAACATCATATAGAACATCAAAACACAAAACATCATATAGAACACAAAACATCATATAGAACATCAAATCACAAAACATCATATAGAACATCAAAACACAAAACATCATATAGAACATCAAATCACAAAAACATCATATAGAACACAAAACATCATATAGAACATCAAATCACAAAACATCATATAGAACATCAAATCACTAAACATCATATAGAACATCAAATCACTAAACATCATATAGAACACAAAACATCATATAGAACATCAAATCACAAAACATCATATAGAACATCAAAACACAAAACATCATATAGAACATCAAATCACAAAAACATCATATAGAACATCAAGCACAAATATTCAATAGAACTTCAATCCAATTATTATAGAACACTATGCTCTAATCTATAGAAATAAATCACCTCATTAGTAAACAAAAACTCATATGAACAAACTAAAGCTTCAGAATTATCAATCACACTTATATGACTCAATTACCGCCATCATTAGTATTTATCCATCGAATGAGTTAAGACCACAAACATTTATAGATTCGTTCTAATAAAACTGTTATAGACACAGTACCCAGTATAGGGAGTCAATCACTAACATATTTATAGACTCACCACATATGTATGAATGTGACTCATCCTAACTCATATTGACCTGAAATTCAAATAATTCATATGATTAATTTAATAAAAATATTATATCGATCATATTACAATGATATAGGCATAATATTCTACGTTATGAATTAATTCACAATTTCATTTCGGAACTCTTATACACTAAATCGTATAGACTTGCAATTGTATGAAGGTCATACTAGAACTATAATTTTAAATTTCATTCATTAGGTCTCTTTGACAATTCTCATTGACAATCAATACACAACATTCATTTTATAATTAAGAAGCAAATCATATAGTAACCAAAGAGATAACCAAACTCAAAACAAAAACTTCAATAGAACATCAATGAAAAACATCAATAGAACATCAAATCACAAAACATCATATAGAACACAATCATATAGAACATAAGCAACACGAATAACACTAAAAACTGATGTCAGGTGCTCCGGAAAGTAATAGATCCTGCTCCAAATAAAACATCCGTCGTGAAAGATAAAACTAACTTAACTTTCGACAAAATAGACAAAAATGAAACCGTTGTTGCACTATGACTTCTGCTACATTGTTGGAGACCGTATCACTGTTTCTACATTTAATTTTCATGTGTAGAAACGCTGGTTGTGTTTTTGAATTGTTGTATTACCAAATATTCGTAGTAAATATTATAAAGACAAACGCATGTTATAAAAACCAAAACAATATCTAGAAAAGAAGTAAAATAAGTATGATTTAAATAAATATACCTTCAATACTTGATAGTGATGACGAATCCAACTTGTTCATTCTACAGTAGGTAGGAACACTTTGTTGTCTGATTAATGGCGTCTCTATTTTTACCGACAGAGAGGCTGGGTTAATGAACATCAACACCTGACTGAGGTAGCCTTTAGCATTAAACAAAGGCCTCTGTTGTATCTGACGTTTAGAAATCTGTTGTATTGTATCGCTTATTTGAATCAATTGTTTCATAAGTTTGATGTCTTGATTCCGTAACTGAACCTGAATAAAAAGGTGTAATTATTAACATATACATGCTTTGCTACGGTGTAAAGTGATGAACCTCATTGGTCGATTTAACAGAAGAATATGAAAATTAAAACTTTAATATATGATTTCATTTATTGTTACAACACAAGAATGTTACCTCCTTTTGGTTTAATTAAGTAATTCGAAGGATACAATGCTTGTATAAAATAAAATTGCTATAACATGATAAATAAGAATTGAAAAATGTAAAAGTGCATTATATGTCAAAGCGACAACCACCCGATAGAGCAAACAACAGCCGAAGGCAACCAATGGGTCTTCAATGTAGCGAGAATTCCCGCACCCGTAGGTGTCCTTCAGCTGGCCCCTAAAATATGCATAATAGTACATAATAGTACATCTATATTAAAACAACATGTATGTTGTTTTAATATAGATGCATCAACATGATCAAATAAGAACCTTTTAAAGTAACCTTGTAAAATTTCACTTATTATCCGTCTACGACATTGTCCTATTATTGTTTACAACCAATTTTCTCTGTTCTTATGGCTTTCACAATACCTGCAGTTATAATTAAAGATAGAGAGTTATAAACAGGACCGACTTTTAAGATACCAAATCGTTAAGTTGAAAACTTATAAAACAGAAAAGATATAAAAAAGAAAGAAACACAACAGTATACTATCATCGGAGGTATCTCCATAAAAGAAATATATTTACATTTTTAAACATTAGCAAATATTAGTATGTTAAACCTACCAGATCGATTTGATAGTTTCTATTGTCGTGTCAAGTCTAACCGATGCAATCATCAACTCATCCATAGTTATATATTCTCTAGCTAGTATATATTCTACACTTTTAATGTCTGCGGTATGAACATTGTTTACTGTCCAGATTTCTTGTCCTTGGTGAGGCACCCTTAAAATATTTCTCACCTATAACTACATATTTTTAAATACTACATGGAAATTAACATTTTATTTCAAAAATGTAAAATCGAACGACTAATATTTTGATTAGGCGTTTAATTTAATCACCCAAATTGCTTTGAGATATAAAAGGAGTAAAATATTGACACAAATTATAGCTGCGTACAAGTATTATGATTTTCGAATTAATTGTCTTACTTGACCTAGTAAATTATTAATAAATGATTCAAGGTTTTAGTATTTTGTTCAAAATCTGAAGAATTTACAATTTGAAGTGGTTATTTAAAATTAATTTGCCCAGGTGGTCGGTGGTTTGACAATCAGAACACTAATTGGCGCATATTATTACTTTTAATGGCTTTTAATAAGCAAATTATGAAAGGACTTGAACTTCTTAATTTCATATTTTACGCGGGGTATTGAATTTCTTGATTTAATTTTAAAACCAGAGTTCTTGATAATATTAATATTGACAATGTTCGGTATTAATTTCTTAACATATTTAAATATTTCCATATTTATTTTCATAATAAACAAAGAAAAAAAATAGAGGCTCTAAATAGCCTATGTCGCTCACCTTGTCTAAATGCATATTCATTAAAGGACATTCTTCAACATTGTAGACGTACTATTTTGTTTATCTTGTACTGCATGATAATTGATGCGTTTAGTTTCTCTCTATCTTATTCAGACTTTTTTACTGTCCAAACACAAAAGAATAAATTTAAATTTTTGTCAGATTTGCTTTAGTTTCAGAGATATAATCCAAAAACTGCCATTTACAATTTTGTGTACCCCTATGTTCAATTTTTAGTCATGTTGGTCATCTTTGTTGAAAGGCGGGGACGTCAGATACATTTTTTAAACTAAATACCCCAATGTTGATTGTGGCCAAGTTTGGTTCGTTTTGGCCCAGTAATTTCAGAGGAGAAGATTTTTGTAAAAAGTTAACGACGCACGACGGACGACGAATAACGGCAAGTGATGAGGTAAGCTCATTTGGACCTATTGACCAGGTGAACTAAAACGAAATGATTTTATTGAGCAGCAACTTATCCTTAACGTAACAAACGATCATGTTGGCAGATTGGAGACTATAAAGTCATCGATAGATGTTTTCTTGAACCTTGAATCGTTTATTATTAGTTTGACTATTTTAGTACACACATTTTTCATTGTGGAAAGATTGAGGGTAAAAAGTAAAACGATATCTTAAAACTCATAAAAAACGCAATCCTCAACAAATCAACGAAAACACTACTCAGAAAACTAAAGAATGAGTTACGTTACACAAATTAAAATAATGAATGATCAACTTAGGTCTCCAGAACAATTCAACAAGTAAATCGCGATTCTTACGATACAGTTCAGTTAGTTGGTGATGATGAAATCAAAGTTCAAATTTAGTACAATGAATTTTAGATTTGGACATGGCAAAACTAACAACTGATTCATCTAAATGTTTAAATATTTTGCATTAAAGTGTATTTTTTCATAAAATTGAGCGATAACATAATCAAAGTGATAGGTATGGAACTAATAGATATATTCAAAGTAAAGAAACAACTTGCACTCCAATGTTTCCAGGTTCTATCAGACATAATAATGCATTTGAATGGGAATCGAACAAAAATGAGAAAGCATGCCTGGTTATGGCATTGTTCATGTGTTTTCTAAAAGATGGACGAAAGATATCAAAGGACAGTCAATCTCATTAATCTTAAAAAAACTGCACGCATGGCTAAAATGAAAAAAGACACAAAACAGCACACACACAACAAGATAAAGAATAATAACGAACCCCACCAAAACAGGGGTGATCTCAGGCTTCGGGAAGGTTAAGCAGATCCTGCTCACATGTGGCACCCTCGTGTTGCTTATGTTATAACAAACCGTAAATAGTCAGTTCGTAGGTCACATTCTGAAAGAAGGGGATTGTAGTTACGACGTAGGAACATATCCGAATCATTTGTGAAAAGGTAATCCATAACGGTCAACCACTCGTGATGGCGTCGTAAAATTTAGAAGGGATGTTTCAACTTCAGCAAAAACCATAGAATCAAAAGAGAAACTAAACAGACAAAATGATCGGCAATACTAGATCAACAAAAAGGAGATTTTGTCATGAATTCAATTCTGTCTACGATGTAACAGTTGGTGAGAGTCCATTGTTGAATATGCATATAGACCCAATTAGCGACAACGGTTTTAACAGCTGTAGTTTCATGTTGGGCTTGTTATAGCTGAATAAACGGTATGATATTTGCTCTTTATCGAAGGTTAAGTTGCTTAAATCCATTTTCTTTTACTGTTTACCTCTGTTGGATAATCACACCTTATCTCTAGATTTTATATTGAATGATTACCTATAAATATTGTTCGATGGTAAAAAATTGTTTCTCTTGTGAACACACACTTTAATGTCTGGTGTATCTCTTTTTGTTAAAACATTTCTATTGTAATGAGTACAAAGTCTAATGTGTTGTAGATCCTATATGTACTTTAGTAGGTATCTAGGCGAAACAAATCTTCCCAAGACCATCCAAATATTTTTTTATCTTTAACATTTTTGATAAAAAGCCAGTAAAGAAACTCTATTCTCACCCATGTGTGTATTGATAACGGGTCCCTTTAATAATGTACTGTTAGGTATTGTCCATTGGTACATTGACTGATCTGTTACAAAGATATAGTTATCAGACCACAAAGACATATTTGTTGACAGATTAGTTTGTTTTGAAATATGATATAAGGTCATGGATCAGTCTTATTTACCAAATAAAGATAAGCTCAACACCTTGTGTCAATCTTTAAATGGTCAGATGAGAAAGATAAATCTCTAACACGCATTAAATAATGATAAATTAGCTTACATGTAATTATTAAACACTTTTTACAAGGATATATTCTATAAAATAATTTTTTTCCGTGTGATTTCAAATTTTTAAATCTAAGTCAAATATTTTTGTATTATTACCAAAACGCGCGGGTTTTCAAGGGTGTATGCGTATTATGGGAAGAATGTAATCTTTCTTAATGAGAAAAATGTACAAATTCTAGTTAGATGTACTCTGTGATTTTAAATTGAATGTTTTCTCCTGTACTAGTACTGCAAATTTTTTTGTAAATGAAATAAATTTTTAATTTCTTATAAAGGGGCTGTCATTCAGTGGTTGTCGATTGTTGCTGTGTATCATGTGCGCTTTTCGTTTTTTGTTTTGTTCAGAAATCAGGCCGTTTGTATTCCCCATTTGGATTTTTGTTACAGTTGTCATGTTGGGGTGTTTGGTTTAGCTTGCAATGTGGTATGGGTGTTGACGGTTGTCCGGGGCTTATATTTGCTCCTTTTTTCTTTACGTTATTTTCTCTCTGATATAATGGTGTCTCACATTACACGGGTTATGTTCTTCTCATATATTTTATGATAGTATGACACTAAACCCCTAACGGGAGGGATTGTGCCTGATAATCATATGATGAAGACATAATCTTTCAATCAGTTTAATTGAGGTCTGGAGTTGGACTCCTCTTGAACTAAATTTTAATGTGTGTAATCTTATGCGTTTTCTTTTCCACATTAGCTAGAGGTATAGGGGGAGGGGGAGATCTCATAAATATGTTTAACCCCACCGCAATTTTGCGCCTGTCCCAAGTCAGGAGCCTCCTGCCTTTGTTAGTCTTGTATGATTTTTAATTTTAGTTTCTTGTGTATAATTCGGTGTTTAGTATTACGTCCATTATCACTGTACTAGTATACATATTTTTTAAGGGGCCAGCTTAAGACCGCCTCCGGGTGCGGGAGTTTCTCGCTACATTGAAAACCCATTGGTGGCCTTCGGCTGTTGTCGCTTTGACACATTCCCCATTTCCTTTCTCAACTTTATCATTGGGATTTATACCCGATCGTTCTTATTTTTAACATCACGCTACTCAAAATAAATGCAAAGTCAGCACGAGTGCTTCGGAGGGGTACACAGTTCGTGAAAGTTGTATACCAATCAAGCGTTAGTTTAGGTTTGAGACTTGGGAAGTGAAAAAAGAAGAACCACATGAACTTCAAGTTGTTTTTAAAGTAGTTAGTGACTCTGCAATATTAAAAGTTTTTGGAAAATCAAACACATTTAAGATATTGCGACCATGGAAACACAACAAACTATCTTGAAGTTTACCGTTAACAGTTATATCTGATAAAATTGAGTCTTATAATTACATGTATTGTATGGAACAATTATAATCTTCTTGTATTTCTCGGCTACATTACAATCTGCCCTCGAAATAAAAATTTGTACTTTACTTTCGAAGTTAAATCATTTAAAAATATAGATTCAAAATACGACATGATTATAATAATACTATAAAACAAGGTGAATTCAACAAACAAGGTACCATTTTTTTATTCGAAATTGTATTGCCTAAAAATCTCATTTGATAGTATCTGTAATCACTTTAATTAGAAGACTACATTGACTTATCTTATGAAATTTTAGAAGAAACTTTTACTTAAAGATAGAATTTGATAAAACCCACGATATTTGTTTATGACTTAAAAAATGTTTACTGTAGTGAAATGTAGGAATAATTTCCTACAACTGTCAAATTCAAGGAAATATTTGTTTTACCTTTTTCGTTGGAACTGGGTGTGACATACACAACTGGGTGTGATGTACCATGAATTGGTGATATGATATTACATCTAGGCTACACTTAGTACTATAACTGTGGTAACTAAACGTAGAATGTATTGCCTTTTGACTTTAACATACTACAAACAATTAATTAATTTTGAAAGTAAATTTTTTTCTTCTCTGAGATTGCTCTGACGACTGACGTCCTTTTTGAAGACTTGCCGAGATCGAGGGACGATTATTGAGTGATTGCTATGACGTCTGTACGCATTTGTTTTCACTAATTGCTTAGTCCCCAGCAAGCCTGATACGTCAGAGCAATTCGGACTATTTTTGTTCTTCAAATAAACTGAAATTATTGAATCTAGACAATTTATTCAAATAGGTATAGAAAAGGTTGCAAGTCGTTTAAATTCAAATAAGTCTGCTGATTACTTAATATTTTTCATGCCCAACTGGGGCATTATGTTTTTCGGTCTGTGCGTACGTTCGTCCGTACGTCCTTTCGTTTGTACCGCTTCAAGTTAAAGGTTTTGGTCAAGGTAGCTTTTGATGGAGTTGGAGTCAAACAACTTGAAACTTAGTTCACATGTTCCCTAAGATATGATCCTTCAAATTGTAATGCGAACTTAAGAGTTTTTACCCAAATTGCACGGTCCACTGAACATAGAAAATGATAGTGCAAGTGAGGCATCCATGTACTATGAACACATTCTTGTATTTTTATAAATCTACTAGAACACACTCGCGAAATCGCGGGCAAATACAGCTTATAAACTGTTGTAGAATGAATTTTTGTAAAATGATTATGTCTGGAGGATTTCATATAAGGTATCAAAAGCTATCTCCCTTTTTTCGAAAGTCCGTTATTTGTTTCCTTTCTGTTATAATCAATTATTTTCGTGTTTCTGACCTTATACCACAATTATTCTCCTCTTTGCTACAATGCATTTTTCGGTAAAGGTCAAATTAAATTAAAAATTTGCACCGCTTCAAATATGAAATAAATGGAACTGCTAATAGACCATTATTATTCTGATAAAATATGCTTCTATGACAATCCATCTGTGCTTTTCCTTTTGAGAACCCTTTTAACATGCCAATGGTAGGATTTGAATCTTGTATAAATGATTAAGTCTAATTTGAGGGGTGGTCGGAGTGCCCTGATCCCGAAACCAGAGCTTAAAAACATGAAATCCCGAGGTGCGTATTTTAACGAAATTCATATCCCGACATCCCGAAATTCGAAAAAAATATTCCCGGATCCCGTAAGGATCAATCCCGAAATCCTGAGCTTAAAAACACCCGATCCCGACGTCCCGAAAAAGTCCTGCCTCCCTTTAATCTCTACCCTACTTTCATTTTGGACAAATCACTACTTTCACTTTTAACAATATTTTTTTATGCTCCATTTATGGGCATTATGTTTTCTAGTCTGTGTGTCCGTTCGTTCGTTCGTCCGTCCGTCTGTCCCGGTTCAGGTTAAAGTTTATGTCGAGGTAGTTTTTGATGAAGTTGAAGTCCAATCAACTCGAAACTTAGTAAATATGTTCCCTATGATATGATCTTTCTAATTTCAATGCCAAATTAGAGATTTTACCCCATTTCACGATCAATTGAACATAGAAAATGATAGTGCCGATGTGGCATCCGTATACTCTGGACACATTCTTGTTTCCACATGTTTTACTTATTTCAATATATATGCAACTTGTATAACCCCTTAGATAATAAATATTTCAAAGAATACAGTAGACAGAATACAGAGAGTCTCTATATATTATAGTAACCATGATATGAAGAACGCTCAGATTGGCTTATTTATTTTTCATTTTTGTAATCTATCATACGATTGGTTGTTCTTGTGCATGTTTAAAACCGGATAATATCTATGACTAAAAGGCAGTCTGATGACAGGAACAATATCCGAACACCTATTTTGTCGTTTTTCTCCCAAAATAACTCAATCTGAATAATCATAAGAATGGATGACAAATGTGACTATGCATGTTACCTGAGACTACTATAACACATGTGTTATAGTAGTCTCAGATGTTACCTATAGAACACAGAGGCATGCATGATGATTAATTTATGGTGGAAGGAAGAGAAGCGACACACAAAATGAGGTCTTCTCGTTTAATAGTATAGATGATATGCAAATTTGAGACAGGGTGTCCTTTTTTTGTGCCAGTGTAGTGTCAAATCCACGATACCGTTTCATTTTAACGTATTTTAACAGCACAATTGGGTAGAAAAATATGTGTTTTTTTCTTAACTGTAAAAGAGTTCCCTTCATATCGATCTTTTATTGTATCTCGTTTTCATTTCGATTATGAAGTGGCAATGTTATATATTGATCAGCGGTCTATAATATATAACACAGCAGTCTTATGAGAAAATATCATTACAATACACTAAAGAACTTAGTCCTGTATTACACCTCTCCTGCAAAGAATATTATTTTAGAAATTAATTTAGACAACGTTATTTGTTACTTTATCATTCTAACACCATTAATTGAAGTATCCACACGCTGTGTTTGGGATCAAACAGTAAGTGTTTTTAAACATTCTCCTACGTTGAAATGGTCGTTTTACTAGTGACTTATTGTCAGATATCAGTACTTTATTAAACTTACGAGAAAAGTTATTGTCAATGCTGTCTTGTATATTGACGGTTACCTAACAATTTATGCCTCACATGTAGTTGTTCATTAAACACCTGTTTGAGTACTAAAAGTCATGGATTAGACTAAAATTCGTTGACACATGTATTGGTTATTAAAAACTTGTTTGTTACCTAGCTTCATTGCATATGTATTGTAACTTCAACATACGGAAATTGAATAGAGGCAAATGGTGGATCAGGAAACAAGATTTTTATAAATTTAAAACTTTTAACGCACATGTTAAATGAACAAAAGTTTATTTTGTAGTTTTTTTTTTTTTTTTTGTCAAGGTACAATAATATCTTAATAGAAGAAAATACATCAATTGTATGCATTTTGGTTTACAAGAAAGTTTAATAATGCGTGTTTGACGGTAAAAGTTAACAGTAGAAGAAAGTAAAACCTGATAAACATTATGTCTTTGAACATGCAAAGAATTTACTGTTAAAAAACCCAAACAGAACCAGGAATTCCTCATACTTATTAAGTTCGTTCATGGAGAAGAAGAAATTATACATGGTGTCACGTGTAATTTGGTTTTTCTTTGGATTTTTATGCAAGACTTAATGATGACCACAAAATGCAAACAAAAAATCTCAACAGCACAATGCAATTTCTTTTCCATGCAACGATATAAATAATTTTGTATGTGCTTTTGTGTTTTGTGCAGATTTAAATCTTTCGTTAAAAAATGTCCTGTAATTTGTTAATCTAAACAACCGGAAATTTTAAAACTACCGGAAAAGCCAACCGTAATCATTACATTAAATGAAACGACCATTCTGTTTAATGGTCTCATCTGACTTCTCGAAGACTGTAACTTAAAACTACTAACTTTTGGATAAGAAACTCTTTCATCAAAGAGAGACGAAAGATACCAAAGGGACAGTCAAACTCATAAATCTAAAACGAACTGACAACGCCATGGCTAAAAATGAAAAAGGCAAACAAACAACAGCACACACGACACAACATAGAACACTTAAGAATAAACAACACGAACCCCACCAAAAAACTAGGGGTGATCTCAGGTGCTCCGGAAGGGTAAGCAGATCTTGCTCCACATGCGGCACCCGTCGTATTGCTTATGTGATAACAAATCCGGTAAATAGTCTAATTCGGTAGGTCACATTCATGAAAGGGAAGGGGATTGTAGTTACGACGTAAGGAACATATCGATATCATTTGTGAAACGGTTATTCCATAACGGTCAACCAAATGTGCAAATAGAATATTTGGAAAATTTGCATTTAAGCAAAACAAATTATAATACCATAGTCACAAGACGTAATAGAACAAAACAGTAGTTGGAGTTTTTGGTTTAATTTTTTATAACAATTGTAAAATAACAAGTAAAAATAAAATGCTGACCAACAATTGAGAATAAACGACTCTAGAGGAAATGTTATACAAGGGAGAAAGCGTTCTTCGTCGTCGATGTTATAGATTAATAACAATAAATAATTTCATTAGAAATACTTGTAACGCACATACACTGAACATTCCACATTTTGCAGTGGACAGCGTCGTATATCAGGATAAATAAGCATTTTACAACACGGACACGTGTCAAGTTCTATGTTAGAATAAGTTAGTATCTTACAACACGGAAACGTGTCAAGTTCTGTTAATTTTATATCGAACACTATGTCACTTGAAAACAGTTCCTCTCTCACAAGTCGCGACACTGATGAATGTATTGCACACACTGAGTATGTTGTGTCTTCTATTCATTTATATATATCGGTAGTAACGGCGTCCTGAGTGTAATTTACTGAGCGATACCAACATGGTATTTTGTCGAAGTGTGCTAAGCTTTCAATAAAGCTTTTTGTCGTCCAAGTCAAACTTAATCACTATCGCTGTCACTACTTTGTGAATACTTCCACAATTTTACATTTGTCCGGAAGAGTCCTTTGTCTGCACATTCATCATTATCGCCTTCGCTGTCGGATGAACTGCTAGATACATCTGAAATAGTACATACATACTTTTACAATAAATTCGTGTAATTAAAGATGTTTTGGCTTT
Organism: Mytilus edulis; assembly: GCA_019925275.1. NCBI lineage: Eukaryota > Metazoa > Mollusca > Bivalvia > Mytilida > Mytilidae > Mytilus > Mytilus edulis. The sequence continues at coordinate 65,362,329 of CM034357.1, read as the reverse complement.
TTTTGATTTGAACTCTTCCATATATTTTCATGTTGCTATGATACAGTGAATACATCGGTACTATCAGTTTTATCATTATTAATGTTGAAATAAGAATCCACCCTTTTTTGAATCTTATTACTTACAAAATATGAACAACTAAACACGGATGAGAGAAGTTGAATGAAACATCAATTCCACCTCTTACTGAAAAAAAAACTGCTTTTGAAAAGACGAATATTTATTTTAACAGAATGCACAAATAATTGTTATATTAAATAGTAAACATATACATTTGTACAATAGAGTATTATAATATATAAGCGTAGATACCTTCGTCAATTTTGGTCAGCTCCGTCGTCTTGAAAGCATCTGATAGTAATGGACGGCGCCCCCTGTGGCTTACTCGTACCCGTTTAGTACTTTTATTTTTCTTGCTGAGTTGTTGTATACTGTTGTTGATATTTAACAGCTGTTTCATCAGCTGTACGTCCTGGTTTCTCATTTCACTCAGCTCGTTTCTCAGCACAGCCAGAGCACTGGTAACTCTCTCTGTAGCATTGTCGTTGGCCATTTTAAGTCGTTAGTATACTAACTTTGTCTTAGTTTAAATAGTCTTTCGTGATCAGTAGCGGATTTTCTACTGAACTAAGCGGATTCCCGTTTATATACTTGCAGAACAATAGTTAGCTATTAGCTGATTATTCTATCTTACCACGTGACTTACTAATTGTCAATTTAAAACGGGTTTACAATAAATTTATATTGAATATAAAGGCCTTCTAATTTTATGGAAAACTTTTTTATGCTCTACGCCTTAGAGAGGTCATGAACAAAATTAGATAATGTTTCTGAACATATTAAATTTTATTCTTTTGACTAAGATGTGTAATATTATACATTGTTATCAAACTAAATATCCTTTATCAAAATATTTTGGCCATAAATTAAACCATCATCATCAGTTTTAATTCTTGGTAGATTTTTTTTACACAAGACGCTACCCCAAAAAATACTTGCAACCGATCCAATACGTGACTTTTTCATATTCTGTTTTTGTGTGTTTACACTTTATATTGAATTTAATCTGCCATACAGAAAATAACTAAATAAAAATCTGCACAATTTGAAATTAGATTTTTTCACATGTAGACCGCGATATTCTTGGTATTTTACACTACATTTTCAATACCGTAAGCTTACTCCCAAATCGGAAATATTTCAAAAGACCACTACATTATTGAAACGATATGTATCTTGGTTTTTTTTTTCCTTTTATTTTTTTTGTGTTAAAGTCTTTGAAAGTAGTAAGTTTTTGACTTTGTGTTGGTTCATTGATTATATAAATAATATTCTCGCTATATGAAAGTCAATTTAGTAAAAAATTTTCTTTCCCAATCTTGTTAGTTGATATCATATGCAGTGTATTTGATACATCTTTTGTATAGGATGAAGACCTACATGTCAGTAGCTTTGTTATATAAAAAAGAAGATGTGGTATGATTGCTAATGAGACAGCTATCCACAAAAGACCAAAATGAATCAGACATTAACTGTTACAACTATAGGTCAGCGTACGGCCTTCAACAATGAGCAAAGCCCATACCGCATAGTCAGCTATAAAAGGCCCCGATAAGATAATGTAAAACAATTCAAACGAGAAAACTAACGGCCTTGTTTATGTAAAAATATGAAGCTCATTAGTCTTTGCAACAGTAGCCTTAAAAGATCGACAAGTTAACCAATGTTCTTTGTTGTATATTTATGAATGTAAAATCTTCGGTGCTATATTCGTCAACTTTGAATTTACTTTCACGAGGACCATTTCACCGCAAGAGTGTCTCATTAACAAAACACATAGATTTGATTAACATGTATGTTGATTAAAACATTAATGTATTCCAAGATGATAACATTAGTTGGAAAGAAATATTTTTTTTTACATGTATTTGAAATAATTAAATACCCTAATTTCGAGTGATTGATTTCAAGGTGCATTATACCCGTATAGATTTTTTGTTGTTGTTAAAAGTGTTAATCACTTTATTATGTATATTATAGGACTACGAGATGACGACACTAAATGAAAATAAATCTTTATAAATTTATAATTATTTAATCTTTAATTGATTATAACAATTGTAAAAACAATAACGTAAGTCAAGTACAATTGACTGTAAAATAAAAAAAAAATGTTTTTGGTAGGAAAGCCTACGACTGCAGTGTAAAATAATAAATTGTCTTTGGTAGGAAAGCCCACGACTGCACCTCCGTCTCATAATTCCTGTTAAAAGATTCAGGTCTTTTAATAGCACCATATATAGTCATAATATTGCACGTTTATAGTTCCTGACATATCCACAATCTCTTTAGATTCCTGTGAACGCGGATCTCATACGGTTTAACATATTGTCACTTAAACTCAAATGTCCTAGTTGCTTTGGAATGTTTTCTAATCCGCTTAGTTTAACCGGAACTCAGATGTATCATACATCCTGTATTCTTTGTATTTTCAGATTCTGAATTGTAAATAAGTGTGTCTATTTACTGTCCACTGATTTGGCATACTTCCATAATTTCACGTTTGTTTTGAAACACGTCTTCATCTGAACTTGAACAGCTATCGTCGTCACTCTCAGACGTTACTGAATCTGGAAAGATAAAAGAATGAAACAATTAAAATTCAGTTCAACCATATTGAATTTTTTTTCTTCAAAATAATGTTTACAATTTTTACTTTTACTTTTAAAAATTATATTACTACGATCAGTATACTTTTTTCTAATTGTTGTCCACGCTTATATTACTGAAGGACTTTGACAATAGACAACGATAAAACAAATTATAACTTAATTCTATTTTACAAAAAAGTTCAACAATACTTTACCTTAAAAAAAGTTATTTAAAAATATAGAAAATATTTTTAAACCAAAAATTGATCAAAGTTTTAATTACCTTCATTTATTTTTGACATCGTTGATGATCTCATGAGTTCCTTTAATGTAGCCTTTCGATTTCTGCTTGAAGATTTGCTCTTTTTTTGTTTCTTAGTCAGTTGTTGAATACTGCTGTTGAGGTTAAGTAACTGTTTCATTAACTGGACATCCTGACTTCTCACCTCATTCAGTTCTGTTCTCAAGACAGCCAAAGCACTGCTTACTCTATCTGTTGCCATTTTACTTAATATATATTTTCCCTTTTAATGTTGTTAGTTAGCTTTCAAATGTAGATATGATTAAATGATCAATTCACCTGTGCCTTATATACCCACAGACACAATACTACAGCTAGGGGTATATCACTGGTTGATCGAATTTCACCTATTTGTCAGACCACCACTATTACTATTAATTTCTAAGGCCAATAGAGAGATTATTGTTTAAATGCCACATCGATGAAATAATGTAACACCCGTGAGGAAATTAGTAGGTCTGTACACTGTATGACCGGTCAATGATATCATTTATTGATAGAACAGAAATATATGATTACTGTACGTGTATTTATTCATTAAAAACGACATTGGGATAAACTATTTATTTTTCATATATACACGTCTAATGATATCATTTATGAATAGGACAGAAGGTAAATATGGTTACTGTATCTGTATTTATTCCTTTAACAACGACATCAGGATAAACTATATATTTTTCATATATAAACGCCTTGTGTGTATTACATCAAACCTCTTCCATATGTCAAAAGATACTATTCATTTTCATCGTTTAATATATTTAGGGGAAGACAGTGCAAATTAAAGTAAAACGCAATTTCGACAACTGTGGATGTTTTTAATTGGAGTCCTGTTATACCAACTTTACAGAACACACGTAGATTTATAATTATTTATTGTTCGTCATTATTATTCAAGACACATTTGTTACTAATTGTTAATCAAGTTACAATCCAACAATCATACTTCCTATATCTACTAACGTGGGGAAATTAAAGCTCCATAGGATGTGTATGCCTTATGTTGGCACCTCCATTTATTCTTTCTCCCCTTATGATTTCAAATCTGACCAAAATGACTCGTTCTGTGCATTTGAAAACCATGCAATTTACAAACGTTACATTTGCCATATACGAACACATCATAAGACCCAATTTACCAATAATGGTAGATATAATAACACTTATATTTTAAAAGAGTGAACGAGAGTTATGTGTTCTAGGTAAACATACCATTAGAATCCTATTAACAAGCACGATTCCGATTCTGATTTATAGGACAATAATTAGAATTTTAATTGCCAACATTGATTGATAGTTGGTTGATAAACGTCCAGTGGCAAATAGTTCATGTATGTTCAGGGCGATGACTTTAGTCGTTTACTCGTTTTATATCACCTTATTATTTTTAAAGCATGTAATTTCCCTAGCAGAATACTCTACAAAATAAGTATTCGACGAACTGACCGCTAACATGTTTAATCCCGCCATATTGTGTATGTATATACCTTTCCCAAGTCAGGGCTTGTCATTGAGCGGTGGTCGATTGTTGATGTGTGACATGTTTGTTTTTCGTTCATTTTTTGTAAATAAATTTGCCGTTAGTTTTCTTGTTTGAATTGTTTTACATTTGTCATTTCAGGGCTTTTTAGCTGAATATCCGGTATGGGCTTTGCTCATTGTTGAAGGCCGTACGGTGACCTATAGTTTTATTTTTTTGTCATTTTGGTCTCTAGTGGAGAGTTGTCTCATTTGAAGTGATACCAAATCTTGTTTTCTTATATTGACGTTTCCGTTGCGTTTTATATGACCAAATGGCCAACTTAACAAAACATGTATTGCATTTACAGAACATTATCCACGAAGTTTTGGACATTAGTGGACGATCATTTGATTTCCAAGAGGGGAGCTGTTGCAGCATGATGATTTTGTAAATGAAACTCCTGATCTGCTTAGAGCTGAAAATATAAAACCTTGCTCTGACAGACTGAAAATTTAAATTATGCGACACAAAATGAAGGAATAAGTTGAATACAAACGTAAAAATGAATAGTCAATCCGCAAAAAATTCCACCTGGTCATCTCTTCCCCAAAATATATCAAATGGTCGTCCACTTACTATAGCTAAAAGCGTTTGGAAATAACATACATTTGTAAATATGACCGTCTTCAATAGTAGTGTTCTATATGTAAGAAGAATTCATGAATTATAGAAAAAAAAAAACGTATGTCTGATCTCTTTTTTTTCAACACATACAATAATAATTAACAAAAAACTTGAAAAAAATTAACATGCGTTTCACGTGAAACCAATATAATGTTTCTTTTTCCTATTTCAGTATTACGCCAGAGTTTATTCAATATTGAATAACCACTTTCTCCCCTGCTACGAATTCTTTACTTGTGTCGAACAGTCCTCCATTGTTCCGTTCCATTAGGTCTTTAAGGACAGAACTCTAATTTTGTCTCTTGTGGAGTATTATGTTTCAATGTTTACAATCTGCTTTGTTTTGATATTTTTCTTTGTTTTAAGTAAATACGATAAATTGATATCATTTAAAGGTGTTTCATCTACATTATTTATTTCTGTTTACTGATTTTTTTCTGTTTGTATTTTATTTTGAAATATTTGATAGTGTATTTTTTTTAGTACATTTATTCAGTTTTGTGAAGTTGCACAAATTTGTATCTTCCGTATTGTTATTTTGGGAGCATGTTTATGCACAACTCTAGAAATATTACCAATTTCACAGAACCACTCATGACCAGAATATTTTATGAATGCAATCCCTAAACGAGTACAAAAACCATGTTGAACAAATGTAAATTTGCATTTATGAAAGTTGGAAAATAAAATAAGATTTTAAGATAGCTGACAGGACATTAATTAACGATTTTGAACGAACTGGCAAACTATAAAATACTTTTTTTTTAGCATTGTGGACTCAGCTAGATCATCAATCTAACGATCTCAGTTGGTTTTGATAGGTTGCCCCATGTCCCCATTTAGTATACATAGATATTTCTTTTTGATGATCTGCAATACTGTACAGTAGACCTCCAAAACACTGAAAGTGCCTTGTCAATTTTTTTTCTTTTTCTTTTCTCCCCGGCGTGAATACTCAATAAAACATTTGGCAGCTAGACAGTAAGTAAATATTGAAATATAAACCAAATAACAAACACAAAACACAGTGGTTATGTCATTTTAGGTGGGGGAAACAATCATTGCAAAAGGTTAGTTGCACATTGTGAAAGTAAAAAAATAAATATATTGATATTTCAAATAATTTTAATATATTAAAATCATCATAACAATTGTATAAAGTTAACAATCAAGTAGTCGATTTGACTATGTGTCGGTAAAATAATTACAATTAGAGATAACGTAACGAATAGAAAATAGTGTCAATTCATCATTTCGATATTGAATGTTATTTCAAGCATTTTCTTGTTTTTATCCAGTAGTCTGATTTGAGTTCTTTGATTTCAAATATGCACTATGTCCTATAAATACGATTTCTCTCTTTGTAACAGCACCATTTAATGTTTATTGCACAATGTCTTGAGCGATAGGCAGTAGATCTGAATATCATCAGAAAACTCGTCTTCTTGCGATACTAATTTATGTATCTTGTTAGTTTGGCAGTGTATATAATGTTTGTTAAATGTCTAATCACTGTCTTCCGATGACTGTGAATATTTCCACAATTTAACGTTTGTTCTGAAGATTTCTTCATCTGAACTTGTATCGCTTTCATAGTCACTTTCCGATGAGCTTGTTGTAGTATCTGAAAATAGAAATAGAGACAACTATTAAGTCACAGTTCTTTTAAATATAATTTTAATATTTTTTTCATAATTATTTTTCAATATAAAGTATAAAATGAATGTTTACATTATCATATATTAGTAAATTAAAAAGTTGATTGATAAAATGTTTTTAATTCTTATCTTTTTTTTAATTTTTTTTATTTTATTGAAGTATAGATATTGAACGATAATTACCTTCATCAATTTTGCTGAGTGTTGATGTTCGGATCATTTCTCTGAAGTTTGTTTTCTGACTTTTTGATCCTTTACTTCTTTTAGTAGATTTTTGTTTCTTTGTCAGCTGTTGAATGCTGTTGTTGATGTTCATTAGTTGTTTCATCAATTGTACATCTTGGTTTCGCATGTCACTCAACTCAGTTCTCAAGGCAGCAAGAGCTGTATTTACTCTCTCTGTAGCGTTTGGCCATTGTTTCTTCTGTAATGTTTTTTTCTTGACGTGTTATGTAGACGTAAAATATAATAATAAAAGTTAGAAGAAATTTTGCCTTTTATACTTTCAGGAACAATAGACCACTATGGGGTATATTCAGTTGTTTGGATGATTAAATTTCACTCGCCACCTCTGAGACTATCGATTTCGTTGGCCAACAGGAACCCGATTGTCATTATACCCCCTTGGCTAATAGCACTTACCATCGGTGAGAGGTTAAAGTGTGTGATTCTGAAAGTAAACATATACATTTAGTAATTTTTGTTTAATAATTACATATCTGTTTACGGATATGTAATTAATCGCTTCACACCTTATTTTAATGTGATGTTTTACTTGATTATTTTATATTTTACCCTACAGCGCCTTAATAATAATTTGTATAAAATATATACTCACGAAATGCAGATTTTATGATATATTTTTATACTCAGGGGTAACATGACATTTGTTTATTTAATTTGTGGGAAGGTAGAAAGGATAGAGACATCACGTTCCAATGTAAATTCCCATTAATATTTCGTTTGTTGCAGGTATATTATTATAGTTTACGATGTAGTTTTCTACATCCTGATAAGAATAAATGCTCATGATTATCCGTATGTATAAAAAATATGATCGGGATTTTTTTTATAATTTTACAAACTGAATTTATTCCTTGCTTATTTTTTCAAATGCGTCTTTATTTATTAAAATGCAGTTAAATAGCAAGTTGAAATGTATATGACCTTATACTCTTATACAACTTTTAAATAAAAGCATTTATATCATATTTTGACTTTTATACACTGTGTACAGGCAAGTATTTTACCTTAAGCACACATGCTATTATTTATAAAAAAAATTACATATGAAGTTAGTTTTAATTTGATACACTGATACATTAAGATAAAAGTAGTGTACCAAAGGGAACACATATACCAAGAGGAAATAGTTAACGCCTGGAGACAAGATACCAAGAGTAAACAAAACAATGTAAAACAACAAAAATAAAAATCTGAAACATTTCAAACGTATGGAAAACAAATCAACAAAAGAAGCCTCTGGTGTCCGACATTCTCGCTGTGTTGAAAATCAAATGTTTTTGTCTCTGTTGGAGAGTTGTGTCATTGGAAATCATTCATATCTTATATGTATACTGTCATTTAAAAAATTTGCAATGTTTAATTCCGATCTGATATCAAAATCAATAAAACCACTTCACGAAAAGATGTGTATCTCTACATTTTGTTTAAATAGAAGGTAAAATAAGGCCCTTGAATGATATTGAGGGGGGAACATGTCATTGGATGCAATTTTGGCAGTCGCAGTTTTACATGGCAACTCGGAAGTTCACAGACCGAGAGATAACTTTCAGGACCCAACTTGGTACATCATTATTAAAAGAAATGATCATCACATGCATAATGAACTCTGCGAACTAACTTGTATAAAGTTGATTTAGCATGATTTAGATTTCATGTTATGAGACTCTAGTTATTATTTGTAAATAAGAATACATTCATACATCTTGCTGACTTACTGTCTAGGATGTTAAATACTATAATTGTATCTAGTACACAACACAAAGAACACATTGGCCCTAATATTTGCCATATGTCTTCATGTGTATAATATACTATTATATCATTTTCTCTCCTAGTGTGCATTCCTATCATATAGAACAACCAGCTATTTAATGTGTTCATGATCCATACACTTCCCTTTCACAATACTATAATTAATTAGAACTCTTTAAACTTATATTTGTAATATTGAAAAACGTGGTCTATTTGCTATTTTCGTTTTTCTAATTATAAATCTGGCTTTGGTTTAGTAGCATACAAATATTTGACCTTGACCCAGATCATGACCATATTTTGAAATGGAACATTTATTCTTACTGGAAAAATACTAGTTCATAAATGATTTTTTTTCCATTTAAGAAAGTCATTGATAAGCTACGCTTCTCATGATTGTTTGAAACTTGTTTGGTTTTTGTATTTTTGTATTTTGTATTTTGTATTTTTTTTCTTGTTGTCAGCACCATTTAGAGTTGACTATATGATATTCTTCTTGTGCTGTTTGTCGCGAAATACCCTATGTTTTAATGCTTTTTTGACATTCATGTTTTGTTAGTCGTTTTTTCTTGCTATTTCTTTATACTATATTATGTAAGGCACTATCCTTCATGCAAGTTTATTTAATGAAATGTTACACGACATCTGTTCATGTCGGAGCCTTTTATAGCCGATTGTATTTTCTCGTTGATGGAGGCCGAACATTAACCTTCAACTTCTTATATCTTTTCAAACATTTTTTTCAATATAATGGTTTAGTTAGCTATAAAACCAGATTTCATCCACCATATTTAACATATGATAACGCCTGATCTATGTCAGGAACATAACAGTAGTTTTTCCATTCGTTTAATGTGTTAGAGGTTTTGATTTTGCCGTTGGTTCAAGGACTGTTCGTTCTAAACTTTTTGGGAGGTTGTACTTTTGTCATTTTACTTTTTTCATTAAAATTATGGTAACACCTTTCTCAACTGCAATCATATCACATATCCTTAATTTTTTTCACTACTATAAAATTTCTAAATCCATAATGGTACGAAAACATTTATCAACTGAAAACCCTTGTCAGCAAAGAGAAAAAAAACACCACCGGAGTACACAGCAAGAAGTCGAATACATGTTCTTGAAGAAGAAAACAGTATTTTGTCTGCAGTCGACGAGACAAGCTCAGGGTTAAAACGTGACAAGATCTAAACAAATATGAATATAATGTGCTATTATGTTGTAAACAAATGCCCCAACTATGCTAAATAAGATTGAGAATGGAAATGGGGAATGTGTCAAAGAGACAACAACCCGACCAAATAAAAAACAACAGCAGAGGGTCCCCAACAGGTCGTCAATGTAGCGAGAAACTCCCGCATCCGGAGGCGTCTCTCAGCTGGCCCCTAAACAAATATATACTAGTCCAGTGATAATGAACGCCATACTAATTTCCAAATTGTACACAAGAAACTAAAATTAAAATAATACAAGACTAACAAAGGCTAGAGGCTCCTGACTTGGGACAGGCGCAAAAATGCGGCGGGGTTAAACATGTTTGTGAATCTCAACCCTCCCCCTATACCTCTAACCAATGTAGAAAAGTAAACGCATAACAATACGCACATTAAAATTCAGTTCAAGAAAGTCCGAGTCTGATGTCAGAAGATGTAACCAAAGAAAATAAACAAAATGACAATAATACATAAATAACAACAGACTACTAGCAGTTAACTGACATGCCAGCTCCAGACTTCAATTAAACTGACTGAAAGATTATGATTTCATCATATGAACATCAGGCACAATCCTTCCCTTAGGGGTTTAGTATCATACCATCATAACATATATGAGAAGAACATAACCCGTGTCATGCCAACAACTGTTTTTAGAATAAATGTGTTTAGTTCCGATACAAAGACCTTATCAGTGACTCAATATTAACGCCAAAATATGCAATCGTTAATGACTTGACAACAGTATCGTAATTATATCCCTTCTTAATAAGTCTATTCAAAGGTTTTGTAAGTTTCTGAGGTGAATACTGACACCTTTGTGCTTTATAAAGAATATTTCCATAAAAAATTGGATGTGAAATACCTGAACGTATTAGAAGTCTGCATGTTGAGCTATATTTACGAATGATGTCTTTATACCGATGATAAAATTTAAACAATATATACAAAGAAACACTAAACTGCATGGAACAAATGAAGGGAATTCAGCACAAAATGTATACATGTATTCGTTAGTAAATGTCGCTATTTCTAGTGATACAAGTTTAGAACAAATAAGGTAGATATCATATAGGTTTTAGTAACCTGGATGAAAAGGAAGTCTAAAATAAAACCAAAGCATTATGAAGTATTTTAGATTTTATTGCAAGAAATCCAGCTATTGGAGCTTTCATCGAAAGTTGAATTGAGGTAGCGTTTCGTTTAGTCCGTCCTATATCTCAGCACGTACATGTAGACCACTTTGGTATCCTTCGAATTTGTTATTTCGCTTTGTAACAAATACCATTTGAGTAGCATCTTTCAAACACATATCCTTGATGTACATAATTGTCTTGGGCAGATACGTCTATGATCAGTTGTCTGTACTAATAACGGTACGTGTTCAATCATTATCATGAGACCTGGAGAATTTCCATAATTTTATATTTGTCTTAAGAATCTCTTCATCTGAACTTTCATCGCCTTCATTGTCACTCAAAGGAAGAATAGAAACTATGCTATTACGTAACGGAAAACCATTGGATTTGGAAAATGTTTCATCTTCTGTATCGGAATAATCACTTATATCTTCTGAAGTGTCTGCAATAAAAATTCAATTACATTACCAAAAAATCTGTGCACATGATATATTAGCTAGCTTGAATGAGAATTGCAACAATTTGTTCATTTAAACTAACATAATGTTGCTCAACTTGACAAAGTTTCCAATACTGCATCTCTAAGCAAGTGTAATTGTTGTAGGATTATCTTTATATTGCGAGCGCTGTTGGTCCTTTATTTTTTATATGATGCTTTTTTAAGTACATGTATTCTTTTTTAAAGACAACCCAATACACAAATACAGTGTTGTTTCTGAAGTGGAATATATATTCCAGAAAAATAATTCCATTTTGAAATTTTATTATACAGGATCATCTATTCCATTACAATAGTACTTAAAAATATCAAATATCAAATATTAATTTTGCTTGTTATTGGTTATTTGTGGTAACAATAAATTTAGGTATATCGAGTATGCAAATTAACAAATATTGTTTAGAACACATGCAACTGTTCATTTGGAAATATTAAGAACATTTATATGTATTAATTAATATTACAAGTATCGTGTATGAAAACATGTATTAAACATACCATCAGAGCTTGAACTAGATCCAATGTAGTCCTTGTGAAGCCACATAAAAGGTGGCACACTTGTTGTCGTTTTGGTATATGATTATTGGTACTTGATTTAGTCCACTGATAACGTCGTTTATTGGTCATTTTCTGTATCGTTACATTGATATGTAATAGTTGTTTCATCAGTTGTACATCTTGATTTCTCATCTCAAGCTAAAACAACATCAAAATCGTTTTTTTTATTTTATATATCAAAATATTAATTCAATGTACTTTGTCAAACGTTAGATGCGTTTTGTAATAAATGTGTAACGTTTTGTGAGGAAACGTTTAATACAATTCAGTAACAATAAGTAAAGTAACATCACGTTAATTTTTTACTTCAATTCTGCTCAATTTTATACAGTATCAACAATAGAGGAACAAAAAAATAATAATACATACCAAGAAGCACATAAATATCAAACGTCAAACTTATAACCTACCAAATCATTGCGTAGGGTAGCAATAGCCATATTAACTCTATCAGCACCATTATGCTCCATCGTCTAACACTGTATTACAAAAAAGTGTACAATTATGTCGATGACATTGATTTCAGTCACGTGGACAAACTGAAAACAAAGGCCGAACATTTAATACTTTTAATCTTTAAACAACGGGGCTTCTAATATTACCTCTCCTGCTTACATTTTTTTTACAGATATTTGCTTTGGGAAATTAAGTCACACGACGAATAACTTAGGAAAAAAGACAACACAATTGCTATCTTTGGAAATATCAAACATGGCATTTCTATTTAAAAAAGTGATTTAAATATTTGAACAATGTTGGATTGTTCATAAAGAGGGACGAAAGATACCAAAGGGAGAGTCAAACTCATAAATCTAAAACAAACTAACAACACCATGGCTAAAAATGAAAAAGTGGACATGACTATTTTTGTTGACTTTGTTTTTGTTTATTTGTTTTGTTTTTGTTATAAATACAGAAGGCAAACACTACGCATCAAAGTTGTTAAGAAATAGTTTTGTAACTTCTGTTTATACATCTTATATAATGTGATCTGAAGAAGGTATTATTTAATTATGATACCCATTTTAACACAATCATATCAGGAACATCTAAATCATAGACCAGACCAAAACATAGACCTATTTTTTTTTATTTGGTTGTAATTTTCTTGATAGAAATGTTCTTTTTTTTTCGCAATTCTAATTCTAGTTATATACATATTGATCTTAAAAAAACAAATTGGCAGTAAAATGAAAGGTTGCCAGATTTCCATAAAATGCTTTTTCTTTACATATCTCCTGCATTGAAATTCCACGATGAAATTGATACGACCATGGGAGACATTGAAAGTAAGGGGTCGAAAATTAAAGTCGAAATGTACGTTACGTAAATACTTAACCATTATAGGGTCATGGAATAAATACAATAATAGTGTATTAATAGCGATCGAAATTAAAATATTATTTTTAATATATTTATTGGTGTTCTTTGTAGCTTGTACATTTGTAGAATGCTGTCTTTTATCATTTTCCATTTTCTGACCTTCATCATAAGGAATTGGTTGATGTTTCCAATATTCTTTTTTTTCGGAGAAGACGTTACTAAGTTAAAAAACTTTAGTATAATTCTCTAATTCGTATGTCATATTTGAACAATAAAATATGTTTAAACTAAAGAATTCCTTTCTTCCAAAAAATATATCCGTCTCTAAAATATCTAGCAAGAATTGATTTTCTGGATATACGAAATATGCATTTGTTTTTTTTACAGACAATTCTATCTTTGTAAGCAGAGGTTCGATTTGAGTGAATTTTCATGAACATACTGTTAATTTCAAAACATACACCTTTTCGATGATGCTGAATATTTGCGAAAACAACCCAATAACAAAACAACAGTTATTAAATTTACATGAAATAAACTTATCAGAAAAGGACAATCAAGCATATATTAACCAAATTAACCTTCAATGGCTTCAATTCACGTTATTTGAACTTTCATGGATAGTGTCAATGACAATCATACCACAATTACATTGTATAAGAAGAGAAACAGTACTGCCCTGAAATTCAGTAAATGTAATGAAACTGAGAAACAAACCATAACCTTGATTACAAGGACTACCAGAACGGCTCATACGACAACTGATAGTTTTGAATCTCTGAATTAAACTCGTATAATATCACAAAATGTAATGTTCTTAACAGCCCAAATCGAATCCTAGAGATGAAGAGTTGTTGAAGGATTCAGAATTATGCATGTTATATATTTTAGAAGAACTAAGGATTTAGAACAGTCTGTTTTAATGGGAAAATTATTTCTTAGTAGAACGCAATTTTTTAAGTCGGGAACACCAACTGCATATTCTCCATTTTCAAGGGTATTTTAACCATGTGTTAAGATGAGAAAAAAAACACCATTTCAGGTTTTATTTTACGTAACATTTCAGTTATCTTGATTTTAGCATATTTATAGACAGAAATATGTGTAGATATCAATCGCTTACTTTGTATCAAACCTTTTTTTGGTTTTATAATTGAAGACACTCCTTACACTATATCAAACAAATTATATTTTTATATAAGTACAAACGTAAAGTACATTTTTAGATTTTTTATTTTAGAACAGACAGTTAATGTCTCATATGTTCAAATTGTGCTTCTGGTTGCACATTGTCATTGTCTTTTGTTGTAGTTCATTCAATTTCTAATCCTCTTATGTCAAACACTAGAGCATATTTATAATGTCGGTGCCTTGTCTCTCTTCTATTTTCTGGATTTTAGGTTTATAATCGTAAACCATTCCCCTGCGAAGTAAAGTATCTTATTTTCGACGCAGTCTGCATACTTTCATAACAGTTAGTTGGTACTTATGTAGTATTAATATTTGATCCATGTTAATCAAATGTAATAATGTTCAAACGTGGTCAAATACATTTTCATCGTTTGATGTTTTGTCTACAAACACGTCACAATCGCTGTCAGAAAAATCGTTAATCTCGTCATCTGAAGATCCATAGTCTGAACCTGAGCCAGTGCTATTAATAGACAGAGCTCTGAATGCTGCAAGTGTTCCTTTAAGTGGCATCGGTGTATCAATTTTACGCATGTCTGATGCAGAAATGATTCTCTTTCCTCCGCAGTTTGTATTACCACATGAGCAGAACAGCTGACTGCATCTTTTAGATGGTTTAGTGCCCCTCGTTGTCAACTTCTTTATAGTTGCGTTGATATTTAAGAGTTGCCTCATAAGTTGATCATCCTGATTTCTGACTTTCATCTGAAAAGATTAAATATAAACCGTAAATAAGCTTTTTAGCACATAAGAAATACAGCATGAATAAACACATATTAAGGCATTTTTTTTAATGGTTACTTTTTAACTTTAATTTAATATATTTGTTGTTTTTTTTAAATAATAACTGGAAACTGATAGTAAGTTAAGCGTTATCGTAGCAATTGGATTAGAAGAACATTTACATGAAAATCTTACCAGATCATATTTCACGGTTTCCAGTGCCTCGCTAACTCTTTCTGTTGCTGCTTCGTATTGGTATTCCATTATCAGACTTTTGAAGACTATTCTGTTTGATGCGTGTGTTTTCAATGTAAAAATATTTATGAAGATACGTTATATTTCAGTCCTTATTTATACTATTTAGGAATATAAACAAAGTCAGCATGGGGTAATGACATATCTTTTACTTGATTATTAGTTTGTTGTGAGCAAGAACAATGAAATGATTTCCCTTCGGAGTATCAAGTTTCACATGTATTGTTGTTGTTGTAGACCGTTGTCTATTGCTCGGCATGAGATTCTCAGTGTGAGATTTTATACAAAAGTCACAGAAGTACACTGCCACAATGCTTTAGAATAGAAATTCCGATTGCTAAAAATAAATACTAGTCTCTGAAAGTAAAGATGGTTGGCGGATACTTACATTTGATTTAAAATCTCTCTTTCTCGTGATTTTAGTAAGAAAATACATCTCTGCAATCCAATCGAATTATTGGCAAATAGGACAAAAGGAGATGAGGGTATATGTTGCTTAGAGATCTAATACATAAAATAAAAAAAAAGGTTTTGCTCTCTGTCAGGCTACATTACATATTTTTGTACAGTCTTTGTAATTCCAAAAGTTCTGAAGTTTAAATTGTTCGTAATGGAATTATTGCGATGACCATTATAATTGTTTCTTTAAGTTTTGTTGTTTACATGGACAAAACAGAAACAGAAGATAATAAAGAACAATTTAAGCTCAAAAGCTCATATGTAAAAGGGAGACCGACAACGTAATAACATTTAAAACTTCGAAGAGATAAACAACAGTCTACAAACCTATATAAAGAAAAAAAAAGACTTACCTATATGAATCCCTCTAAAACTGGCGTGACCACAGAATTGATCTTGTTCAACATGCACTTTGCATAAGTTATCATTCGAGGTTGCTAGTAAGCAGAAGGGTTATAGTGCCTAATTCAACTGTCCGTCAATTAAAAATAACATTAAACTTCAAAATAAAAATAGATTTGAAAAAATAATATTTGGAAATAGTCTAATTTTTTAAGGCAGAATTATCAAAACAAAACAGAAAGAGAACTAAAAAAAGTCAATATGGTTTATGTAGTTGCAATTTTGTACTAGCCACTTTAGTGTTCTATCGAATAATTTATATCAAATGTATACTAACATAATGATCAATAAGAAAATTAGTAAGTATTTGCTAAATATACAATTTGCTACTTGATGTTCAACAAATACGAAATAAAATGCATTATCGCTATTTTGTGCATTTTTCCTTTGATCTTTTGTTGTGATAATATTTCATATCATGCTATTCGCTTGAGATGGAAAATTATCGCTAGAAACTAAGGAGCCACGTGGCGTTGCTAATGAAATTGACATAAAATTGACAACGTCGTCATAGGTAAAATAGCGATAAACAGATTATCATTGGTCATCTCAACTCGATTGCTTTTCTCGCTTTCGCCGTTACCGGCTCAAGCGAGAAAATCAATCTCGTTGAGATAACCAACGATAATCTATAATTATAACTTTCTATCGTTTCAAAGGAGTAAGCACCACAAGATAAACTATTTGACCTCTGAAGTCGCAAAACGGAAGATTTTTTTTTCAAATCAGGAAATATTAGAAATGAATTAATTTGTTTATGAAGTATGCTCATTTGAATCAGTAATGGCATATGTCACAGCAAGTAAATGTCATCCCAAAATATTACTTTTTAAGACAAGTTTGACTTATGTTAGTTGGCATAGTGAGGAAAGCTCGAGTCGGAGTTCGATGCGATTCTCTCAGTGTTTGTGTGTGTTACATTGAGTTGTCACATCGCATTACGAGATTTTAACATCGGTAAACTACTGTTACGTGAACTTATTTATAAATATTAGTAACAGAGATAACCACAAATGTTGTTCTCTTACATCAAAACTTCATATGAAAAAATATGTGTTCTTTCAAGAAATTTAATGTGTATGACTAATATCTGACAAACTAATGTAAATTTGAGAAAAACCAAAGAGCAGACAACATCCGAAGGTCACCAGTGGGTCTTCAACGCAGTGCTAAAATCCCGCACCAGGAGGTGGTCTTCGGCTGGTCCCTAGATAAAATAATAATTAATGGTGTACTAGTTCATTCGTCACACTAAACTCCGAAACATATAATGAAATAAAAATTAAAATCAAAATACAAGACTAACAAAGGCCAGAGGCACCTGACTCAGGACAGACGCAAACATGCGGTCGGTTTAACAAGTTTTGGAAGATCAAAACCCTACTCCTATACCCACAGTCAAGTAAAATAAGGAAAACATAGCAATACGCACAGTAAAACTCAGTTTAAAAGATGTTCGATACCAGAATAGGTTACAAAGGAAACTAAGCAAAATGACAATGATATACAAATTAACAAAGGACTTATAGCAGTTACTGACAAGCCAGCTCCATCCCTGAATTTATTGAGTGAAAGTTTATGTCTTCATCATATGAAAAATCATATGCAATCCCTCCAGTTAGGGGTTTAGTATCAAACCATCATAAATATCTAAGAGGAACATAACCGTAATCATGACAACAACTGGTTTTAGAATAAATGTGAATCTATATTATTTCGGAATATCTTGTTTCTTTTAGATTGATTATATTTTGTTATTTTTAAATTTAAAGTGCCAAAATTAGCCTTACAATATCGTCCTTTCAAACTCTAGTATTCCGTTTATGACACGAAAACAAGACAATGTAATATTCGACCTGGCTGTAGTGCAATACTATTCATAGATATGTATATACTCATAACAATGTTGTTTTGACATGGCAAATGTATAAGGTTTCATACATTCTATTATTGAACAGTTTTATATATCAAAGTCCCCCGATGCATTATTAACCTTTAATTTGATATCTTTGTTTTGGTAAACATGTCATAGATATCTTTGACGTTTTTATAAATGACCAAAAGTATTGATTTTTCATCGTGTCATAATCATTTACACGTATTACATTTTGCAGCTTCCTTACATAATCTGTAAATATAAGATGAGTACCATATAATTAAATATGTCCATTATTTTTTCTTTGTATCGGACATTGTTTATGGGGAGACTGATGCCCCGAATTTAATGAATTTTTACATTTAAGACTTCAAAATTCTAAAAACGTCATATTCCTCAATCGCTTCTATTCAACAGAAAGGTGCAACGTTCGATAAGAAATATCAATGTTCGAAAAATTAAAAACATCCAAACACATTCATTATTTGTAGTATTTTAATTAAGTTGCTACATTTCAAAAATGCCTATACAAAGTCAGAATGATGACAGTTCTTATCCATTTGGTTGATGTGTTTGAACTTTTGAGTTTGCAATTTGATTAGGGACTTTCCGTTTTGAATATAACTCAGAGTTTGGTATTTTTGTGATTTTACTTTTTCGTACAATAATCTGTTTCAGTCAATGTGTGAACATCGGTTAACTATGGATGAAACGTATTTAATTTACATATACTTTAAGTAAAATTGATTTTAAATCATGAACAAATATAATCAATTAGAACTCACTAGTTGCTTTAAAAATGGGAAGTTTATGTTTGGTTATAAAGTTGCGTTCACGCAGTTTTGAATGCATTTATAAGCATGCCATTAGATTTTACAAATTTCATAGCGTAAGGTCACGTTTTCTGCACCAATGAACAAGTTTTCTACCATTGTCTCAAGCATATTACTTCCTTTAATTGGACATTCATATTAAAACATTTTGATTTATTTACAGTATATGTTAAATGTATACATAATTCATTATAATGTTTTCTATTGGTGGACGCTTTTAAAGTCCACCTCTTTTTTCCACTGGGACACAAGGCATTGATTTGTGCACCTTACGTGTCTTATTACGTCATTATTATAACAGTTAATGCAATTTTCAAACACTTCCTTTTATGTTTTGATAATAATGTGCGCCAATTTGTTATTAATGACATGTATTACATGTTGCTGTTCTCTTATAGATTTCCATTATAAGTAGGTTTTTGACAGGACAGATGTTTGTATTGACCTGATATGTATCTCTCTTCAAGTATCATATTTTCAAAGAACAATATTACTTTAAGTTTGTGTAAATAATATCCGCAATTTAAAATATATTGATATAGCTCTTATCAATTTAATAAATTGCACTTAATTGAATATCTATATTAAATGTACATACAGGGGGGTTTTGGTGGACATACATTGATTTAAAGATAGGCACAAGTCACCAAAGGATAATTACAGGGTACAAAATATATTTATAGCTAAATACATTGGTTATTTTAGCTTGTGGTTTACTCAATTTCAAAATAAGAATATGTGGTTTGATATCCAATGCGACAATTCTCCATCGGAGACAAAATAACCACCTATAGGTCACCATAAGTCCTTGAAAAAATTAAGGAAACCCATTGCGTATACCAGGGTTTAAAAGACTTCGAAATGAAAAAAATTCACAAAATTTTACTTTTTAATAAACAAATATCCTTCAATTATAATAAAAACAAAGATTTATGGGTCATTTTTGAATTGTGAAAGTGACTAGATACACATTAATTATAAAAGAGGGACGAAAGATACCAGAAGGACAGTCAAACTCATAAATCGAAAATAAACTGACAACGTCTTGCTAAAATTGAAAGAAGACAAACAGACAAACAGTAGAACACATGATACAATATAAAAAACTAAAGAATAAGCAACACGAACCCCATAAGTTATAAAAGATTAATTAAAATGACTGGACAACCACTTTTCCTTTTTTGAAAATACAATTCTTAAGGACATATTATAGATTAATCCTAGTTAATATATATACAATGTTGTGGTATTAACGAATGTTCCTATTCTTAGGAAGTTCAATTATCGTTAACATAACCCATGGGAGATAACTCCGACTTATTAATATATAACGAAAATTTATGACTTCTGGCTATTAGTCTGTAACCAAGGTTCATATGCTCGTTTGATATCCATGACTTTCTATTCTTTTCACTTTTTTATAAAGCTTCACTCGAATTCTCAAAACTACTATAAAAATTGGATTACGTAGAGAAATATTTTTTAGCATCCTTCTTCAAATTGCTAGACGACTGTCAGAATTATTTGGTCTACACATGTTTGAAAATATTTGACAATATATAATCTATTCTCTATAATACATAAATAATATATATTTAGTTTTGTAGCAGTTTGAAATCGTATTGTCTAACTGAATGAGGAAAACATTTCTAGACTTCAACTTATATTTAATATATCAAGTTAAATAGCACCTTCTCTTTTTAATCTACTTCAAAGACGGAAAGTACCCCTTTTCTGCATTGATTTGGATTTTTCTATTCCACAAGTAAGCTCTTTGTCTAAATTGAACACTAGAATTTCTCGTTTCTGCTTTTTAATTATCCCTTTTACGACAGTCATAATCCTTTGACCTAATAGTCCAATGTCGATATGCCCATTGAGCCACGAATAATGTAACCGCAAATTACTAAAGACCTTTGCAATCTCCTTACTTATACACAACGAAGGTATCAACGAACGGCTTATTGAAAACGAATTAAGTGATAATGATCGAAATTAAAACGAGACAGTATATTGTAAAGAGCCTTTTATTATATTGTTTGGACTGCATTAAAAAGCGATAAATAATATTTTTATCACATTACATTGACCACGTTTGGCAAAAGTGTTTCTATTTATGGTCGTGTAAATGCCAATTGATTGATTTGTTAGTCATAAATTAAAGTGCATACTTGATTGAGATAATGACTTGTGTAGATTGATGTCTATATAATCAATTAACTTGTACCTAGTACATGATCAAATCATACATCATTTTCATACTGTGTTTTTACTTGATTGCATAATTTAACTTTATGAAAATAGTTTAAATCATTGTCTTTGTATGCATATTTTACACCTACATCTTTTCGTATGGTAATTTATGAATATATTAATAATAATTTTTCTATTTTATAGATAATCATTCGTGAACAATGCGAGGGGCTTTCTCGCTTATTCGTTCTATCTATCATTTTTAAAAAGAGAGAAAAAATCTGCATAGGAAATGTTTCTTTGCCGGATCATTTCATGAGTTCATATATACCTAGCGTCTAGTATTGACCACTATCACACCGAACAGTATTCAATGACAGTTGTTTTTCATTTATTTGATGTGTTTGAGCATTCGATTGATCAATTTGTTGAGGTACTTTTCGTTAGAAATTTTTCTTTGTGTTTTTGTTATTTTCCTCCTAACTTTATTACAATACCGAACAAACAAACAAAACAACGATTGAAGTTCTCATCTTACTTTACATTCTTTTAAAAGTGCAATCACAAAAATACTGAACTCAATGGAAAATTCAAAAATCAAAGTATCTAATGAAATAGCAGAATCAATAGCTCAAACACATCAAAAGAATGGAAAACAACGGTCCTATTCCTGACTTAGCAATTGAGGTTTTAATAGTAAAGAAAGGACATTTGTATCTGGTAAACGTAGATGAAATGTTAATCAACATACATGAAGACTAAACATAGGTTTTCGTTATTTGCAAAACTTAAACGATCCGCTCAATACGTGAAATGGCTTTTAGCACTCACTAATACAACATATCATATTTATATAGATGATTATGCACTCATTAAAGGGCAAGTAGATATGATATATCTGAAAAAGAATAGTATAATTTTTTTTCTTCATTTTTTTATAAATTACTTACTACATATAAATGAATATGTGTGCTCTTCAAGTAATCATATAATGCATTCACATGTGCTCTAATGTTTGCCTTTTAAATGAAATGATATATTATGAATCCTCTCTGAATATTAACTGATAAATATATATTCGTAAGTGCCATTCACATATTATCTTTCAGTTGTAGTTGACAAGCGGGGAAAAGAAATTTATAAATAAAGGGTAGTAAAAAGTATAATAAAAACAATTAAACTTCAAGCAATATCAAAAGCTCAAACCTATCAAAAGTATGGAAATAAACTCATCATAGATACCAGGATTGAAATTTCATGACTTGGTACACGCATTTCCTTATGTGGTGGAACCCACTGTTATAGCAAATAGAACTAGTGTCGAAGAGTTCAAAATAGTCAGAAGGAATTTTCGGCGGGATTGTAATTCATGCATTTTTAGCAGATGTGAACCTCATTTTATAGACACTTTTTGGTAAATTGGGTAAATTTCAAGGTGGAACTAAGTATATTTTCAATATCAGTATCGCTGAAGAATAATCAATGTTTGTAATGAATCTACATGTTTTCAATAATCAGACAAAGCCCATACTGCTGACTATGCGGTATGGGCTTTGCTCATTGTTGAAGGCCGTACGGTGGTTTATAGTTGTTAATGTCTGTGTCATTTTGGTCTCTTGTGGATTGTTGTCTCATTGGCAATCATACCACATCTTCTTTTTCATATTTAAATCTTCAAGTATGTTTGTATATGTATTGCCAAAAACACCGAGCCCTGAGTACACATATAAAAAACCATCACCAGAGAATACCATAAACGGTACCTATTCAAAACCAACAGATGTGCATTTTGACGATTAAAGTCTCTTAAATGATGCTTGAGGCGGAAATATTTAACAATCCAAATCTAATGAAACGTCGGTGAAATGACTAAACCAAACAGGAAAGTGTAGTTTCATTAGTTTGTTGCAAAATTTTCATAGATATCGTGAATAAATTTATGTGCGACAGACGCGTGTTTCGTCGAGAAAGTCTGATCATTGACGCTCGAAAAACAAAAGTGTGAAATGGCCAAATGTAGATTAAAAGTTGAAGAGTAGTGATTGTACCATATATATCCATCCTACTAGACAGTATCCACCTGACTTAATCTGAGGTATTATATTTGAATTATTTTGTTTAGAAAATAGCAAATGTAATACCTTAGAAGAAGCCTTAACTCGCATAATTCAGACGTTAAATTCCGCTGAATTTTGATGACCGCATTAACGCGTAGGAGAAATCGGACACGGGGAGGATTGAATTATTCGAGTAAGAAAAACGTTAGTATTTCAAAGGACTTTTATGTTCATGATCACTAAATTCTTCGAATATGACGTTGAACAGTACATGCACAAACATAGTATTTTAAGTCAGACCTCACAAGTTACAAACGTGACATAGACCCAGTGGTTGTAAAAACTCATCATAGATACCAGGTTTATAAACTTGAGCGTAAGAAAACGCGTTTAATCTATATTCGAATGATTTATGGCGATCTAATCATAGCAATTGCTAGAAACCATTACACTAAATGTAGTTACATTACTCAAATGTTTACTATCAAAACTAATACTATTCACAAAAGAATTATTTATATTAATTTGAGTCAAATAAACACTCTTTGGAGCCTGTCTCCTTTTATTAATGTGATTTTACTAATCATTTATAATTAGATTATATACATATTTTGTGTTTTTTTCAAATCAATTGTCATTTATAATTAGATATTGTACAAATATTTTTTATGTGGTTTTGTAAAAGTCAAATTATATAGTACATAGTCCTTGCCATTTGATATTTATTATATTTTGTTTTACAAAATATGTTTTGCTGATATTTTTGTTAAAGGATATTGGATAATTCTAATATCACAAATATATTTGTAATTAAAAAAGGAAAACATAAATAAACAACTTTCTGTTTTATCAAGAATGAAATTAAACTAACAAAGGATCAAATTTAATCCTATTGGTTGATTGTTGGTATGAAAGCAGAGATTTTTTAAATGATGATTTTTTTTACATTTCCGATAGTTATGCTTAATTAGAATTTTAAGAAAAATCCGGAAGGAATCCTAAGAATTTTAATTTGTGAATGTTAGGCTTTAGATTTGACTTGTTTTTGTAAAAGCAAACGTATATGTTAATAGCACTAAATGATTATAAAATACTAACAAATAGGCAAACATTAAAAGTTTGTTAAATTGTACCCGGACCTTTTAGCACAAACAGATAGAAACAGTTTTATCTAAATCTTCCCTTCAAAGTGACATTCCAAATTCTATAAGTCTTAGTGATATATATGTCTTCATCCCGTCTGACGTATTTCTTTCAATACCTTCTGAGAGCTTGGTTGTTTAAAGATGCTTCATCTATACTTTACCAAGAAAATGTATACTATATACGGTATTGACAATCAATTACAAATAATTTTTTTTAATCGCTCTTTGTCAATTCAATATCAACTACAAACACATTTGTTTTTGGCGTCTTTGTCAAGTTATCTATCAACGAAAATCTGGTTGTTTTTAGTCTTTGCTAGATTCATTTGTATGTTTCTTTGAATTTGGTTGCTGAATCCCACTTATTGCAACATTAATCTTTTATGTCTGTTTGAGTTGCTCATCCAATTTGGTCAGTATAATAACCTGTGAATAATTTAACAAATAAATACACTATCTGGATTGAATATGATAAGTTTGTCGAAACCCGGGCTCTAAATTATATAGACCTTCATGTGGTCAAAAACAGGAAGTTTGTCAACTCTCAACATAATCTCTATGTTTTGCATATTTGAGGAGTGAATTTCAGTACTTAACGAAAGAAAAGCTAAAAAAAAATTCCGTGTTCTCACTACTATACGTCTAAAACACTATTTCCTATGATTTTAATGGACTCAATGTGGATAGAGAGAGAGGGCAAACCGAGGTCAAATCGCAGCTGCATTTAATTTTTTTATTTGAAACCTTTTTAATAAACATTAACAATCACTGCATGTGTATAATGCAATTTGACTTAGATCACACCATAAAAACTATGACAATAATACCAAACTTTAATTCAGAAAGAGGAAGCAATAAAAAAAACCTGACCAAACCAAAGGTTATCAACAAACGGAATGTAAAAACAACCATCTTATTCTTACTCGGAACAGGAATTTTCGAATTTTGTTTTAGTGTTGAAGCTAGTTCAACTTCCCACTTGTATGCCAGTTGCTTATAGTTGCGTTATATTGACAAAATTGGGTGAGAAACCAAACAGACATAAGATGTTTATGTGGAAGTCACTTGGATCCAGCCGCCAAGACAAACAGCTCAGTTAGATATTTTAAAGGACCAGGAGCCATATTAAGGCCGTATGGAACTTGCTCCTTCAATCAGTAATACCTTTCATTGTCGGATAGACAGAGTATTATATGGATTTAGGGTCGTTCTCCTGCTTTATATTTTTTCAAACAAACTTCAAATAAACCATCATTTGCACTCCACTGAAACTGACTGAGTTTATGAAATGCTAGCTCACAAGTCGCAATTTAAGAAACATGGCTAACTTTTGAAATAGCATAGACGTTAACATAATAACAATTAGTTTGAAAATATCATTCACGTTTGTGTTTTTTTGGAGAATACCATCAATTGTTCGTCGATTTTATTTGTTTTTCTGCCTACTTGCGTTAAGAAAACTACAAATAGCACGGACGATGTCTAATATATTATGGTATAAAGAGGGACGAAAGATACCAAAGGGACAGTCAAACTCATTAATCTAACAAACTGACAACGCCATGACTTCGTTTCTTTTTTGTACGTGAATGTTTTTCCAATAAAAAACCAATATCAAAAACGTGAATTTATGGGAAATTACCAACAAAAACATATATCAGTGATTTCCGTTGAATTAATTTTTGTATTATCCATTGTAGTCGTGAAACTTGATGATATTGTTAAAAATACGTAACCACATGTTTCGTCTAATAATAAAACGTGTATTAACCACCCTCAACCTTGAACAGTACTAGTTACGTATTTTTTTACAATGTCATCAAGATTTAACGACTACAACGTTTTTGTGTACTCTGATAATATATCGACGAATGAACTCCTGTGCACTCCTGGAGCATGCTGCACTAATTTTACTTGGGAGGTATCTTGTGATCAAATTGCAAAATTTCAATTCTTAGTTCAGATGTTCACGAACCAATATATTGTATTTATTGCAGAGGGCTATCAAATCTCGGAGCAACCTTGGTTTTTTTTCGTTTCAACAAAAACAAAAATAACATCAACATATCTCGTTTAATCATAATGATATCAAATGAATTCATACAGTTACATTAATATTCCGTCCACGCTAATATTGAGATAAAAACAATTTAAAGTGTAATAAGGTTGTCATATGAAACAATTGTTTGTTTGTGTTTTTGCAAGAAAATATTTCTAAGGATCTTACAGTATCATTTTGAGCCAAGATATTTATGAACTCTAAATGAGTCATGCATTTCAAGATATAAAAAACTGCGTTTATCAAAACCAAATACATTTTGTTGTAGTATGGTTATGTCAATCTTTAAGCAAATTAACAACAAGACTTTTTTTTAAATACGAAGAGACATCGCAGGTTCTTCATAAAACAATAGATTATACATTTTTAAAATACGTAAGAACTAAAAAGACAGTCATATAAGAATAAGAATAAGATGTGGTATTAATAGTCTCCGGGAAAAGTTGAGTGCAAAAGTTGTCACCTGAATTTTTGGAGGAAGTTCAAACTAACTTGATTACTTCTTTGGTATTCGATCCCTGATTTTTTTTTATCCTCTGAGGAAATTTGTAATAAAAAGGCATAATGTTTTAAACAGTGGTGCTAGAGTGAATTTATTTTAGGACAAATATCAGGGAACCAATACCAACCAAGTTATCCACTTCATTTTGACCAAAGATTTAAGGTAGCAACTTTTGCACTCAGTGGAATCGTAAACTTGTCCCAGAGACTGTTAAATACTTCCAATGACACAACTATCCACCAATTACTAAACGACGAAGGTGCAAATAACTATTCATGTCATCGTTTAGCCTTCAAAATGATGATCAAAACTCATATTGTTAAGGTATAGCTTAAGCATGAAAAGCAATAACAATTATGAATAACTACAATGATCGACATTGCGGTGTTTGTAATATATATATCGAATGCATTTATCGAATTGAAATTTATCATCAACAAGGAAACCTTGATATTTTGCAGCTATAGTTTCCAATACCAGAGAAGACGGATAAGATGTTATCAAATATTTCACAAGATAAAAATTAGTTGGTTGATTAAACTAACCTTATTAAACTGATTAACCCCGCCAAATTCTTTATGTGTCTGTCCTTAGTCAGAAGACTGTCGCTCAATGGTTGTCGTTATTTCATCTTTGTGCTATACATTTGTTCGTAAACTGTTTCTTAATCAAATATGCTGTATGTTTTCGAATTGAATTGTTTCATATTTTTCATAGCGGTGCCTTTATAGCCGACCATAGATATGGATTTTTCTCATTGGCGAAGACCGTACGGTTGCCTTAAATTGCTACATTTACTCTATTTGAACATTGGTAGATAGATGTCTCAACGACAATTATACCACATCTCCTTATTTTTTATATTTATAAAGAAATAATTTAAGATCGTATGTTTGCTTGGTAATACGCTCTATTTTACAACAGTACTTAAAACCTTCCATCCTTTATGGGTGCATTTTACGTAGATAAATAAAATTGTATAATAAAAGCATAATGAGGATTTTTGATGTATGCCTTTTTGTGCTTCTTTGTTACATTTGTTGTTTTTATAGTGATTAAGATGATAACACAATGTTGACTGCTGTACCCCTATTTTGACATTTTTACCTATTATGTCTGATTGTTTTGTTCACGCATCGGTGACAATATAAGGGAATTTGATGCGACTGTCATACAAGTAGAGGTTTAGCTAGCTATAAAACCAGGTTCAATCCACCATTTTCCACATAAGAAAATGCCTATACCAAGTCAGGAATATGACAGTGTTATCCATTCGTTTGATGTGTTTGAACTTTTGTTTTTTGGCATTTGATTGGGGACTTTCCATTTTGAATTTTCCTTAGAGTTCAGTATTTTTGTGATTGTACTTTTTACATCAACTGTCGGCATCCCAATGGGAACAAACTGTGCCCCTCTACTTGCCGACTTGTTTCTGTATTATTATGAGACTGACTTCACGCAGGAACCTCTTAGAAAGAAAGATAAGAAGCTAGCAATATCCTTTAACTCTACTTTCCGCTAGATAGATGACGTTCTTTTACTAAACAATTCAAAATTTGGTGATTATGTGGAACGCATCTATCCCATCGAATTGGAGATAAAGGATACTACAGATACAGTTAACTCGGATTCATATCTTGACTTACATCTAGAAATTGACAATGAGGGTCGGTTGAAAACAAAACTTTACGACAAAAGAGATGATTTCAGCTTTCCAATTGTGAACTTTCCATTTCTAAGTAGCAACATTCCAGCAGCACCTGCATACGGGGTATATATCTCCCAATTGATACGATATTCCCGTGCTTGCATTTCGTATTATGATTTTCTTGATAGAGGGTTACTGCTCACAAGGAAGCTATTAAACCAAGAGTTCCAAATGGTGAAGTTGAAATCATCCCTTCGTAAATTTTACGGACGCCATCACGAGTTGGTTGACCGTTATGGAATAACCGTTTCACAAATGATATCGGATATGTTCCTTACGTCGTAACTTCAATCCCCTTTCCTTTCATGAATGTGACCTACCGAATTAGACTAATTACCGGATTTGTAATCACATAAGCAACACGACGGGTGCCACATGTTAAGCAGGATCTGCTTACCCTTCCGGATGACCTGAGATCACCCCTAGTTTTTGGTGGGGTTCGTGTTGTTTATTCTTTAGTTTTCTATGTTGTGTCATGTGTACTATTGTTTTTCTGTTTG
Organism: Mytilus edulis; assembly: GCA_019925275.1. Classification (NCBI taxonomy): domain Eukaryota; kingdom Metazoa; phylum Mollusca; class Bivalvia; order Mytilida; family Mytilidae; genus Mytilus; species Mytilus edulis. The sequence goes on along the minus strand of CM034357.1, from coordinate 65,332,933 downwards.
TCTTTTTCATTTGTAGCTATGGCGTTGTCAGTTTGTTTTAGATTTATGAGTTTGACTGTCCCTTTGGTATCTTTCGTCCCTCTTTTATAAACAATAAATAAGAAACAACACGAACTCCGCTAAAAACCGGGCGTGAAATCAGGTGCTCCGGAATGGTAAGCATTTTCTCCACCGTATACGGCACCCGTCGTGTTATTTCTTTGTTCAGTTCGGTAATGATGGGAGGTTATTGTGACTGAGGAAGAATATAAGATATGATTTCTGACACACTTTTGTCATAATGGCCAATCAGCTCATGATGGGAACCGTAAACTTTCATGAGTGATGATCTTAATTTGATTGATTCATAGCTCTGTCTTAGCAACGTTTGAGAAAGCAGTATTCCTCGTTCAACAAAATCAACGTAGTTTAAGCTATCTCTAGAGTAACGTATCAATTGAGACACATATATACTCCATATGCTGGTGCCGCTGGGATTTTGCTACACAGTAATAGAAAGTTGACTATTGGAAAATTAAAATCATCGCGTTTGTCATAATTTTTTGTATTTAACCTACCATCAGTAGTCATTTCGAGAAAAAAGTCTAAATATGAAGAAGAAATTGTGCATGAGAGACGTCCGGCTTGTATACAAAAGACTCAAGGCACAATAGATGACGAAGTTGTAGAGCATTGCATATTGCCCAAATAGCTTAGAGGTTTTGCAAAGTACAGCGGCGGTTATATTTGTAAACAGTAACATTAGTACTTTTCACAGCTAGCAGGATCAAATATAAACTTTCCATTTCCAAAATACATATTCATTTCGAAAATAACATACGGTGATAAAATTATAGTTGCACTTAGTACAAAGATATATGTTAGTCGTTAATTTATGTTATGACATGAAGATGATTGACGACCGTAAATATTTAATTTTAAAATGGAGAAAAAAATTTACAATTTTATTTTATTAACAACAATTCTGTTACATTAGACGATTTGATATATTTGGTGCAACGCGTATAGCATAACAATACTTCACTAAAGTTGAGTCAAATTTTACATGGAATATAGTATTACCTGATGAAGAGTGAAGTTAGCAACTTTTACAACAATTAAAAAAGAGCTTCATCTGAGCATTAATGAGTATGGCTTTAAATTGAATAATCTTGTTTTCCATGTAATTTTTGCTCAATACACAAATAGATTATAGATGTCAAGACTATATCCTATTTGCATTCCCAAGTTGGCGTACGGTATGATGATATAGAGTTCTGTTATTGGTAAAATAGTGCAAAGCTAGTGCAATAACCTTATGGTCCACCAAGAGTTGCAATAATATAAAATTAAAAAAAACCGCAAATACTAATTATATTTAAATTGTGGTTTATAGACTTCATCCAGACTGTGTATTATCATTTACAAGATGGAACCTTTAACGCTTCGTAAAGGATACAACAACCACTGTTTGTAATATTTAACAGCACGTACTGAAAGTTAAGTTTCTTTGTTTCCTATTCAAAGAGGTATTTGTCTAAATCATGTCCTTATAGTGTTGTTTGTAAACTGTTTCATGGTCACCTTGAATGTTTACTCTTATAACAAAACAAATACCTCGTTCAAACAAGGATATGTCCAAACATTCTGGTTTATGTCGATTGGTTCAAGTTGTAAGTTTCGAGGTGGAATGAAAAATCCTTTAACAATTTATATCAACAATCATTACTTTCCCAAGGTGAAGGAATCAAAATCAGGTTCAAGGATTTGAATTAAGAGAAGTGCAAAGATCTATGTAAAATCCACTGTTACCAAGATACCTTTTTTTGGTTTACTTACATACTTGATTTATACTGTAGATCAAACTTAGTACAATTATCATTTGGTTTTTTATAGATATTCATAATTTTAATTTACTTTTACAAAGTTCTTTGTACTTATATTATTACATCGTGCTTTGGCCTTCTGTTTGTCGTTGCACTAGTAAAATATGAGTTTGATTTTTGATTATGTGCTTTTTTTTTAATAAAATGTTAAATTCTGAGATATATCTTTGTCTTTAAGAAAATATATTGATTCTATTTTCTCTTCAAATTGAACATTTTTTCGTTCTATGAACATGTATAGGTACGGCAATCAATCTAACAATGTAAGAATGTATTACGATTTGTTGCGTCCTCCCTTAGAACACACCAATGCATATATCATCCAAAGCTGCAGTCCAGCTAATTGTACTCAAATCACTCAGAATTGTTGAACAGTTTCAACAGAGGAAAAATACCGAGTCAACTGGAAAAGCAGCTCGACCAAGGCTTGAAGAGACAGGGTTATAAACATTCGACTTTTCAAAAATATCTTTTCGAAAAGTGGAGAGCATCCCATATTACTATACATTTTAAGATTTAAGAACATAAAAATTAAAATAAAAATAAAAAGTACGCATTATTAGGAAAAGTTTGTTACTACATGTATGATTTGTTTTTTCTCAATCAATTTATGACTTTTGAACAGCGGTATACTACTGTTGCCCTTATGTGAAGAATGGCTGTACTTTTTAGCAATTAAAGAACAGTGGAAAGGACTTCAACATAAAGAACATATTGAATAAGAAAAAGATATCGTTTCAAAAATCTTTTATTCAATACGTATTCTTCAATTAGGATAAATTGATGCATTTATTACTACTAAACATTCTTAAAGGCGTATACAAAATGTAACTATACGTGTACGAATACACAATCAAGGTATATATATAGCCAAACATAAGTATTATTTATAAGTCATGACAGTGTTAATTTTGTTTGTAAAATGAAGTTCAAGAGTTTAAACACGGCAATTCAAATTAGCTTATATGTATGGATGTAGGAAATACAGACCCGGAAGATGTCTTGAGGTCAATATGCTGTTTTCAATAATAATATACGAGTGTTTATATTTACTGTCACAAAAGTAACGACTCGTGAATTTGAACTGCTATGCATCGTACAATGAAATACTAGTAGATAATAAAAGTATGAAACTGTTCAATGACAAATATTCATTTCCAAAGTAGATGGAGATGATACAGAAAATCTGACCAAGATGGACAGTGAAAATATAAAAGTGTGTTGAACACAGAGGGCAAATTTATTTACGGGAAAATTATGACATAAATCGGCACTTAAATCAAAATGTTTCGTATTTAGGTTCTTATATCGGTTTTTTAATTTCGACTTTTTTCCAATTAAACGAATGGCTATGATGTAAACACATCATTCTGTAAGCATTAGACCAACATGGCATTTTCTTTAAATGTATGCCTTGTATCCAATTTCATAATATGCGGTAGATTCATTGTCGTGTGTCGTTTCTTTAGTTGGCTAATATACAATAGTTGCTCCCAGTTTGTAAAAGGTGCACGATTAATAGTTACCCGTCAGAAAGCTTTTAAAGAAACCTCTCAATACAAAAAAAGTCTTTTAAAAAGTTTATACACTTTATATTTAAGATATATATTATGACAACATTTACTGTATAACATGGCCTGCGTCTACAAGTTCATTAATCCAGTAATAAAGATTTAAAGTATGTATTCTTAATTCGTTAAAACATAATATTATCAACAAAGGTCTGGGTATGAAATATCACTTTATTAAATTCGTGCAATTAGAATCATGCTTCTACAAGCAATCTCTACTGTTGGATATTTCTCAGTATGAACATAATAAATGTTTTACCAATTTGGAATGAAATTCTGTATACCTTTCGTAAAAGAAGTTGTTTATGAGAGCATAACACAAAGAATAATAATAATAGCTTCATACACTCATAAAAATTTTCAACTCAACCACAGGGACAAGCATAGAAATACGTGTACTTTGAAATGATATCACCACTCAACCACAGTGAAAACATAGATATACAAGAACTATGAAATGATATCACTAAACATTCCACTCCAAGTACTCATCAGATATACAACAGGGTACATATAAATGACTAAGTCCTTAATTTAGATTGAAATGGAAGTTTATTGCAATTAAAAGAAAATAGGGGGTCTAAACGATGGTATTATACAATGATAATTATAAATATGTTTACTATTGACATATATTGATTGATTAAGGAAAAGTTGCGGTTGCAAATGTCTTCTATCTCATTTTTGAAGAATAATAAGTTAAAAACATCTTGCATTGTTGACATTAATGTTTTTATAAGTTTTTTCGTCTGCTAATTTAATGGTAGCACAGCTTATCTTTTAACGAGCTCAAATAGAATGAGATTAACTGCATAATAATAAAGTCTTCATGCATTTATCTATGTAGACTATATTTTGCCGCCATTCATCAGAAATTGTGCACTTTTAAATGTAAATAGTTACATATATTTTAAAGTTCAAAACCGATTTAAGATAACGGTTCCTTAATAATCTTAATTGGTTTAATAACCTGTCAGACTGGTAAACAATACATTGGAGTGCTGAATGAGTAAAGGTATGGGTGTCTTTAAAAAAAGATAGAATCTAAGAACATAATGCATTCACTCCTTTCTAGTTCAAAGTACAATTAACGTTACACAGTTTATTTGCAATAAGTTAGGGTACTAATATTGATATTGCTTGAGAACATTTCTAGTAAATTGCCAATACGACTCATACATGTTGCGATGAATGAATACACTCTGACTACATGCACTTGTCTTTCATTTCTACTTATATTCCAACGCCCCAAAAGACAAGCATTTAGTAGATTTTGCGAGGTTAGCCCAGGTTTTTTCTGTAATTCGTGTCTCAATATTACCAGCTTTGTAGGTTCAAATTTTGGTATCTGCAGTAATTGTTCATTATTTTCTATTTTTAACATTTTTAAAAGCTGTTAAATTTTTGAATTAATCCATTTCAACACTTATAGCTTTCTATCTACTGTATAGGATATAAAATACAAATACAAAATATACCACTATATTAAATTTATGCAATTAAAAATATATGCATTCCATCACTAGAACAAGTGTGTTACAATATTTCTAAACTCGAGACCATTAAATTTAAATTTACATAGCATCAGCTTTTTCAATAATTCAAATTTACCTGTTGAGAGTGGAGAAATATCGTAATACACGATTTATAGTGGTGAGATCTGTCTATCTAAGGATCTTTATCCTTCTTTTTCAAAGATTTGCAGAAAGTGGAGTTCTTTATATGAGACGTCATCAGGCATTGTCGTATCAGGAAGATTTAACGTCATATTTAAATTTCGACCAATCATTTGCTGAGAACAGATATGTAGCTAATGAGGAGTGATATTTTTCTCGCACCGTTCAAAAAATGTGAAAATGGCACAACGATTACAGAATCATGCTTCTACAAGCAATCCCTACTGTTGGATAGTATTCAGTATGAACATAATAATTATTTTACCAATTCAGGAATCTGTAAGGCTAGTGGTATCTGACAGTATTAAAATATGAAAAATAATAATAGCTTTATACACTCATAAATATTTTCTACTCAACCGCAGGGACAAACATATAAATACAAGTACTATGAAATGATATCACAAAACATTCCCCTCCAAGTAATCATCAGATATACAACAGGGTACAAATAATTGACTAAGTCCTTACTTAAGATGGAAATGGAAGTTTATTGCGATTAAAAGAAAATAGGGGGTCTAAACGATGACATTATGCAATGATAATTATAAATCTGATTTCTATTAACATATTTTGTTTATTAAGGAAAAGTTGCTGTTGCAAATGTCTTCTATCTCTTTTAAAAAAGAAAATTAACTTCAATAAATCTTGCAAAGTTTACATATTTCAATTTTATAAGTCTTTTTGTCTACTAGTTTAAGGGTATAACAACTTTTTTTTTAACCGATGCGCTCGAATAAATTAAATCAACTGCATAATGATAAAGTCTGAATGAACCGTCACGGATTATCTTAATGCATTTAACTCTGTAGACTATATTTCGTCGATATTCATACGAATTTGTGCACTTTTAAATTTAAATAGTTGAATATATCTTTATGTTCAAATTCGATTTAAGATACTGGTTCCTTAATAATCTTAATTGGTTTAGTAACCTGGCACATTGGTAAACAATACATGGTAGTACTGAATGGGTAAAGGCGTGTGTGTCTTAAAAAGATAGAATCTAAAGAACATATCCATTCACTCTTTTCTAGTTTAAAGTAAAATTAACGTTACGTAGTTTATATTCAATTATAAGTTATGGTACTAATATTGATATTGCTTGAGAACATTTACAGTAATCTTTCAATCGGACTAATGACTGTTGGCGATGAATGAAAACACTCTGGTTACCTTCTTCTAATTTCATTTTTATTCAAACAGCCCGAACTACAAGTGATGAGTAAACTTAAAGAAGTAAGCCGATGTTTATTATTGCATTCATGCAGCCGTGTAGGTTTAGTTTTTTGTATCTGCAGTAATTATCCATTATGTTCTATTTTCAACATTTAAGCTCTTCATTGATTAAATTACTCCATTTCCGGACTAATTTTTTTCTATCTAATGTATAAGGGGAAAATTGGCTGAGTGGTCTAATTAGTCTACTACGCTATTGCTAGCCTGTCAGGCAACACTGAAAATGTGAGTTCTAGTCGAGGTGCGCTCGATTCCAATCTGAACTGACGAGGATTGTCCGTTTTCCTGCTGAAGGTCTGTTGTTCTATCCAGTCAAAATAGCACAATAGTGCAGAATGTGGCGGTAAACATCTATCAATCAATATAACTTACCGACCTTAGTCTGACTTTTCAATATTATGACATATCAAAATAAGAATAACAATTGTGTTAGTCTAAATATTTATCATAAAACATTTTGACATCATGCATCCTCTATAAAAATCATTTCAAATATTTTAAAATTCAATATCTATCAAGAGTGTTGCAACCGTCTGTAAATCTTCGTCGTTTAAAAGATAACCAATAAAATGAAGGAAAAATTAATAGATTTAGTATTGTTTCCAGTTATAGGGTTGACATTAATTTTTACCCTCGCCATTCATAACGGTTGTGAATTACGAAAGTTAAAGTTTCCCATCACTCCTTTAATATACGTTTATTTATTTAACATAAACCAAAATCAATATAAGGCAAGGCAGTGCTATGATCGCCAATATTAATTTTATAAATCTTATGTCGTCAGTTGATTTAAATGATTTAATTTCTGTCAAGGTGTTGACATTTATGGTGACGTTTCGTTTGATGTTATGCATTCAATAAACGTAAGACATGTTTTAGAAAGTAATAATTTCAGGCATTCATATATCAGTTGTATTAATGAATGGGTTTATTATTTAGATGTGATTCGAGTGCGAAGTAGAGTGAAACCAATAATATTATAATAAAATTTCAGGCGTTAGCGTGAAGTTGCTGACAAATTACAAGTACACATCTACATAACTATAAAGTATAGAATCGAGTATATGTAATTAATGTGTTCCTATTGCATAATATATAACCTTAGCAAGTATTATATATGAATAAAACGAGATACATGCATGTTCTTTCTCAAGTAATAAATTATGTAAATTTTGTTAAATTTTATGTTTTTCTCAAAATGTTTTATAGCTCTATAGAAGTTGATCTTGACCCTAACCCTCTTATTTCTATTGCTACGTTTCCTACACAATGCATATTGAAATGATGTGGTTGTCTGTACCTATTTTAATGTCTTCCGGACCGTTTTCAATAGAAAGAGGGTTGTTTCTTTCATAATACCGTGTTTGCGTCATAGAAATAATTTGAAAAGATAACATGGTTTCAAAAGATTGTTTCTTACTTAACTGTGTTGAATTATTGAATATTCACATCACACTTTATGTGCAGTAACACAGCTGAATAAAAATAGGAGAAAACCTAACAACTATTCAAGTCAGACTGGAGTATGCTTAATATACAATTTCTGTGTGTCTATCTTCTCATGTGATGGATGTTCCTTCGTTATATATGTTTAATGAAAAAAAATGTTAAAACGAATATATTTATGCAGTACTTAACACCGAAGTTACTAGAAATTCCTCAACAATTTGTCACTTTCATAGCAAATTCAAAACATACAAAATGTAAATGAATAAATAAATAAAAGAATGAACAATTGAGTTAAGATTATGTGTTTTTCATTTTTCTTGATAAAAAATTGATCAAAGGTTGTTTATAATTTCTTTAATCCACTTCAGTTGATCTTTGGTGGATAGTTGTCTCATTGGCAATCATACCATATCTTCTTATTTTTACATTTATAGTCACAGTCTTGTAAACCAAGGAAAACATAACATACTGAGTACAAAAAAAAAGACAAATAATCAAACATGATACCTTAGAAATAACAACAAACAAATACAAATGTACATAAACAATAAAGTGTGGTTGACTAAATGGTAAACCCCAAAAACGTAAAAATCGCGCAAGAGAAGTTGCACTTTAATTAAAAGAAAGACAAAAGAAACTCAAGAGCTATTAAAAGAAAGGCTGACAATACCGTGGCAAACAACAATATATAAACCACAACAAATAACACTAAAGACTGATACGCAAGAACCCTACCAAAAACCGGAATGATCCCAGGTGCTCCGGAAGGGTTGTCAAATCTTTTTCCAGTGTGACACCCGTCGTGTAACTCCTATGAACTATGTTGATAAACCGTATCAAGTGAAATAGCATTGCACAACATCATATTGATAATAGACTATTATCTAACCCTAAGACATCATCAAATTTTTGACCATCGGTCATGTAACTTTTTTTAACTTTGAAAGGTTAAAAAGTAAGGATTTGTGAACAGTGATTGGAAGGATAGATACAACACCTACCGATACAAACAAACACTGTCAAATCATAAAGAGCAACATTTAAAACTAAAGCTAGAGAAACACGAACCTCTTTAATGCCAAACTAAGGGTGATCTCATGTGCTCTTGAAGGCAAAGAAAATACTGTCACAATGCCGTTTTAGTATTCGACTGATACATGTAGCGGTATCAAACGGAAGGGTTGGTTGCTGAAAAAAACTAGCTTAACTCAGTCATACATGCATGTATATGCAATTGATGTTTCATTTTGATTTTATTATTAAAAGCAGTTGGATTGGCGGCAAGTCTTTTGTAGTTAAAACTGGTCTAGATTCAGATCGTGTTAGGGTTTAAGGTATGCTAAAGAAAGACACTTTCCTACAGAGAAAAAGAAACCAGTTGTCTTTGTGTTGTATCGTTGCTGTTTCACTGACATATACATACCATATAGTTATAAATCACATGAAATATAGGAACCTTTACTTATAATTGCATGTTGATGAATTCAAGTTTTTATTTTAAAGAGAAGAACTATCAAAGTTTGCTGTTTTCTTTACATCCTCATGACAATGTATGTCCATAAGCGAAATACCTTTGCATTAAACTAAATTATCAGGATTATTTTGAGTATTCAGCAGAAATCTTTTAAACTCCATCTAAAGCTAGGAATCAACTGTCCAATTATGGTTGTATACGTTAGGATTAGTATGTATATTTTGCTTCAACATGAATCTGAATCATCTTTGTCATCCCACTCAGTTTCTGGAAAATGACCGATGAGGGAAGAACAATTAAAAACACTAATTACATTAATGTAATCATATTTTAGTGCTTTTGGCTATCATGACTCTCTTTCTATAAGTGATAACATTAATACGGAGAAATACCATTTGAAAAATGATGAATATATATTAGAATGTTTCCTTTGACTCAACTACTACAATCTATTATCACTAGCAGGTCTTTTGTTCGATTTTTTTCTCTCAAAAAGCTCGAGACCATCTACACGCGTTTGTCTTACGTCACAGGCCTCCTACACACTTGATTCCCAATTGTAACAAAGGGTCTTACAAATGTCGGAAATAAAAGCTTGACGGGCGGTGTATACGTTTAAAAATAAAGACATTTTGAACAGCAACATAAGAATGTTGATCGGATATTTAGTCATACATGTATTTACATTACGGTTGAAGTGTCACTTGATAATAATTTAATTAAATACTACAAACTATGGAACTGACTAACAAGAAAGTATATTTATCACTGATAACATAAGTATCCAATAATACCATTAAAGTACATTCATTCATAAAGCCCATTAAATAAAGTACAAACAAAAACAAGTTTAAAACATTTATTTGATAAATAACGATAAGATTTACAATAGGGTTGCGAAGGGTGTATCCCAACACCAAACAACTCTATGCATAACTGCACTCTTGCTCGTAAAGGTATTTAAACTATAGATACCTTGATGACCCTTCGTGATAAAAATTAAATTAGTTGTAGCATTTTAGCTTACGTCTTTGGGTCATGAAGTGCATATTTGTTAAAGACGATATACCGTAACTTGAACACATATCCGTACCTCTTGGTAATGGATTTTTAATGTCTTTTTAATTGAAAAAAGCATGATTAAAAGTTTCTAATTGAGCAAATGTTCAGGTGTGGAACGACTTTCGTGTATCCCATCAATGCTGACATATATGATCACATACATAAAGAATGATTCAGAGGAAGAAAGCACACACAAAGAAGACTAGCAGTTTTACTCAATCATTTGAAGCATCAGTATGTATAGCTGAGAGAGCCTTCGTATTCAGTAAATATAAAACGCCTCATTTTGCTTCATTGCACACTTCAACTTTTGGCCTGCCTCGCCGTAATCATTTCGAACGTTTCTTGATAATTGCTTTCGCCCGAACTTTGAAATAGTATTGCTTCAGATATTTCTGACGATTTATTCTGATCAGCTACAGAGGTTAGATTTTGACAGCTTCCAAACACGGATATTTGTTCTCAAGATATCCTCATCACAAATGTCACTATCAGAATCCCTTATGAAAGACAAAGATGGTGGTCGAGATAATTTGGGTGATCTCGTTGATAAATCCTCTTCACTTTCGGAATATTCACTCATATCTTCAGAACATACAGATCCTGAAATAAAAATAGAATAACATGTTGAAAAATGATGATATAATCAAAGTTTTTTACTAAATAAAAAAATTGATATATGCAATTTATAAGCTACTGAATAATAAAATAAGGTTCTACAGAATGCACATGACTTTAAGTTCTGACATGTTTACAAAATTAAACGAAAGTATTAGTATTGACATGAAACAAAACACACATTATATTTGCAGATAGAAAGGGGACTTTTTTGTTGGCTAATTTAATTGAAATAATGAAATTAAGAAAGATTACGGTAGATGTAGGTTCATCTCCCCTTCATGAGTTTTTTCTCAACTTGTTTCCAGACCCCAAATTTGAATTCAATGTAAACCTATAATCCCTTATTTTTGTACTTTTCCATTAATAAATACTGTTTAAACTAACTCTATTGAGGTACAAACCACACGAATAAATTAGCCTTAAACATCAGGAATGCAACAGAGTTCTTCATTATACAATAGATATATATCAAAATGTAAGGTTTATTTGCATATTAATTTACCTTCTAAACTTGATGATGAGCCCATTGTATCTTCGAATATAGGAGCACTTAGTCTTCGTGTAAATGTTTTCTGTTCTATTTGATTGGTAGAATTTGGAAGCGTATAACTACTCATACACCTTCTTTGGTGACCAGAAATAGTTCTAGCTTGTCTCTTATATCCTTGTCGTTTAGACAATGTTTGTATGGTATCGTTTATATTAAGAAGTTGCTTCATCAATTTTACATCTTGGCTTCTTAGATCAAGCTGAAAAATAACGATAAAATCATTAAATCAGATAACACAAAATGTATTATAAAAGAATATTTATTTTTAAATGGTAATGAAGGTTTGTTCTTAAAGTTTACGTATGAAAAAATATATATATAAAAATCACTTTACTTTTGTACTTTCTATGGTAAACATGTAGGATAGAGAGTGGTCTAAATGGCACTCGTACCAATTCTACCCATACCTATGTTACAGTAGAAAAAGCTCCGGAATCGGAGTATTTCTCCGAGTCTAAATAAAGATATTGAATAATGAATGTCTTTTTGACAAAGGAAGGATTTTATAAACTGAAATAAAAAATTACTTTAGAAAATATTAAGGAAAATATTGAACGTATATATAATATACAATCGAAAAAACACTGTCAACCATTTAAAATAGAAAAATCTACAACTTACCAGTTCATTTCTCAATGTATTTAAAGCTAACGTAATTCTATCATCCACATTATTCTGTTCCATGTTTACAATATAAAATATAAAGATGTTTACACGGTAAGTGTTCTACTATTAAATGATAATGTCAGTTCATTTCATCTCTTTTATACCTTTAACTGTTAACTATTTATCGGATCAGTAATTCCCAATTTACCACGCACCGTATAGGTTGTACGTTACCACCTCAGAGTCTTTCAAGTACGTTGCACTTGACGGTGTCAATATTTTAATAGGATGTAGTATTCGGTTATTGTAGAGATCACGGTATGTTGAGGACTTTATATCTTATTAGACGGAAATTATCATTTATACAAATAAAAATATTCTTTATGAAAACAACATCTAGACAGTACATGTAGATTATATTTATTATGTCGTTATTGGTTAAGTCGACAAAGTTAAATACGATTTTAAAAAATTATAAAACTTTTAATCCTATTACATTGACACTGCATCAGAGCATGTTAGCCTGTAAAATGACCTTAAATTTATTCACTTCATTTTCTAATACATGGTCTGTTTTGAGTAACTACAACTTTTGAACAATTATAGTTTACCCCAAAAACCGCTTCTTACTTATATATTGTAGGTGTCTTTTACTCTGTATTGAAGGTCGTTGTGGTTTTGAGATGAAGCTTTGCTTTTTGTGTATTTTTGCTATTCATACATGTACTGATATTGTGTCATGGATTGGCACCCCATATTTTTTGTTTTTTCATCAATTACATTGGGTACTCAAAAATCAATGTATGAAATAACGTATGCGGAATACACGTTAAAGTATGATTTTAGCGCCGACAATTTATACAATTGTTAATGCGTCAGTATTCGAAATGGACATCTTTTTGTTATTAGGTTAATAATAATTTCAGTTGAAATCAACTATCTTCCAAAATTATTAGTTCGAAAAATTTGGACTTTTTTGTTTTGTTTTAACTTAATTTCTTTCTTTTATAAAGGGAGTTGGGGTTTACTTTTTAAAAATATATCAATCATACTGACAGTACATGTAGAATAGTAAACAAAATAGCTTTCTTACTTAACTTTTGATATTTATTATTTTCTTTTCCATGAATATATCCAATTCTTTAACCACTAAGGGCTAAATTTGTAATGATTTAGGTTGCAAATTGGTTGTTACTTCTTTTTCTTTTCGTGTGTGTGTTGAATTTTTTTCTATAAAACATTCAAATGAAAGTTGTGGGTTGAATGAAGATGTTATATTGTATTAGTAATGCGTTTATGGGTATTCACTACTACATTTAAAATCTTATCATACTTAGTAAATAAGAGGTCATGAAATACTAATTACTTATCTATTATCTTTAAAAACGTGTTAAATTATTTTTTAAAGACAAAATGTTTTAACGAAATCCTAGAATTACACATTTTGATTATATGTAAGGAGATATATACATGTGTGCACAGTCACATGCATGTGCTTCCAGCGCCTCTAGGAATTGACACTTCAATGACATAATTAGTCTTCCCTGTAATACTTACTAGTGGTTTTTCCAGACTGGATTTTTACAAATTTACTGTGGTTTATCAACAAAAGGTCATTTGTGGTTTTAAGGTCACTCTGATATACATATAACATTTATTTAAAAGTGAAGGTTTTCTTGCTTAATATTGTAGAGTTTGTGTCTTGTATGGATTTCTCTCTCTCTCTCTCTCTCTCTCTCTCTCGATCGATCGATCGATCGATCGATCGATCGATCTAGATCTTGAAAATTTTTGGTGTTATGGCAGAGCTTTCTTGAAGTTTCTGTTAAATCATTCACAACGTTGTAGACTCGGGGATATTAAGGACTAACTTATTTTGTGTTTTATGTCTTTCTTTGCATATTGTCATTTTTTTAAAATTCCATTCGATCATTATTCTTTTTAGAATATCAATAATATTTTATATTATTTATAACATGAACGGAACTTATTTGGCTGCAGAAGATTCGGATTTTGACAATCAATCATAACACAAATCCGTATTTTCATGCCAGTACCGAAGTATTATATATATAGACAATAACTGTTTAGTGTCTTTAAATATCAGCTGTATTTGTACGAGGCTAGGAAACAAGGTGTATGCGAGCTTTTAGCGAGCTACTACACCTGTTTCGAGCCGAGTACAAATACAGCTGATATTTAAAGACACTAAACAGTTATTGTCTTTATCCTGCAATTAATTCTGTATATTGTTTGTGTTTTGAAAGACACAAAAACTAACATATTTAGCATTGATTTTTGATTTGTAATCCCTTGAGGCCCGCGTAGTAATATGATCAAAATCACACATTACGCTGAAGACGGGTTTCGCAAAAAAAGAATCTCGAATGGTCATCAATAATACATCGCTCAATGTGAATAATTATCTATTTTAACATAACAACTAATTTCAACAGTAAAAATAAATAACAAAACATTGTCAAATTTGAAACAGAAGTGTACGAGTTGTCCTACGCTTCAGACTTGACTTTCACTAAACATGCATGCTGAAATTGACATGGTTGATTTTGTAACACAATCATACACATTCAAGTTTTGAAATCGACAATTGTCATCGTCATTGGAATACAACTGGAATACACATTCTGAGGTCACACAGGTTCAAACAATACTCAGTCCGGCAGTGGGCGGAGCTTTAAAGCGATATCTGTATAGTATACAGATATAGCTATAGCATAGCGATATCTGTAGGGCTGTATCTGTATAGTAGGACACCCAATTGCAGGATAAATAAATGTATTCATGTATATATTATGTTATGTTTTGTAAAGTTAATGGTGAGAGGTAAATACACTATTTGTACTCCTACAGCTATAAATGATCGTTAAGTATTTATAAACAACCACAATAGAATAAAACATTCATTCCAAATTATTTAGATGTTTGTGATTGTTTTTTTTTTTTTATCTCAATTTGACAGACGACCTGCACTTTTAAGTTTTCAATTGTACATAAACATAATGACCACCCTAAGGCCTTCTTACTGTACATAGAATGCCATTATCATACGTGCCCTTGACTATAAATGAAACGTCTGTAGAAGGTTAAACTTTAATTTTCAAGAGAATAAAAGACCACATCAGTGGCGGATTTAGAATTTTTCATAAGTGGGGGCCCACTGACTGCCTAATAGAGGGCCCGCTCTAGTCATGCTTCAGTGATTCCCTATATAATCAACTGTTTTAACAAGTTTAAGATCTATATCAAGATATTTCATAAGAATAGCAATACAACTATACCAACTATTTTTGTTTAATAAAACTATTTAGTGATCTAGAGACATTCAGGGCTTCATAGAGAAGGATATCATCAGACTTTAATATATATTTATAATATCTAAAATATTTAAAATTACTTCAAGAAATAAGGGATATCTTCCTTTTTCACCCAATACAGCTATTTTTGTAGATTTTTTACCTAACCCATAGAAAATTTACAGAATTTGACTTGAATACTTTCTTGTTTCATATCCTTGCATAGTTTAAATAGGATTCGTTGGTTCTATTGCTTTCTCATAAGCAGTAGCTCTCAAACGTGTATATAAAACTAATAGAATGTATCCATAGTACGCGGATGCCCCACTCGCACTATTATTTTTCTATGTTCAGTGAACCGTGAAATTGGGATCAAAGCTCTAATTTGGCATTAAAATTAGAAAGGTCATATCATATATAAGGAACATGTACTAAGTTTCAAATTGATTGGACTTCAACTTTAGCAAAAACTACCTTGACTATAAACTTTAACCTGAAGCGGGAATAACGGATGGACGGACGGACGGACGAACAAACTTACGCGCAGACCGAAACACAAAATGCACATAGATGGAACATGCAAAACAATAATTAGGTTCAGTTTTTCATCCGTATATCTTGATTGAACTACCAATGAAATAATATAGTTTGTGGAAGCAGTATAGCATATGTTTATAAAAACGTGTGACACGATTTTGATTAGTTATGAGGGCCAGTAATAGGTTTTAGAGAACGCCAGCTGGCACCATTTGAAAAGTGTTGTTTTGAAAGATTTTTTTGTGAGATATTTGAAACGGGTGCAAAGACTGACGCTACCACTAGATAAGGTAAGATAGGATCAACTTTGATCGAATTGATGGAATATCGAGTTACTCTATTGTACTAGGCTATGTGTCTCCTCATAAGTGCTTTTGGCGTCCTCATCCAAAAAAGTCATTGATAATGAACACCTATGTTGTAAATAATACTTCGATTGAAAGTGAAACCACGTTTCCTACGCCAAGGTTAAATAATATCATACTTATATAAACAATATTATCAAGTACAGTTTTTCTTCCGTATGGTACATTTTCATCTTGGTTGAACTGCTAAGGAAATGTTATACTTATATAAAAAAGTGAACAAAAAAATGAAGGGTCAGTAATAAGTTTTAGAGAAAACCAGTTGGCACCATTTGAAATGTTTTGCTTGAAAGATTTTTTATGAGATAATTGAGACGAGTGCAAACACTGAAGCTAACACTACATAAGGTTGGATGGGATTAACTTTATAGAATATCGAGTTACTTTATTGTAGGTTATTTGTCTCCTCACAAGTACTATTGTCCTGTGTCGTCCACATCCAAAAAAGTCAATAATAATAAACACCTAATGCACCTATGTTGTAAATAATACTTCGATTGAAAGTTAAACCGAGTTTCCTACGAAAAGGAAAAATATCGTTTAATTTAAAATATTTCATGGCTGTCATAACTGATGCTTGCATGTAATAATGAATAACAACATATAAGTTTACAGATATAATTACTTTTACCTACAAAGCATGGCGTTAATACAATGAATAGGGTGTAAATAAAAAAAAAGATGTTGGAAATACGTAAAAAGGACAAACATTGTAGTATATATACATGTCAGCATCAGCTTGTCATATATTAGGGTATTCCAAATAATGAAAATTATTACTCACAAGGAATACCAAACAATGATATTTTATATTATGTGGTTATGCCCACCAAAGTCACGAGTTTATTCAGCAGTTATCCTAAGTTAGCAACATCTTAAAATATTGGTATATCGTATCTTTTGAAATTGCTTATTTCTTAAAATGTAAATAAAACATTTTCAGTCATTAGTATTGACGTTAGATCATTGGAAGTCTCAGTTATTTTCTTTTGTAGACTCTGGGTGATTCAGTATTTACATAATGTAATATTTTACAACCATATTTACATAATGTAATATTTTACAACCATATTTACATAATGTAATATTTTACAACCATATTTACATAATGTAATATTTTACAACCATATTTACATAATGTAATATTTTACAACCATATTTACATAATGTAATATTTTACAACCATAAGTTGACCATTAGGTATGTTTTGCTTTTTTGTGTCGTTGGGTTGCTGTTGTATAGACGTATACTGCACATCTCAGTTTCGTCGTTACGTGTATATATTTTAACGATCACAATAAGGTTGCTGAAAAAAAAACTACACCTCGTTATAAATTTAAAGAAATATTGATGTTAAAATTTTGAAACAAGTTATCAATTGAAGAAGCATATTTCTTACGAAAATGTCTGAAAAATGTATTTGTATAAATTATCTTTATATTGTATTCTTTCGTTATTGTAAAAATTGAGTCAGCCGGGTTTGATAAATACGCTTAAACATATGGGGATCACAATAGAAAGAACATTTAATAAATGAATGTTCGAAGCTGAATAGATTTGGATTTATAGTTCACATAGAGAAGATAGGCAATATATCAGGCTATCTTAGAATCAAACAAACAAAACAAGAAAGTGAAACATATCCTAATATTTATTACAAACAATGCAATCAGATAACACGAAAACTTTATTTATTCCAAACATATGGATTTCTTACGTAAAATTAGACATCCATAAAGGTTAGTTCATAAACATGAAAAAACAGCGAACACTATACTTTTTTTCAAATGTAATTTCATTCTTCGAAAAACCTAGTAAAACTTTTTATTTTGAAGTAGATGCTTTTGTGTGGTAGACAAAAATGAGTTTTTCTTCTGCGTCGTTTGGTTGCAGTTTTATTAGAGTATTTCATTATTCGTTTCTATTGATATCCCAATGTACCAGATGATGCTTCATTTTTACATTCGAAATCGTGCAAGTGGCTATGTTCATTTGTGTCAATATGTCTTTTGATGGAGTTAATCCAATTCAATTGATATTTTATCTATCTATGTTGAGATGTTACGCTATTGTTTCGGGTAAGGGTGAAGGTTGATAACTATTAAAACGTTATAACCCGCTGCATTTATTTGCACCTGTCATAAGTCAGAAACCTAATTTTTAGGAGTTGTCGTTTGTTTATGTGGTTCATAAGTGTGTCTCGTTTCTCGCTTTATATATAGATGAGACCGTTTTCCCTTTTGAATGGTTTTACAGTAGTCATTTTGGAGGCCTTTAAAGCTTGATGTTCGGTGTAAGCCAATGCTCCGTGTTGAAGACCGTACTTTGACTTATAATGGTTTTTCTTTTACAAATTGTGACTTGGATAGAGAATTGTCTCATTGGCAATCATACCACATCTATTTATATCTATTTTATTTTTTGTCCAATCATCTTGTATTTTCTTCAGTGCATGATATAAACAAATGCTAGAAAGGAGAGAAAGTAAAGTTGGCATTTAAAGGGACATTGTTCACGTCTAATCCAATGAAAACTATTTGAATTGTTTTATCAAAGTGCTCAAACTATGCAATGAAACCCATTTATGACAAAAAGGCATCCATCCCTATTTGTAAGCAGGTAGAAACATGTGACCCTGAAATCTGCCAAGTACGCTTATAAACTTACAAATTAAATCAGCTGTCTTTTTTTAAACGAGATATGAGACAAAGAAATGTGAAATGAAACAAAGGTTGCTACTCATTCTGGAAGAGATGAACGTAAATGGATTTTGTAATTTTTGTTATGTTCATTTGTCTTTTTATCTTAAACTTTTGATTGGCTGAGCTACAGATCAGTGCGATGTATCAATCAACAACCGTTTTCCCCCTCCCACTATACTTCAGACGATTAAGACTCAGAATTAAATTTTACACATTTTTATCATATACTCATTTGACACTGACATGATTTTAAGTATTTTCTTTTTATTAATTCTGTTAAACATTTACATCCTCGAACTTACCAATACCGGCTTTATAAATTATATTAACTTATCCTATAAATAAGTGGTTACTGAAACAATGTGCATATTTTACTGTCGTCAAATTAGTTCGAAATTTAAGATTTTATGTTAGTTTAAGTTTTTCTGAACTATTATTTATGCTTATTGGATTGATTAATTATTTTTAGTGTTTTAACACTACATTTAAGTACCGCGTTTGGGCTATTTCATGGCGGATTTTTTTTTGGGGGTGGAGGAGGCCATTGTGCCAGGAGAAAACAACCGAATTTCGATAGGAAAACTGACAATCCATGTTAATTAAGATTGGAGTCGAGTGCACCCACATGAGCGGAGTTCGAACTCACAACCTCGGTGTTGACTTGCTTGTGATTATAGAAGTAACTACTTAGACTACTCGGCCCCTATACATACTTTTTTGAGAAAAGAGGAGAAAGAAACAAAAGGAATATTCAAACTAATAAGTCGATGACAACGACATGGCAAAATTAATAACAAACAAAAGACAAACAACAGTATACAAAACACAATATAGAAAACAAACGAGTTGAGTCATATGCAGCAACCCTCATGTCATAGACGAAAAAAGAGGATGTGTTAAAATGGGTCAATAATAGTAAAATCACAAAAATACTGAACTCAGAGGAAAATCAAATCGGAAAGTCTAAAATCATGGCAAAATCAAATCACAAAACACATCAAAAAACGAATGGACAACATCTGTCATATTCCTGACTTGGTACAGGCATTTTCAATTCTAATGCAATTTGGATGTAACAATTTCTTTCATTGGCTAAAAGTTGACGTCAAATCCACAGTTGACCATGCGTAACTAAGGAGGGACCCGCTATTTTGAATTGATTGAATCAACAAATATACGATTACTACTATATAATCGAAAATAAAACAACACCTACATTCGCCATTTTAATGTTAATTTTACCCAAATTTGAAGCGTATAGGTACGTAATAACCTCTAGTTTGTAAGTTTTCATTTGTATGACGTCACGTTTAGCCATGACGTCTTTGTGCCAAAATTATTCATGAAGTTTGCGGATTTTTTTCTATTTGTCAAATTTGACATTTTTTCAATTTTATAATTTGACAATTTTTGAAGTTTTATCGTAATTTTCTTTTTATTATGCATTAGAATCGGAATGACAGTACTGTAGTTAAAGAGTTGCCACCGTCAATTTTGATTTGACGGTCACAAATCTCCGTTTTACTGTCTCCGCTACGCGTCACCAGTAAAACTGCATTTGCGACCGTCAAATCTACAATTGACGGTAGTAACTCTTCAACTACAGTACTGTTATTCCTTAAATGTAGAAATTAAACCTGGTTTTATAGCGCTAAACCTTTCATTTTGTACGACAGTCTCATCAAATTCCGTTATTTTACAATGATGCCTGAACTAAACAGACATAATAAATAAAATAGTCAAAATATGGGTACATCAGTCATCATTGTGTTATAATTTTGAAAGGAACAATTTAACAGAACACAAAAGCATCTATCAAATTAAAAACGCATGCATTGCTTCGCGTGTCTGACGTCAGCTATTTTTATCGTTCAAAGTTTATACAAACAATTTTAAAATTTTCACATGAGCAATGTTAGAATACAAAGTTAAACAATCAAAAGTATGTAAGAATTAATTTCAGTAATAGACCGAGATTTAAAATAGCCCAAAAAGTTCTATAGAATTTATAAGAGCCACAAATGTCATTCCACTACGTGATAAATAGAGAGGCCATATATTGCACGTTTAAGACGTTGCAAACGTGTTCCCAATCCACTATAATAAATGTTTTAAACTAAATAATTTGACGTTTGTGGTACAACGTATTTTCTAAATAACTTAACGTACTGCTTTGATTGAAAATTCTTGCTTTTAGTGAACAAGACGTAGTACTTCATGTATCAACAACATGGATCTGAAGTCGAATTTCATTAAACATTAGAGCATGCTTCCTTCAAATAAAATTTGTAATACTAAATTATGTGTGTTATGCTCTTTTGATTTGCAACTTGTCACTAAAAGGAAAACAAACACCACTCTTTTTCTGATCAATTTACTATCCGACACCTAAATAAAGTTCAAAACAATAGATATCGAAAATTGTTATTCATACACTGGATTTTCATCAATGTGACAAGATTAACAATATGTGTCCAAGTGATATATGGCAACAATATTGATAGAAATAATCCACAAAGGAAATTAAAAACAAAAAATGTTAATGGTTGTGAATAAAAAAATTATGGTGCAGAGAATGTTCACCTTGTTAACCTTAACATTAAAAGAACATTTTGTTTATCTAACAATGACCTTGGACATACACGAACCCTGTCTTCTGACACGCAAGAAAATCAAAGATCAAATATAATAACCATAATATGATAACTTGTAGATTAGTTATGTGTAAACCTGTAGATCTTTGATAATCCAATGTCAAAGAAAAAGAATTGAATAACTGAACTGAATCCAAAATAAAGGTTTATATAATGTATGAAAGACCGGTCGTGTGTTAATCCTTCTGATCGATGTCTCTTATGTTTTATGTGTGGACGGGTTGTTGTTTACTTGTTGACAAATACCCCAAAACAATACTATATTTGTTCTAATGGTCAAGTTACAACAATAATATAAAATCTCTTTTTTCGTTATTTTTATTTTCAATTGCGTGTGTTTGTGTGAGGCTGATGGAAAGGGGGATTCGCAATATGAATTAGCGAGTCTTTGTTTACACCAAGATTAAGAGGAACTGTGTTGATCATTGATGTTATATAGGTTTTTAATTTAATCCTATTACAACTGATTAATAGATTATAAGGTTAGAGCAGCAAACCGTAAAGTGCAGTATTTTTAATAAGGTGATATCGGCGCAGTTCAAAATACTAATTTTACTAGGTTTGAAGTGTTTTTTGTTTTGTAACCACAAAGTAAAGTACGAGTCAATAGATAATACAGACACAAGTACAAGATGACAGAAAGTCATCTGTTTAAACAACGCTGCATACAGGGCTAAAGTTATGTCAACAACAACTTTTAATAAATCAGACGAGAGTTAAAGTTACCACACAAAGACAAGTAGTCGGCAATGTTTCTTTTTGTTGTTAACCAAATCTAGGGTTATACTTCCTCACGCATGCTTTGCATCAAAATTAAATTTCTTTGTTGTTGTATTAATACAGTAGATGATACTTGTTATTTACTTTATTTTCGACATATTGCTCACCATTAGGATGTTTTCATTGACTTTCATTACCGGATTGTAACAGCATGTATCATGTTATATAGTGTGTTAGAGAGACAATTAATTGCCTTTTTTGTAATTATTTAAAACCACAAAAAGTAAATGTATCAATATAAACAGTTATAAAATGGTATCTCAAGTTCTCTCACAAATAATGCCATGAAATTGGTTTTAAAATTCCTGACCACATCGAAATTAAAAAAAGAATATATTCTGGTATAAACGTAAAATAAGATGACAAAGCTACATACGCGATTTTAATTATGGTCCCGCTAAATCTACCCAAGGAAGTCATCTTATTCTAAGTCTTCCTTATTCAGATTTACAGAAAAAACAAACCAATCAGACAAAGAATCTCATTTGCAAATACTGTAGCGATAACTCAAATTACATTGACAAACATAGTTAAAATCTGATAAAAAATTAAGTGATATCTTAAAGTCCTCCTTCGGCAAAATTACTTTAATTATGTTGAACGTTTACATGTAATAAAATTAGAAAACTAATTAATATCAAAACAAAGTTAATAAATAATCTAAATAAATGCTTACAAACTTGAAAGGAGACATATAGCAAAGAGGAAATTAAAAGAAAACTGCAAAAACAGCAAATGCTTACAATAGTTTGTAACGACGTATTTCTAAATAATATACTAAATTGTGGAACTATGATTCTGGTTAATCGTCGTCATGCATGCTTGAGACAGAACGTTTGGAAAACGTCAAAATAAACCTTTTATGATCATACAAATCAAAGACCAGAACAGCTAACACTATATTAGGTCAGCTTGGAGAGTTGTCTTATTTGCAATTATACCACATCTTTTTTTTTTTATATTTGTCTGATTAGTCAGCGAGAACAGTGGTGTGCCGATATTGAAATCTCAGAAAATCATATGGAAGGAGGGACGAAAGATACCAAAGGGACAGTCAAACTCATAAATCTAAAACAAACTGACAACTCCATGGCTAAAAATGAAAAAGACAAACAAACAACAGCACACACGACACAACATAGAAAACTAAAGAATAAACAACACGAACCCCACCAAAAAACTAGGGTGATTTCAGGTGCTCCGGAAGGGTAAGCAGATCCTGCTCCACATGCGCACCCGTCGTGTTGCTTATATGATAACAATCCGGTAAATAGTCTAATTCGGTAGGTCACATCCATGAAAGGTAAGGGGATTGTAGTTACAAGTAAGGAACATAATCCGATATCATTTGTGAAACGGTTATTCCATAACGGTCAACCAACTCGTGATCGCGTCCGTAAAATTTCCGAAGGGATGATTTCAACTTCACCATTTGGAACTCTTGGTTTAATAGCTTCCTTGTGAGCAGCAACCCTCTATCAAGAAAATCATGATAGGAAATGCAAGCACGGGAATATCGTATCAATTGGGAGATATATACCACGTATGCAGGTGCTGCTGAGATGTTGCTACTTAGAAATGGAAAGTTCACAATTGGAAAGCTGAAATCATCTCTTTTGTCGTAAAGTTTTGTTTTCAACCGACCCTCATTGTCAATTTCTAGATATAAGTCAAGATATCAGGCCGACTTAACTGTATCTGTAGTATCCTTTATCTCTAGCTTGATTGGATAGATGCGTTCCACATAGTCCAACAAATTTTGAATTATTTAGTGAAAGAACATCATCTATATAGCGAAAAGTAGAGTTAAAGGATATTGCTAACTTCTTATCTTAAGTTCCTGCATGAAGTCAGCCTCATAATAAGAAACAAGTCGGCAAGTAGAGGGGCACAGTTTGTTCCCATTGGAATGCCGACAGTCTGTTGAAAAACACGTCTCCGAACTTAACAAATATGTTGTCAATCAAGAAATCAAGATCTTGATAATATCAGTTTCAGAGAAATTTTTTTGTTCGAATCAGAGTGATCCTTTACAAAGTAGGATTTATCCCTCCCTAAGACAAGATACTTGTATCTACGTTGGCCATTCTTTTTTACGAAACAAAGCAATACCAACTCTTTCAATTTGTCTTTTAGTTTGGAATGTGGAATACTAGTGTACAGAGTAGAAAAGTCAAATGTTTTAATACTGTTAAAAGAAAGAGAGTTAGATTGTATGTTCTCTAAAAGATCTTTGGAATTTTTAAGTATTCACATCTGATTACACGCCCCTCTAGAATAGGCAGTTTCACAATAACTTTGAAGCCCGTCTTTGATTGCTGATAAAATAGATGTAAATAATTTAGAAAAAGGTTTCGTGGAGCACTTGGAAGACCCAGCAATACCGTTCTTTGTAAGGACATTTATGTAGTTTAGGTATCCAATACAGTGATGGCAGATCAAGTTCTTCATCTTTGGTTGAAATTCCACAGGAAAACAGAACAGACCTATGATTATCCAGGATTTCCTCTTTGGTAAGTGTCGTGAGGGTATATGTTGAGTTTCCAAGTGAATTGTCAATACCTAATTCGTTTATCAAGCAGTTAATGTAATGAGTTTTACATACTAAAAACGATGTTGTTTGGGGCTTTATCTGCGGGGACAACAACATATTTGTCATGGAGGTAGGATAGGTGTTTTGCAACACTTGGGTCTTTAAAGATTGACGTAGCATGGACATTGATAGACCCATTCAGTTTCTTAATTCTGATTTGTATCAACGACCTCACTGCCTTAATCCATTCGGAAAGAGTGTCTACGTCTTCCTTCTCGCGCATTGCCTGGAAGATATCTTAAAGATACAAGTCAAGATATAAAACAACTGAGGGAATCACAATCACAGCTGAAGCACCATCACTTCATTTTATTTACCGCAATTTTAAAATAATTATATTATTTTAATCATACCAGAGCCAACACATTTTACCAGGTGGATGGTATCCTCGGGGTCTGATAATTCACCATCAGCCAACCCGACCAAAAAGAAGTAAACACGTATGAAACAGTGCATATTTTATTGCAGAAAATACATATTTATTTTTTTATAACATATAAGCTATTTATATTCAGTATTTTAGCCTATGTGCTGGTGACTTTCGTGGTATTTTATAATAACTGCGACTTTTGCGACATTTATGAATTCGTATAACATGTACTGTGTCTTTTTAAAAAAGGAAAACAAACGCATGTTTTGTTACTAGTATTCAACAATAATTTTTGTTCTGAGTACCCTATTCCTTTTGATGATTAAGAAAATCCATGTTGATACATGTTATGTAAGAAGTAGAATAACAAAAATACTGAAATCTGAGAAAGATTCAAAACAGAAAGTCCCTATTCAAATGACAAAATCAAAAGCTCAAACACATCAAACGAATGGATAACAACTGTCATATTCCTGATTTGGTATGTTTACCATTTATACATTAAGTCCAATGGATAATCAAAGACATTCCTATCTATCATTTGATTTTGATAAATCTTTACATCTTAGTATACGTTTTACGTGGATAACCAAAAATGCGCAGTCTTTTTTGCTAATTTTATTGCCGTTATCTTATATTTAAAGTTTTAATTTTATTTCATTTGAAGGATACTCACATTACGAAAATATAGTGCATCGGATTAATCAGCAGGTGTTTGTTGTACAGAAACAATATAGGTGTGCGAAACTCCTTACGTTTAAAACATTAAGAATAAAGATTAATAAAGTGCTATTTTGGATTTGAAAGTAATCTTGCGTAAAGACAACACGCTTTCCTTAATCGACGTCAAACCATAATTTGCCAATTTGCCATACTGTTACAGATCAGTTGAAATTTTGGTCCGGTTTTTTTCCAGAAACATTTAGACACTTCTGTGAATTTTAACAAAACCGTCTTATTTAGTTTGACAAGCCACATTTTATTTAGAGTGCACGTATGTTACTGACACAGCAATTGATCAAACCTGAAAAGTTACCTTATGTTACAAAAAACCAAAAGATTTCCAACAAACCAAAAATTACCATCACAACACAAATGCCAAAAAAGTAATCGAAGGATATATACCCTTAAAAAATAGCCTTATTTAGTATCAAATAAACTTTTAATGTATCTTTCATAAAGCTGACGGTGCACAGCGGGTTCATGGCCACCTTGATGACTTTATCTTATAAAAAATGTCATGTTTATCTAACAATGTCCTTGAACATAAATGAATACCTTATTCTGACACACAAGTAGTTCAAAAATACTATTAACAGATATGTTGTGATAACAGAAAATTACGTGTCAGAATAGTTCAATAAGCAAAATCCGACGGAGAGTTTTAATAATCCAAATAAGTCAAATACAACAAACAATACAGAATATATAAACTAAATGTCGTTGTTATCCATACTTGCCTTCATAACTTTTCAGAAGACTTGTATTTTACATTTCTGGTGAACTGCTGGTGAACATGCTGACTACAGGATTATCAGGAGCTCAGTAGTGTATGCTTTGGTTCTGACATAATTTAAAACATATTTTCCCACACCCACCCTTGACAAATTTAGATAATTACTAAGAAACTGAGTTTGATCTCACTTACACAGTGTAGAACCATATATAATTTTTGATATTTGATTGTACGGTTCCATTTTGGTCATTTAACTACCAATGATTCTGCTTATTCATAATCTCTGGCTTTCCAATGTTTGGTAAATCTAGAAAAGTGCTTCTACAAAAAAACATTTTTTATGTGTAATATTGAATTTCATTTTTAAAAAGATTTAAAAATATTCCACTGCTTTACTGCATGCATGGTAATTGCTACCCGAAAAGATAGTTAATATCCTGGTATCTAAGTTAATGGCTTTCTCACTGCAGACATTATATCAGTTTTAATGAAAACATCTTTGTTAGAGAATCACAAGACTTGTTTTACAAACCCATAAGTTTACATTAGGGGTTCATAAGCATGCTTTTTATCAAATCTGCAATATGGCGACAGAACCCCTGACCAACAAAACAAGGTATATAGTATATATAAAACCTGTTTGATGGAAACAGCAGAAAAGCAAAAGGTTGCTGGATAAACTTTCTGTCTCTTTCTGGATATAATGTATGTACTACTGAAGTACTTTGTTTTTCCTTCCGTCTTTTAAAAACTAAAGGAATACAATTTAACAACAACACCTTGAGCCATTCCAATATAATTTTTGACCAAGTTGAAAAACAGAAAATCTCTAATAAGATCTCAAGGAGTAACAAGGCTTATATATTTGCCCTGCTACAATTGAGTAAGTGTCTTTACTCACTCAAAATAAGCTTAATGTATGTACTGATCAATTGTCACTCGGTGGATGTAGTGAACAATATTCAAATTTACATTGTCTTAGTTATTTTTAGTTTTTTAAGGATTGAAAAGAATTTTTAACGATATTTAACTTTGCAATTTCTTTGCTGTAGATTAACCATTTTTAAAAATGAATGTCATTTCCTTAGTGTGCGTGCTACAGCGTGCTATTGTCATTTAATATGTATAATTTTGAAATGGTTTTTGTGCTAAAAATGCATGTCATTGCACTTATTAGATACCAGAAACGATATAATATTGATGGTCAAATGCTTGTAATTATATTTCTTTTAAATATCATTCTTTACTGATCTATAATGATAAATTCAACGGGTTTTAAATCAAAGTGTAATCAATTGACACTACGTGATACTTTTTTTTCTTAAGATATGCAGAATTATTTTGAAATGCGTATTGCTTGTTAAATTATTTTTTTGTTAGAAATGCAATGGTTTTGAAAATGAGATACCAAGATTGTTGTATAGATAACCTCACTTGATATTCAATTTCAATTATCTGATCAGGAATTTATTTCCCAATTTTTGCTAAATAAAACTTAAAAACGTTAGCTGTTAAGATAGCATGTGAAAAAGGTTTTTAAAATGTAAACAAAAGTACCCCTGCAACTATTTTAATTAACCAAATAAATAATTAATGCTACTTAACCATGAAATTATATCTTGATTAATATAGTATAGATTATAATCGTTTTAAGATCTTTTTACATATTGTACTTTTTTCCGAGAATTTAAAAACAAACTGATGTACTTGTAGAATGACAGGATATTGATACTATCAGTAAAATCTAAATTCAGTAGGTCGGGTTGTGCAGTGCAGAAATCTTAACACTATCCTTGATATAGATAAAGTTAATGCATATCAAAATATCATAGTGCTACATAATTACTGTTAAATGATCTTAAATAGTTGTCAAAAAGTCAAACAATATTTGAAAATGTTCAGCACAAGCCAAATTCTGTGTATGCATGTCCCAAACAAAAGCCTGAAATCTGACGTTGGTTGTCCAGTTTAAATAGTTTCTCAATTTTTCAGTAATTATTGAAAGTAAGGCAGTGCGTTGTCGATAATAACTGCATAGAATATGTGTTATTGTACAAATAACATTTAAAGTATCGATTATATACAGGTCTAATTCCAAACAAAATTTTAAAGTTACCAAAGCTTACAAAAGATGTAATTTCACAGAAAATCATTGATATGACACTGATAATGAATTATATAAAAGCCAATATGCATCATAAACATAAAACAAACAAAAAAACGAGGTTGCTGACCCAGTAGGACAACCGGAAGCGCCTGAGTAAGGAATTCGGTGCTCAGTGATACGGTTCAGTAGACGACGTTGTCAATACGTAATGACGGCCATTATTTGACGTTGGATTTGGCATTCCACGCTGAAAAGTTGCATTTATGACATTCTTGGATGCTTAAACTTTATGCTAAACAACAGAATAAGGTAAAGGTTTATTCCAGATATTTCAGTTAATCATTATCAAATAAGTCGGATCAAAAGAAATGATTTAAGGAGGCTCGAGGGTATAAAAATTTCAGAATAAAAAAAACATTTGTTTTTCATTACAAATTTTATTTATTACCTTTTGTAGTTGTTATTTTATCATATGGTACAAACATAATTCAAAACAATCAATTCGTGTTAGCCCAAGATGACTTTTAAAATGTATACATCATTAAAAAAGTTCCAAATTATCTCCCTTTGGTGGAAAAATGCTATTTTTTGGCTTTAGAATTGAAATATCTTTTTTAACTCATCGGTAACCTATATTTTTTAATATAATTTCCATATAAGCTGTACTTAAACTAAATTATTGTAAAATTTGAGCGAGTTCTGTAATAAATTTCCTTTTTTTATTTCGATATTGACTTTATTTCTCCTATTACTTCAACAGAAAAAAAACACCTTTACAAAAATGTATGCTTCTTTCGAAGGCAGATTGTGAGCGAAAATGAACGGTGACCCCACTTTTTTATTTAATTTTTCTATTAACTATAAGATAAAGTTCATTTATAGAAAAATATAGAGAAATCCTGTATAAATGATTTAGACCCGCGAACCCCCTTAAACGGCAAAAATAAAATGTAAAATTACATCATGCTAACATGAAAATTGAAATCCAATATATCATCATTTCCTTTTCATTTCCTTTTCATATACTAGTATTGAATGAATTACATTCGGATTTCGGTCTAAGGTATCCGCACTTGTCTCCGGAAATATTATACCCACACAAGTTGTCAACATCCGTTTTTAAACTGGTCAAGGTGTTCTTCGTTCTTCACGATCTCCATGGAAAATACTCACGCTTTCACTTTTTGCTCAGATAATAGAACATTGTAAACCTCTAACTGCAAATACTGACCAAAATGAATTCGAAAGCACGTATGATCACGTTTCATTCCGATTGTAAGTTCTCTAAAAAGGGGGTAATTTCAAGGCCCCAAAAATTGCGAAATATAGGCTACTGAGGCTACACGAATTTGCTGAACGAAACTTCTCGGGTTCAACTGAAAAGTGGACCCACTTTTACTGTTGGCTATTTTATACCTGGTAAAATATTTCATTTGGAACAAAATATTTGTGATTTTATACATGTACAAATGTATATGTACACCAAAATGTAATATTCATAAAAATTAAATCTTTAATAAACAAAAAATACAATTTCAAAGGGTAAGCGATTACAGGCACAGACTCCTCTTTCCCATATAAAAAAATAGATAGCCATGCATCCTCTAAATTCATATCTCATATTTTAAAAGAAATTTACACATTGAAATTAACCACTGAATCTCCATCCCATTACAGAGCTTACACATGCATTAAAATGTATCCCCATGACCAGGAACTATTACAAATTTACGGTCTCACTAATTAGCGACAAGAAGCAACAAGAAAACATTGTTTTTCCCTTAAAATTACTTATTCCAAATAAATGTTAAAAGAATATGCAAAAGAAAACAGTTTTAGCAACAAGAAATTTAATATTGATAGAAAAATAATTGATAAATTTATTCACATGATATTTTATCATTTATTATGTTTAACATTTTTTTTGTAAAAAGTTATTTATTAAAGGTACTACAGTTCCCTTTTAGTTTGCCTGCTTAAGGCTTGATTACAGTTCTAATATGAAAATAAGAAGTTGGGGTATGATTGCCAATGAGACAACTCTTCACCAGATACCAAATGACTAAATATAGATCTCTGACAGCCTTCAACATTTATTTTAGTAGAACCAATAACGTATAGTAAGCTACATATACAAAAGACCCATAAATAATATGACACAAGACGACCTGAAAAGGAATATTCTGCGTCTGTATGCAAAAGTGAAATATATTTAGAAATAAAAGCATATGATGCAATGGATGCACATTAATAAATAGTCAATCCAGAAAAAATCCTACTATAGATCTCCAATATTATGGTTTATGCGGTTTATTAAAAAAGTTGGCAACAAAGCTTTTACATACTTCATTCAAATAACTTACATTAAACAAAATAACCAAAAAAAAAATGAACAGGTACTGTTGAATGGATATAAAGGTAAAGCACCTAGGACAGACAAGCACTAGTACAAACACACCAGGATTCTCTTCGAATTCCCACCACCTAGTCATACCTAGAAAAGCAAATGGTCGCCCCCTCCCCCTATGCATAGGTATATATGTAATACTAATAAATAATCATTGACCTAAGAAACTACAGATTTAAATTAAGTAAAGTCAAGTAAAAATTGAACCTTCACTGCAAACCACAAATTGAGAATCATAAGCCCCTAAAAATTACGCATGCCTTTGATAAAATTAAAAGAGCCCCCCCCCCCCCCTTTTTGACAAAATAAAAACAAAGCACATAACGATAATTGTATTAACGAACGAAAGGAAAATTATGAAATAAATCGATATGACCAAACAGATAAGTTGTTCATTTTAAAAATTAAAACTCAGCGGCCGGTAACAACACAAAGGGTAACAATATGCACGAAATGAATCTTGATCAACTATAAGTACGATGTCAACAAGTCAATCTCATGATGATGATGATGTAGGCCTTAAACTGTTAGTTTACCAAGTAAAGGCCTGTTTTGGTATAACGTTGATATGGATTCAACATATTCCATGACTTTCTTGACATTAAGATAAACAAAATTGATACAAAGAAGAAAAGATTCCAACTTTTAATGACATTTTACGTTGACATTTTCGGCGCCGGAAATTGACAACTTTGATCTATGTATTGACACAACATCGGATGGGGTCGATTCCGGCATATTCTGTTAAAAAACCCAATAGCACTTAAAATTTATTGATGTTTAAAATATATTCATTTTGTTTCAATGATATTTAGTTGATAATTAATTTCGAGAGATGAATACCTATCGTGTACTTCAGAAACAAGTGAAAGGAGGACCACGCCCCCATAGTGAGGACATACAAAATAAAAATGACCGTTCTCCATTTCTACTCGATAGAAGTGCCTAATTCTTTCATAACATCTGCATTAAGTACCAAAGATTATAAAATGAAAGTAACAAAAAAAACCGAGGCGGAGATTTTTTAGAATCATCTAATACTTATAGCAGACCAATAGAAGAAATAGAGAAATAGAGAAATAGGCGAAAATGGCGCCTTCTTCAATTTCGAAAAAAAATCTATAATTTTACAATTCATTGACACATATTGATATTTTTATAGGGGTTACACATATAAGGATTTAGCTATTCTTGATAGTTGAATGAATATTTACTTTAATAACAGAATCTTTTCCAATTTCTAATTCTACCGGCCATTCAAGGAAAAAAATGAGACCCCTACTTTAAAATGGGTACAATTTTTTGCCCTACTTTGGACATCCCTTTTCCTAACAGATTTTGATGTGACAAACTAGCGAAATTTCGATATAAAAATTTTAGGGTAATTGAAGGATATGCTTTTTGTGTACCCCTTTTTAATATCGCTATTTAATTCTACAGTGCAGAAAATCGAAATCCGAAATTCTATGTTCAGATGTGAAAAAATAAGATTTTCTTTTATTTTTTTGTTCAAACATGAAAATAAAAAGTAAACTGATATATTTTTTCTCTTATAAATGTGCTTACAATCAACAGCATTTACCGCCGGTACTTTGCTGTAAACGAATGATTTTTTTTACAAAAGCGCGCCATTTTTCAGCTGACGTCGGCCGACGCAAAAAAGTCCAATTTTCGGCGTAGGACTACTGAGCGCCGCCGAATCACATTTTGGCCAAATAGGCACATCCGGTTGTCTAACTGACCTAAGATATCTATCTGATAAACCCATTGACCATACATAAATTAGCTTCTATATTATAATGGCTAGAGTTTAGTAAGTTGTACTAAACAAAACCTATTCGCGAACTGACTATAAAGGTTCTTTTTGAAGATAATGTTTTCTTAGTACAAGTAAGTTTAAAATGTGAGAAGAAATACTCTTGCATGATGCCATTTGAATGGAGCCTGTAAAATGGACATACGTCCTCTCAATAAATACATCTTTGTATCAGTTATAAAATATAATTGTTGTGTAATGAAAGGTAAGGTATAATGGAAATAATTTTGCCGCAATTACAAAATATGTTTTATTTTAAGTATGTCTATATTTAAATTTATAAGTACAAAAGAGAGTGATGTATTATCTCTTTAACTGTACAGATACAATTGTATTATCCTCAATAAAATATTTGTATAACAGATAACATTATGGTTCATAAAAAGTAACATTATAGATTATAAAATTGTAATAAAAGCTATTAAGGTGGCTTGGGACTATTCGACTGCGCATAATTTCACGCATAAATTACAAAAGTATTTGTCGTAAATTCGATATAATTTTTTTTAAATATTTTGATTGATTAGAAATGTAAAATCATTGTAGTTATGTGAATAATAGAATATTTTCGTTATTTTCCGTATTTGTTAAAGGGTCAAAATGATATTTCACCCATTTTCACCATTTTCCCGCCAAAAGGAGTAGTTCCGGTAAGGGCCGATTTTGGTCCCAAATTTCAGTTTCATCTAACGAGATATTTAGGACACTTTTTAAACACTTAAGGGTCTATTTCAATTGATTCGATTAGTTTATGAAAAAGATTTAAACTGATTCAGTCATTAAAAACGCTCCGATTGAAGCTTAAATATGAAAAATCTATCAAATTTGCCAAAAAACGTCACTTTTCAGATGATTTTCGTCAAAAATGAAAGTGGCCGCATCCGTGTTCATCCTCAACCTTTATATATGTTATGTTTTATCATCAAATACAACTTACATTTAAATATTATGTATGAACACGAATGCGGCCACTTTCATTTAAGACGGAAACTGTCTAAAATTTAACTAAAATGCTATAATTGTGAAGATTTCAGTAATTTAGCATGACTTTATGATGCTAGTACACGATATATGTGCATTGTATTGTCAAAAACAGCACATATTTATGTAACAGAAGCATTCTACTTTCCAAAAAATAGCTAAAAGATTACATTTTCACAATTTTGCAAAACTGCTTAATTTTGGGGCCAAAAAGGGGTCTTACTGAACCTACTCCTTTGGGTTTTAAGGCAAAATATTTTTTTTTCCTTATCGGTGACCGATGTTTTTTATTGGCTCATTCTTTGAAGCTATATTACAGCTTTTTTTATATTACAGTTTTGGACCAATTGTCATAGAACGTTTTTTTTTATATTCCGGTAAAAAGATGTCAACACCTCTATTTTCCCTATCATTTCATTGAAAAATGGACCATTTTACATACCTGTTTAAAAGTAAAATTTTGAGCTTAAATGGTCAGTGACCCCTATTTTTTTTCGACCAATTTGACTCATTTTCTTTAAAGAATAAAATCACCAAAAATACGGCACTTCTGATAGAAACTTCGAATAGGCCCGAGCCACCTTAATATAACAATACAAATGTAAGAAAATAAAAATCCGAGGGGTAATTGTAAGATAAAAACAAAATGAAATCCGAACCTTTGAAGGAATGGTGATCCTAACAACAGACTGATATTAGATGCACCAGGACGGCATTTTGCTCAGCACCAAGTACTAATTGTATCAACAATAATCGATCAAGAACAAACGGAACAAAATTAAATTAATCCTATATTTATGTACATGAAGTATAACTAAAAGCTGCAAAAACATATCAAATGCGAGACAAAAGATACCTAAAAAAAAGAAACATACCAACAGAAAACAATAGCACAAAACAGAAAATAGAAACTACACACTGATCGTCTAGAACCCCAACAAAACATGGAGGGGATAAAAGGTGCTACGGAAGAGTAAACAAATCCTGCTCCACATATGGCACCCAGTGTGTTGCTCATGTCAGTACAAACCCGGTGAAAAGTCACATTCGGAAAAATTGGACGGGATTGTAGTTACTACATTAGAAAAATATCCTTTATCATCGGGGAAACTCATATGTTATAAATCCGTATCAAATCGCGATGGCGTCGTTAAATCTTACATAGGAATGATTTAATGTGCAAATATTTATTTAAATCTCAATAAAATATCATTTAGTATACATATCTTTTAACTCTAATGTACCAGTTATAGTTGAAATTTGATTTTCGTTTCTACCTTCATGGATGCCAATAATACACGATAAAAGCTAATTTTACTACAAAATTCTATGTGTCCGTGTAGATTACTGACCAGATCACACCCACCCATTCATAAAAACTGTCCGATATCTGTTCTAATTGAACGGAACATTGCGATAATAGTCGGTTTTGTCTTAATCTTTTAGATATATTTCAATATAATGATACTTGGACAAATATTTCAGATTTTATCAATCGTCCCGAAGTCATTTTGTGCTTGTTTAACACACATCGAATAGTATAACAAACGTACTTTTTACACCAACAGATGTTTGACAATGAGAGCTGGAATATACCAAATGGATATGCTACTCTCTTTTCATAAATCTCACGTAAAACCTATCAAAGATATCAGTAACTGTTTTGCTGTACATGATTTTGTCAAAACAGTGATGGTTTTAATTCGCAATTATACTTTAGGTTATCACAGGTATATGCCCTTATGAATATAAAAGCGAAGGATAAATACATAAAGTATATCGCATACAGGTCTGAATTTCTATCACAATCTTGATGTCTCCCCAAGCTTATAAAGATGTAGATAAGACAAACACAAATATTAGTGATATGACATCGATAAAGAATTACCTATATAATACAATATCTATTATCAAGATATAAAAAAGGAAACAACCGACGAGGTTTCTGACCCGAGATATTTATATGATAAATAGTTATAAGCGCATTGACCATAAATGGTTCTTTATTGCGATAATGTTCGCTCAATATTAGTAAGTTGAAAATATGAACAGAAATACTCTTGCACAGTTTCTTTTAAGGCTGCTTTTTATGAGGCATGTAAAATCCGCATACGTCCTCTCTGTATATTCATCTTTTCATAAATAATTAAACATAAATGGATTGTGGTGTAATGATAGGTATTGGTAATATAATTTTGCTGCAATTGCATAATTGATACTTGTCAATATTATGTCAATACTTATAGTGCAAAAAGGGCAGACAATTAATTTTGATCAGTAACGTATTATCTCTATAACAGTAGTTTAAATTTAAAATGTTATATCAAACAATAATAAATACCATTCTAATAGAGCATAGGTCGGAGCAAATACATGTAGCAAAAATAAGTTAATGCACCTTGAGTGTAGATGCATATAACTATAGATGTTGAAAAAAGGTATATATGGAAAGCGCTTAAGCATATTATTGCGCAAGTAATAATAAAAAAAATCAACAAAATATCGTCTAATATAGGAATCTTCTTACTGTTGTGTACTAATTGTATTTGAAATTTGATATTGCTCTTTATCTTCAATAGTGTTTATAGTATACCATGAAGTTATTTTACTACGACATTCTATGTATAAACGAATGTTGCTGACTAGATTACATCCACCCTTTCATAAAAACTCTCAGGAATGTTTACAAATTAAACAGAACAGGGTAATGAATGAAGGGTTTGTCTTAATCTTATTAGATAAATTGTAATTAAATGGATCTTACATTTATGAACACCCACTATTTGATAAACGTCTAACAAACAGAAAATCTAAAATTTACTTGTACTGACAAAACTTAAGTCAATCAAACATTTTGAATTTGAAAATTTAAATATCTTGGTTATTTGGCAGTTACACCTTACAGCAAGTTAAGCAATACCAACTTTTTTTTAATTGTTATATAGAATTGAGACCATTTCATACAATTTTTGAAACTATTGTCTACCCACTAATATATTTTCAATTAATAAATATTTACTATTGTCTGATATGGTTCTTTGTTTTTAAAGATAAAGATCATTTGAGCAATCTTGTCCACCAAAAAAAAAACCAACAATGTGATAGCTTAACAAAATATAACAACTGAACACGAAGGTTTTTGTCCTGGTAAATGTATGGCAAAAAATCTTAAAAGTAGGAGT
The DNA here is from genome assembly GCA_019925275.1 of Mytilus edulis. Lineage (NCBI taxonomy): Eukaryota > Metazoa > Mollusca > Bivalvia > Mytilida > Mytilidae > Mytilus > Mytilus edulis. Next base: position 65,295,556 of record CM034357.1, on the reverse strand, counting down.
AAATTTAACCATTTGGTATTTAAGTATCGTTATTTTTTTATTTAGTAAATTAAAGTATGCCGAGTAAGTATATCTATATATCTTTTTGTAATGTTTCTGAAAACTCAAGGTTTTTATGTTGAAAATGCATGTCATTGCATTTATTTGATGTCAGAAAGATACGAATTGATGACCACATGGTGTTATTCATTATATAGGAGGCATTCTATATGTCGATCGAAACTTTGCTGGTGTTTTTTTTTTAAATATCAATTGTGAATAATCTATTCATCGGACGTTTCTTCAATCTTTGATGTGGTAAAAAACACCTTTCATTCAGAAAGCCTCTATTATGGATTGAATTACAAGGCAATTGTATAACAAAACCGTTGTTCGATGTAGGGAACATTAATAACAATGTGTCTTATGTTTTATTTTACTTTTGTCAATTTGTATGTCAATACTCTTGACATAGAATGTATTCAGATGCACATTTTCAATTAATTTCAAAGACACTTTAACGGTGGCTGACACACATTGGAACTTTTCCATAAAGTTGAATTGTGTTTGATATTTAATGAAACCATTGTGTTTATAAATTATGCAAAAAACAATTGTGGTAAAGTTTGTCAAAGTGTAATTGAATGACTTTTGTTTAATAAATGGATTATTATATAAAACAAGTTTTGATAGTTTCCGTAAAATACTCGAAATCTAAGTTTTAATGATGATGAGACCCTGAAACATCTGTATTGGACGTTATATTACAACAGTTAACCTGAAAGCTTGAATGTGAATCATCCAAATTCCTACTAATGTTGTTTGTTGATGTGTTACATATTTGTTTATATCGTTCATTTTTTGTTCATATATTAGACGTTAGTTTTCTTGTTTGAATTGTTTAACATTTGTCATTTTCGGGTCTTTAAGAGCTGAATTAACGGTGTGAACTGGACCTGAGGGCCGTACGGCGACATATAGTCGTTAATTTCTGTTTCGTTTTGATTGCTAATTGAGAGTTGTCTCATTGGCAATCATATCACATCTTTTGTTTATAAACACTTTTACATTGCCTTTATTTACCATAATTTTTTTAATACTTTAATGAACCTTTCTTGTTGGTTTAATTTTCACGGGATTTTTAAAGTTGAATCCGCATGAAATGTATCAGGATGTTAGTTTGAAGATGGTTTTAACAAGAAAAATACATTTCATTTGGTGCAATTGCACTGATATTGTATTAAACAAAAATGATAAACAAACACATTCGAATAATTCTATAACAGAAACAGAATAGGATATTTCATTTTCCAATCTTTGGGAGGAATGTGAATTGGCACATAAATGTAACAACACGTTGAATTAAAATTGCATGCTCCCGAGGCATTTCGCAATTATTCCTGTCAGATTCTTGTACATGTACTACTTTGTTTTTTTCATTTATAATATTTTTCATAGTATGGATGTAGCATACTTTACAATATGGTTGTTCCTCATTGTTGAAAGTCGTGTATGGTAACCAGTTGTTGTTCATAATCCTGTTCTTTGGTCTTTGGTAGACTACTGTCTCACTGTCACGAACAACACATCGCTTTGTAGGTATACAAAGTCTATACACATTAAGTATCGAACGACTTTTCTTCATTTTTTGAAAACGTTATATTGATAAATGATCATTTAAGACTTTCGAACTAGAATTGAGAGAATCTGAAGAAGTTTTCACAATAAATAACATATACTGGAAGCTTTTATCGAAGGGGCCCAACAATTGCCAAACGGTAACAGACAAAGAGTTTTGTTTGAATAAGGATAAGCGATACTTTGTTTAAAACTTCAAGATATTAATGACCTGAGAATTTATCGAAATGCACATGTATGTGTAATAAATGCAATAAATAAGAAAAACAAATAAAAACTAAAATTATTAAGTTATTATTACAGAGTAAATTATACAATGTGGCACAAAAACATATCAAACAGAAACTGGACCATGTTTAAGTAGATCCAAATAAAAGTGCATTCAAAGTTTTGTTCTAGTCTACATTTCATCCAAGTAATATATTTGAAAAGAAAGAAAATCAAGACCTCCACCTCGTTCATCATTTGTTATTTACAGAAAATGTATTTCCGTCGTTCGTAAATCAATATGCATTTCCTTGTCTTTTTACAAATCCGAGGTTTTATTCTAAAAATGTATGTCATTGCATTTATTTGATTTCAAAGAGATACTATATTAATTACCACACGGTGTTCATTGTGTTAAAGTTCTTTGTATGTCAACAATCGAAAATTTGAACGCTTTTGAAATTTTAATTGTACTCATTTGAAGCTCCGTGAGACTATTTAGATGTGATTTTGTTTTATTCCCCCGGACTTAATTAAAGACAGAATTAAATGGCAATTGTATCATCCTCATTGTTCGATGTGGAGAACATTAATAACAATGTTGTCTGTGTTTCATCGTACTTTTGTAATTTTTTATGTCAACAATTTTAAACGAAATCTATTCAGGTGCATATTTTCAATTAATTTTAAACAAAAAGCAAACAGAAACGTTGACTGACATAATTTAAAAAAATGTTAAAACGTTGGAAATTTATACTTCATTAGTTTAAGTGGTATAGGCAATGTCATTACACATCATGTAAATTTTGCAATGGAAAGTTTTGGTATAGAATAATTGTTCTATGTGTATCGATAGTGCAAGGATTTGTATAGTTAGGGACGACATCAAAAGTTCAATGAAGAATAAAAAAATTAATTCACCTAGTTTTTTCACGGACCCCCACCCCCTCTTTTAACTTAATTTGGGAAAATAATTTACCAATAGGGATATATGTAAAAATCGATTTTAGATATACAAAACTTGCAGAATTTTAACCCCCCACCCCCAAACTATTTGATTTAAGTTTTTTATCCTACATCGATCTTTTGATGTCCTCCCTTAGAAGGATTGGAATCTCGTGGACTTTTGCATAGACTGTAGTATAATGTAATGTCTTATGCAGTGCGATATTTGTGTGATTACCCGTGATGCATCTGGATATGCTCAAATTGCCTTGATTAATGGCGGACATTTGCATCGCCTAAACAAATAGACATACGATATGTAAGTATTACAATCCTTATTTATCAAAATTTAATGTTATTTTTGAAATAAAAAGTATCAAATGGTTCTGGTGTAACTAATGACTTTAACGATTGCAGTACGAATACACGGCTCTATAAAATTAATTTGCATATAGATCGAAGTGACCCCACTATATCCCGCCTATGTGGGCGGTCCTAATATCATTTATATTTTGACACTTCTTCCTCAAAAAACGGATATGAGTGATAAAATTTATATTTTCTGATAGATATATGATTTCTTCATGTATTGAGTAAATTTCGTAGTGGTTTATGCATTAGTTTTCCTAATTTGTCCGTTTCTTTGAGTTGATTACAACAAAAATAGTGTTCTGGAGCGAAAATTGGGGTGGCTTAGGAAAAATAAATAAAGTTCTACAATGGGCCTAGAGTTATGATCAAATATGTTTACAAACGTAAAACATTGGTGATAAAGTGTATGGAAGAAAGCTCAAACCGGTAAATAATAGAATTGTGATATTTTTCTGTCAAAAAAAATCAATGTGGTTCTCAGATGTATCGAAATTTACCAGGCCTAAATTGGGAGGGGATCCAGTTGTCATAATCATCTAATATTTCCTTCCTGTTTCTACCGAAATGAAATCGTTAAACCATGTGTTTTTAACAAGCCATGTTCCATAGAAAACACCATAGATTTACCTTTGCCAATGTGGAAAGGGACAGTGCATGGATGGTAATCTTTTCAACCCAATGTTTACTTCAGCCCGGCAGCTAACATTCCTAATATTGTGAAAGTACATTTTGTACAAATGAGTGTACTTTTTTACTAACGTTAATACACCGCTCATCTAATTTAATAATGCATATGTAGTGCTGTTTTTGTCTTCATTATAAATCATTGCCACCCGGCTAAATTATGCATGTTATTGTTATGGACGCCCTTCTTCTCTATCTCTTTATATACCACATATCACATGCATTACAAGTCGAATTAATTATACAAGGCTAAATTATTTTTTTCCTGCAAAGGCGTCAAATTAAACATTAAAAAATGCCTTGCAAGATGTTTTCCTGCAACGGTGTCAAAGAAAAAATCAAAATAGCCTTGCAATTGTTTTTCCTGTAAGAATTTGATATATATAATATATGAAGAATATCTGTTATCCGAAATATGTAACATTTATTCCCTTAATTGTTATTTTTGGTGATCAGTGGTGATATTGTACCCTTTTAGACTGGTTATATATTATATTTTGAAGTGTACTGTATCATTATTTTATAATCCATCGCCCCGTAATATTAGCTATTAGCTATTATTCAGTTATTTTATATATATATTTTTATATTCATATCAAGATAGACCCACATAGTTCCACCTTTTTTTCTAAGTCACTCAATATTAAATTTTCCCATGTTTTTTTGTTTTCAATACTGTGAAGATTTGAAAATATCAATTTGTCGTTTGAACACCCACACGCATGGTATGATATTGTGCAACATAATTAATGATTAATATAGGTCCTGCATTAAAATTACCTATTAAGATATGAAAAAAAATGTATATCATGTCTATATACATAGTTTTGTAGTTAAGCAAGCACTGTTAAATAAGAATATATTATTTTTTTTGTGTGCGACATCTTACATGTCTTATGATCCTACAATATTGAAAATATTAAAAAAAAAATAGAAACATTGCTACATGTATAAATAATTTTTGAAATTGCATAAGCTGGCATATATGTAGCATAAATCCATAGAAAACTAACATAAATCTTGCAAATATAATTGTTTGAGCAGAGATCTTGAGGTAATATCATAAATATTGCTATTGTTAAGATAGATTTGATATTGGAATATATTGTTTAAGCCATATGCTATTGTATTATTATTGCCACTTGTAACTATATTACACATTTTTTTTCTAGTATTTTCCAAAATGCCCAAACTGGTGAATGTTAAGATGAAAAGTCCCGGCACAAGGAAAGTCCCCAAAAAAGTCTAAACAGTTTTGTGCCAACAGCAGTTAGCCATTCATGCACTAATCAAGTGGACTAACATATGGCATATTTATCAAAGGTATCAGGATTATAATTTAGTACGCCAGACGCGCGTTTCGTCTACAAAAGACTCATCAGTGACGCTCATATCAAAATATTTATAAAGCCAAACAAATACAAAGTTGAAGAGCATTGAGGAACCAAAATTCCAAAAAGTTGTGCCAAATACAGCTAAGGTAATCTATGCCTGGGATAAGAAAATCCTTAGTTTTTCGAAAAATTTAAAGTTTTGTAAACAGGAAATTTATAAACATGACCACATTATTGATATTCATGTCAACACCGAAGTCTTGACTACTGGGCTGGTGATACCCGCAGGGACGAAACGTCCACCATCAGTGGCATCGACCAAGTGGTGTAAATAGTTATCAAAGTTTTTTTAAAATAAAAATACTAGTGTATCGGTACAACTAAGTGAGGCTATTGACGAGAACGTTCCTCTGAATATCATTTATGAAAAGATATACCAACAGTATTTCATTGGATCATTAACATTTAATCTCTTATATTAAAACTTGAGAGCTACACTTTTTGTGTAGGGAAATTGGATAGTGACTTGATAGATAATCATGTGGTACCAGCTGAATAGAATTATATCTATATTTTAACGTAAAAATAAATCATTGAATATCTTTTTTTTAAATTCCTTTACATGCCAGATTCATTTAATATTCGCATAATCTGCTTGGTGTTGGTTGTATATTGACGATTCTTTGTCTTTTCACTTTATTTATCCAGTTTTTCATATAAATCTGTGTTATTAATGTCTATTAGGATGTGTAGTAAAATAAGCAAGGAGACATGGGATATGATTGAAATGAGACAACTATCAATCCAATGTCAAATGAATATTTCAAAAACAAGTAGTCTTCATGTACAATCGATGAATGTATGTCATCCACGATCATGCAGCATAACCGGTCGATAAATATTATCACACGAAACCAACAGTCCATACATAAAACATGTAAAAAAAATAGTTTTTAAACTAAATTTGAAGTTAAGACATAAGAGTAAAGAGATGTGGTATGATTGTCAATCGAATAAGACAGCTCAATTCACCAAAGTTCAAATGATGTTGATGTACTGGTAAGTAATCATTCAATCTATCAGTATTTCTTATCATTATAGACAAAAGTCAGTGTTGTACATGTATATTTGTGCGCTATAAAGTCAATACAATGCAAAAGTGTACAAAAAGTATCTACTGTTAAACAGTTGATAATTTATAACACACTGGCTAACGTTTCTTTAATGCCTTTGTCATGTTTATTATGATTGAAACCGGCTACAGTAACATGCAGCGGCAGTTTTATAGGGTTAACAAGTGGCCCCCTCTTTAACAGTACTTGTCCCAACCTTATGATAATGATCACACTGACATGTATATAAAACGCAATGCAGTAATTTGTCCTGAAAAGTGTGGTCAGTTTTTGTTCGCCAAAACAATGGTTTTGCACCGGTTTCCTGAGATTGATAGTTTCCGAAGATGCAAATTCTTATATACCTATAATGACATCATTTACAAGAATGAGATTTTTTTTTCATTTCTTTGGTACTTGACTGAAAATAGAAATTTACAGAAGTTAACATACAAACACATTGTCGTTATACACATTGCATTACAATGTCCATAAAAAAAACCCACTTAAATTACGCTTTTTCGTCAATTGAAACTTGAATGGTAATCAATTATAATTCCATTTAAGAATGACTAAAGTCCTTTACTATTACAATATTGTCTATACGTGACAAAAATAAGAAAATAACTCGATACATGTGTACACAAAAATCACGTTCCGATATCGTAAGTGACGAGTAGTAGTAGTGGCGAGTAGCGAAGTCTCGCCGCGGAAGAGATTACTATAAACCGCGCGATTCCAATCCTTCTAACTATTCAAATCCTTGGATAGTGTATAAACTGTAACTTTCTTGTTTCAGAAATATATCCGTAATCTCAGTATTCATAATTATAAGAAAATCGTCTAACAAATAATACGAACACTGCATCTAATTAATGTATGGCCTCGAGCATCACTGAAAAGACATTAATTGTCGAAATGTGCATCTGGTGCAGTTACATTGGTACGGTCAATGGCATTCTATTCCAGTATACATGCAAAATTGTAATGTTAAACATTAAACTCATGACCTCTATCATAGGTCATACAAATTTTTAAACTTTTTAAACAGTTTGTTAATTATTTATAAGGCTTTAAAACAATTCTGAATTCCTGAGGATGTTAGTTTGATGATCTTTACATAAGATGAAACATGCCTAATTTGATTATATTTTACGACACCATCAAAGAACTTAATTAAGACCACTTAGAGTAAAAACCTTGCACAGCTAAATATATATTAAACTGTCTTAAATAAAACCTGAACTATTTCCAATTTTGGGTAATGTGCAAGTAAGCAAACAAATTCAGTGATTCACCATTTGCTACTGTGCCAAAGACATACATTGAATATATACATGCATGATTAATACAACACTGGACGTTCAGGAACAAACAAACAATCAGTCCTACTATTCTTTGTTCAAATAATACTGTTAAAAACCTTACTATAAACTTAGTAAGACATATATAACTAGATTGTACATGATCTGTTCTGAATTTTGCCTCTTAACTTTTTTGATCAATTGATAAATTGAATACCACTTATTATTTAATTGATCAAGTTTAAATTTTGCCATCACTGCTACATTTTATACCTTTAATAACTATTAGGACAATTCGAGATGATGAAATATTGCGCCATGAAAGTATTATCATTCCTATTTAAATACACCTAGGCATTCCAACATCGTAATAGAATAACATTAAAATTGGTGATTCGAAAGACTATTCAGAAAAAAGTACAACAATAATACCACACTCCAAGGTATATTCATCAAGTGGATGTCTATAAAAACTAACAAAAGTGAACGTTGGACTTTATCAACCCTCCCAACGAATGGAAAACAAATGTCATATATTCCTGATTTGATATACGCAAAGTTGTTCAACACGATGCAACTACTGTCTTAATGGTCATCAAGACAGGGAATGAAACAATGCCCACATAAAACCTAGCAATTGAAACATTAAACACTCAGAATTTGAATATTATGAATATTCAAAGGTATATTACTGTAAAACAAAAATTGAGTTAAACGAATTTTTCTTGACATTGAATACAAGTTTTGACAAATAACGCAAGGGAACACTTACAGGATTTGTTAAAAGATTTTTAAACCTTCGTTTATTCAAGAAAACGGACAAAATGTTTAATTTGGAGTTTATTTGTAGTTGTATCCCAATACATTACATAGTTCTACAAAAGTTTGAATCCATACGGAATCATAGAAGAATAAGTTTGAACTGACTTCGAAACGATCCAAGATTCATAAAGAGTTTTTAAACTGCTTATGTGTGTGTTACATGTTGATGTTGTGTCGTTGTTCTCCTCTTATATTTAATGCGTTTTCCTCAGTTTTAGTTTGTTACCCCAATTTTGTTTTTTGTCCATGGATTTAAGGGTTTTGAACAGCAGTATACTACTGTTGCCTTTATTTATTTGAAATCCATAAAAAGTTGCGTGTTTTGTTTTATTTTTCTCACAATTTTTCTCACAATTTTACAAATGACCATGTTAATAACAAAATGAAAGAAATATATAAATGCCGCAGATTTTAAATGCTCATTTTTAAAAGTCAATTTGTTGGACCTGTATTATCTTATGTTTTATGTTTTGTGTATCTTGAAATAGCTGTGTTGAAAAACGAATAATATGATAAATAATAAAAGTACGAATTGGTTTGTATCTAAAAAAAACTTACAATAATTATGACCCTTTTTTTTAAAATGGGTGCAAATATAGTATTCGGCGCAATTTTAATAGTGTGACGTTTCATCTTTTTGTTAGCGGAAAACGTTGAACAGATACATGTTAATAAAAAATTGAGCGGTATTTCAGATAGATGCGCATCATAGTTAATCATTTAGATTTCTGCAGATGTTTTATATTTACTGGTTTCTAAACGTTTTGAAAATAGACCGAATTCGATGTATATTTACGAACACGTGTTGAAGGGCTTTCCAGGATGTCACAATTACATGTATCTGTTTTAATTGTGTAGTACGTTAACCTATACATTATTAGAAAAAATAAGAACGTCTAACCTACTTCAAGAACAATAAACAAAGCATGCATAATGATTTTTGCATATAATTTCATATGATGTTTTATAATTATCAAGGAGAGATGTTAAAGATACCAAAGGCACATTCAAACTCGTCAGCCGAAAATATACTGACAACGCCATGCCTCAAAAAGAAAAAAAGACAAACATACAAATAAAAGAACACAGAACAATATTTATTTCAACTGAAGACTAAATACGAACACTGGGGGGGGATCTCAAGTGTCTGAGAAGGTCAGCAGATCATGCTATATAAAGGCAACAGTAGTATACCGCTGTTCAAAACTCATAAATCCATGGACAAAAAACAAAATCGGGATAACAAACTAAAACCGAGGGAAACGCATTAAATATAAGAGGAGAACAACGACATAACACTAAAATGTAACACATATAGACAAAATCCCACGAGAATAACAAATATAACATATATATATAACATCAAAACCAAATACATGAATTTGGGATAGACAAGTACCGTGACACGTCTTATCGCAATGTGAATTTACACTCAAAAATAAGAGAAAACAAACGACACAACGTTATAAAGTAATACACACAGAAACGAACTATAATATAACAATGACCATATTCCTGACTTGGTACAGGGCATTTTTAAAGGAAAAAATGGTGGGTTGAACCTGGTTTTGTGGCATGCCAAACCTCGCACTTTTATGGCCATGTGAAATATAACATCAAAATGACAACACAGGACTACAATATAAATAAATTGGAGAACACAATTGATAAAGAATCACACGAACAACAGCCAACAAAAGGCAACAAGTTCAAAATTTTAATACGCCAGAAGTGTATTTTGTCCACACAAGACCTATGTGTGACGCACAGATACAAAAGTTTGAAAGCCGAAACGAGTACAAAGTTGAACAGCATCGAGGACCAAAAGATCAAAAAGGTTGTGCCAAAAACGGCAAGGGCTTTCCGTTAAGTTACCAGAAAATCCCTATAATTTAGAGTAATTTATACTTTTGCAAACAGTAAATTTAATAAAATGAATATTCAAAAGATGTACATGATAAAGCTGAAGTATTAACTAATTACAGGAAACAACTGAAATATATTTACATAACCAGACATTTGAAACACAAAAGTAGACACATCCGAATACGTTTAAACCTCTACGCCAAGTGACGTCCTATTTGAAACTGAAAAATGACGAAAAAATGACGTCATTAGAATTAGTAAAACAGAGCATCAAAAAATGAAAAATGACGAAAAAATGACGTCATTAGAATTAGGATTAATTTAAGATTATATATTTGAACTAAATACTGATATTGCATTTAATAACAAAGCACATTTTAATTCTTATTAATATAAAACTGAGGTAGCAATTAACATTATTATAAAACTATGTCAGGTTTGTTATGAATCTAACTTCAAACGTAAAATATCGTACTGATTACTTTGAACGAAATCAAATCTGATAAATGAAGGCGGTGATTAATTTTCTTTACCATAACACAGAAATATAATAGAAAAGACGTCAACACATTTGACAAAATCCGATGAGAATTACAAATATAACATTAAACTATACATGGGGAATCCGTAGGGTTGCTCATGTTAGAATAAACCCAGTAATAGGTCTAATTCGGTAAGTTGCATTCGGAACGGTAGACGGCATAAGGAACATATTATTTAATATAATCTGTGAAACTAATATTCCATAACGGTCAACAAACTCGTGATAGCGTCCGTAAAACTTACGAAAGAATTATTTCAACTTAACCAGTTTGAACTCTTATCAAGGAATTCATGATAGGAAATGCAGGCATTTGCATATCGTATCAACTAGGACATATATACTCTGTATTCAGCATGGAATGTTGCTACACAGAAATGGAAAATTAGGAAGCTGGAATCATGTCTTATGCTTTTAAGGTTTTTAAACCGACCCTCATTGTCAAGTTCGATGGGATATATGCATATAACATAGTAACCAAAGCAAACCCCTTTTTTCTTTCTCCCTAAGAAGAGCCTCGCATGAATATAGGTATAAGTCAACAAAAATAGGGGCACAGTTTGTGCCAATGGGAATGCCGATTGTTTAAAAAAAAACATCCTCTGAACGTAACAAATATGTTGCTGAATATCACCAAATCATAGTCCGGTTGCATACGTAAATAGTTTGAAAAAAAATTCCTTAGAATTTGACAGTTGTAGATACTTAATTCTATATTTCATTGCAGAAAAAAAATTCTTGATCATGAACATATATTTTGGATATTTGAAAGCACCATTATTTTTCATTTTTTTTATCATGGAATATTTGAAACTTGAGGTTATATGGTTAAAAAATGAGGTAAACATTTGATTAGTTTACTCCCAGTGATGGTTATTGTCTTCTATGCTATGACATGTAATGATAAATTTTATCAATAGTACGAGACAGGATCAGAATTGACTCATGCCAAGTTGTTTTTTTTTTATTTGAAACAAAGATAAATTTATCAAAGACTAATAGGGAAAAATACATCTGTTTTGTCATGAACCAAGCATCAGATCGGATTTATATAGTAATTTTTGTGTTGAATCAATGTGAATTTTACAACTTAGGATTTATTTCATCGTAGACAAGATTTTGTCTTTAACGATGGTCATGCTTTTAATTGCCTTTTAGTTTGGAATGGGAATACTTGTGTAAAGCGTAGAAAGGTCACAAATAATAATAAATTTTGAAAGAAAGAAGATCTTAGATTGCATTCCTTTAAAAATCTTGAAGTTAATCATCAAGTATATGTCTGACCTTACTTCCTATTTGCTTTTCATTCAATAGAAAACATTGTTTACTTTTCATCCTGATATAGTGTTGATAGACGAAAGTTACACAGGATTATGTAAACGACATACGGAGAATCACGATCATTGCTGAAGATACTAAATAGGGAAATTAGAAAAAAAGTCGTGTATTCAGATAGCTAGGAAAGAATAACGTTTCACCTGTATAGAAACACGTTCACAGTTAAATATATTCGTTGTGCATAATTAGAAAACAAAATCAACATTCGTTACACAAATGCTGTTGTTTCCTGGGATTTTATGTCGAACGAACTATATATATTATAGCTCTCCCGTTTTCACAATGCAATTAATTCATTAACTTTTGTAAAATTGAATTGTTGGTGCTTTTATCAGTGAAATTTTGTTTTAAATACACTTTAGATATTTGACTTCCACTTAATTTAGAAAATAGTACAACAACTATACATCCGTCAACTTTGTTACTACAACCATCATGAAGTGAAACTTCCCTATTATAGTAATTTGTCATGGAATAAATCGTCAAGACGTAGACATAAAATGACACTGTTTAACTATTCATATTTGTTTCATGTACAGAAATAAAGTTTGTACTTATAAACAGTGGTCATACAAATATACAATGTTTCCAAAGACAATATGATATTTAGTTTTGGTCTCTTTTTAGATCGTGGTGTATTTTACAGACTCCGGTCTTAACATAATTAATTTCCATTGGCAAACGAGTATATACTTTGTCTTATTTGTTACATGTCACATAAATAAAAATATTTTATATATATTTTATATGTATTTTTGAATATTATGGAAGCAATAAAAACCAAATGATATACAATAACTATCGACACAAAAGGAAGTGTAGTAAAATCTTTAAAAATGTTCTAATTTATTATAAATTTGTCTTAATTATAAAAAACCTATGATATACACATTGCAGGTTTACATTACTTATCCGTATATATATGATAAGCAGGGTGTGTCAATTAAATAACACGCCATTAAATGTCAAACTACGAGAAAGCAGACATATACGAGTGTCCATATATATATGCGAATTCTGTAATGTGTAAAGATATATACAAGGGCAAGCTGTACCAGATCTTAGCACAAATAATGTGGGAAAATAAAAGAACAAGAACAATTAGAAAATAAATAATCCTCAGTCGAAGGTCAGAAAACAAATTTTAAAAAATGCAATCACTTTTTTCGTAAATAACATTAACACTGCATTAAGGCATTTGAACTCAACAATGGAAAAATGCAGTTCCTGTTCCACTACTCTCAAACAGCGAATTCCAAACAAACAAAACGTTATAATTAATTTTGAAACTATGTAAATGATTAAAGAATGGAGTACATCATTGTCGATATCAAAACAATAACATATCCAACACCAACACCAAGTGAAGGCTGACGTCTTAGAAGCAACATTTCGAATAGAAAATAAAACAAGCTTTAAATTCGTATCAACCTGGAGACGGTGCTCCATGTGCAGATGATCCTTGAATGTTGTTTCAATGGAAGTTTGCAATAAAAAGTTTCATTTGCTGTAAACTAGCTCTTAAGTATCTTATTATTGTGCTGTTTATATCTTAGTGTATACTAAATATTAGTACTTGCATTAGATGTTTAAAACTCGTAATTATTACAAGTCAAGTTGATAAAAATTATAATGGAATCGTTTGAAGAATGGGGGCAAGGGATTTAACTGTTAGTCTATTATGGGGTAAATTTAATTCTTTGTTATCTGTTATTCTGAAAATACATTTACTGTTAGCGTGTTATTGTCTTATTCTTTGTTAGCTGTTATAGACTATCATTTTTATATTTATCTGTTATTGTGATGATGTATTTGCTGTTAACTGTTATTGAAAATTGGAATGTTACAATTTTGACCGCCAATCTTAAGTAGAAATTGAAGAAAATTGAACATTGTGATTTGGACGGAGAGTTGTATCATTGGCACTCATACCACATCTTCTTATTATCACTATTGAAGTATTTCTACTGATGATATGGAGGTAACATATTTCAGCTTGGATTCCTATCACATAAACATATTTAAAAACAGTCGGGTCCAGGACCATTCTAGTATAAATTATATTATTCTTTGTAATAAATTCCATTGTCTGTGAACATGTTTTTAGATGTATAATTTTGTACAAATTATAATTCGTACAAAAAATGGGTACAATTATAGTTTGTTTTTTGACTTTGTACACTTTTTCTTACAAATCATTATTTGGTTTTTTGACTTTGTACACATTTTTGTAAAAACAACAATCTGTATAAAATTGACTAAAATTCACTTATAACTTCAATAAATTATCGTATGGATTTGTTTTAAAAAGTATTGGTACACCGTAAAGAATTTTAATTCAATGAACACATAATAAACCTTATGTTGTACTGTTACACCACTGTCCAAGGTTAGGGATGGTTTAACCCGCCGCATTCTGAATGTACCTGTCCCAAGTCAGGAGCCTGTGGTTGTTATTTGTTGCTAAGTTTTTCGTTCATTATTTTGTAGATAAATTAGGCTGTTAAATTTCTGGTTTAATGGATTTTATTTTGTCATTTCTATGGCCTTTTATATCTACTATGCAGTATTGGTTTGCTCTTATGGAAGGCGGTATGATGAGCTATAGTTGTTAATTTCTGTGTCTTTTTGTCTCTTTTGGATAGTTGTCTCATTGCAATCATACCACATCTTCTTTTATACTTATTTACAAAATACAAAAATAGTAAAGTTGTATCATTTGTTTAAGCATGTGAGTGAAATATTGCCTTTGGGAATTATACAACATCTTTTCTTTTAGCATTCAATTTAGAAGTGCTACTCCTTCTCTTTGTATTAACATTAAAGAGAACCCTGACTATAAATCTTTTAACAGCTTTTTAACTGGTTCACATAGTGAAAAGTGACGCTCAGAAACTGTTGCTGCAAATAAAGATGTGTCTTTGACAGCTTCAATTTAATTTATCGACAAAATATCCTTTAAATAAGTGAATAATATGTCTCTGCTAAGGCCTAGCTTGATCCATACAACCATTACATGGGACAATATCCTAAAAGTCACGTGTAAACAAAAAGTCTCTGTGTAGTGATATTTGACACATTTTATGATAATCAAATGACTGAGCTGAACCATTTGTGTTAATTTAGAAAGTAGGGGAACACAGAATAAATGTGTAAAAACTATGGAGCTATTAAATGTGTTCAAAGTATTAAATTTTCAAAAACTTATTGTGTTAAAAATGGATTTTTTACCACGAGGAGCCACATCACAAAGAATACTCGGGTTTGCTTATTTACGGAAAAGTAATCTCACTTCGTATTCCGAGCATTTAACCACATATGTGACAATATCTCAGCTTCGAAACGAGCCATCATACATCTCCTCAAGTTAACGATAGGGACTGAGCAACAGAAGAAAAGTTACCATTACGGCCTATGGAAAAACTAATACGCATCTTGACCCATATAATAAGATATACTGTATTGCCCCTTGACCGGACTGATTTTAAGATTTCATTTACTGTTATTGTCCCTTTTTAATTCTTTGTTATCTGTTTTAAGCCAAATCAGTTAACTGTTTTGCTGTTGTTGGAACCCCCTTGCCGCCCCATTTTGAATTCGTTATGGAGCGAGACAGGGTTCGGTGACAAGAATAGCATCACATATCAAGTGGATATATTTTAAGAAACGGGAATTATAGAACACAGTCGTTAAATTTAAATAAGACGATTACTCTGGCATTTATTTCCTCTAAGACATGTCTCTTGTGAGTAGAGACACAGACAAGTCATACTGGGCAACCCATGTGTTCTGATGATGAAAGATACCAAGGGAAATTTAAACTGATTAGTAAAAAAAACCCAGAAAAACCATGGTTAAAATAAAGAAGAAAAGACAAAAAACAACTTACAAAACATAACATAGAAAACTAAGCATTGAACAACAAATACCTCGCAAAAACTGAGGTGATCTCGGCGCTCTCCATCTGGGTTGGTGGTGATCATGTTAGTACAAACCCGATAATAAGTTTTACTCGTTAGGTAACAATTTCGGGGAAAAGGAGGACGGGATTGCAGAAATGAGTTTTGGAATTTATCCGTCGTTATCTATGAAACAGGTATTCCATACTGGTTGATAACATAGAGACGTCATCCGAAATAGTTTTCATTTAAAAGAATTTCAAGTGCACCACTTAGAACTCTTAAAAAAATAGCTGTTCTGCGAATAACAACCTTCTGTCAAGGAAATCATGATAGGAAACACAAGCTTTTAAATATCGTATCAACTGGGAGATATATACTCCATATGCAGGGCATCTGGAATGTTGCTACATAGAAATGGAAGTTCACAACATGGAATTAAAATAAGTAAAGGTCTTATCATGTATAAGGAACATGTACTAAGTTTTCAATTGATTGGATTTTAACTTCAGCACAAACTTCTTGATAATAAACTGTAACATGAAGCGGGACAAAAGGACGGACGGATGCACAAACGGACGCACAGACCGTAACACAGGATGCGCATAGATGGGCATCAACTTAAAAACAATTATTAAGTTTAGTTTTTCATCCGTATGACTAATATTCATCTTGATTAAACTACAAATGAAATAATATAATTTGTACAAGCAGTATAGCATATGTTTTGTGTGACACGAACTTGATTATTATTTAGGGTCAGTGATAAGTTTTAGAGAACCAGTTGACACCATTTGAAAGAGTTCTTTAGAAAGATTTTTTTGAGATACTTGAAACGAGTGCAAAGACTGACCTAACACTACATAAGGTAAGATAGGATCAACTTTGATTGAATTGATAGAATATCTTGTTACTCTGTTATACCAGCTGTTTGTCTCCTCACAAGTACTATTGGCGTCCTCATCCAAAAAAGTCAATGATAATGAACACCTTAGTTGTAAATGATACTTCGATTGAAAGCAAAACCTAGTTCCCTTCGCCAAGGATAAATAATATTATACATATACATATAAACAATAATACAGTACAGTTTTTTCTTCCGCATGATACACTTTCATCTTAATTGAACTTCTAATGAAATATTATACTATTATAAAACGTGTGACACAATCTAGATTAGTTATGAGGGCCAGCTATAAGTTTTAGAGAAAGCCAGTTGGCACCATTTGAAAAGTGTTGTTCTAAAAGATTTTTTATGAGATACTTGAAACGAGATGAAAGACTGACGCTACACAAAGTTAGATATGATTAACATTGATCAAATTGATAGAATATCTAGTTACTCTATTGTACTAGGCTGTTTGTCTCCTTACAAGTACTATTGGCGTCCTCATCCAAAAATGATCAATGATAATGAACACCTATGTTTTAAATGATATTTCGATTGAAAGTGAAAGCACGTTTCCTACGCCATGGATAAATAACATTATACTTATACAATGTATATATATTCAATTATCCAGTACTTATGAGGGCCAGCTTTAAGTTTGAGAGAAAACCAGATGGCACTTTTTGAAATGTTTTGCTTGAAAGACTTTTCAGATACTCGAAACATATACTGTAGCTAACACTACAAAAGGTTGGATGGGATTAACTTTATAGAATATCGAGTTACTTTATTGTAGGTTATTTGTCTCCTCACAAGTACTATTGTCTATTGTCGTCCTCGTTCAAAACATGTTAATACAAATGATCACCTATGTTGTAAATAATACTTCGATTAAAAGTGAAACCACGTTTCCTACGCCAAGGACAAATAATGTTTGATTTAAAATAGTTCATGGCTGTCATAACTGATGCTTGCATGTAGTAATGAACAACAACATATTATTTTGCAGATATAATGTTTAACCAAAATCATGTTGTAAATACAATGAATGGGGTGTAAATAAAAAACAATGTTGTAAAAACATCAGGACGACATACGTTGTAGTATATACATGTCAGCAATAGCTTTTCATTCGTTTGTTGGGTACTCCAAATAATGATCATTATATCTCAAGACGAATACCAAACAATAATATTTTGTATTATTTGATTTTGCCTACCAAAGTCCCGAATTTAGTCAGCGGTTATCTTAAATTAGTAACATCTAAAAATATTGGTATGTTGTATCTTTAAAACTCCAATTATTTAAAAAGGAAATAAGTCATTTTTTATATCATATAGGGGATAGTATTGAATGCAGATTATTGAAAGTCTCAGTTATCTTTTTCTCTTTTCTAGACTCTTGGTGTATAATAATTCCCATAATATAATATTTTAAGACCATGTGTTGACCTTTGGGTATGTTTTGCCTTTTTGTATCTTTGGGTTGATGTCGTATTGATGTATACGGCATATCTCCTTTTCGTCGTTATATATATTTTAACGATCACAATAAGGTTCCTGACAAACTAAACCGCGCTATGAATCTTAAACTATATTGATATTAAAATTTTGAATTAAGCTAAAAAATGATTTTACAAACAATTAAGGTATCGTTTGAAGAAACATATTGTCTCACGAAAATGTCTGAAAATGTATTTGTGTAAAATGTCGTCATATTTAACACTTTTTCGTTATTGTAATAAAAAACTTGTTTGAGACTTATGCTTAAATTTTTTAGAACAATTTTCGAAGCTGAATGATTGATTCTAAACTTGGGTTCCTGGTTCACACAGAGAAGACAGGCACAATATTAGGCTATCTAAAAATAAAACAAATAAAACAAAGTGAAACATCTCATAATATTTATTACAAATAATGTAATCAGGTAACAAGAAAACTTTATTTATTCCAAACATATGGATTTCTTTTGTAACATTTGACATTCATAAAGGTTAGTTCATAAACATTTGAAAAACAGCGAACACTATACTTTCTATCCTATGT
The DNA here is from genome assembly GCA_019925275.1 of Mytilus edulis. NCBI lineage: Eukaryota > Metazoa > Mollusca > Bivalvia > Mytilida > Mytilidae > Mytilus > Mytilus edulis. The sequence continues at coordinate 65,276,581 of CM034357.1, read as the reverse complement.
AATTTCATTGTCCGAAAAACTTAGGAAAACTGTTTTTTGAATTAGATGCTATTGTATGGTAGATAAAAATGACTTTTTCTTCTGTATCTTTTGATTGCAATTTTATCAGAGTATTTTACTATTCCATTCTATTGATTTCGCAATGTGCTAGATGATGTTTCATTTCCTCATTCGAAATCGTTAAAGTGGCTATGTTCACCTGTGTTAATATGTCTTTTGGTGGAGTTAGGCCTTTCAATTGATATTTTATAGTGTGTCTATCTATGTTGAGATGGTACGATATCACTACAAACCAGTAAAAGTCTGAAATGGCCTATATCTGTACTAGACTGTACTGGATTTTACTCGACCAGTCTGAATTGGTCTGAAATTTACTTGATAATACTCGACTGTGGTCTGAACCATACTTAACAGTCTGAATTTGTACTTGATCAGTTCTTAACCATTTTATTCGAGTCTGAACCATGCTCGACCTTGTCTGAACCATACTCGACCTAGTCTTAACGGTACTCGACCTAGTCTGAACCATACTCGACAAAGTCTTAACCAACCTAGACCTATTCTTTGTATCTATCAACTGAATTTTATCAATTTAGGAAATATTTTTAATAAAAATGTATTCAATATAGTATTGAAATTAAAATTTCACAATAATTAATCATAATATAACTTCAACACAATATTAATCAACACGTACATAATAATGTATATCAACCTTACAATACCAATAAAACAAGCTGATCAAAGAATCTAAACAATGAATTGTGACTAATATTTTCAATATTATTCAAATTTTTATGAATATTTCTAAAGTATTTTATGCTAACGGGACTATTTCCATTAGTAACGTAAGCCAAGTATAGATTTATGTTGTCAGTTGACTTTAGTCAATAATGCAATGAATGTTTTTTTTTATTAATATTTATATAAAATAGTATATAAAATAACTTAATAAATTTTAAAAAAATGAGAACTCAATTGTTTTGTTTTATTAAAACAAGAATTTAATATAAATATGATAATATTTTTCATATCGATCCTTGATAACCTTTTTAAAAAAGGAAATGTTTTCCAAAGTAACAGTAAAAATTTATTTCAATTGATTTAAGTATTTTTTGTCAAATTAAAGACATGGCATTCATTAAGCAATTTAATATGGTCTAACTGCCTCAGTACATGTGTGTTTTACCTGTAGGTAAAAAGAAAGCCCTATTTTCTTAAATTCGTGTATTACTTATCTTGTATATTCGAAAGGCCTTGTGTTTTTTTTTTAAACAGGATGTTGCAATTTTGAATAGATGTTATTTAGTATTTAATACTTCTGACCAGGTGTGATCTTATTTATGAGTTTGCCCCCAGCAGATGTTATACTTTATATTTCACCACTACTCAGAAAAACAATTTTATTTATTTATTTAATTTTATCCCTTTTTGATATAAATTATATATAGTATATTATTTTTTATCCTATTAGTAAATATAATAATAGATATATTTCTAATATAAGGTTAAACAATTTATCAATTTTGATGGCTTTTGTTATATGTGTCAGTTAAAAAGAAATTTATTTTAACAGTTAAAAAAGTAGAGGTTATTTGGTCTAGTATAGTTCAGACTGGTCGAGTATTGTTCAGACCTTTGGATAAGTATGGTTTAGACTGGAAAAATAGGTCGAGTACAGATCAAGAATGGGTTAAGACTGTTTCAGACTGGTCGAGTAATAGTTCAGATTATTTTCAACGGCAAAAATAAGGGTCAAGTACGATTCAGTACAGTCGAGTATGGTTCAGACTGGGGTCGAGTAATGTCAAGTAAAAGTCAGACCAATTCAGACTGGTCGAGTAAAAATCAGTACAGTCGAGTACAGATATAGGCCATTTCAGACTTTAATAGTTTGTAGTGTATTGTTTCGGGTAAGGGTGTAGGTTGGTAACTATCTAAAAAACGTTAAAAGCCGCTGCATTTGTTTACACCTGTCAGAAGTCAGAAACCTAATTTTCAGTAGTTGTCGTTTGTTGGTGTGGTTCAATAGTGTTTCTCGTTATTCGCGTTTTATATAAATGAGACCGTTGGTTTTCCCTTTTATATGGTTTTACAGTAGTCATTATGGGGACCTTTATAGCTTGCTGTTCGGTGTAAGCCGAGGCTCCCTGTTGAAGACCGTTTAAATCAGCTCTGTTTTGTATGTTAAATGAGATATGAGACAAACAGACGAAAAACGAAACAAAGGTTGCTACTAATTGTGGCAGAGTTGAACGTAAATGGTTTCGGTTATTTTTGTTACTTTTATTTGTCTTTATAGGTTAATCCTATAGTGCTAATTTTATCTTAAACTTTTGATTGGTTGAGCTACAAATCAGTTCAATGTATCAAACAATTAATTGTTTTTTTCTCTTCTTAGTGTACACTATGCTTCAAACGATTAAGACTTCAACCTTCACATTTTATGATATACACATTTGACACTGACACTATTTTAAGTTTTAAATTTTTAATTTGGTTAAAGATCTACATCCTTGAAATTACCAATACCAGGATTTATATTAGATAACTTATCCTATATTAACAGTGATTGACATAGTTTGAATATGTTACTGTCGTTATATATGTTCAAAAATTAATAATTTTTTTTTTTTAAATTTTCTGAACTATTATTTATACTTATTGTATTGATTGATTGATTTTTGGTGTTTAACGCCACTTTTATGCACCGGAGAAAACAACTGACTTTTGATAGGAAAAAGGACAATCCTTGTCGAGACTGTTGAGTGTACATACATGAGCGGAGTTCGAACTCACAACATCGGTGTTGACTGTATAGTGATAACAGTATAAACTATATATAGATAACACTTGGCCACCTAGGTCCCTATATATACTCATTTGGGGAAAAGAGGCGGAAGACACCAAAGGTATATTCTAATGCAATTATTTTGTAACAATTGTTCTGATTGGATAACAGCAAGCGTAAAATTCTCTATCTCCTTGTCTGTAACTAAGGAAGCCGACATTTTGAATTTCGGAATGTATTAACATGTTATTTCTACAATAATAAACAAAAAACTCACTTGTTACGCCTAAAAATCTTCTTTTTATCAAATTTTATTACATTCTGAAGTGGCACAGAAGCCAGAAAACGGCCGGTGTTTATGTTTGACGCCGGAAGTATACCTATGACGTCACCTAGTGTAGGGACCAAAGAACATAACATCTTTTCGCAGAATTTTCTTTAATGAACATTTTACACTGAAATAATGATTGAAATTTAATTATAAACTTGTTTTGCATTAGAATAGAGATAACTGTATTGTATTTGAAGCTTTGCGGACGTCCATCGGTAGTTTTACTGTCGCAAATACCCGTTTACCTGTCTCCGCTCCGCGTCGCCAGGTAAACTAAATTTGCGACAGTAAAACTACCGATGGACGTCCTTAAAGCTTCAAATACAATACAGTTATCTCTTAATTCAAACGAATAAGTCGGTGATAAACAGACAACGGCATGGCAAAATAAAATACAACTAAAAGACAAACAACAGTATACAAAACACAATATAGAAAACTAAAGAGTTGATTCATATGTACCAACCCTCATGTCATAAACGCAGAGAAGAGGACGTGTTAAAATGTGACAATAATAACTTAAGGTACTTCTTTTGATTTGAAAATTCCTCTGATTTTAATGAACTAGAAGTAGAACTTTAATTATCCACAGCATGCATCTGAAGTCGTATTTCATTAAACATTTGAGCATGATTTCTTCAAATTTTAATTTGTAATACTAAATTATGTTTTAACCCATAGTTATTGCTATTTTGATTTGCAACTTTTCACAAAAGAAAAACAAACACCACTCTTCGTTCTGAGTGAATTTACTCTCCGTCACCTAAATAAAGTACAAAAAGATGGATATCGAAAAGAGAATATCTTTAGTGTTGTTCATACACTGGATTTTCCTCAATGTGACAAAATTAACAATAATACGACCGTATGTGTCCAAGTGATATATAGCAACAACGTTGATAGAAATAATCTACACAAAAAAACGTTAATTGGTGTGAATAAAACATTTCATGGTTCAGAGAAGTCCAATGTTCACCTTGTTAATCTTAACATTAAAAGAACATTTTATTTATCTAACAATGACCTTGGGCAAACACGAACCCTGTCTTCTGACACACAAGAAATTCAAAGATCAAATATAATAACCATAATATGATAACTTGTAGATTAGTTAAGTGTAAACCTGTAGATCTTGGATAATCAAAAGTCAAAGAAAAAGAATTGACTAACTGAACTAAATCCATAATAAAGGTATATATAATGTATTAAAGACCGGTCACGTGTTAACCTTTTGGTATTTCTTAGGTTTGATGTATCACCGTGTTGGTTGTTTTCTTTGTTGACAAATACCCCAAATCAATACTATATTTGTTTGTAATGGTTTAGTTACACAAAATTTCTTTTTCATTATATTTTTCCGATTGTAAGTGTTTGTGTTGGGCCGGGGTAAACAAAGGGGAGTCTCAATATAGATTAGTGAGTACTTATTTGGGTCTTTATTTACACCAAGAGGAATTGGAACTGTGTAGATATAATTAGCGTTTCTCCCTAAATTACAGTTGTATGTGATTTTCTAAAAGACAATGACCTTTTATTGTATCATTGATGTATATTTGTTTTAATTCAATCCTATTCCAACTGATAAATAGATTATAAGGTTAGAGCAACAAACCGTAAAGTGCAGTGTTTTTATAAGGTGATATCGACGCAGTTCAAAATACTAATTTTGCTACGTTTGAAGTGTTTTTGTTTTGTAACCACAAATTAAAGTACGAGTCAATAGAATACTACAGACAAAAGTACAAGATGACAGAAAGTCATCTGTAAAAACAAAGTTACTTACAGGGCTATAGTTATGTCAACAAAGACTTTCATTAAATCAGACGAGATATAAAGTTACCACATAAAGGATCATAAAGACAAGTAGTCGGCAGTGTTTCCTTTTGATTTGTAACCAAATCGAGGGTGATACTTCCTCACGCATGCTATGCATCAAAATTGAATTTCTTTGTTGTTGTATTAAGATAGCAAATGATACTTGTTATTTACTTTATTTTCACGGAAACGACATATTGCTCACCATAAGGAAATTTCCATTGCCTTCAATTACCGGGTTGTAACAGTGGGGTTCATGTTTTATAGTCTGGTTGAAGTTAAAAGAGACAGTTGCCTTTTTGTAATTATTTGAAAACCACAAAACTTGGAGTAGACGTATCAATTTAAACAGTTATAAAATCAGATCTCAATTTCTCTCTAAAATAAATGCCAGTCATGAAATTGGTTAAATACATGTACCTGACCACATCGAAATAAAAAAAGTATATAAGAATATACTCTGAGATAAACATAAATATGATAACAAAGCTTACATGTATGATTTGGATTATGATCCCTTAAAAATCTAACAAAGGAAGTCATCTAATTATGTCTTAGTCTTCCTAATTCAGATTTTTAGAAAAAAGCAAACAATCCGTAAAAGAATATCATTTGCAAATACTGTAGCGATAATTCAAATTGCATATACATACATTGTACATAGTTAAAATTTGAAATAAAATAATATGACCTCTTAAAGTGGTCATTCGGCATAATAGGTATAATTTTGTTGAACGTTTGCATATAACACAGGTAAAAAGTTAATTAATTTCAATACAAGTAAATAGATAAACCTAAACAACTGCTGACACACTTAGAAGGAGGCCTATATCAAAGACAGTCCGAGTTGTCTTTTTTGGAGACGGTCTGAGTTGTCTCCGGGCTGAATTGTCTTGCACTCAAAGAAATACTGAAATGAAAACTGAAAAAATAGAAAAATGTATGCTTACAATAATTTGTAGACAAAAGTATTTTAAAATAATGTTACAAAGTTGTGGAACTGACATATTACTGACTGCGTATGACTATTCTTCACAACTCTTGAACTGAATTTTAATGTGCGTATTGTTATGCGTTTACTTTTCTACATTGGCTAGAGGTATAGGGGGAGGGTTGAGATCTCACAAACATGTTTAACCCCGCCGCATTTTTGCGCCTGTCCCAAGTCAGGAGCCTCTGGCCTTTGTTAGTCTTGTATTATTTTAATTTTAGTTTCTTGTGTACAATTTGGAAATTAGTATGGCGTTCATTATCACTGAACTAGTATATATTTGTTTAGGGGCCAGTTGAAGTACGCCTCCGGGTGCGGAAATTTCTCGCTACATTGAAGACCTGTTGGTGACCTTCTGCTGTTGTTTTTTTCTATGGTTGGGTTGTTGTCTCTTTGGCACATTCCCCATTTCCATTCTCAATTTTAGTTGTTGATCAGGAGATAAATGGAGTTTTTCAAGATTCTGACTTATATTGCAATTCAGAAAAAGTTATTATTTTAGCATGCATCACTCTAACTTCTTGGACAACACTTTATTTGAAAACAGTGAAAACCAGTTTTTAGGTTGAAAATACATTTTTGTACAAAACATAAACCACAGTTTTGAAAACGGAACTTTTACTGAAGATAACATGATAGCGTTAAATCTGTAAGACACAAAATCAAGTATCTTTATAAGGAATATCTTCATTTGTAAATCCATAGTTAATATTCGTGTGTTTTAAATGCAATTATTCCTACAAACATTGTTTAATCTGGTTGTGTTTCGCTATAAAATCGTATGATCGTATGATAGGATTTCCCTGTACATATCACGTGTTTCTTGGTTCACCTTCGTCAGGCATGCTTGACACAGAACGTTTGAAAAGCATCAAAACAAACATTTGAAGATGATACAAAACAAACGGACCAGACTAGAATAGCAGAGACTTTAGGTCAGCTTTGTCTGATTAGTCAGGGACAACAGTGGTTTACAGATATCAAAATCTCAGAGCCTCATATAGAGGATACAAGTCAAGATATAAGATACCTGAGGGAATCACAATTTAGCAGAAATACCATCACATTATTCTATTTACCACAGTTTTAAAATAATGGTATCAATTTAATCATACCAGAGCCAACACATTATACTAGATGGATGGTACCACGGTGTCTGATAATCCACTATCGGCAGACTCGACCGAACAGAAGTAAACAATATAAAACAGTGTTTGTTTTACAGGGAAAAATATATATCTATAATAGTTATAGCGTATAAAGCTATGTATATTCCATACGTTAGCCTATGTGCTGCTGACTTTCGTGGTAATTATTAATTACTGCGACTTTTGTGACATTAAAGAATTAGTATTACATATATTGTATCTATTTTGAAGAGAAAAAACACGTATTGTTTGTTATTCAACAATATTTTTTGTTCTGAATACCCTATTCCTTTTGATGATTAAGAAAGTCAATGTTGTTTCATGTTATGTAAGAAGTAAAATCACAAAAATACTGAACTCCGAGGAAAATTCAAAACGGAAAGTCCCTATTCAAATGACAAAATCAAAGGTTCAAACACATCAAACGAATGGATAAGAACTGTCATATATTCCTAACTTGGTATGTTTACCCTTTACACATTAAGTCCAATAGATCATCAAAGAACTTCCTATTTATCACATGATTTTGATAAATCTTTACAGCTTAGTATGCGTTTTACGTGGATAACAAAAAATGTGCTGTCGTTTTTCTTATTTTATTGCCGTTATCTTATGTTTTAAAGTTTCAATTTTGTTTCATTTGAAGGATACTCAAATTACAAAATTTTTAGTGCATCGGATTTAGCAACAGGTGTTTGTTGTACAGAAAGAATATAGGTGTGCGAATATTTATATAGGTGTGCAATATTTGTTACGTTTAAAACATCTAAATCAAAGATTATTAAAGTGCCACTTTGGATTTGAAAGTAATCTTGCGGAAAGACAGCAAAAGCAAGCTCTTCCTTAAACCACCTTTTGACGTCAAACCATAATTGCATTTGCCATTCTGTTACAGATCAGTTGAACTTTTGGAGCGATTTTTATCAGAAACATTCAAACTAAATTTTGTAAATTTTAACCAATCCGTCTATTTTGTTTAAGATAGCCGCATTTTAATAAGTGTGTACTTTGGTACTGCACAGCAAATTATTTATCCTGAAAGGTTGAGCTTAAGCTTCATAAACACCAAAGATTTTCAACACAACGCAAACATTAATACAAATATGCGAAAAAAGTAAACGAAGTATACCGACCATAAAAATAGCCTTATTTAGTATCAAATAAATTTTTAAGTATCTATCAAAAAGCTGACGGTGCACAGCGGGTTCATGGCCACCTTGATGACTTTATCTTATAAAAAAATGTCATGTTTGTCTTACAATGTCCTTGAACATAAACGAATACCTTATTCTGACACACAAGTAGTTCAAAGATCATATTAAACAGATAGGTTGTGATAACTAGAAGATTGCGTGTCAGAATAGTGCAATATATCGCAAATCCGACAGAGATTTTTGATAATCCAAATAAGTCAAATACAAACAAGACAGAATTTATCAACTAAAGGTCGTTGTTATCCATACTTGTCTTCAAAATATTTAAAAAGACTGGTATTGTACATTGTTGGTGAACTGATGACCGCATGATTATCAGGAGCTCAGCAGCCAGTGCTTCAGTTCTGACAGAATTCAAAACATATGTCCCCACACTCACTCTTGCCAAATTTAGATAATTACTAAGGAACTGAGTTTTACCTCACACAGTCAGTGTGAACCTTATATAAGTTTTGCTATTTATTTTTATGGTTCCGTTTGGTTATTTACTACCAACGATTTTGCATATTCATACATCCCTGGCTTTCCAATGTGTGGTAAATCCAGAAAAGCGTTTCTACAGAAAGACATTATTAAGGTATTCTATTGAATTTCATTTTTATAAGATCGAAAAACTATTCTATTGCCACTCTGCCTGCTTGTTACTTGAACCCGAACATATGTATCCTGGTATCTTAGTTAATGGCTTCTCACTGCAGTCCTTACATCAGTTTTAATGAAAATATATTCGCTAGAGAATCACAAGACTTTTGTTACAAACTCCTAAGTTTACATTATAGATTCATAAGCAAGTTTTTTTTATCAAATCTACACTATGGCGACCTTCCACTGACCAACAAAACATGGGTAGTATGTTTGAAACCTCTTCGTTACTGCCCTACACGCCAATGGCGTACAAGGGCAGTAAGTAAGTAAAGTAAGTATGTTTGAAAACCTGTATTACTCATTGCGCTTTCTTTCATGATGTTAGTTTTATTATTTTTTTAATTGATGTTACTATCATTTTTTTCTTCTTTGCTGATTTGTTCATATTCAACCTAAACTTTATGCTTTGCAACACCTTGTGCCATTCCAAAAATAATTTTTGACCAAGTTGAAAACATCTCAAATAAGATCTCAAGCAATTGCGTGGCTTATATATTTTCCCTGCTATGATTGGATACGTGCCTCTACTCACTAACAATTAAAGCTTAATATAGGTATTGATTAATTGTCACTCGGTGGATGTAGTGAACAACATCTCACATTAACATTGTACTAGTACTTATTTATTTTGACTTTCTAAGGATTGAAAAGAGTTTTAAACAATATTCAACTTAAAAATTTCTTTGCTGTAGATTCACCATTTACAAAAAGTGAATGTCATTTCCTTAGTTTACGTGCCACAGTATGTTCTTGTTATTTAGTATGTATAATTTTGAAATGATTTTTGTGCAAAAATTGCATGTCATTGCACTTATTAGATACAAGAAATATAAAACATTGATGGTCAGATGCTTGTGATTATATTTTTTAAATATCATTCTATGTTAAAATATTCCAAGGGTTTAAAATCAAATTGTTATTGATTGACACTACGTGATACTTTTTTTCTCAGATATGCAGAAATATTTTGAAATGTGTATTACTTGTTAAATTATTTTTCAAGTATTTGTTCAAAAATGAAAGGTTTTGAAAATGAAACACCAAAATTGGCGTATATATAACCTCAATTGATATTCAAATTCAATTATCTAATCAGCATTTTAGTTTTCCTTTTGCTAAATTAGAGTTAAAAATGAGATGTTAAGATAGCATGTGAAAAAAAGGTTATTAAATGTAAACGAAAGTACCCCATGCAACTATTTTAATTAACCAAATTTATATTAAATGCTACTTAACTATGGAAATGTATGATAATTATGATAGTTTACTAGTAGATTATAATCGTTGTAAGATCTTTTTACATGCATACGTTTTGCACATTTTCCTCATGAATTTAAAATCAAACTGAGATATAAATGAAGGATATTGATACTATCACTAAAATCTAAACTCGGGTTATACAGTGCAGAAATATAAATCTACCTGATTCATTGACACATATATTTAATAAAGATATTGCATATCAAAATATCTTAGTGATACACAATAACTGTTAAACTTGTTTAAATAAGTCAAAAATAGTTAAAGATGTTCAACAGAAGCTAAATTCTGTATATGCATGTCCTAAACAAAAGCCTATAATTATGCCGCTGGTTGTCTATTTTAATTATTTCTGATTTTGTCAGTAATAAACGAAAGGAAGGAGTAGCGTAAGTGTTCATAAATGAATAAAAGTAATTTTGTTTTACATATCCAGGCATGGTTATATTTGCAGGTATATGCACTTATGAATAGAGAAACGAAGAACAAACGCATAACATATATACTTCATACAGGTGCTGAATTCCAATCGAAATCTTGCTTATCCATGCTAGAAAAGATGTAAAAAGTAAAATCACAACAATACTGAACTTCGAGGAACATTCAAAAAGAAAAGTCACTCATCAAATAGAAATATCAAAAGCTTAAACACATCAAACAAATGGATAACAAATGTCATATTCCTGACATGGTACAGGCATTTTGGATGTAGAAAATCATGGATTAAACCTGGTTTTATAGCTAGCTAAACCTCTCACAAAACAAACAGACATAATAGGTAAAATTGTCAAAAATAGAGGTACAGCAGTCAACATTGCGGTATAATCGTAACCCCTATATAAACAAACAAATTAATTTACCAACGAATATCAATGATATGAGATCGATAACGAATTCCCCAATATATATTGTCAATATCTCACAAAGAAAACCACCGACAAGGTTTTTGACCTGTTATTTATCTGATAAACAACTGTAAATGAACATAAATAATTCACCTTCGAGATTTTGTTGGCTCATGCTTAGTAAGTTGGATTGAAAACCAGTGGAGAAATAATACACTTGCAAAATGTCATTTTATTGAAGACTGTGAAATGCACATATGTCCTTTCGATTAAGAAATCTTTGTATCAACTATACAATTGGATTACTTGAAATGAGAGATACGGTATAATCAATTGTTGTTTCAACTACAAAACATATTTTAATTTGTAACAAAGAGATTGGGAAAATTGCTTTTGATCAGCAAATGTTTATAATGAATCTCAATAGCAGTAGCAATAATGAAGTACAAACAACACTATGGCTAAAAAAATACCAACAGGAAAAACAATACCACACACCACAATACAGATACCCGCAGACTGATCTACACGAACCCCAACAAAACCTGGAGGTGATCATTGGTGCTACAGAAGAGTAAGCAGATCCTGCTCCAAATGTGGCATTCAACGTGTTGCACATATTAGAAACGTATCCGCTTTCGTTTGCGAACCGGATATTCCTAAACTGCAAATCCACTCACGATGGCGTCTTTAAAACTTACTGATGAAGGATTTATTAAAGATATCTTCTAACGTTTATGTACCAATTGAGTTTAAAATTTGATTTTCGTGTCTACCTTTAAGAATTGTTATAATACACGATATAATCTATTTTTACAGCAAAATTCTATGTGTCCGTGTAGGTTGCTGACTAGATTTTATCCACCCATTTATAATAACTGTCAGATATCTGTTCTAATTGAACGGAACAGTTTAATACTAATAGGGTTTGTCTTAATCTTTTTAGATAAATTTTAATATAATGATACTGGGACAACCATTAACATCTTCATATTCCAGATTAGAAATAATCGTTCCGAAGTAATTTAATGCTTGTACATAAACAGATGTTTTGCGTAGAGAGCTGGAATATACCAAATGGATATGCAACTCTCTTTTTATACCGTTTTGAAAATCCAGTAATGGTTTTAAATCGCAGTAATACTTTAAAGGTGGTCCCAGTTATATGTCTTTATTAATAGAAAAACGAAGAATAAACACATAAAGTATATCTGATACAGGTCCGAATTCCTATTGAAATCTTGAAATCGCCCTAAGCTTATAAAATATGTAAATATATTTAACAAAAACTATTAATGACATAACATCGATAACGAATTCCCTATAATACAATATCCATCAAGGTATGAAAAAAAGAAACTACCGACGAGGGTTCTGACCTGAGATAGTTATAGATAAATAGTTATAGGCGCGTTGACCATGAATAGTTTTTTATGGAGATAATGTTCGCTTTATATTAGTAAGTTGAAAGTGTGTGAATACATAATCTTGTATAGTGTCTTTTTAGGCTCCTTTTTATGAATCATGTGAACTCCACACATCAAGATATTCATCTTTTTTTTATAAACAACAAAACATCAATTGATTGTGGTATAATTGTAGCTATTAAAGCTATTGTAGCTAATTAAATGTTGCTGGCATTGCATAATTTATACAAATGATATCGGATATGTTCCTTACGTCGTAACTACAATCCCCTTCCCTTTCATAAATGTGACCTACCGAATTAGACTATTTACCGGATTTGTAATCACATAAGCAACACGACGGGTTCCACATGTGGAGCAGGATCTGCTTACCCTTCCGGAGCACCTGAGATCACCCCTAGTTTTTGTTGGGGTTCGTGTTGTTTATTCTTTAGTTTTCTATGTTGTTTCATGTGTACAATTGTTTTTTGTTTGTCTTTTTCATTTTTAGCCATGGCGTTGTCAGTTTGTTTTAGATTTATAAGTTTGACTGTCCCTTTGGTATCTTTCGTCCCTCTTTTATATTACTTGTCAATATTATGTCAATATGTATAGGACAAAAATGCCAGGCAATTTAAATTGATCACTAACGTATTATCCATCAGATAAATACCATTCTAATAGATCATATTATATTTCATAAATTAAAACAAAATAAAAAAGTTCAGGCTAAAAACAAAATAACAGTATTACAAGACAGAGGAGAACAAAAACGTTAAATTAAAACAAAACTTAAATCAAAAACACTAATATGAGAGTCACCGAGCGAACGTCTCTCTTTGCACGCAGAACTTATCGCATCTACTGTGGTCGAAGCACATACAAGTGGCTATAGAGGTTAATTCAATATGATTGAAGATGCATGTTACCAGAGAGGTTACAGAAAGTGTAAGTGGAGAGCGCTAAAATATATTGTTGCGCAAGTCATTAAAAATTCGATAAATTATAGTCCAATATAGGTAACCTTTGATTGTAATAATCGTAACAGTATTGTACTAGTTGTATCTAACATTTGGTATTGCTCACTATCTTCAATATTGTTTACAATACACGATGGGAGCTATTTTACTACGAAATTCTATGTTTCAGTAAAGGTTGCTGACCAGATGACATCCACCCATTCATAAAAACTGTCAAGAATGTATAAAAATACTACAGAACAGGGTAATAAATGAAGGGTTTGTCTTAATCTCATTAGATGAAATGTAATTAAAGGAAGCTGACATTTATGACACCCCCATATTTGATAAATGTCAAACAAACAGGAAATCTTAAATCTGCATGTACTGACAAAATTTTTAGTCATTCCAATATTTTCAATTTGAAAATTCAAATCTCTTAATACTAGTACTCTGGTAGTTACAACGAGTAGCACATTTAGCCATAAAAACTGTATTCAATTGTTATATTAAATTAAAAGCATTTCATACAATTATTGAAACTTGTACCTTCCCCTTAGACTATTTGCAATTAATAAATATTTACTATTGTCTGATAAGTTTCTCTGTTTTCAAAAAATAAAGTTCAGTTGAGCAATCTTGTCCACCAAGAAAAAATGATTGTTTAGTTTTAGATGCATGATTTTTTTTTAGTTGTTAGTGGCTTTGAACTAGCTGTCAGATAACTGCGAGTACTCTCATATCTGTTCCTGGTGTCTTTTTGTTGTCGGGATGTACAAGTACCCGGCCACGTCCTCTTGTATTTTTGTCCATCTGATGAGTTAAGCCTTTTTCAACTGATTTTTACAGTTCGTTCTTATGTTGTTCTGTTATACCACTGTCCCAGATTAGGGGGAGGGTTGTGATCCCGTTAACATGTTTAACCCCGCCACATTATTTATGTATGTGCCTGTCCCAAGTCAGGAGCCTATAATTCAGTGGTTGTCGTTTGTTTACGTGTTACATATTTGCTTTGTTCATTCATTTTTTTATATAAATAAGTTTTCTCGTTTGAATTGTTTTAGATTGTCATATCGGGGCCTTTTATAGCTGACTATGCGGTATGGGCTTTGCTCATTGTTGAAGGCCGTACGGTGACCTACACTTGTTAATGGCTGTGTTATTTTGGTATCTTGTGGACAGTTGTCTCATTGGCAGTCATACCACATCTTCTTTTTTATAGTTACCATGTGTGGTCAATTAACCAACCATATCCCCATAAATGTATTGGAGGTAAGATAAATGTTCATATATCATTGTTCCTTGGTCTTTAGTGGATTACTGTCTCATTGTCACGCAAAATGCATATCCTTAGTCATTTATAAAATTGAAAACATATCATTTAAATCTTTCGAACTAAAAAATAGAGAATCTATAGACGTTTGCACGTAATTTCATTTACTGGAAGCTATTACCAATGGGGCCTAAAGTTGCCAAACAGTTACAGACAAAGAGTTTTGTTTGCAGAAGGTTTAACGTTATTGTGTTTAAAACTCCTAGATATAAACGGACTGATAATATGTCGAAATGCACATATATGTGTTACAAATGCAATAAATAAGGAAAAACAAATTAAAACTGAAATTATTAGGTAATGATTACAGAGTAAATTATACAATGTGGAACCCAAAAAAATCCAACAGCAAACTGGACTAAGTTTAAACAAATCCAAATAAAAGTGCATTCAAAGTTTCGTTCTAGTCTACACTTCATCCACGTAATATATTATGAAAAGAAGGTGAATTAAGATCTTTAATCATTTGTTATTTTAAAGAAAATGTATTTCCTTCGATTGTATATCAATGTGTTTTTCCTTGTTTTTTGATAAATTCGAGGTTTTTATTCATAAAATGCATGTCATTGTATTTGTTTGATTTCAGAGGATACAATAGTGAGTACCGCACGGTGTTCATTGTGTTTAAGGTGGTTTTTTTTGTATATCAACAATCGAAACTTTGAAGGTTTTTAAATTTAATTGTACTCATTTGAAGCTCCGTGAGACTATTTAGATATCGTTTTTTTTTATTCCCTGGAGTTAATTAAAGACAGGATTAAATGGCTATTGTATCACATCCCCATTGTTCGATGAGGGGAACATTTGTAACAATTTTTACTATATATTATCGAAAAACAAAGTGACTGGTTTGGGCAGAAAGGTGTCAACTGGCATGTCTCTGTTTGTATTTATAAGTCAGAGAATGAAGAGTTGAAGGTTAGTATTATTTTTTTTATATAAAAAAGGGTTTTTTTGGGTATACCTACCACCCCACGCCCCCACCACCCCCTACCCAAATGAAAAACTTAATTATTTTTTTTAAATAAATGAAATAAAAGTAAATAAAAACTAGAGGTCCTATGATCAGAGCTCACAAAATTATACCCCTGCTCCTTGCAAATTTCATGTTTTGGTATTGGAAACCCCAAAAATCAATTTGATCAAGTTCAAAATAGGAGGTGCACACTGCCATTATATGATTGAGATTCTCAAAAAGTTTCATTACAAAGTAGGGGTAATGCAAATTGTACACAATTTGGTTCAAGATATGTATCTATAAAATAAGTCAAACATTGTGATCAATCTTCTGTCAAAAGATATCTGGATGCAAAAGAAAAAATAATCATAGGTCAATGAGATATTAACCAAAGATATTTGGCAGGAAAACGTTATTTTTTTTATTTTTTTAACAGTTTCATTTCTAAATAACTATTGAAAAGATTTTGTAAGATAATAAAAATGGCTTACTATTGAACAAGTAAAAGATTTATGGTAACTTAGGGATAAGCAGTCAAAAATATTTATGACAGTCCAATGGATAAAACCTGAGGATTCCTAAAGTCTGACAAAAATTCCAAAACATGACCAGCAAACATCTTTTAAAAAATGTCTTTTCTATTTCAGCACAGAACATTTGCACATTGTGTAGAGGCAACCAAACAGGACTGGTACACCGTGTCTGCACTTTTGGAGCATACTTTGCAAACCATCAAAAAAAATTAAAAGCATTTCATACAATTATTGAAACTTGTACCTACCCCTTAGACTATTTGCAATTAATAAATATTTTCTTGTGTCTGATATGTTTCTCTGTTTTCAAAAAATAAAGTTCAGTTGAGCAATCTTGTCCACCAAGAAAAAATGATTGTTTAGTTTTAGATGCATGATTTTTTTTTAGTTGTTAGTGGCTTTGCACTAGCTGTCATATAACTGCGAGTACTCTCATATCTGTTCCTGGTGTCTTTTTGTTGTCGGGATGTACAAGTACCCGGCCAAGTCCTCTTGTATTTTTGTCCATCTGATGAGTTAAGCCTTTTTCAACTGAGTTTTATAGTTCGTTCTTATGTTGTACTGTTATACCACTGTCCCAGATTAGTGGGAGGGTTGTGATCCCGCTAACATGTTAAACCCCGCCACATTATTTATGTATGTGCCTGTCCCAAGTCAGGAGCCTATAATTCAGTGGTTGTCGTTTGTTTACGTGTTACATATTTGTTTTTCATTCATTTTTTTATATTAATAAAGCCGTTAGTTTTCTCGTTTGAATTGTTTTAGATTGTCATATCGGGGCCTTTTATAGCTGACTATGCGGTATGGGCTTTGCTCATTGTTGAAGGCCGTACGGTGACCTATAGTTGTTAATGGCTGTGTCATTTTGGTATCTTGTGGACAGTTGTCTCATTGGCAGTCATACCACATCTTCTTTTTTATAGTTACCATGTGTGGTCAATTAACCAACCATATCCCAAGAAAAGTATTG
The DNA here is from genome assembly GCA_019925275.1 of Mytilus edulis. Lineage (NCBI taxonomy): Eukaryota > Metazoa > Mollusca > Bivalvia > Mytilida > Mytilidae > Mytilus > Mytilus edulis. The sequence continues at coordinate 65,259,382 of CM034357.1, read as the reverse complement.
GAGGTAAGATAAATGTTCATATATCATTGTTCCTTGGTCTTTAGTGGATTACTGTCTCATTGTCACGCAAAATGCAAATCCTTAGTCTTTTATAAAATTGAAAACATATCATTTAAATCTTTCGAACTAAAAAATAGAGAATCTATAGACGTTTGCACGTAATTTCATTTACTGGAAGCTATTACCAAAGGGGCCTAAAGTTGCCAAACAATTATAGACAAAGAGTTTTGTTTGCAGAAGGTTTAACGTTATTTTGTTTAAAACTCCAAGATATAAACGGACTGATAATATGTCGAAATGCACATGTATGTGTTACAAATGCAATAAATAAGAAAAAACAAATTAAAACTGAAATTATTAAGTAATGATTACAGAGTAAATTATACAATGTGGAACCCAAAAAACTCCCAACAGCAAACTGGACCAAGTTTAAATAAATCCAAATTAAAGTGCATTCAAAGTTTTGTTCTAGTCTACACTTCATCCAAGTAATATATTATGAAAAGAAGGTGAATTAAGATCTTTAATCATTTGTTATTTTAAAGAAAATGTATTTCCTTCGTTCGTATATCAATGTGTTTTTCCTTGTTTTTGATAAATTCGAGGTTTTTATTCATAAAATGCATGTCATTGTATTTGTTTGATTTCAGAGGGATACAATAGTGAGTACCGCATGGTGTGCATTGTGTTTAAGGGTTTTTTTTTTGTATATCAACAATCGAAACTTTGAAGGTTTTTAAATTTAATTGTACTCATTTGAAGCTCCGTGAGACTATTTAGATATGTTTTTTTTTTATTCCCTGGACTTAATTAAAGACAGGATTAAATGGCTATTGTATCACATCCCCATTGATTGATGAGGGGAACATTTATAACAATTTTTACTGTATATCATCGTACTTGTGTGAATTTTTATGTCAACAATTTTAAACGAAAATGTATTCAGGTGCATATTTTCATTTAAATTTTAAACCAAAAAAAAAACAAATAGAAACGTTGACTGACATAATTTAAATTTAAACTTTTGAAATTTTATATTTCATTATTTTAAATAATATGGCAATGTCATCACAAACCATATAAATTTTGAAATAGAAAGTTTTGTAAAGAATAATTTTTCTATGAGTATCGCTCGTGTATAAACTGCTACTTTCTTGTTTCAGAATTATATCCGTAATTTTAATATTTATAATTATACGATAAACGTCTCACAAATAAGATGAACACTGTATCTAATTACTGTATGGCCGGGAACATCACTGAAGAAACATTAATTGTTAAAACATGCAAAATTGTAATGTTAAACATCAAACGCATGACATCTATCATAGGTCATACAAATTCTTAAAATTTCAAACAGTTTGTTATTTATAAGGCTTTAAAATGCTGAATTTGAATAAAATTTCTGAGCTTTCAATCTTGAGGATGTTAGTTTGATGATCTTTACATCAAATGAAACATGCCTAATTTGATTATATTGTACTGAATTTCTTGATCAAATAGCTTAAGACCACACAGAGGCAAAACCTTACACAACTTAATAAATACAAAACTGTCTTCAATAAAAACCTGAAGTTTTTTCAATCTTAGGTTATTTGCAAGTTAGCGGGTCATTAACTGGAAAGTTATCAAACAAAGACACTGCAACATCACTTGCTTGTCCATTCGTTTGATGTGTTTTATCATTTTTTTGTGATTTTAGTTTTTGCTACTGTTCCAAAGACATATACATTGAACATAGACATGCACGAATAACACTCCACTGGACGTTCAGGAACCAAAACTCACAATCAATCCTACTATGGAAAATAACGTTTATATATTATTCATAGAATTTCATTCTTCATTCAAATAATATTGTTGTAAAACCTAACTATAAACTAAGTAAAATTAATCATATATAACTAGATTGTAAATTATTCTACTCGATTGGCCTTTAACTTTTTATAACTCGGGTTCGTGTTGTTTATTCTTTAGTTTTCTATGTTGTGTCATGTGTACTATTGTTTTTCTGTTTGTCTTTTTCATTTTTTGCCATGGCGTTGTCGGTTTGTTTTAGATTTAAGAGTTTGACTGTCCCTTTAGTATCTTTCGTCCCTCTTTTATATCATTCGAGATGATAATATATTTGGCCTTGAAAGTATTATCATTCCTATTTTAAATACATCTAAGTATTCCAACATCTTATTATAAGAACATTAAAAACAGTGATTCGAAAGACTATTAACAAAAATAGTATAACAATTATACCAAACTCAAAGGTATATTTAAAAAAAGTGGATGTCTATAAAAACTAACAAAAGTGAACGTTGGACTTTATCAACCCTCCCAACGAATGGCAAACAAATGTCATATTCCTGACTAGATACATTCAAAGTTGGTCTTCACGTTGAAACTGCTGTTTTAATCTTAAACAAGACAAGGAATGGAGCAATCTCCACATAAGGCCTAGCGATTGACACATTAAACACTAAGTTGTGTGAGTCTTATGAAGATTCACAGAATTATTATTATTTTTTTTAAATAGCATATATTGAAATTTGCTGCCAAAATGGGCATAAAAAACAAATGTTGACAAATAACGTAAGTGAACACGTGCTAGATTTGTTTAATCTGTTTTAAACCTTCATTTATTCAAGTAACGGACAAAATGTTTAATGTTGACTTTATCTTGTAGCTGTATCCCAATTCATTATATAGTTTCACAAAAGTTTGAATTGATACGGAATCATAGAAGAACAAGTTTGATCTCACATCCAAATGATCCAAGATTCAGGAAAGTTGTAAATGCCGTATATTTTAATTGCTCATTTTTAAAAGTCAACTTTTTTTAACCTGTATTATCTTATGTTTTTTTACGAAAAACTAAGAATTTTCTTATCCCAGGCATAGATTACCTTAGCCGTATTTGGCACAACTTTTTTGAAATTTGGATCCTCAATGCTCTTCAACTTTGAACTTGTTTGGCTTTATAAATATTTTGATATGAGCGTCACTGCTGAGTCTTATGTAGACGAAACGCGCGTCTGGCGTACTAAATTATAATCCTGGTACCTTTGATAACTATTTACACCACTGGGTCGATGCCACTGCTGGTGGACGTTTCGTCCCCGAGGGTATCACCAGCCCAGTAGTCAACATTTCGGTGTTGACATGAATATCAATAATGTGGTCATTTTTATAAATTTCCTGTTTACAAAACATTGAATTTTACGAAAAACTAAGGATTTTCTTATCCCAGGCATAGATTACCTTAGCCGTATTTGGCACAACTTTTTGGAATTTTGGATCCTCAAAGCTCTTCAACTTTGAACTTGTTTGGCTTTATAAATATTTTGAGTTGAGCGTCACTGATGAGTCTTATGTAGACGATACGCGCGTCTGGGGTACTAAATTATAATCCTGGTACCTTTGATAACTATAATGCTCATCTTGAAATAGCTATGTCGGAAGACGTCTAACATGATAAATGATTTTGTTTGTATCTAAGAAAACTTACAAGATTTACGTTCCTTTTTAAAAACAAAATGGGTGCAAATCTGGTATTCGGTGCAATTTAAACAGTGTGACGTTTCATCTATTTCTTAGATGAAAACAATGAACAGATGCAAGTTAAAAATAAATTGAGCGGTATTTCAGATAGATGCACATCATGTTTAATATATATAATCATTTAGATATCTGCAGATGTTCTATATTTACTGGTTTTAAAACGTTTTGAAAATTGACCGAATTCGATGTATATTTACGAACACGTGTTGAAGGGCTTTCCAGGATGTCACAATTACATGTATCTGTTTTAATTGTGAAGTACGTTAACCTATACATTATTAGAAAAAATAAGAACGTCTAACCTACTTCAAGAACAATAAACAAAGCATACATAATGAATTTTGCATATAATTTCATATGATGTTTTATATTATCAAGGAGAGAAGTTAAAGATACTAAAGGTACATTCAAACTTATCAGTCGAAAATAAACTGACAACGCCATGGCTAAAAAAGAAACAAATAAACATACATACAAATAAAAGTACACAGAACACAACTTACTTCAACTGAAGACTAAATTCAAACTCTTGGGGTGATCTCAAGTGTCTGGGAAAGTAAGCCGATCATGCTATACATGGGGCATCCGTAGAGTTGCTCATGTTAGAACAAACCCAGTAATAGGTCTAATTCGGTAAGTCGCATTCGGAAAAGGTGATGGCATTGTATAAAGGATGATTTCAACTTAAACAGTTTGAACTCTTATCAAGGAAATCATGATAGGAAATATAAGCATTTGCATATCGAATCAACTAGGAGATATATACTCTTTATACATCCTTACCTGGAATGTTGCTACATAGAAATGGAAAATAAGGAAACTGGAATCATGTCTTATAGTTTAAAGCTTTTTAAGCCGATCATCACGTCAATTTCTAGTTCTAAGTCAAGATACGAGGCAGACCAAACTGCATCTGTTGTATAATTTACTTAAAGTTCGATAGGTTTATGCATATAACATAGTCATCAAAACAGAAACCTTCTTTTCTTTCTCCCTAAGAAGTTCTTATATAAAATGAGCTTCGTGTGAATAAAGGAATAAGTCAGCAAAAATAATGGCACAATATGTGCCAATGGGAATGCCGATTGTTTAAAAAAATTATGTTGATGAAATCACCAAATCATAGTCCGTTTGCATACGAAAAAAGGTTGAAAAACATATTTCCTTAAATTTGACAGTTGTAGATAATTATTTCTTTATTTCATTGCAGTAAAACATTTCTGGTTCATAAACATATATTTCGGGTATTTCAAAGCACTATTATTTTGTTATTTGTGTATTTTATAGATTATTTTGGAAACTTGAGGTTACATAGTTACTTAAGTTTGTACAGTTAAAAAAGAGGTGAAAATTGGGATGGTTAACTTCCAGTGATTGTTTTTTTTTTCTTATATGCAATGAATTGTTATGATAAGTTTTGTCAATAGTACTTGAAATGATCAAATTTGACTCATGTCAAGTATTTAGTTTTATTTGAAACAAAGATAATTTTTTGAAAGGTGTACATATTTTACTGAATATATGATGTTTTATTTCAAATGATATCTGATTCTTATGAAAACAGAAGATTTTTCAAAAGAAAAGCTATATGAAAGCTTAGTTGGGACATTTTTATAGCAATTCAAAATTACAACTGTTCACCTTTAGTCTGACAATTCTGAACAGTTGTAAAAAATATCTATACAAACTGTAAGATCGATTTTTCACAACAACATTAAAGTGGACGAAAATAATATAGAATTGTAGGTAAATTTTATCTTACCACATTGCACTTTCACATTTTGACTTTTAATAGTTTGTTCAAAATTCTGACTAGTTGAACAGTTTGGTTTGATAAAACAAATTGCAATTTGGTCAGAATTTTGAATGGGTTGCAATAGTTGGAGAGCAACACTAACAGTCAAGCCACTGATATAACTTTTCATTCAGTAGAGAAATCGTTTCTTTTCATCCTGAATGAAAGTGTTGGATAGACTAAAGTCTATACAAAAGTTATGTAACGACATACGGAAATCACGATCATTTGATGATAATATCAAGTGGAAAATTAGAAATACAATCGTGTACTTCAGATAAGCTTCGCGATAACGTGTCATCTGTATAGCACCCGATCACAGTTAAGTATATTCGTTATGTATAATTAGTTAAACAAATTCACGCGTTCGTTACACAAATGCTGTTTTTACGGGGAAATTTTGTCGGAAAAAACTATTATTTATACAACATGCACCCGTTTCAAATGGCAATATAATTCATTTACTTTTGTAGAATTAGATTTGGTGGGAGCTTTAATTAGTGATCAATTTTGTTTTAAATGCACTTTAAATATTTGACTTCCAACTATGTTACTACACCATCACAAAGTGAAACTTCCTTAATTATAGTAATTTGTCTGGATACATCGTCAAGACGTAAACATAAAATGACACTGTTTACACAATTCATTTTGTCTTGCTTCATAATATTAAGTTTGCATTTTAACAGTTTCATCAAATATACAAGGTTTACTTATAAAATATTCATACAAAACAAAATTATCTTAGTTCTTAAAGGTATTTGACATCGGTATTACGTAATAAATGATATTAGCAAACGCTAGGTGAAAGCTTTGTTTTATGCACATTCCGCCATAAATAAAACATATTTTTTAACATATATTTTATTACGATTTTTGAATATTAGGGAAGCAATAAAAACCAAAATGGATATACAATCAACTATCGACCAAACGGAAGTAATAAAATCATGTAACTGTACTTAAATGTGTTTATAAATTGACTTAATATAAAGCTTATGATAGACATGCAGTTTACTATACTTAACCGTATATGAATAATAAGCAGGCTTTTCAATAAACCAGCCATTAAAGGTCAAACTACTAGAAAGCAGACAATTAAAAGTGTTCGCATATATTCTATTCTGTACAAAGATACATACTAGGGCAAGCTTCATAAGATCCAAGTAAACAAAATGTGGGAAAATAAAACAAGAACAATAAGTCGGTATATATTAAAGGAAAAAAATAATCTTAAGTCGAAGGTCAAAGAACGCTATGAACAAGGAAAAAACTAAGTAGAGACACAGAAACGTTATACTAAGCAACATATTGGTGATAGAGATTGTAAAAGTAAGGCGAAAGATACTACAGGGAATTTAAACTCAGAAGTTAAAAATAGGCTTAATTTCCATGAAGAAAAAAGGAGTTGAGACCAAAGGATAAACAACACGAACCCTACTAAAACTTGAGGTGATATCGACTGCTATAGAAGGGTAAACAGGTTATGTTCTACATATTACATCCTATATGTTGCTTATGTGAACACAATCCCTTGGTGGAGTTCGTGTTGCTCAGTCTTTAGTTTTCTGTGATGTGGCTTATGTACTAATATTTGTCTGTTTGTCGTTTTCCTTTTGAGCCATGGCGTTGTCACTTTATTTTCGATCTATGAGTTTGACTGTCCCTCTGGTATCTTTCGTTCCTCTTTTGGGGAAAAAGAGGACGATATTGCAGTAACGACGATTTAAACATATCTTTGGTTATCTTTGAAACAGAAATTCCATAACAATTAACCAGCTGGTGAATGCGTCCAAGAATTTTTCAAAGGAACTCTTCGTTTAATAGCGCGAGGAGCCTTGCCTCAAGAAAAACATAAGGAAACAAAGGCTATGAATATCTTATAAAGCTGGAGATATACAATCCATTTGCGGGTGCCCATGGATTATTGCTACATAGAAATGGAAAGTTCTGAATTGGAAAGCTTACATCGGCTCTTATGTCTTTAGGTTTTTTTCAACCAACGTTCGTTGTCATTGCTAAAAGTGAGTTGAAAGACAAGACAGAGTTAATTGCATCTGTTGTTTCCTTTATTTCAATTTCTATAGGACAGATATGGTAGGCATTGTCACCCAAAATTTCATTATTTTCTAGGAAGACACTATCTTTATAGCGGAATCTAGGAATTTGTTTTGAGTTAATGACTACAAAACTGATTTCAAAACTGAAATGGAACAAATAAGTCAATGACGTCAAAAAAGTGGGACGAAAGATACCATAGGGACAGTCAAACTCATAAATCTAAAATAAACTGACAACACTATGGCTAAAATGAAAAAGACAAACAAACAACAGCACACATGACACAAGATAGAAAACTAAAGAATAAACAACACGAACCCCACCAAAAAACTAGGGGTAATTGCAGGTAATGCTCAGGAAGGGTAAGCAAGCTATTGTGACACATTAATTTCTACTTGCTTGATGCAAATAAACAATTTTTTTCTTACACAATTACATCATCAATTCTGAGATAAAATGACAGAAGATAATTTGAACAAAACATGCTAGTATATATGTAGCTATATATATATATATAGTGTTGCACTGTGCATATCTTAGGTAATTATACGTAAAACTAAGATTATTGTTTTTCGGATGTACTTTTATATATTATCTTATCTTATCTTATAGAGTATGTATGCGAAGAGGGATAACTCTTAACAACCAGCTCAACTTTACTGCAGGTTTTGACTTTAAATTTACTACTGATTAGAAAAGTAAGGAGTCCTTGTATTCAGAAACAGGTATATATGTATAAGTTCTTAAATTCGTACTTTATTTGATATTTTACATTTATTTGAGTATCAAAAATGGGACTTTGAAGACGAAACGCTCGGCTGGCATACAAACTTTTCATACTTTATTTTTTTGTAAACCTGATACCTATAATGAGTTCATTATAGTAAATTAGCAAATACTTGAATTATAGTATTGACATTTATTTGAACAATAACGATGCGTGTCTACATTTTTCAGTAGTCATTTACTATGTCCATACACGTGCAGCTATTTTCACAAAATAATTTACGAGTCATTATCTCCTCAGTGTAACTTAGATCGATCCTTATTATTTGTATGAAAATTGTCGTTTGTCTCGCCGTACTTGATTTCATCATCTTTTTAACATATCTTACTGCTTTGTCGAGTCTGATCAATACGGAAAGAATGTTTTTCAGGAAAAAGCACACACAGAGAGGACTAACAGTTTTACTCAATCATTTGAAGCATCAGTATGTAAAGCTGAGAGGGTCGTCGTATTCAATAAATATTAAACGCCTCATTTTTTCTCCATCACACAATTCGACTTTCGACCAGCATCACTTGAGCCTTCCTTGATGATTGCATCCGCCCGAACTTTGAAATAATATTGTTTCAGATGTTTCTGAACTGTTTATTACTAAAGTTCTGATCAGCTGCAGAAGTCTGATTTTGACAGTTTCCAAACACGGATATTTGTTCTCAAGATATCCTCATCACAAATGTCACTATCAGAATCCCTTATAAATGACAAAGATGGTGGTCTAGATAATTTGGGTGATCTCAATGATAAATCCTCTTCGCTTTCGGAATATTCACTCATATCTTCAGAACAAACAGATCCTGAAATAAAAATTGGATAACATGTTAAAAATTGCTTATTTGTTAACCATTTTTTTCTTTTCTTTTTTTTTTACTATATCCAAAATTTAAAGTATGCATCCTATAGACTACTAAATAAAGTATCGCATGTACAGTATGCATATGATTTAATGTTCTGATATTTAAAAAAAAATAAAATGTTAATTTTGAATTTAAACAAAACAATTATATTCGCATCTGGATAGGCGTCTATTTTAATTGAAACAATAAGATTAAGAACGATAAAGGTAGACGAGAATCAATCCAATGAGGTTACAACCAAACGAATAACGTTGTATAAAACATATTTAGTGCAACATAAGTTTTTCAACATACAATAGATTTACAGATGAATATACAAAATGTTAGGTTTATTTGAATAATAAGCTACCTTCTAAACTTGATGATGAGCCCATTGTATCTTCGAATATAGGAGCACTTAGTCTTCGTGTAAATGTTTTCTGTTCTATTTGATTGGTAGAATTGTAAAGCGTATGACTACTCATACACCTTCTTTCGTGACCAGAAATAGTTCTAGCTTGCCGCTTATGTACTTGTCGTTTAGATAAAGTTTGTATGGTATCGTTTATATTAAGAAGTTGCTTCATCAATTTTACATCTTGGCTTCTTAGATCAAGCTGAAAATAATGTAACAAATAAAATTATATAAAACAAAATGTATCATAAAAAATAAATATATTTATATATATATATAGCTACAAAGATATTTTTTTGTCATGCATCCGATTTCACCTAGATAGATGCACACGCCCGATGAAGCTAATTTGTTTAGCGAAATATTGCGTGAATAATATATAAAATATAACAACTAATTTTATAACACTCATTAGTGTGTTAAAGTTACATTCTTAGACACTTATATAATTTAATTTAGTAACTGCATCAGTTTATTTACAAACTGATCCACACCTAGATAGATTGAATGTTGATTGTTGCTATTTTTAGACACTATATATATATATAAGTATATATAAAAACGAGGGTGTGTTTCTTAAAGTTAAGGTATGAAACAAATACTATATAGCAAAGACTGTTTTCTTTTGTATTAATTACTGTCTATTGTAAACATGTAGAATAGAGAGTTGCCTCATTGGCACTCATACCACTTCTTCTCATATAAATGTAGAAATTGTTTCAGAATTAGGAGTCTAAATACAGATATTGAATAATGGAAGTTTTTTTGACAAAGGAATAATTTTGAAATAAAATTAAAAAATACCTTAGAAATGTTAAAGAATATCTTGAACGTATATATAACCAACAATCAAAAAATAATATCAACAATTTAAAATAAAATAATCTCCAACTTACCAGTTCATTTCTTAATGTATTCAAAGCTAACGTAATTCTATTATCCACACTATTCTGTTCCATGTTTACAATATAAGTTTACACGGTAAATGTTCTACTATTAAATGAAAATGTCAGTTCATTTCATCTCTTTTATACCTTTAACTGTTAACTATTTATCGGATCAGTAATTTCAAATTTACCACGCATCGTATAGGTTGTACATGTACGTTACCACCTCAGAGTCTTTCAAGTACGTTGCACTTGACGGTGTCAATATTTTAATAGGATGTAGTACTTGGTTATTGTAGAGATCACGGTATTTTAAGGATCTTATTAGACGGATCTTATCATTTATACAAATACAAATATTCTTTATGAAAACAATATCCAGACAGTACATGTAGATTATATTTATTATGTCCTTATTGAATAAGTCGGAAACGTTTTAATACGATTTTGAAAAATTATAAAAAATGTTAATTCTTTTAGGTTGACACTGCACCCGAGCATGTTAGCCTGTAAAATGACCTTAAACTTAATTTTCTAATATGTGTTCTGTTTTGAGTTTCTACAACTTTTTAACAATTAGTTGACAAAAAACCCCGCTTCTTAGTTATATATTGTATGAATCTTTTACTCCATGTTGAAGTTCGTTGTGAATGTGAAGTACAATCGCTGTGTTCATTTACTTTTTGTGTATTATTGCTGTGCATGTACTGATTTGGTGTCATGAATGGATACCCCATGTCCTTTTTCATTCAATTGTATTAGATAAACTCAAAATCAATGTATCATATAATAATCAATTAGCACATACTTACAACTTCTCGTCCAATCAAATTGCTTGAATTTGCCTTCTAATTCTCATAGTACATACTTTTTCCGTGTACTAAGTAACTACGCATGAATGACCACAAGGGTAAGATGTCATTGTATTGTAATCAAGATATTAGAACAAAAATTGCTACTGGCTATTTTGAAATAAATGATGTGTTCCAAATTTAACTAAATAGTTTGTAATTAGTTTTCAAAAAGATTTTTTAACATCCTACTAATCAATCTTTTGATCTAAATTTTGTTTTGACAATTAAAAAAGTTTCTTTCATTTAAATAAAGAGTAATAATAATGGTGTTTTATACCTTGATTAAAGTACAACTCAATCTAAAATTTGTAATCCTTTATCTTCCATGCAATTACGTTGTACACAAAAAGAGTCAACCATGAATCTTTTGAAGGGAAATTATAAATAAAGCAATTTGATATATTTAGTCATAAATTGGTCGATAATTGGTTGCCTAATGTCCAGTGACAAATATTTCATGCATATAAACTATCCACTAGACTACCTATGGGTACATACCAGGGGCAGATCCAGCCATTTTTAAAAGGTGTTTCAACCAAAGATGTGTGAGGGGGATCCAACTGTTTGTATTAAGATAGTTTTAGGTTTTATGTGACATTAAAAAAAATGTTTTCAAGAATGTAAAGCTTTCACTGCAATTTAAGAATTGTCTGCTCTTGGTCAATTCATTTTGTCATCTTACCATGTAAATAAGTACATGTATAGTAAAACAACGCTTCGTTCATATCAATAAACATACTTACACCAGCAGCTACCTTCTTTACATTCTAAAGTCAAGGGCCTTTGAAATCCCATTTTTACAATGATATTATAGTGAGTAGATTTACAAAACTACGTACATGAGCTACATCCAGTCAGCCAAAACATGTCAATAGACTAATTACAGGATTACTCAAGTTGTAAATATGTGCTAAATTGGATATTGTATAGAAAGGTATATACTATGAAAATAAGAGCTTGGGGCAAAGCCCCTCGCTCTTATTTTCATAGTATATACCTTTCTATACAATAACCGAGACTTAATACACGTACAAGTTTGATTTTTGCTCAGACTATTATTTACCTTGTTAATGCCCAGGTAAAATAAATGACCACCTTTTGATAAAGTTATTAATAGTTTAAGTTATTACATTTGACTTTCTTTTTTGTCAAAATATTATTAAATCGAATCGTTTGCACTTTATGTACTATTTTTTCTCTTTATTTCCTTTATAAAGGGAGTTGAGGGCTTCCTTTTTCCTTTTTCCAAATGTATAAAAAAAAAAAACTTATCACACTAAACAGCACATGCAGAATGATCAGTTATAGACTAATTTTCTGACTTAAGATTTGATGTTTGTTTTATTACATCTTTTTCATGTAAAACCTTTCAGGGCTACATATGTAATGCCTACATAGGTTTATAGTTGTTCCTTTCCTTTTCTTTTGTGTGTGTGTGTGGGTTCATTTTTCTTTTCTTTTAAACTTTTCCATGATATCTTTTTTTAAATAAAGGTGTATTGATAAAAAGTTAATGGGTATACTTAAATTCATTAAAAATAATATTTTACTTAATATATCAAAGGTCATTACGGACTTACTATAGTGCTTAGTACTTATCTATTAAATTCGTCGAAATCTTATTACAATGTAATTGCCTTTCTATAAAATAAACACAATCACGTGCATGTGCTCCACCGCCTTGCATTACACTTCAATGACTTGATAAGTATTCCTTGTAACACGTAGTAGTGGTTATCCCGTGCTTGCTTTTTATATATGTACTGCGGTTTTTAAGTTGCTCTAATATACCGACAATATTAATGACATAATTCGTCAATGTAAGTATTTTTTTTGCTTAACTTGAAGTTTTATGTTGTATGGATGCTTCATATTCCTTTTTTTTTTCTCTCTATTCCCGTCTCCCTCATAAGATTTTATAAAAATGAATTCTTGATTTACTACATGTTAAGTAAAGTCCACATACATATATCAATGGAATTTAAAAGGAAAGTAATTCAAATAAAATGTACACGTCTTCTTAACACCAGGACTCTCTTACCTCCAACACTGAATAAAATCCTTTGTATCTTTAGTTCTTATTCAAGGTCAAGCTTATTCACTTTAGACTGGACAGCGGTTCAGAAGATAAACCAGTTTTATATGAGGAAAAATAAACATTATGGTTTGCTTGACATGTACTTTAAAAATGCACGTATCTGGTTTGTTGAAGGTCAATGCTTGGACAGCCCTGAATAAAGGTAAAACATGAAAACGAAATCTAATATCAGTTTTGAGAATTTGGTGTTTTTAGAAGATCTCTGACAATCTCTGTTAAGTTATTCACAACGTTCAAACTTATGGAGATTCAAAGCTTACATATATTGTATATGTCTTTTGTTTAATATTAGTACTCTTAATTGGATTTTAGATGTCTTTTGGATTTTTTGTTGGTTTTGACTTTTTTTTTCGTTGACCTATAAGATTTTTATTTTTACCCATGAATCCTAAATTTCTATGTAAAACAAGTTCAGTTTTGAATGATGTAATTGTGACCTTCTTACAGCAATGTGGTAGTATCTGTCAACATGAATCTTGTGAATCACTTCAGTGCCAAATTGACAGAAACACCCAACACACAAGTTACATCGGTCGATACAGCCGGGACATCTATTATATTGTCAGATTCTCCCTGAACACATAATATATCAGATCAATACACCCGGAACATCATATTCAATGGTAGATTCTCCCTGAACACATAATATATCAGACCAATACAACCGGAACATCATCTACATTGGCAGATTCCACCTGAACAAATGATATATCAGGTCAATACATCCGGAACATCATCTGTATTGGCAAGTTCTCCCGGAAACCAAGTTATATCGGCCGATACACCCGGAAAATCATCTTCATCGGCGTTGTTCTTTTCAATTCATGCTGTTGTATGTATATCATATAAACCATTTAAATACATTGTACGGTAAAGAGATATTCTCATTTTGGTACAAGTGTAAATAGTATAATATTCCTCATGTAATTATGTTATTGCAATCGGACATATCAACAATGCGTTCAGCATACCAAAGAATACATGCATAAAGTAATAGTTCCGTAGCAATTTCGTTGTGGTGTTGTCTCGATCTGCATAGAGATTTAACGTTTTAGCTACTTTCCGTAAAGTAACAAACTTGTAAAACATGTTAAACTATTGTTTTAGCTGGGGAACAGTGTCCTTATTCGAAGATCTGCTAACTAAGCTCTTTCGATTTTGTTTGTCACAACATCCAAACGTTTCAAATTTGTAGAAATTGTCTATTTGCTCAAGCAATCTGCTGTTAGAGTGATCGTTTTATAACAGTTATAAAGAGCATAAAAATCTGTTAATCAATTAAAGACGTCTTTTTCCTATCGTTAAATTATTTTGTCTTAGCTATACATTTGTAAAGAAATTGAAAATGCATCTGTACATTGATATTTATTTATTATTTTGTTTTAATCCCTTCTCTTAGCTCTTTTTAGAATGGCATTTTATGATATTCGTGTATTCATTTAATGTGAGATGTTTTTTAATATTAAGGGTGCTATAAACAGTTTCGTATAAAAAACTAGGGGTTATTCCCCGACTAAAAATAACCATGGAGGGAAACCCCTGTTTATTTACTCAATTGGTGAAAAAGTATCATGTTTTTTGTATTTGATTGTAAAAATTAGTTAATTAGCTTTGAATTAAAACAGGTTGAATGATTGAAATAATTTTTAAAATTATATTAACTTTACATGTTTTGAGGGGAGACAACACTGTCACCACCTGTTTTTTTGGCAGTGAAAATTGAAAACTTATTTGCAGCCACTGTAGCTCTTTTTGGAGCAGGAAACCGTACCCTGAAACAAGATTTTTTTGAAAGGCCAGGTAAAAACCTACAAATTTCATACAGTTTTGATTATGTAAAATGTGCATGGATCATGTCTTCATGGGTGTGCACATGACCTGGTTTCAAGTTTTTTTGTTCAAATTAGACCTTTTTTTCCCCATGTTCATTGGATGGAATATTTTTAATATATTAAAAGTACACATTATTTTTATTTCAGTATAAACTAGAGAACATTCTGATTCCAGTGATATCTAGTTTTATACAAGTATCTGTATTAATCAGTCCACCACTAAGGGTCACTTATGCATGGTCCCTCAAAATGTGACGTCATAGAAAAAAACTGTTGATTGCACCCTAATGGTAAGGGGTAAATAAACTATTTGTACTCCGACAGCTAAAAATGATCGTTAAATATTTTCTAAATTTGGAGAAATTGTCTCGCTCTACCCATCTATAGTGGGATAGTGTTTTTATAATATCATAAAAATCTGCAAATCTATAAAGATTGAAGAAATCTTTTTTTTTTTTTAAATCGTTAACTTTTTTTGTCTTACCTGTACATTTTTTTTTAAGAAATTTGAAAATTAGAAAAGTTGTACATTGATTTTTGTTATATTTTTTTAATATTTTTTTAATCCCGTCTCATATAAATTTTATAATGACATGTTTTGTATTATTTCATGTATTCATGTATTATGTTTATGCTTTGTAATCATAATGGGGAGAGGTTAATAAACTATTTGTACTCCGATAGCTATAAATGATTGTTAAATATTTATAAACAACCACAGTATATTAATACATTCATTTTTAATTATTTAGATGTTTGTAAAAAAAGTAAATCATTTAGAAGGACGACCTGCACTTTAAATTTTCAATTGTACACAATCGTAATGACCACCCTCAGGCCCTTTTACTTTAAAGAGAATGTCATTATCGTATGTGCCCTTGACTATAAATGAAACGTCTGTAGAACGAGAAATTCAAGGTTAATCTTTAATTTTCAAGTGAATAAAAAATCACATAATGTTTTCATTTTTCAAAGACATAAATTTCAATCTATGAATTAACTCAACAGATTCCATGATAACATGTATATTTTATACCCAAGTTGAATATGAGTATGAATATTTGAATGAAATCGCGTAGTTTAGTGTTGATCGTGAAAAGGCTGTTTGAAACTTCTGTTGGTTTATAGCTGCTTATATTTTTGCGCAAAAAACTCGAAAACATTTTAATATTCGACTTCTTAAACTCCACGGATTTTTTACGCGCTAAGCATGAACATGGAGAGGGCACTTAATTTAACTGGTTCAACAAGACAAATGTTATTGTAGACCTATAAACATAACGAACATTTACATCGGTTTATATTCTTTTTTTATCTTAATGACAGATTTTCGGGGTTTTTTTTTTTTTGGTACAGCTGTTTTAATTTACCGTCTTGTACACTTGTTTTGTTTTTTTCTTTTAATTTTGAAGGTCTTTTCCTATCTGAAATCATTAAATACACAATCTGACCAAAATAAATAGTCTTTAAAATAGTGATATTGTCAAAATGCACATTCTATATGGTATATCTTGTTTCCCTTTGTGAACTCCTTCAATATGCATATTTCAAGTAAAATCCGACTTTGTCGCATTTGGTCGTCACAAAAACGACTAAGGAAATCGGGATAATAGTTGTGACTTAAGGAATATAGACTTAAACGGTTCTATTATGATTCGTTGGGTTTAAAGCTTTCTTATAAGCAGTAGCCCTCAACCGTGTATAAAAAAACCTAGAATGTATCCATAATACACGGATGCGTTGACCGTGCGCACATTTTTAGAAAGAAGCGCCTCCGGGCTTCATACAAAATGTACTTCGGTCAACGCTTTAACACCACAATGAAGTTACAAAAAGAAGCATTCAGTTCTTAAATAAAAACGTGTGACATGATCTTGATTATTTTTGAGGGTCAGTAATAAGTTTTAAAGAAAGCCAGTTGGCACCATTTAAAAAGTGTTGTATTTGAAAGATTTTTATGAGATACTTGAGACATGTGCAAACACTGACGCTTCCACTATATAAGGTTAGATAGGATTAACTTTGATTCAATTGATGGAATATCTAGTTACTCTTTTGTACTAGGCTATTTGTCTCCTCACAAGTACTATTGGCGTCCTCATAAAAAAGTCAAGGATAATAAACACCGATGTTGTAAATGATACTTCGATTGAAAGTGAAACCACGTTTCCTACGCCAAGAATAAATAATATACTTATATATATAAACAATTATCAAGTAGTTTTTCTTCCGTGGGATACATTTTCATCTTTATTAAACTGCTAATGAAATATTATACTTATATAAAACGTGTGACACGATATTGATTAGTTATGAGGGTCAGTAATAAGTTTTAGACAAAGCCAGTTGGCACCATTTGAAAAGTGTTGTTTTGAAAGATGTTTTTGAGATACTTGAAACGGGTGCAAAAACTGACCACTAGATAAGGTTAGATGGGATTAACTTTGATTAAATTGATAGACTATCTAGTTACTCTTTTGTACTAGGCTATTTGTCTCCTCACCAGTAATGTTGGCGTCCTCATTCAAAAAAAGTCATTTATAATGAACACCTATGTTGTAAATAATACTTTGATTGAAAGTGAATCCACGTTTCCTACGCCAAGGATAAATAATATTATACTCTTATAACATAAACAATTTTCAAATACATTTTTCTTCCGTGTGATACATTTTCATCTTGAAGTAACTGCTAATGAAATATTAAACTTATATAAAAACGTGTGGCAAAACCTTGATTAGTTATGAAGGTCAGTTATACGTTTTAGAGAAAGTCAGGTTACACCATTTAAAAAGTGTTGTTTTGAAAGATTTTTGTGAGATATTTGAAACGAATTCAAACACTGACGCTACCACTACAAAAGTCTAGATAATATTAACTTTGATTAAATTGATAGAATATCGAGTTACTATATTGTAGGTTAATTGTCTCCTTATGAGTACTATTGGCGTCCTCGTCTAAACAGTCACTGATAATGAACACCTAATGCACCCATGTTGTAGATAATACTTCGATTTAAAGTGAAACCACATTTACTACGCAAGGACAAATAATGTTTCATTTTAAATATCTGATGTCTGTCATAACTGATGCTTGCATGTAATAATGAACAACAACCTATTATTTTACTGATAGAATTACTTTTACCTACAAAGCATGTCGTGAATACAATGAATGGGGTGTAAATAACAAAAAAAGATGTTGGAAATACGTAAAAAGGACCAACATGGTAGTATATACATGTTAGCAATAACTTGTCATACGTTTGAGTATTCTAAATAATGATCATAATATCTTACGAAGAATACCAAACCGTAATATTTGTATTATGTCATTATGCCCACCAAAGTCACGAATTTAGTCAGCAGTTATCTTAAGTTATTAACATCTTAAAATATTGGTATTTTGTATCTTTTGAAATTGTTTATTTTTAAATAGGAAATAAAACATTTTCAGTCATTTGGGGAATATTGTCGATTGAAGATCTATAAAAGTCTCAGTTTTTTTTCTATTTTGTAGACTCCAGGTGATTAAGTGATTACATAAAGTAATATTTTACGTATGCTTTGCCATTTTGTGTCGTTGGGTTGCTCTCATATAGACGTACATCGCATATCTCCTTTCTGTCGTTATATATTTTGACGATCACAATAAGGTTTCTAAAAACTAAACCTCGTTATAAATATTTCAGCTATATTGATGTAAAAATTATGACAAAAAGTATCATATGAAAAACATATTTTCTTACGAAAATGTCTGAAAAATGTATTTGTATAAATTATCTTTATATTGTATTCTTTTGTTATTGTAAAAATGGAGTCATACGCTTAAACATATGGGGATAGCAATAGAAAGAAAATTTAATAAATGAATGTTCGTAGCTGAATAAATTGTTACTTTGGGTTTCTGGTTCACATAGAGAAATAGGCACAATATCAGGCTATCTAAGAATCTAACAAATAAAACTGGAAAGTGAAATATATCAAAATATTTATAACAAACCATGCAATCAGCTAACAAGAAAACTTTATTTATTCCAAACATAAGGATTACTTACGTAACATTTTACGTTACACTCATAAAGTTCATAAACATGAGAAAACCAGCGAACGTTATACTTTCTTTCCTACGTAATTTCATTCTTGGAAACAATTAGTAAAACTGTTTCTATTGAAGTAGATACTATTGTATGGTAGATGAGGTGTTCTTCTGTGACTTTTGGTTGCAGTTTTATCCGAGTATTTCATTATTCGTTTCTATTGATATTGCAATGTACCAAGTATAAGTTCATGTACCAGATGATGTTTCATATTCGCATTCGAAATCAACAACAAAACAGTGGCTATTTGTTGTTGTTTTTTTTCAATCGTCTCTGTTTTGCATTTGGAATGCGAATACTATTGCACTGTACAGTGTATCAAGCAATAAATGTTTTTGTTCTCCATAATGTAAATTGTGATTTAGACGATAAAGAATTTAACTTTACAAATGTAACTTTCTATTAGAATATACTTTGCACATTTTTATGGTGCTCACATTTGCCACTGAAACGAATCAAACTATTTTTTAATAATTTTGTTTAACATTTAACATCCTTGAACAGGTCGAGAACTCTAGATTTCTTTACGTCAGAATATATTTGCATAGTAATTTCCCAAACACAAGGCCAATACGGCCTTTAAAAACAGACCAATCGACTCAATGAGCTACAATGCATTGTGGGCTACTGCGAGTTTACTACAACCGGAATACACGTGGAATTAGTGGAAGAACAGTCAAATAATATAGTGTCTGGGATTCTCAAAATATATGTTTTTGTTCTGCGAATGTGACTTTTGTAAAATATATAACATAATCTTCAATTTGCATGCTCAGATTAAAAAAGTATTGTTTACGGGCTTCGCTATTCGACTTCTTTTTCGCCTTGTTAAAAGTTGTTGAACAGGTTTTTCTCCATTGGTATGCATTGTACCTGTGCAATTATTTTACGACCTGAAACAGTGAAATTTCAGATGAAATGACCACTGTCCACTATGAAATTTTTGAGCTCTTTTAAACCTGTATAATGTCATTCCAAAATCATTTCTGCCTAGAAAAACACGAAAACTTTCATTGGAACATTTCTTTCTGTACTGGATGTGTAAAATTTGTATCAGGTTCTGAACTGAAAGTAAAAACATTATAATATTCAGTATGCTAAAAATAAGTGTTATGAAAGCGGCAGGGCGGATCCAGCCATTTAAAAAAGGAGGGTCCTAACCCATGATAAAAGGGTGTGGGGTTCCAACTACATGTCCCCATTCTGGCAAATGCATTGATCGTTCCAACCCCCGGAACCCCCCCTTTTTGGATCCGCCACTGAGCGGGTACGGTATATAGCTTAATACATTTTGTACAGCTTCATCCATCGATAAAGTCCGTTTGTTGCTAGTTTTATCACAAAATATACCTCAGAGGTTTTTTTTATCGTTCGGCTGCTGTCATGTTGACGTATGTGAAATATCTCCAATATTTAAAGCTCATGGATCACAGTGGGTGCCACATTACCTTTTATTTTTATTCTAAAACGTGCTTTGTATATAGAAATGAGAAGATGCGGTATGAGTACCAAATGAGACATCTTTTTAAAAAGACACAATCTAGTAAAGTAGGCAGTCATAGGTTCAGTGCTGAAAAGTTCGCTTTAAATAACCCCACAATTACTTGTGTAAAACAATCCAAACAACAAAAAACAAACCAAAAAAAAATAGAACCGGCCCAATATAATATATAAAAGGAGAAGAATTAAATTCAAATATGAAATAAACAAGTTAAACTATGCCTGTATATATTGTTTAAAGATGTCAATCTTATTTTCAAACTTGTATAAACAATTATACACACAAAGCAAGCAAGCCAACCAAAGTTTTACTTTGCAAGCATTAGGAAATCAGCTGTAATGATTTTATTTATTTTGGTAAATGTCCGAGCCCGTTTAAGGGACGACATCACAAGTTCAATGCAGGATATGAAACTTAATTCGCATAGTCTCTAAACTTAATTTGGGAAAAATTGATTGACCAATGTGTATTTATATAAAATTGATTTTGGATCGATAAAACTTGCAGCACTTTCAACCCCCCCCCCCCCTTTTCCAAAACAAAACACAAAAAAAACTATTCGATTTAAGTGTTTTTATCCTACATCGATCTTTTGATGTCGTCCTTTAAAAAACGATAACAAAATGAAACTTAAAAACAAAGAGAACAGTTTGGAAGTCTCGTATACTGAAATGTGACAAAAATAAATACTTGTTGATTTTGTTAACACTGCCATGTATTTTAATATTTCTTCGCCTTTTTACGAACACAAAATTCAAGGATCACACATTTGCCTTTAATTGTCTATACGGCAATTGCTGTACTCGTGAATATTAGCACCGACTGTTATCGACGGCTTACTTTACACTAGTAAGTTTGTCTCATGGGTAATTGTTCTTCGATGTTGTTTCGTTGCTGTCGGGTGGACAAATACATGAAATCTCCGTGCCATCATCAAATATATTAATGGCTATATATTGGGTAATTCAAACCCTTTTTTCTTCGCATAGAAACAACTCTTCGTTAATCTGAGCATGGAAGGAATACTTTGTATCACGAACTATAAATGAGGATACACAAAATGAAAAACTAAGCAAAATTGTGAACCCCGCATTGCACGAAAAAATGTGTTGTATTTTAGTAAATAACACGTGTTCTCGGTTGATTGTAAACACGTTGTAGTCCATCATGCATTGTTACTCATTTAGTGGATTGGTCAAAAACCTAGGTAATAATAAATTGCGTCACATGTAAATAAACAATTACATATGAGAGAACATAATTATGCTGATTTATGCATTTCCATATAAGGTAGTGGTCCCGACCTGTTGAACTTACCAATACCAGGATTTGAATATAAGATAACTAATCCTATATTAAGCAGTGACTGACGTAATTTTTATATGTTACTGTCATTTTATAAGTTTGAAAATTAAGATTAGTTTTTTAACTATTATTTATACTTTTTGGATTGATTGATTGATTTTTGGCGTTTTAATGCCGCTTTTAAACACCACCTTTGGGTTGTTTTGTGGCGGCCAGTTTTTATTGGAAACTACAATTTTTATTGAAAACCACAGACCTTCGAAAGGAAAACGGACGATCCCTCATGAGCGGGGTCCGGCTAGTGATTACAGTAGTAACTACATAGATCCCTCGGCCACCGAGGTACCTATATGTACTTAATGGAGATAAGAGGCGGAAGATACCAAAGGGATATTCAAACTAATAAGTCGGTGACAAACTGACAACGACATGGCAAAATAAAATACAAACAAAAGACAAACAACAGTATACAAAACATAAATTAGAAAACTACAGAGTTGATTCATATGTACCAACCCACATGTCATAAACGCAGAAAAAAAAAGGATGTGTTAAAATATGACAATAAGAACTTAACGTACTTCTTTGGAATTGAAAATTTCTTTGTTTTTAGTGAATTAGGACGTTATATATCCACAGAATGGATCTGAAGTCGTATTTCATTACACATTAGAGAATGCTTTATCAAATGAAATCTGTAATACTTAATTATCATGTGATATCCCATAGTTATTGCTATTTTGATTTGCAACTTGTCATGAAAGGAAAACAAACACCACTCTTCGTTCTGTGTCAATTTACTCTCCGACACCTAAATAAAGTGCAACAAGATAGATATCGAAAAGACAATATCTATTATAGTATTGTTCATACACTGACTTTTCCTCAATGTGACAAAATTAACAATAATACGGCTGCATGTGTCCAAGTGATATCTGACAACAACGTTGATAGAAATAATTCATAAAACAAATTAAAACAAAAGTTTAATTGGTGTGAATAAACCATTTCATGGTGCAAAAAAGTCTAATTTTCACCTTTTTAAACCATTTAACATTTAAAGAACATTTTGTTTGTCTAACAATGACCTTGGACATACACGAACCCTGTTTTCTGGCACACAAGAAAATCAAAGATCAAATATAATAACCATAATATGATAACTTGTAGATAAGTTATGTGTAAACCTGTAGATCTTTGATAATCCAATGTCAAAGAAAAAGAATTGAATATCTGAACTTAATCCAAAAAAATGGTCTAAATACAGATTAGAGATTATTTATTTGGGTCTTTTTTCACATCAAGAGGAAGTGGAACTGAGTATATATAATTACCTTATCTTCTTAAATAACAGTTGTATGTGATTTTCTTAAAGGCAATAACTTTTTATTGTGTCATTTAGGCATATAAGTTTTTAATTTAATCCTCTTACAATTGATTAATAGATTCTAAATTACACCAACAAACAGTGAAGTGCAGTATTTTTATAAGGTAATATCAGCGCAGTTAAAAATACTAATTTTGCTACGTTTGAATTGTTTTTGCTTTGTAACCACAAGATAAAGTACGAGTCAATATAATAATAAAGACAAACGTACAAGATGACAGAAAATCATCTGTTTAAACAACGCTGCATGCAGGGCTAAAGTTATGTCAACAAAAACTTTCATTAAATGAGACGAGATATAAAGTTACCACATAAAGACAAGTAGTCGACAGTGTTTCCTTTTGATTGTTAACCAAATCTAGGGGGATACTTCCTCACGCATGCTTTGCATCAAATTAAATTTCTTTGTTGTTGTATTAATACAGCAGATGATACTTGTAATTTCCTTTATTCACGCAAACGACATATTGCTCACCATTAGGATGTTTTCATTGACTCCATTAACGGATTATAACAGTGTGTATCATGTTATTTTGTGCGGTGGAAGTCTAGAGAGACAATTGCCTTTTTTGTTTTCATTTGAAAACCACAAAATTTAAATTAGATGTATTAATATAAACAGTTATATATAAAGAAGTATACCGCTGTTCAAAACTCATAAATCCATGGACAAAAAACAAAATCGGGGTAACAAAATAAAACCGAGGGAAACGCATTAAATATAAGAGGAGAACAACGACACAACATTGAAATGTAACACACACACACACATACACACACACACACACACACAGAGAAACGGACTAAGCATTAGATAAAATCCTATGAGAATAACACATATAACATCAAAAACAAATACATGAATTTGGAATAGGCAAGTACCGTGACACGTCTTATCGCAATGTGAATTTATACTAAAAAATTAGAGAAAACAAACGACGCAACCTTAAAATGTAACACATACAGAAACGAACAATAATATAACAATGGGTATATTCCTGACTTGGTATAGGACATTTTTAAAGGTAAAATTGGTTGGTTGAACTTTAATAGCAATGTTTAATATAACATTGAAATGACAATATAATATAACAGGACTACAATACAAATAAATAGGAGAACGTATTAGACAAAGAAGCACATGATCGTATCTCAATTTCTTTCTCAAACTAGTGCCAGTCATAAAATTGGTTAAATACCTGATCACACCGAAATTCAAAAAACATATTAATAAATTATCTAAAATACAACGCCAAAAGTTATAACAAAGCTACATACGCGATTTGGATAATGATCCATTAAATAAACCTGACTATTGCTAAGTCTTCTTAATTCAGATTTTCAGAGAAAAAAAAACCAATCTGTAAAGGAATATCATTTGCAAATACTGTAGCGATAATTCAAATACATAGTTAAAATTTGAGATCAACTTAAGTGCCATCTTAAATCGTCATTCGGCAAACTTATACGTATACTTGTATTGAACGTTTACATGTAACACTAGTAGAAACAAATCTCAAAACAAGTTAATAAATAATCTAAATAAATGCTTACAAACTTGGAAAGAGACATATAGCAAAGAGGAACTTAAGAGAAAACTGCAAAAACAGCAAATGCTTACAATAATTTATAGACAAATGTATTTCTAAATACTGTTACTAAGTTGTGGAACTGTGTTTCTGGGTAATTCCTCGACGTGCATGCTTGAGATAGAAATTAGAGAGCGTCAAAACAAACCTTTGAAGATCATGCAAAACAAAGACCAGAACAGCAAACACTATGCTAGGTCAGCTTGGAGAGTTGTCTCATTGGCAATTATACCACTTCTTCTTATTTAAATTTGTCTGATTAGTCAGTGGTTTACCGATATTGAAATTTCAGAAACTCATATGGAAGATACAAGTCAAGATATAAAAACAACTGAGGGAATCACAACTTTAGCTGACGCACCATCGCTTAATTCTATTTACCGCAATTTTGAAATATTGATTTCATTTCAATCAAACCAGAGCCAACACATTATACTAAGTGGATGTTACACTCGATAGCTGATAATCCACCATCAGCAGACCCGACCGAAGAGAAGTAAACAGTATAAAACAGTATTTATTTTATTGGGGAAAATATATATTTATAATATTTATTGCGTATAAAGCTATGTATATTCCATATGTTAGCATATGTGTTGCTGACTTTCGTGGTAAATACTAATTACTGCGATTTTTGCGACATTTATGAAAAAGTATTACATACATGTATACTGTGTCTATTTTGAAGAGAAAAAACACGTATTTTTGTTATTCAACAATATGTTTTGTTCTGAATACCCTATTCCTTTTGATGATTAAGAAAATCAATGTTGATATATGATATGTAAGAAGTAAAATCACAAAATACGGAACTCCGAGGATAATCCCTATTCAAATGACAAAATCAAAGGTTCAAACACATCAAACGAATGGATAAGAACTGTCATATTCCTAACTTGGTATGTTTACCCTTTACACATTAAGTCCAATGTATCATCAAAAAACTTCCTCTTTATCATTTGATTTTGATAAATCTTTAAAGTTAAGTATGCGTTTTACGTGGATAATCACAAATGCGCGGTCGGTTTTGATTATTCTATTGCCGTTATCTTATGTTTTAAAGGTTCATTTTTTTTATTGGAGGGATACTCACATTACGAAATTATTAGTGCATCGGATAAACCAGCAGGTATTAGTTGTACAGAAACAATATAAGTGTGCTGATATTTGTTACGTTCAAAACTTTTAAATCAAAGATTATTGAAATGCCACTTTGTATTTGAAAGTAATCCTGCGTGAATACAACACGCACTTCCTTAAACCACCTTTTGACGTCAGACCATAATTACGAATGCAATTCTGTTACAGATCAGTTGAAATGTTGGTAAAACTTTAAGGAATTTTTGGCCCTCAATGCTCTTCAACTTCGTACTTTATTTGGCCTTTTAAACATTTTTTATTCGAGCGTCACGGATGAGTCTTGTGTAGACGAAACGCGCGTCTGGCGTAAATACAAATTTTAATCCTCGTATCTATGATGAGTTTATTTGGTGCTTTTTCCCCTAGAAACATACAGACTACATTCTGTGAATATAAACAGAACCAACCGTCTTATTTTGTGTGATATAGTCGCATTTTATTTAGGTTGCACTTATGTTAGTGCATAGAAATTGCTTAAAAAATCAAACATTTTCAACAGAATCCAAAAACTATCATCACAACACAAATGCCAAAAAAGTAAGCGTAGAAAACCGACTAAATAAACTAGCCTTATTTAGTATCAAATAAACTTTTAATGTATCTATCAAAAAGCTGACGGTGCACAGCAGGTTCATGGCACATTGATGACTTTATCTTATAAAAAATGGCATGGTTATCTTTCAATGTCCTTGAACATAAATGAATACCTTCTTCTCATACACAAGTAGTTCAAAGATTATTTTTAACAAATATGTTGTGATAACTAGAAGATTACGTGGCAGAATAGTGCAATATATCTCAAATCCGACAGAGATTTTTGATTATCCAAATAAGTCAAATACAAACAATACAGAATATATAAACTAATTTTCGTTGTTATCCTTACTTGCCTCCAAAATATTTCGGAAGACTGGTATTTTACACTGCTGGTGAACTGCTGATCACAGGATAACCCGAGCTCAGTAGTCAGTGGTTGGTTCTGACACAATTTAACACATATTTCCTTCCAAAATTTATAGAATTACTAAGAAACTGAGTTAGACCTCACTCAGTCAGTGTGAACCTTATATAAACTGCTATTTTTATATGGTTCCGTTTAGTTATTTACTATCAACCATACTGCGTATTCATAC
The DNA here is from genome assembly GCA_019925275.1 of Mytilus edulis. Taxonomy (NCBI): domain Eukaryota; kingdom Metazoa; phylum Mollusca; class Bivalvia; order Mytilida; family Mytilidae; genus Mytilus; species Mytilus edulis. Next base: position 65,232,114 of record CM034357.1, on the reverse strand, counting down.
ATCCCTGGCTTTCCAATGTTTGGAAATTCAGAAAAGCGCTTCTGCAGAAATACATTTTGAGGGTGTTCTATTCAATTTCTGTTTTATAAGATATAAACATATTCTATTGCCATACTGCATGCATGGTATTTGAACCCGAATAGATAGTTAGTTTCCTGGTATGTAAATTAATGGCTTCTCACTGCAGACCCTATATCTGTTTCAAAGAAAACATATTCACTAGAGAATCACAAGAAATTTGGACACACCCATAAGTTTACATGAGGGATTGTTAAGCAAGCTTTTTGTCAAATTTGCACTATAGCGACCTTCCAACGACTAACAAAACAAAGTGTTTTTGAAACCCGTTCATTGGATACAGTAGAAAAACAAAAGACTTCTAGTTAACTGGTATGTCTCTTTAGGTTTAAATGTATGTACCACGAAAGTACTTTGCTTTCCCTTCCGTCTTTTATACACTTAAAGGAATACAATTTAACAACAACATTAGCTTGTGCCATTCTAATATAATTTGTAACCATGTTGAAAAACAGAAAATCTCAAATAAGATCTCAAGCAGTAACTAGGTGTATGTGTTGTTCTGCTATAATTGAGTAAGTGTCTCTACTCACTAAATATTTAAGCTTAATGTACGTACATGTATTGATCAATTGTCACTCGGTGGATGTAGGGAACAATATATCAAATTTACATTGTACTTATTTATTTTGACTTTTTTAAGGATTGAAAACAATTTTAATCGATATTCAACGTGTAAATTCTTTGCTGTAGATTTACCATTTTCAAAAAGTGAATGTCATTTCCTTAGTTTGCGTGCTGCAGTATGTTATTGTTATTTAATATGTAATGGTTTTGTGCTAAAAATGCATGTCATTGCACTTATTAGATACCAGAAAGATAAAATATTGATGGTCAATTGCTTGTGATTATAATTCTTTTAAATAACATTCTATGCTGATATATTCAAAGGGTTTTTAATTAAATATTTTAATCGATTGACACTAGTGATACTCTTTTTCTCACATATGCAGAATTATTTTGAAATGCGTATTGCTTGTAGATAAAAAGTTTTAATAATAAAAGGTTTTGAAAATAAAATACTAAGATTGGTGTATAGATAACCTCACTTTATATTTAATTTCAATTATCTAATCAGCAATTTCAGTTTTTGGTAAATAAGAGTGGAAAACGTAAGATGTTAAGAGAGCATGTGTCAAAAAAGGTTTTTGAAGTGTAAACGTAAGTACCCCATGCAACTATTTTAAATATACCAAATTAATATTTAATGTTACTTAACCATTAAAATGTATCATACTTAGGACAATATAGATTATAATCGTTATAAGATCTTTTTACATGCACACATTTTGCACTTTTTTCTCGAGAATTTAAAGTCAAACTGAGGTATAAAGGAGGGATATTGATACTATCACTAAAATCTAAACCCAGTAGGTCGGGTTATGCGGTGCAGAAATGTAAAACTACCCGATTCCTTGACATATATTACATAAAGTTATTGCATATCAAAATATCAAAGTGCTACAAAATAACTGTTAAAATTGTTGTTAAAAAGTCAAAGAATAGTTAAACATGTTCAGCACAAGCCAAATTCTTTATATGCATATTCCTAACAGAAGCCTGAGATTCTCACGCTGGTTGTCAAGTTTGAATCGTTTTTTCAATTTTCAGTGAATATCGAAAGTATAGATGCTGACCTAAGATATCTATCTGATTAGCCCATTGACCATACATAAATTACCTTCGGGAGTTTATATTGGTTAGAGTTTAGTACGTTGAACTAAACAAAAGCTATTAGCGAACTGACCATAATGGTCCTTTTTTGAAGATAATGTTTGCTTAGTACTGGTAAGTTGAAAATATGAGACGAAATACTCTTGCAAAATGCCATTTAAATGAACGATTATCTTAAAAACAGACTGACTATTAGATGCACCGCTTGGCATTTGCTCGCACCATGACTATTCGTATCAACAATGGTCGAAACAAGTACACGAGAAAAAAAAATTAACCCTATATTTATGTAGATACATGTCATCAGAAATGTAAACAATAAATATTACGGGAAGCTGTCAAAACATATTAATGTGCAAGATATTTTTTGTAACTTTAATGTACCAGTTGAATTAAATATTTGGCTTTAGTGTTTATCTTCAACAATGTTTATCATACACGATGAAAGCTATTTTTACTACAACATTATATGTGTCCGTGTAGGTTTCTGACCAGATTAGATCCACCCATTCATAAAAACTGTCAGATATCTGTTTGAATTAAACGGAACAGTGTAATAACTGTACGGTTTGTCTTTATCTTATCAGATATGTTTTAATTAAATGATGCTTTGACAAAAAAAAAAGCATCTACATACCTAAAATTTGAAGCAAACAGCCCGAAGTCATACAGTGTTTTTTTACACATATGGAATATATAATATATCTTAAGTAATACATTTTTAGCAATAAGCAGCGGGATATGCCGCATGGATTTTCAACTATCTTATCATACATTGCACGTAAAACTTAACAGTAACTGTCTTGTTGTCCACATAACATTTTAATATCCAGTTATTGTTATAGTCGAAATATGCACAATAAGTACTCTAAGGTATATGCCCTTATAGATAAAGAAACGAAGGATAAACAAAACACATAAAGTATCTCTCAAACAGGTCCGAATTCCTATCAAAATCTTAAAGTGGCCCCAAGCTTATAAAAGATGTAAAAATATTTACCAAAAACTATTAATGACATGACATCGATAACGCATTCCCAATAATACAATATCCATCAAGATATGAAAAAAAGAAACCACCGACAAGGTTTCTGACCTGAGATATTTATCTGATAAATAGTTATAAGCGCGTTGACCATGAATGGTTCTTTATGGAGATAATGTTCGCTTAACATTAGTAAGTTGAAAATGTGTGAACGAATACTCTTGAATAATGTCGTATTTGGCTTCTTTTTATGAAGCCTGTGAAATCCACACATAGATATATTCATCTTTCCATAAATAACAAAACAAATATGAATGTTGGTCTACTGTGGCTATTGTATAATTAAATGTTGCTGGCATTGTAAATTTATATTACTTGTCAATATTATGTCAATATTTATAGTGCAAAAATGTCAGGCAATTTATTTTGATCACTGACGTATTATCGCTCAGTTATATCTTTATCAACCATACATAAATACCATTCTAATAGATCATATTATATTTCATAAAATAAAATATTTTTAAAAAGTCAAGCTAAAAACAAAATAACAGTAATACAAGACAGAGGCGACAATAGACCGAACAAAACTGAAATTTAAAACACTGGTATGAGAGTCACCGAGAGAACGTCTCTCTCCAAACGCAGAACACATCGCACCTACTGTGGTCTAAGCACATACATATGGCTATTGACATTAATTCAATATCAGTGAAGATGCATGTCACCAGAAAGGTTAAAATAAATTGCAAGTGGAGAGCGCTCAAACATATTGTTGGGCCAGCCATAATTTACATTTCGATAAATTATCGTCCAATATAGGTAACCTTTAATTGTTATCATCGTTACAGTAATGTACCAGTTGTATCTAACATTTGATATTGCTCTTTATCTTATACATTGTTTACAGTACACGACGGAAGCTATCTTACTACGAAATTCTATGTTTCAGTAAATGTTGCTGACCAGATGACATCCCCCATTTATAAAAACTGTCAGGGATTTTTACAGATTGAACGGAACAGGGAAATAAATGAAGGGTTTGTCTTAATCTTATTAGATGAATTGTAATTAAATGAAGCTGGCATTTATGAAAACCGCCATATTTGATAAAAGTCAAACATCAAACAAACAGAAAATCTGAAAGTTGCATGGCCTGACAAAACTTTGTTCAATCGATCATTTTAATTTTGAAAATTCAAATCTTTTGGTAATCTGGCAGTTATACCTTATAGCATATATAGCAATAAAAAACCTTTTCAATTGTTATATAGAATTAAAACCGTTTCACACAATTGTTGAAAACTCGTATCTACCCCTAATATATTTGCAATTAATAACTTTTTACTTGTGTCTGATATTTGTCTCTGTTTTCAAAAGATAAAGATCACTTGAGTAATTTGTCCACCAAGATAAAAGAATCTCATACACCCGAAAAGCTTGAATGGTAGTTACATTGTCGATGAAATTGTATCATTTTAACTCTCTACCAGGTCTTAACTACCCAAAAGTTCTCTTCGACATTGAGTATCAAATATTATATTTATTCGGAGTAGCTTTTCTGACGGTAAGAAAAACGATCAATTTACAAACCGGTATTCCGTCGAATGGGAATCCACAGATTTTGACAAATCTCGAAACCTGGGTCAAAAATGGGCGGAAAATCCGAAGTTATTTATGACCTGAAAAGATATCAAAATAATGTAGAAACCTTGTTGGTAATGATAATGCTAAAAACTATTCTTAACATTAATTACATGGAGCTAAATGTCAACAATGTAATAGTTGAAAAATGAAACAAATGAAAACGATGGTTTTTGTCCTGGTAAAAGTCATAGCGAAACCTTTTGGTATTTAAATATTGTGATTTCCTATTTAGTAAATTAAAGTATGCCGAGTAAGTATATCTATATATCTTTTTAGAATGTTTCTGTAAAGTCAAGGTTTTTATTTCGCAAATGCATGTCATTGCATTTATTTGATGTTGGAAAGATACGAATTGATGACCACACGGTGTTATTCATTATATAGGAGGTATTTTATATGTCAATCGAAACTATACAAGTGTTTTTCTTTTATATCAATTGTGAGTAATGTATTCAATGGACTTTTCTTGAAACTTTGATGTGGTAAAACAATTTTTCATTCCGAAAGCCTTTATTATGTATTGATTAACAATGTAATTGTATAACAAAACGTTGTTCGATGTAGGGAACATTATAACAATGTTGCTTATGTTTTATTTTACTTTTGTCAATTTATATTTAAATACCCTGGACATAAAATGTATTCAGTTGCACATTTTCAATAAATTTTAAAGACACTTTGACGTTGGCTGACACACATTGAAACTTTTTCATAATATTGAATAAAATTCAATTAATGTAACCATTGTATTTATAAATTATGCAAAAGAAATTGCGGTTTTGGCAAAGTATATTTGAATGACTTTTGTATAATGAATCGATTCTAATAAAAAAAAGAATGATAGTTTCCGTAAAATACTCGCAATCAAAATTTTAATGATGATGAGACACTAAAGCATCTGTATTGGACGTTATATTACAACAGTTTAACCTGAAAGCTTGAATGTGAATCATCCAAAATCCTATTCATGTCGTTTGTTAATCTGTTACATATTTATTTATATCGTTAGTCTTTTGTTCTAATATATTCATGGGCCGTTAGTCTTCTCCTTTAAATTGTTTAACATTTGTCATTTCGGGGCCTTTTAAAGCTGACTATGCAGAATGATTATTGTTGAGGGCCATACGGTGACCTATAGTTGTTAATTTCTGTTTCAGTTTGGTTTCTCACGGAGAGTTGTCTTATTTGCAATCATACCATATCTTTTGTTATCAACACTTTTACATTGAACAGTACTTTTATTTACCATAATTTATTCAATACTTTAATGATACTTTCTTGTTGGTTTAATTTTAACGAGGTTTTTAAAGTTGAATCCGTAGAAATGTATCAGGATGTTAGTTTGAAGATCGTTCTAACAAGAAAAATTCATTTCATTTGGTGCAATTGCACTGATATTGTATTAAACAAAAATGATAAACAAACACATTTGTATAATTTTATAACAGAAACAGAATAGGATATTTCATTTTCCTATCTTTTGGAGGAATGTGCACTGTCAAAAAATATGAAAACAACACGTTAAATTAAAATGTCATGCGCCCGAGGCATTTCGCAATAATTCTTGTCAGATTCTTGTAATGTACTCTGCGATGCAGTCACCGTGGTAAACCACTTTGTAAATTGTTTTGTAATATTTAATTTGTTCATATTATGGATGTAGCTTACTTAACAATTAGTTTTTTCTTGTTAGTCTATGTGTATTAAATTGTAAACTGGTACCTTTTGTTAGCTATTATGTGTGTGTTTCTCTGTCCTCAATGTTATACCATTTAATTGTCTTGTAGTCCTGTTATGTAATGTTGTCATTTTAATGGTATATTTTACATTGCCATACAGGCAGGGGGTTTGCATGCAACAGAACCAGTTTGAACCCACCATTGTTTTCTTAAAATATCCTATACGAAGTCAGGAAAATGACCATTGTTATATTAAAATTCGTTTCTGTGTGTTACCTTTTAATGATGTGTTTCTGTTGTGTCGTAGTTGTCCTCTTATATTTGATGCGTTTCCCTCAGTTTATGTTTGTAACCGGATTTGGTTTTTTTTCTCAATCAATTTATGAATTTCAAACAGCGGTATACTACTGTTGCCTTTATTTATTTCCTGATTGTTGAATGTCGTATATTGTGACCAGTTTTTGTTCATAATCATGTCCTTTGTTCTTTATTGGATTACTGGCTCACTGTCACACACAACACATCTCTTTGTACGTATACAAAGTCTGTAAACATTAAGTATTGAATGAATTTTCTTCATTTTTTGAAAACGTTATATTGATAAATGATTATGTAAAACTTTCAAACTAGAAATGAGAGAATCTGAAGAACTTTACACATGAAAAAACATATGCTGGAAGCTTTAATGAAAGGGGCTTAAAAATTTCCAAATGTCTATAGACAAAGAGTTTTATTTGAATAAGGATTAGCGATACTTTGTTGAAAATTCAATATATTAATGGACTGAGAATTTATAGAAATGCACAAACATGACAAATATGTGTAATAAATGCAATAAATAAGAAAAATAAATAAAACTCAAATTATTTAGTAGTTATTACAGGGTAAAGCATGCAATGTGGAACAAAAAATAACAAACAGCCAACTGGACCAAGTTTGAGCAAATCCAAATTAAAGTGCATTCCAAGTTTTTTTCTAGTCTACACTTCACCCAAGCAATATGTTTGAAAAGAAAGTGAATCAAGATCTCGTTAATCATTTGTTAATTAAGAACGTGTATTTCATTCGTTCGTATATCAATCTGCGTTTCCTTGTTTATGATAAATTCGAGGTTTTTATTCTAAAAATGCATGTCATTGCATTTATTTGATTTCAGAGAGATACGATATTGATTACCGCACGGTGTTCATTGTGTTTAAGTTTTTTTGTATGTCAACATCGAAACTTTGAAGGTTTTTAAATTTTAAATGTACTCATTTGAATCTCGTGAGACTATTTAGATGTGATTTTGTTTTATTCCCCCGACCTTAATTAAAGACAGAATTAAAAGGCAATTGTATCACATTTATAACAATTTTGTCTGTGTTTTATCGTACTTTTGTCTTTTTTATGTCATTTATGTCAATAATTTTAAACGAAAATCTATTCAGGTGCATATTTTCAATTAATTTTTAACAAAAACAAACAGAAACGTTGACTGACATAATTTAAATGTTAAAACGTTTAAAAGACAATAAAATCAAAACCAAGAAGTAAACAAAGACCCATCAAACCAAACGACATTTACATCAACAGTTATAAATAATAAATAAAAAACAACACGAACTACACTAAAAACCGGGAGTGAAATCAGGTGCTCCGGAAGGGTAAGCATTTCCTGCACCGTATACAGCACCCGTCGTGTTAAATTTATACTTTATTAATTTAATGGTATTGGAAATGTCATTACATACCATAAACATTTTCCAATAGATATGTTTGGTATAGAATAGATTTTCTATGAGTATCGCTAGTGTTGTAACTGCTACTTTTTGTTTCAGAAATATATCCGTATAATAATATTTAAAATTATAAGCAAATCGTCTCAAAAATAATATGAACACTGCATCTATTTAATGTATGGCCTCGAGCATCACTGAAAAGACATTAATTGTCGAAATGTGCATCGGATTACATTGAACGGATAAAATATAGTGTTACAGTATTGTTACAGTATTCATGAACTATTGTAATGTTAAGCATCAAATTAATCATATCTATCAAAAGTCATATTTTCAAACATTTTGTTATTTATAAGGCTTTGAAATGCTGAATTCGAATGAAATTCCTGAGCTTTCAATCATGAGGATGCTTGTTCGATGATCTTTAAATCAAATGAAACATGCCTAATTTGATTATATGTTACTGCATTTCTTGATCAAAGAACTTAAGACCACAACGAGACAAAACCTTGCACAACTTTATAAGTACGTAACTGTCTTCAATAAAAACCTGAAGTTTTTTAATCTTAGGCTATTTGCAAGTTAGCGGGTCATTTACTGGAAAGTTATCAAACAAAGACACTGCAACACCACTTGTTGTCCATTCTTTTGATGTGTTTTATCATTTGATTTTGCCATTTGATTAGGGACTTTTCGATTTTGAATTTTCCTCGAAGTTTAGTACTTTTGTGATTTTACATTTTGCTACAGTTTCAAAGATATAACCATTAAACATAGACATGCACAAATAATACAACACTGGACGTTCAGGAACCAACACTTTTAATCAATCATATTGGGCCATGAAAGCATTACCATTCCTATTTTAAATACATCTTGGTATTCCAACATCTTATTAAAATAACATTAAAGTTAGTGATCAGATCTGGGAGTACTCACAGTTATCTGACAACTAGTTCAAAGCCACTAACAACTTATAAAAAAATGCATCTTAGACTAAACTATTAATCCGTACACATCCAACATCCAATGGATTTAGTGTAAAGACATCAAAAACAGTCAGAGAAAAACATGACCTTTTGCAATGCCAGTTACAAGTATCGACAGATTGTAGATCCATGAATGTGCATATTTGTATAACATATTATAAAATTGAGAATGGAAATGGGGAATGTGTCAAAGAGACAACAACCCGCCCAAATAAAAAACAACAGCAGAGGGTCACCAACAGGTCTTCAATGTAGCGAGAAATTCCCGCACCCGGAGGCGTCCTTCAGCTGGCCCCTAAACAAATATATACTAGTCCAGTGATTTAGTTTATGCAGAAAAAATTTATGCAGAAAAAATCAATTAACTCTATTTGTTTAACAGTAAAATATCTTTGAATATTCATAAAAGGGGGACGAAAGATACCAGAGTGACAGTCAAACTCATAAATCGAAAATAAACTGACAACGCCTGGCTAAAAATAAAAGAAGACAAACAAACAATAGAACACATGACACAATATAGAAAACTAAAGAATAAACAACACTAGGAGTGATTTCAGGTGATCCGAAAGGGTAAGCAGATCCTGATCCACATGTGGCACCCGTGGTGTTGCTTATGTTATAACAAATCCGGTCTTATTCGGAAGGTGACCTTCATGAAAGGGAAGGGGATTGTAGTTACGACGTAAGGAACATATCTGATATCATTTGTGAAACGGTTATTCTATCACGGTTAACCAGCTCGTGATGGCGTCTGTAAAATTTACCAAGGGATGATTTCAACTTCACCTTTTAGAACTCTTGGTTTAATAGCTTCCTTGTGAGCAGTAACTCTATATCAAGAAAATCATGATAGGAAATGCAAGCACGGGATATCGTAACAATTGGGAGATATTTACCATGTATGCAGGTGCTGCTGGAATATGCTACTTAGACATGGACAGTTCACAATTGGAAAGCTGAAATCATCTCTTTTGTCGTAAAGTTTTGTTTTCAACTGACCCTCATTGCCAATTTCTAGATGTAAGTCAAGATATGAGGCCGACTTTACTGTATCTGTTGTATCCTTTATTTCTAGTTCGATGGGATAGATGCGTTCAACATAGTCACCAAATTTTGAATTATTTAGTGAAAGAACGTCATCTATATAGCGGAAAGTAGACTTAAAGGATATTGCTAACTTCTTATCTTTCTTCCTAAGAAGTTCCTGCATGAAGTCATCCTCAAAATAATAAAGAAACAAGTCGGCGAGAAGATGGGCACAACTGCTTTATTTGAAATCCATAAAAGCAGAGTAACTTGTGTTTTGTTTTATTTCTCGACAATTTGAGAACAACTATAATAAAGACAATGCTGATAATAAATTGAAAGAAATAAATGCCTGTCGTATATTTTATTTGCTCATTTTTAAAATCCACTTTGTATACTATATATCTCATGTGTAATGTTTTGTATATTTTGAAATAGCTATATTGAAGACGTGTAAAATGATCAATGTTAAAACACGAATTAGTTAGTATCTAAGAAAGCTTCCAAGATTAATGCTGCTATTTTACAAAAGGATAAAAATTGAGTAGTTGGCCTAATTTGAATAGTGTGACGATTCATATATTTGTTAGTGGAGAATGTTAAACAGATGCATGTTAGTAAAATGTTAACATGAGCAGCATTTCATATACATGCACTTCATGCATGGTTAATCATTTAGATATCTGCAGATGTTCTATATTTACTGGTCTCAAAACATTTTAAACATTGACCAAATTCAATGAATATTTACGAACACGCGTTGAAAGGGCATTCCGTGATGTCACAACTTCATGTATTGTTTTAATTTGTAGCACGTTAAACTATACACGATTATAACAAAAAAAAACGTTTACCATAATTAACCTAGTTTAAGAACAATAAACAAAGCATACATAATAATGTGTGTATAAAATTGCATGTGTTCTTTTATATTGTCAAGAAGAGAGGTAAAAGATACCAAGGGCACATTCAAACTCAGCCGAAAATAAACTGACAACGCCTGGCTAAAAAAGAAAAAGACCAACCGACAAATAAAAGTACACAAAAAAAACCTTACTTAAACTGCAGACTAAAACGAACTCTCGGGGTGATCGCAAGTGTTCTGGAAGGTTAGGCAGAACCTGCTGCTCATATTAGAACAAACCCAGTAATAATTGTAATTCGGTAAGTTACATTCTGAAAAATGGGACGGGATTGTAGTAACGACATTAGGAACATATCGACTAATATCAGCTTTGAAACGAATATCCCATAACGGTCAACCAACTCGTGATATCGTCCATTAAACTTGCGAAAGGATGATTTCAACCGCTTTGAACTCTTATCAAGGAAATCATGATAGGAAATACAAACACTTGAATATCGTACCAACTAGGAGATATATACTCTGAATGCGGCATTAGCTGGAATGTTGCTACATAGAAATAAACAATTGTTAAGCTGAAATCATCTTTTATGTTGTTAATTTTTTTCAACTGACCCTCACTGTCAAATTATAGTTGTTAGACAATATACGAAGCAAAATATACTGCATCTGTTGTATCCTTTATCTAAAGTTCGATGGTATATATGTAACACTCACAAACGTGTCCTTCCCCCCAAACGTGTCCGATTCTCCCAAACTGTCTTTTCTCCCTAAACGTGTCCGAAATGTACAATATTTCCCAAACGTGTCCGATTTCATAACCCCCAAACGTGTCCGATAATAGTTATTCGCCAAAACGTGTCCAATATTTAACGCCAAAACGTTAAACGTCTTTTAGCGCTTTTACATGTATCTCTTAAATAAAATCGCTGATAACGTTTACGGCAATTCTATGATGGGAGACACACGTGATGAAGATGTCATTTATCAGATTAAGTTAGTTCGATGTAGGTTTTTAATGATTATAATAATTGCAAAATTAATCTGTTATTATTAAGTAACTTTGACTGCAGTTGTTTATTGTCCAGTGTGCAAGTATTTCATATTCGTTTAGAGCGAACATACACATAGTTCTGGAGTTGAATTAATCGTTAACTTTGATAATTATTTTGTACTTATAAATTCCGATGATGCCTTTTTATATTTATCCGAATATTGCATGGTGGGGTTTTAACAGTATTTTTTTTACTTTTGTCAATAGTTTGTGTGTATTTCAAAAGCCCATCAAATTATAAACTTGTTATCCTGGTTTTTAATAAATTTTAGGTTTCCACCATCACTAAAGACACACGATAAAAAACATAACGTCCAGTGCCAAATATTTCATGCATAAGTTTTATAGATTCTTTTTTTTTTATGAATATTACTGTTATGTGATCAACGCCGGTTTTAAATGCAAATTTATTTTGTAGTGTATAAATAAACTTTAGAATGTTGATTACGTATTGTCCAGTTGCAAGTACTTTATGCATAAGTAGAGCGCACAATAGTTTTGCAAGTTTTAATGTTTTTACAGTTGTACTGTACACATTAACTTTAAACTAAACTTTAAACTGATGATCGCGTATTGTTCAGTTGCAAGTATGTCATGCATATTTAGAGAGCAACATACAAGTTTTAATGTTTTTGCAGTTCTATTTAGAGAAAACATAGGCTACCTGGTTTTTTTTTTACATTTTAACATACATGTTTTAATGTTTTTACTGTTCTTTTGTTAAGATAAACTCTAGACTGCGTGTTGCATATTGTCCAGTTGCAAGTATTTCATGCAAATTAGAGAAAACATACAAGTTTTAATGTTTTTTTCAGTTCTACTGAATAAATTAACTTTAGACTGTTGATTGCGAATTGTCCAGTTGTCAGTATTTCATGCATAATTAGAGAGAACATTAAAGTTTTAACGGGCAGAGAAAGGACCCTTTGACCAGTTAACTGTACTGTTTAACTCAACATGTTTGCTTACAATTTACAAACGAAATAGCCGAAATGACGCCCCCACTTTAAGCCAGTTTAATTCTTCCGTTTTGAAAAAAGTACTAACGTGCTTATGTATATTTTTAATGAAATGGTAAAATTAGTATACGTTAATGAAATAGCAATAACCAAATAACGCTTGATATGGACACGTTTGGGGGTTAGTTGAGAAATGGACACGTTTGGGCGTTTATACAAATGACACGCTTTGGCGCAGTTTTCAACTAGACATGTTTGGGGGAATCGGACACGTTTGGGGGGAAGGACACGTTTCTGAGTGTTACATATATGCGTTTAACATAGTCACCGAAACAAAACCTTCTTTTCTTTCTTTCTAAGAAGTTGTTATATAAAAATCAGTCACGTATGAATACAAAAATTACTCATCAAAAAGAGGAGAACAGTTTGTGCCAACAGGAATGCCAATTGTTTAAAAATAAATATGTTGGAGTAATAAATATGTGTATGTATTGGAGTAAAACATTCCTGAGTCATTAACGTCTATTTTGGGTGTTTCAAAGCACCATTATTTCTTTTTTTTTTTTTTTTTCTATAGAATATTTTGGAAATTTGAGGTTACATGGTTAACTTCCAGTGATGGTTATTTTCTTATATGCAAAGACATATTATAATACATTTTGTTGATATTACTGGTCAGGATAAAGTTGGACTCATGCAAAAATATTTTTTTGAAACAAAGATGAATCCTGCACAATTTTTGACAAGTGCAAATTTAACAAAGACTAATAGTGGGAAATAAATTGTGATATTATACCTGTTGTTACTCATGAAATCAAGCAAATGATAATGTCAGTTTGAGAGAATTTTTTTGTTTGAATCAGCGTGATTTTTACAACGTAGGATTTATTTCTTTGTAAAACAAGATACATTTGATGAAACATAGCAGAACAACTCTTCCAATTGGTCTTTTAGTTTGGAATACTTATGTAAGGTGTAAAAAGGTCAAATGTTAATAAACTTTTGCAAGATAGAAGAGTAAATGAACTCTAAAAGATCTTTGGATTTTTTCCGTCAAGTAAATGTCTGACCTTATTTCCCTTTTTTGCTTTTCTTTCAGTAGATACATCGTTTCTTTTAATCTTGACTGATAGTGTTGGATAGACGAAAGTCTATACAAAAGTTATGTAAAGTCATACGGAAATCACGATCATTTGATGAAGATACCAAGTGGGAAATTAGAAACAAAATCGTGTACTAAAAATAGGCTAGGAGATAACGTGTCACCCTTTTAAATTTAAATGTATTCGTTATACATAATTAGTAAAACAAAATCACGCGTTAGTTACACAAACAACTGTTTTTCGGGGGGAAATTTTGCTGGAGCAAACTATTATTTATACGACATGCATCGCTTTCAAATTGCAATGTAATTCATTAACTTTTGTAAAATTAGAATTGGTGGGAGCTTTTATCAGTGATCAATTTTGTTTTAAATGCACTTTAAATATTTGACTTCCACTTAATTTAGAAAAATCGTACAACAAACTATACACCGTTAACTATGTTAACACACCATCATGAAGTGAAACTTCCCTAATTATAGTAATTTGTCTGGATGAATCGTCAAGACGTAGACATAAAATGACACTGTATACACAATTCATTGTGTCATGCTTCAGACTATAAAGTTTGTTCATCAAATATACAATGTTTAAATTATCGTAGTTTTGTCTTTTTATTCTTAAAGGTATTTTACATCGGTCTTACATTACTAATACTACTGGCAACCGCGAGGTGAAAGCTTTGTTTTATGCACATTTCATCATAAATAAAACATATTTTTAATATATCTTTTATGATGATTATTAAATAGTATGGAAGCAATATAAACCAAAATGGATATACCATCAACTATCAACCCAGCTGAAGAAATAAAATCATATAAATGTACTAAAATGTATTTATAAGTTGACCTAATATAAAGCTAATTATAGACATGTAGTTTACTATATATACTAATCCGTATATGAAGCAGGTTGTGTCTTTTAAATAACCAGCAATTAAAAGTCAAACTACAAGAAATAAACATATACAAGTATCCGTATATTTCTATAATGTACAAATATACATACTAGGAAAAGCTTCAAAAGATCTAAGTATACTACAATTTGGAAAATAAAACGAGAAAAATTAGGCATAAGATGTTAAAGGAAAATAAATAATCTGAGCTCGAAGGTCACACACTATGAACAAATTTTAAAAACTCCTTTTTTGAAAATCACGATAAAACTAAAAGTCCAGCAACTAAAACTCTCGTAATATTGCATATGGCGACAGAACCCAGGAATGGGAAATGTAGTTCCTGTTGTACTTCTCGCTAACAGCGTGTTCATTACAAACAAAAAACTATTTACATTATGTAATTGATTAGAAACAAGGGGATTGACATCATAGTCGATACAAATCAATAACATATCCATAGTTCTATTTGACTTACATATTTCACACAGTCAAAACAGTCATGATAGTGTCTGCTCAAATTTTAAAAAGATTTCAAATTTTAAAATATAAACACCAAGTGAGAAGCTTCATTCTCAGAAGCAACCTTACCTTTTGAATAGAAACAAATAAGCTCTGAAATGTCGTATCTGCTTGGAGACGAGTGATGCATGTGCAGATTGTGCCGGAATGTTCATTGGAAGTTAACGGCGGGAAAATTCAAATTTCATCTATTCTAAACTAGTTGTCAAATGACATGTGCTGTCATTATCTAGGTGTATATAAGTGGCGACAGTAGCTTACCAAAATTTAACACCGTTAATCCATTTTTGATATACACTTCAAGTTAATAATACAAAAATATTAACGGAATTGTTTGAATTTTTAATGGAGCGAGAAATGACTCCATGACAGGGCAAAGATTTCCTGTTATGCATCATATAGTTTAAGAAAATTACACAATAAGGAATAGAACACAATCGAAAAAAAAATACATATTATTCAATTATTCTTGTATTCATGTAGCTCGTAAGAAGATAAACGTTATACTGGGCAATACATTGGTGTTGATGATTGTAAAGGAAAGGCGAAAAACACCAAAGGGACATTTTAACTCATAAGTTAAAAATAGACTGAATTTCTATGGGGGAAAAGGGAAAAAGGGTTGGAAAAGACCAATAGATAAACTATGGAAGTGTAAACCGGTTATGTTCCACATATTACATCCTTTATGTTGCTTATGTAAATACAAACCTTGTGATAAGTATAATTTGGTAGGTCACATGTGTACCTTTCCGGAGCACCTGAAACCACCCCCAGTTTTTGGTGGAGTTTGAGTTGCTTAGTCTTGAGGTTCTTTGTTGTATTTTTATGTACTATTATGTGTCTGTTTGTCTATTTCCTTTTTAGCCATGGCGTTGTCAGTTTATTTTCGACATAGGAGTTTGACTGTCCCTCTGGTATCATTCGTCCCTCTTACGGGAAAAGGAGGACGGGAATTGCGGTAACGACGATTTGCACATATATGTGGTTATCTGTAAAACAGAAATTCCATAACCATATCGTACGTATAAAGCTGAAGATATACATTCCATATGCGGGTGCTACATCAAAATGGAAAGTTCTGGATTGGAAACCTTACATCGTCTTTTATGTCTTTAAGCTTTTTTTTCAAGCGACGTTCGGTGTCAATTCCTTAAAGTGATTTAAGATATAAGGCAAATTAAACTGTATCTGTTGTATTCTTCATTTCAATTTCTATCGGATAGATGTGTGAAGCATTATCACCATATTTTAAATATTTTTCACTGATTTTTCCTCAAAATTTCCATTCTTTAAATAACTATAAAACTAAGAATATCTGTAAGTTTGTTAAAATAATTATTCTAATTTGATCATACATTTATTTGTGGTCCTTTTTTTAACATTCTTTTATGTTATGTTTTAACTTTTTAAAAGCAATTTAATTAATGTATGTTATTAAGTAACTACAGCTGATGTAATGCTTCTGTAAAATGAACCAATAAATACTAACAGATATTTATTTACCTGTTATATTGATAACATTAACGATGCCTGTATAAGGTACCGGTATTCGATGTGCTTCATTACTATCAAAAATGGACAGATTTCAATAAAAAAATAAAATTCAAAAAATATATATATATTTTTCGAGAGAATATTATCTCTATAGCGGAACATAGGCAATATTTTTTGAGTTAATTACTGCTTTTTTCAAAACACAATGAATAAGTCGACGACGGCAAGCTAAGGTGACACATCAATTTCAACTAGCGTTCGTCAAAAAAACAGTTTTACATTTTACACAGTAACATCATCAATTATGAGAGAAAATGACAGAAGACAGGTTGCGCATAATATTCTAGTGTGCACTTATATATAGGGGTAAATTCGGTAAATAAATATACGACATCAGGTACCACCCGTTCGGGGGAGAGATTTATGTATAGAACTGAAATCCTGTGCTCTTCTGATTGGTAGATAATGTTTGTAATAAAAAGAAATTGATAGATCGATCAAAACTAGAGTAAAATAAAAAATGCTGAAAGTACTATTTTTTTTACTACAGGGTCAAAAAGTAATGAGGATCTGTAAAGGAATTAAGTGCGAATATACAGTGTTTGTAAACAAGACTATGTGAATGCCCAAAAATGACGCATGACTCTATGTTTTTTTGCTGCAAAAGATAGGGCTACATTTGTACTTTCATGAATCACATATGAAAGATTTTAATTTCTAAAGGTAAATCATTTATAAATTTAATTCAAGACATAGATTAGCATTAAAGTCAATGGAATAATTTTTACTGAATTTACCCCTATCTTGTGTTGCATTGTGAATCTCTTAAGCAGCTATACATAAAACTATGATTATTGTGTTACAGATTTACTTTTTATATGTTATTATGTATTCGAAGAGGGATAACTCGAGAAAAAAAACCAGATCAACTTTAGTCCAAATATTTACTTTAAACTAGCTACTGATTAGAAAAGTAAAGAGTCTTTGTATTCAGAAACCGGTAAATATGTATAAGTTTTTAACTTTGTACATTATTTGGTATTGTACATTTATTTCAGTATCACTGATAAGTCTTTGATGACGATGCCTAGCTGGCATACACCAGTTTAATCCTGGTATCTATAATGAGTCTTTCTTTCAAATACAAATACTAGGAATAAAGTATTGTCATTTTATTTACAACAATGACGAAGCGCGTCTTCATTGTTCAGCAGTTTTTAATTTTGTCCACACACGTACGGCTCTTTTCACAAAATAACTTACGAATTGTCGTTATCTCTTCAGTATAACTTTGATCGATCTTTATTATCATAAGTATTTTGTGTGAAATAGTTGCTGGTCTCGCAGTACTTGATTACGTGTGATTTTTCCATGAGTTACTGCCATATCGAGTCTGTATATACATTTGTTCATTCTATTACAATTAAGATAGCAGTCTAACGTTATCCAGTTACTGTTAAAGACGGGTCAGTTAACTATCTGTATTAGTTCATTGGTATATAAAGGCAACAGTAGTATACCGCTGTTCAAAACTCATAAATCCATGGACAAAAAACAAAATCGGGATAACAAACTAAAACCGAGGGAAACGCATTAAATATAAAGGAGAACAACGACATAACACTAAAATGTAACACATATAGACAAAATCCCACGAGAATAACAAATATAACATATATATAATATGATTTAGTTTGTTACATCTTTGTTTAATCTAGTTATAATCTTATGTAAGGTTATATATTAAACACTTCACCTTGAACTTGATACGGTATGGACTAACTTTTAGATGGACGGACACACAGACAGTTTAACATAATGCCTATATACAATTGGAGGCTGGAAATAATAAACTAATAAACTCCGAACCCATTTATACCGATCGGTTCCTTCTCCGCCAGTAAAACGCTTCATGTTTCTTCACGTTAGGTAATAAAGTCATCAAAAATTAAAGGAGGGAAGTGATAATAAAACATATTTTTCCAGGTTATCATATAGCACATACATATGCGATCTAAGATACATTTATACTTTAGAAATATCTTACAAAACCGCTACCAATTATTACTTTTAACTCGTATGCAATGCATTTCTTAAAAATTTTGAAAACGTGATGTTTGATTGAAAAATAAACAAATTTCATAATTAAGTGTTGAAAAGTAAATAATCTTTGACATAAACTAACGCCTTTCATGAACATATATATACGTGGATTCTGCTCGAATAAATATAATTTATTTCTTCTTGAGAGGTTAACTAAATGACAATTTAAACAAAATGTTCCGCTAATGTTTTTAAGTCATCATCTAAAAAATGTTATACAATAAGAGAGTTTAATTAGTAATTTATTTGATGACAGCATGACATTTACGAAACTTTATGACAAATATAAGATAAATATAACCGAGACCTTTGACCAACCCAACAGTTTTATGACATATCGGATCGCCCTCTTCTTATGTCTTTTACCAAGGAATTATATACTTCCTTCATTTCTAAGTCGATGTGTTGATCATGCTGTCAAATTTAATTTCTTTCTGTTATTATTGTGATCGTCCATGACAATGTTCCTTTGTCAACAACAACTAGTTCCCGGCAAATTTAGGCAAAAGTAGTTTTTTGGGGTTCAAATCTCATTAATTGACTGAAAAAACGTAAAAATCAAAAGATGCAAACTCTGAGTAGAATTCAAAACAGAAAGTCCCTTATCAAATGGCAAATACAAAAACTCACGCCCATCAAACAAATGGATAATAACTGTCATATTCGTACCTAGTACAGACATTTTCCTATTATAAAAATGTTGGATTAAAACTTGGTATATAGCTAGCTAAAACTCTGAATTGTATGACAGTCGTATAAAGTTCCATTATATTGACAACGATGTGTGATCAAAACAAATATACATAATAGGTAAGTAAGAAGATGCATATCAAGCTACCAAACACTTACTGCGGGAATCGAATGAACTACAATGTATAAACAAGTCATACGAAAACAGAAACTACAAAAAAGAGGTTAATTATATATAACGAGATCTTAGAATAAATACTATTCCGACAATCATCATAGACTAAAATCTTACAAATTCTGTATTTATTTAGATTATTTTTTTCGCGATCTTACGTCAAAGATCTTATATAAACTGTTTATATTGTTAATTCATCTCTAAGGAAAGTGTAAGCAAATTATATACTGGTTTGCAATGTTATCATCTAATTAATGTTGGTATATATTTTCTAAACATAAGACCAATTATTCGGTACAACTTAATGCATTTGAAATTTGTATACGTACGCGTGTAATTGTTTAATTAAACTTATTGAAATATATACGTACTGTCTATCGTTAGAAAAATCAAAGTAATCACCATTTTATAATTGGTAAATAGCAATGTAAACTTTATTTACATAACAAATGAAACGTAAAGAGACATAACATATTGTATTCATATAAAGAGCAATAGAAAAAACTTGACGAGCTTCAAGATCGTCAAGTGAAAGGTTATAAAAGCACCATATATTGCATCTATTGTGGGAGAAAAAACAAAATCGGACGAGTTCTTATTAAAGATTTCAACATAAATAGCTTGGAGAGTTTTATGAACTATAGAGGTCGAGTATTGTACGTACGAAAAGATAAGTTGACTTGCAAAGTCATAGACAGGTGTTTCAAATGTTTCTTGAGAACTATAAATTTACTATTGTCCTTTCATGCTTATAGGCTATTGTAAAAACTTGTTCAATGTATCAATAAGAAACAGCAGTTATAAATTATGTTCTTTTTTATTAAATGACAATCGGTATGCAATTTGAAATTTGGTCAATATACCATAGATTGTGTTTTGAAGAGCATATATAACACTTCGAATGTCAAGCAGCAGTAAAGTGTTACTTACAATGTATAATGTATGTCAATTCATAAACCGGTCTTTTTTTATTTAAGATATACTAGAAGTATAGCTGCTAGGTGTCTTCTTATTCTTTTAAATGGGGTTTTGCTTGCTGTAAGAAACAGTATACAATAAATAAAAGCTATCGTAATTACAATATACTAGATATGATTTAAGTATAACATGTACACTCATGTATCTCATAAGCAAAAACAAAACTCTCTAAACAAAACTAAAATAATACAATTTAACGGAACATCAGAATTAGTATAAAACTGAATGAGGTTATTATAATAGCTTACTTTCTCAAGTCAACAAACTATATATTAACAATCTATGATGTTAATACGGTATTATTATTTCTCCAATTACCAAACACAATTACTATTTTAAACAATCACGATACGAAAATTCCCGAGACGAAGTACAATAAGTAAACGATTCCCATTAAAATTTCCTATATCAAATTTAAATCAACAGTTATTGTGAAACATTGATTAATGGCTACTTAATGTCAATCGGCAAATAGGACAATACTTTGTTATATATATAATTAGTGGAATATTATTATAATATCTTACTAAATATGAGTTGGAATATAAATGGGCTAGCTCACAAGGATCCAGTACTTCAGTTGAGAGGAATATATTATTTATCCAAGTCAACAATGAAAGACGGCAATGTATCTGTATCTGTATCGTTACGTCGAAGGTACCAATACTGGCTTTTACTCGACGGAGAGAGAGCGCCTATTGTCGGCGTTGTAGAGCTGTTTTGAGCAATGAAAGCTCTGTTGCTTTTTTCTTTTTTTTCTTTTTCGCTGTTCATGTACTGATTGTGTGTCATGAATAAATACCCCTAATTCTATCTTTTATTTTAAATTGCAAAGGGTAGATACAGTGTATTATATTAATAAATTTCAATGACAAATAACAATTACACCCAAAACAACCAACGTAAATATTCGAATTACAATAAACAAACGGTTTCTATTTAGAGGTCGTCAACAAGGTCATTTTAAATGCACTTTATCCGTTAAAATGGACCTTCGGTATTCAACAGACTATGTTCAAATAATGTTACATAAATTACTTTAAAGTATCTCACGTAAACTAAAATTTTATTAAAATGTGTTATTAATAATAAATGAACAAGATGATTACAACAAACAAATGTTTGACAAGAAATTAGTTATCTCCTCAACAAGTAATACGCAAATGTGTAGATCTTGTAAGATAGAATCAAACTAACTTATCGTAAATTTAAATTTGAAAGAAAGAAATTAACAACAACATGTAATTGTCACACTCCTTCAAACATGAATGACATTATAAATCATGTCGTAGGAGAAACATGGACTGTTTGATGGACATCTTTTGGCGAACGAGGTAAATGTCATCTATTTCATTCACAATTTTTTAACAATTAGCGTGCAAAACACCATTATTTTTTAAATGAACTTTTTAAAACAGATAACGTGAATAGTTCAGTGAAGAAACAAAACAGTTAATGTATTACAGAATATTATTTTTGAGGTATGATTCAAGACAGGAACCTCATCAGTGGTTGTCTGTTGTCATAATTTTAAGATTTACGAGATTTTTTCATAGCTTTAGATTATTTTGTGAATTTTGGTAAAAATGAAATTATAAATGGTAACCAAATAATGCCAACATTTTTATTTATATTTCCAATGGCAAAGGGAAGTCTGTATGATAACTTCCTGGCGTCATTTTGTTGTTGTTGAATTCAAGCATACTCAGCATCGCCTTGTCTTCAACCTTATTTCATCTGCAGAAATAAAGGCAACTTCCAACTCTTTAATTATATATAGTATAAAAAAATACACAATAGCAACGGAATGTAGTTGTGGTCTCAAACACTTATCTCTACATATTTGTTAATTTATATAATATGTATTCATTTGAATCTATTGGGTTTATGCTGTCACAGCACAATACACCTTATTGCTATTTGTCCGCCATTACTGGACATCGCCCAAGTTCCCTTAAAATTGTCAAAATGTAAAAGTGATTGTTGTATGACGTCAAAAGTTTGAGCGGGAATAACGATCAGGTGTATTAAAGAAGGTCTTGGTCTTTAATTTTGACTATAGTACAATGAGTTTCCCAATATTTAATTTTTCTAATTTGTCTGCCATAGAAAATATGAATATTTGTATTTTTTGGTGACCATTGTTAATTCACTTACTTTCATGCTTCATATTTTAAACAATGCTTTCCGTTTTTGTCTTTAATTAAAATAGAAGGTTTTGTTATAGACTTAATTATAAATTTAACGAATCGTTTCCAAAAATATGGTTTCACGTTATGACGGTAGTTTTCGTCATGCTATAAGCAGATCTACAATATGCGATATGATTATTATCTGCACGTAAAGCTTGACATTTAACTTGAAGAAATAATGATAGCAAACTTCAAGGTTAATTCTTTGTTTTCTATAAGATTTGGAAAAAATGATCTCATGTTCAGACTAAGTTTTCTTGGTAAGTTAGAACATAATAAAACCATTCTTCCTGTTTAAGTAAGAGCGACAGTCACTGCATGAAGGAATTAGTACTTTCGTATAAAATAATGTAAAATGAGCAAGGCTTAATTGATTACATTCAAAACGTTATCAGTATAACCACTTGTATCTAAATTAGATGTTATATCAGATGAAAGTCAATACTGTTTGAAGCAATTAAGTGTATGGAATGAACTCCACATATCATCAGTAAGAACTCACACAAAAGCTCTGACGATTTAGTGTCTTCCAAAACAAACCAAAAACTTTGTGGTTTGCTGCTTTCGTTTTTATAATATAATTTAGAATATTATTTTTTTTACAAACTAATAAGCACTTAAGCGTTGACAGCGGCTAAGCAAACGATTGTTCAATAATTATAGCATAATAATCCAATCATTAATATAGATATCAGTGACATCAAAATTAAAAAGTTGCATACATTTTTTTTATTCAAACAAATACAATTTTATATATCTTGACGACACAAATGTACATACTGTAAATAGGAAAACTAGGAAAATCTAATAAAAGAGACACTTAGATATCCTAATTTAAGGAAAACCCGACAACATCAATGCTAAAACCAAGAACGACAAAAAAATAAATCGAATGCTATACAGTTAACTTTAAAAGACTAAGCAATACAAACCTGAGCAAAAGGAAAAACGGGGATATTTTCAGGTGCTCCTGAACTGAGCAGTGTCTGTTCCACATGTGGAGTTTCTTTTTATATGGGGTAGCTTATTATTTCATTTTGATGTACGAACAATGCAATTACTTACAACCCTACGGTTCGTAGTTGGCAAATTAATTATTGGGTAATTGAAATATGATAGAATCCGTGAATTCAGTTTAGTAATAAAAAAAAAACTTTTTTGAAGCATTGTAAAGTTTTATCTTGCTTAACGGCTCAAATAGTTTACATAATCAGTTTTTCATTCTACTGATGATCTTTTATGAAATACTTGGTTTTCAAAATTGTTGACAATTAAGACCAGCTAAATTTTGTTGTTTTACATTTGGTAAAAGTATAACTGCTACACATGTACACTGACGTGAACTTATACAACATACATGATAGTTCAGTTATGATTTGGCGGATTTTTTTTTATCTATTATTCCCATGTTGCGTGATTAAAGACATGCAGTGAAGAGAAAATAAATGGTATCTTGAAATTGGGGTTACCAAAGTATTTTATTTGTAAAAAATACAAAAAAAGTTGAATTATCTTCTTATTATTTGTATAGCATTGAGTAAACAGATTTTAATAAAGGAACCCGTGGTTCAGATATTTCCTGTTAATAACGATTTTATTATATATTGAATAGATATCAAGATAAAACAAATCTTCTGCACTATTCTTTACAAATCTTTTAATGCAGAAGTTTATATAAAACTTGATCAATACAGGAGTTTATATTAACTTTTGTCAAAACGTTATGAATTGAACCAAATCGGTTTATGCTATTTTAATAATGTAGTACTCATACCGTAATCCGACAATAATTTATTATATTGTATAACTTAATCTAGTCAATAATGCGAGAAAGTGCATAAGAAAATAAATGAAATATGAGACGGTACAAATACAATGAATTTTCTTCCAGGTAAAAAATAATTGTATTTATTAAATTCCAATGCATTTGAATCAAAGACGCCGAAAGTGAAAATGTAATGCATATGTTGTGTGGTGTATATAATAGTTCATTCGCAGGCAGTTAATTGTCCATTAAAACAAGGATAGAGTAGTATTTGAACACGCGCCTTACTGATAAGCACATTAACTTTTAAAAGTTATAATGTACGCATTTTAACTGCTGGGTAGATATAACTGGAGATACTATTTATCTATTTATGAAAGTTAAATTAGCTTCGGATATTATCTAGGGTTGACTTGCACGAAGCGTGATCTTTGGATTAATTTGCATTGCAAGGCCAGATTTTAATTATGCGATTTAAACCACAAGATTCTCAATTGGTCTCTTTCAGTTGAAAACATTTAATGACAACGTTAATTTAACCTGTGTATTAATGACTGTGGTGTGTTTTTAATGTGGTTAATTACGTAACTAGAACGATGGAGCGCTCAGCAGAGGAAAGAATAACTACTGCATTGGACAAGTTGAGGAATGATCTTGTAAGTATTTAAATAGTTAAATGTTTTTCAATAACTTGAATTTTGAAAAGGGAAAGTATACTTTTGTTCATATCATACATTATTATGAATGAAAGGTGGTATACGATTGTGTTACGCAATGGCAAATAAAATATAACACATAAAAGCAAAAACGCATAAGGTCTTCAATCATACACATGTATCAACACCATATGACAATTTCTGAGCGATTAAATTGTCTCATGACAAGTTTAACCAGCTAATAAATGAATTGAGCATGCAGAGATTTCAGCATGTCTGTTATCATTTTAAAAGTCACCGTAAATCCGTTTTCATATGTATTCATGAACGAGAAAACCGAATTCCTGGTGTCCTCAATTTTACAAAGAACCCACAGACGTCCTTCATTTATCATGCAAGTTATATAAGAATTAAATATATAAAGAGTTTTTATCGACGCATTAACTTTCAGTTCCCACCTAAAAATTAAGCTGTTTTCATCTAATTTTCATGAAAAAAAAACTAAGTTCTAAGTGAAGAACTATAATACTTGAATATTCAACAAATATCTATATTTCTTATAAAGTCATTTTCTTTTTAAAAAAAAAATGAAATCATGTAAAATGAGCAGGATCAAAATATCAAAATAAAGATAGAACCATAAATAGTGCACTGGTGGTGATGTGGTATGGTCCTATTTTAGCTTTTCTTGCTCGGGAAATAATGGCCTTGCTTAAGTTATTCGTCCGTTTGGCTACAAAATGTCCCGCTCTTCATCCCTGTGTAGCTAGTTCGCAAAACGAACTGTTTGCGTTAATTGCTTATTTTGTCAAGATTAGATCCGGATGAAATTAAATGCTTGTCACTGGACGTTAACCAACCATTTTTATTATTTGCTATTTCATGTTGTGTTTGTTATATGCATATATGATTTTTTCCTTCTTCATCTGTGAATATTTTAACATGTCTTTGAACATCGGCTGTTCCATGCAAATATATGAAGACAGTTAAGTCAATACTACACATAAACTATAAAATTGACTTATTTCTTGTGCGTCTTGAAGCATCAAGGTCGCCTTTAAAGATGAATTGTGGAAAGCGAAACAAGAACTGGCCTACGTGCGGAAGTACGTGGGTTCGATCCCCGGGCAGTTTATTCATGAACGGCCGGGGTAAATCGGTATATTATCTATTGCTCTGCCTAGCAGACCTAATTATGGGAGTAAGTATAGGCAGATTGACAAGTTGTCTTTCTGATTGTTACCTTGTGAACTACTACGTTAAATATGCAACTCATCATGTCGATCTAGTACAAAGTAGGGTTCATATTAATATTGCATTAACATATTCACGTCCTTGATTTGCATTCAATTTGCTACAGGGCTTTACTAGTAAAAAGCGCTCTATAATCATCCTCACAAAAGGTTCAGTATTTTGAACTTATAAATTATATAAATTTCATCTCCATCATTTTAAATTTCATCACCTTTGAATAAAATTCACAGGTCCTCCCTCTTTCTGTTTAAATCAAAGTTACCTTTAGTCGCTCCTAAAATGTGTTTTAATACAAAGTCGACATCTCTTTTCATATCTCAGAAAACTAATGACACGGCCAGGTTAGCTTTGACGTTCTCAACTATATTTACCTCTTAATGGCATGTTACTTCAAATTGTATATGAGAAGTGTTATTTCAATTGGTCAATTTGAAAATCAAAAAGTAGATTAAGATCTTTGATCAATGGAGATAAAGTACTCATTTACTAAAAATA
The DNA here is from genome assembly GCA_019925275.1 of Mytilus edulis. Lineage (NCBI taxonomy): Eukaryota > Metazoa > Mollusca > Bivalvia > Mytilida > Mytilidae > Mytilus > Mytilus edulis. Next base: position 65,205,106 of record CM034357.1, on the reverse strand, counting down.
TCAATATATTTATATTTATGACATTATTCAATTGTGTGTGGAATTATTAGAAGACAGGGTACATTTTTATACGGTGTGTGAATGTATGACAAAAAATTTCTACACGCACACATCAAAACCAAAACAATTGAACAGGGCTTCCTTATATCCATGTTTGCCCTTTTAACTATAATTACAGGAACGTTGATAGAAAATTCAAACCTACAACTCTTCTCATCAGCGTTTTTACCAAAGTTTGATAATTAATATCTTATTTTTCAGTATAACATAAATATAACTTATATCTCTTTTTCGTGTTAATAACAAAAAATCCGGAAAAAATCATATTTTCATCATTTTTAGATTGAACTGAGAAACACTGACATCAAATTACTGATCCAGCTTTTAAATATACATGATACAATACAGACTTTACTGAAGCACAGAACAATGTCAAGGACACAGTCGTGTTACAACTGTTTAACAAATAACAACAAATTAGGCAGTATAACATCCCTCAAACTAGAGACGCCAATCTTACGTCAACAAAGCATGCCGTCATTTTGTAACTTAAGTAGTTCGTGTTCTAGTTTAGCAGGTAAATATTTATTTGGGAAGTCATCAATTAACCTTAGACACTTGTGCGTGTTTAATGCTTAGTTTTAAAGAATAGATACAGAATTTATACATAAATAAATACGTTCACTAGATTGATGGGCGATGTACAGAACAGATACAATTTGCACTAATATCAGTTCAAAAATTCCATTTATTAATTGTATCTATAATTTCTCTTCCCATGCTGTTTAATGTGAAAACTTCACCATCAAAACTGATATGTATTAACAAGCATGTGGTCGCTACTTTTTAATATGAATAAGAAGATGTGGTAGTATTGACAATGAGACAACTTTCGAAATAAAACCAAAAGACGTCGATGTTAGCTCTTATACTTTACGGTACGACCTTATATACATGTAGAGCGATACCCATACCACATAGCAAACTTTGAACAGCCGCAATATGACAAATATAAAACAGCTAAGGAAACAAAGGGCTTGGTTTATGTACAGAACAATGAACGAAAAACTAATGTGTTATATTATGATCAGTAACAAATTACAACCACTGAATTAATAGTTAAGATTAATTTAGAATTTTACCCTGTACATACATAGTATTTTGGCATTGGTTTTGTTCTCTCAAAAGAGTTTTTGTCTTTGAAACGAGCAATTCATGGATTAACAACGTATAAATGTAAACTGTAAACTGTGTTTTTTTTAATTCACTATTTATATATTTGTAATCAAACGTAATTTTATAAATGAAAATCTTGATATGAGGCAAGCTGTCTTTGGTTCAATCGAGTTCTTTGTTTCACGTCCAAAGAGATAGCATCTATATAAATTGGTATAACTTATTAATTGTTATTTTTTTAAACACAGTACCTTATTTTTATGGTTGAGTTAATTGAAATTAATAGGTCGCGTGTAACAATATCAGCCCAATCAATTTTAGTAAAACTTATAACACTACGGACGTCCATTATTTGCTCATTGATTTTTGTTTTTAAAGATTATATTTGCTTTATACAGCATTGTTGTTTTGTTATCGTCCGATTGATTGTTTTCTAAAATTTCGGATTGTTATTTGACGTATATGCTATATCTATTTTATTCATATAATAAACATTGCAGGAGGCCTGCTTAAGCTTATGGCAAGTAGATAACACATTATTTTATACTGTTGTAGAGTCTTCGCCAGTAAACGACATGTTTTATTTCGCTGAAAGTGACGAGGATATATCTGAAACACCAGAAATATCTGACATATCCGAAAATACGTTAACAACTGTCCAGTCAGAAGCAACGAATGTACAAAAATATGAAGACATTCTGAAGTTCAGTGTTCAGGAATGGAAATCGACACAGTCTGTTGAGATTTGTCTTGAAACATATTTATCATGTAAATCATTTCAGAACAATGTATTTTGATGATAAAAATATATAGATACACTGTTTATAGAAACTATTAATGATATGTTATCAATAAAATAAAAATCATGATTAAAAAATCATAAAAAATTGACATACAAAGAGGCTGACTTGTTAATCACATGACAGTCTTGAAGGGAATTAACTTATTTTAATTTTATATCTGACTCTTTTGAGATACAAACAAATCGGAGAGGAAACACAATCAAAATAACGGTAAAATAGACAGGAAAGCAAATCTACAAAATAAAATTAAATTAACAATAGTATCACATATGCTTTTCTTGTAACTTGGAATCATGTTAAATAAGGGAAGATCATTAGGTAAGACGTGTTTAGTTGTAGCTTTTGGCTTTTAATCTATATTGTCTTCTTAGAACTGTATTGAAATGTTTTCAAACAGACTATAACTCTTTAATATAAATTATACAAATCACGCAACAGATACGTCATTTCGTGTCTTCGTTCGTAATTGCCATGTGCTGTAGATTTCGATGGCTATAATTAAACTCTGGTTTTTTTTAAAACGTTGCTTTACAACCTTCACATTTTCTTTCTTTCGTTGGCAAATAATCGAGTATTTTTAAGTGTTCGATTATATTTACGCATTTCTGCGTAGTTTATATGTACATTGTGCAATATCTTTTAAAGTTTAGATTCAAGTCTGATTGAATTGTAGCGCAATTGTACAGTGAACTCTACTTCAAAAGTGCAAAATGCATTTCAGCCAAGCTTGTTGCACTGACTGGTATACATTTTGTTCTTGTAACTTTTCACTCTGAAGCATTCTTGGATTAGATAAGATCCGGGGTCAAAAACAAATTCCCTGATTATAAGAATGTGAAGGGAACTGGAGACTAGTTAATCCTTTGCTGATTCAGAATTAATTATAATCAACTATTAGAGTAAAACAACGAAACAACAGAACACTCAAGTGCAAAAAACACAAACGACAATGCAACATTCATAGAAACGAACTATTAGATACATGTAACAACTGCCATAGTCCTGACTCATTTTGAGAAAAATGGGGGTTGAACCTGGTTTTATGGCAATGTTTAAATAAAGGCAACAGTAGTATACCGCTGTTCAAACTCGTAATTCGATGGACAAAATACTGCTTAAATGACGGGAATACTGTACAAATAAATGCAAGAACACCCTAAATAGAGAAATACATAAATGAATAATATAATAGTACATTTCAACACGTTAACCACATAATAACATCAAATAACTAAAACTAATTTAGGACATTACACAAAAACTGATTAATAGAATTCTGAACAGAGTGTTTGTCAGACGAATGAATGAACGCCACAAAAAGAAATCGAACATGTATAATTAAATACCAAGTCAGGAGTCTGTAGTTCAGTGGTTGTCGTGGGTTCATGTCGGTGCTCTTATAGCCGACTATACGATACGGGATTTTTCTCATAGTTGGAAGCCGTAAGGGCTGCTTATAATTTCTTGCAATCTCTTCTTTTGAACTTATATTGAATATTCACTATCTGACTTTGGTCTACTAATTGAAATGACCTGGGATTGACTATGGTTTTTGTTGGTGTTCGAGTTTCTCAGTCTTTAGTTTAAAGTGTAGTATTTTGTCTGTTTTTCCTAAAATTGTGATTTTGTATTTAACCATTGATAACTGTCGACTTTTATGTTTTACTTTGAACAAATAATAAATCTGCATAAAAAATTTCATACACTGGGTCAAAACTGTATTTTAGTTGTTTACATGTAGTTCATCGTAATTTTTTTAAATTTTTTTTCAAAAAAAAAAGACGATCTTTACAATAAATCGTTAAGATAAAGATGGCAAGTTGAGACATATGAACAAATGTAAAAATAAATCATGGTTTGTTTCCGAGAGTTGTAATTCAAATCAAGGATTTACTATAGAAATCCTTGTTTAAATTATTAAAGTCAAAAAGTTCTTTGAATGCAGAATATATTGTAATGCACCTAAAACAGCTTACTAATATTCACCAAACTTGTGAAACATGTAGATTTTAACTATTAGAAAGATATTATCTGCATAATCTTGTGAAAATTATAAATTTAGAAAACTTCTTCGGGGTTTTATGCACTTTGCTTGAATAAATTAATTTGAATTGCAAGTCAAGATTTTAATAGCTGATTGAACTGAACCACATCATCTTTTATATAAGAAATGGTTTTATTTGTAAACATCTTTCCATTCTGAATGCATATAATACAAAACTTGCACCTTAGCAAACGTTTAAAATAAAAATTTTATATAATCCGAATTTATGTGAATATAAAATCACACAGTTGATAAACAGATAAGGATTAAAATCAACAAACATACGATACCGAATCGTTTAAGTGAAGGGAACCAATGAATAGCACAAAAGAAGAAAAGAATAATTTATTCAAATTAAAGGATCCATTTAAAAGTAATTTATTACAATTATTTACATAATTAACAAATGATTAAAAACACAAAATATTTAACATATATAATACCCTTATGTAATGACTTAATATAATGATCTAATATACACGAAAAGGATAAATAAATATTAAAGGCGTAAAAGACGCTCACGAAAACAGTGTTTTAAACTAAAGCTTTGACCAATACAATTCACGTTAAAAAAAATGACAATTTTAAAAGATGCTCCAACAAGTTGAACATATCCCGCTTCGTTTGTGATAATCTTCTTATCTTCCAGCTCTTTACATGCACTGTGTGTAAAATAAAACTCATGAAATCGACTACGTAGCTCACGGTACATGTTTCTTAAATAACTTCATCAAGTTCACCAAACAAATCAATCTTAAGGTGAAAATACAAAACATTTGAAAACATCAAGACCAAAAGGACCCCCAGAATAACCAAAACCGTCTAAAGTTTTAATTTACTTTGCCTCAAGATGTTATTACATTAGGTTCAGTTAAATTAGAATCACTAAGAAATAAAACCTTACCGACGAAACGTTACGTTATAGATAATGCATAAAAACCTTAAATATGCAGTAAGGACGATCGGGCATTTATTTGATCAATCCTGACACCCCTCGGTGTGTTCTACGACAAGAAAAACCTTAAAATATGAATTATCTGACTTTTATATACCGTTAAAAAAATATTATTTTTATAAAAACATTTATTTTTATTTTACCGACAACACTAAAGTGGGATGTTCCTTTCTGAGGCGTTCAGGTTTTAATACGCCCTGTGGCTCATTTAGAATGTGAAATAAAACTCACTAATTAATCTAGATATAAACCTTTTAAAAAAATCGTTCACTATAAAAATATAACTGTAACTGCATGAAGTAAGACACAAATGTATTGTTACCATCCGATAACGGTGTATGACAAATACAAGACACATTGTAAGTAATTTATTGTACCACTTAGTTTATTGAATAGGGGGAGGGGTATGTTTTTTTTTCTATTTGTAATGTCATTTCTATCGTGGAAAAGTGGTTATTTTTTTTAACAATTTTAATTGAATCGAATGAAAAATTCAGAAAGATTGTCTTTTTAATAGCAATACATTTTATTAACAGATAATCAGGTTATAATTATATACTCTCCGCACCCGACCCTTTTCTAAGTAACGTTAATGTTATTCAATAGCATATAAGATTATCCTATTAGTTTATCATTTGATAGAGTAAAAGGTACACATAAATTTAAAAAAGTTAAGAACTGACACAAAGACGAATATAAATACATGTAGGTCACAGTATGATTTCCTATTCCGCGTTTATCGTCCTGAACATGCATGAAATATTTGCCACTGGACGTTAAGCAAGCAACCAAAAATCAATCAACCTATTCAGTGTGACTCAATAAGATTTTCAAAATCTAACACACGAATATGTTAAATCTGGCTTTTTATTTATGAAAGTCTATATTAAAATTCATCTCACATATATGATAATGTTTCTTCATTGTAGCGATAAATTAACAAAACTTCACGTTATTTGTTTCTAAAATTAAAATGCGGGCAATAAAGGTTTCTTTTACATCTATCATTGATTGAACTTAAAAAAATAAATTTCCAAATCGGCAACAAAAAACTATCAGACGAATAAAATTGTAAAGTAAATTATAGATTGCATTTTTATCAAGGAAAATAATGACTTCACACAGGTCATTATGTTATGCCTTTGAACATATTTCATTGAAACATGGTATTGTCCGGGTTGATTCTGAAATAGAATGACCTGTCGTTCTGGAAGAAAATAACTCCATATAGGTATATAAAATCGAATCACGAAGACTTCCAAACTACTCGATATTTGACCGATGATACGTTCGGGAAATAAAATTCTTACTACAACATGACAGGAATCGACCTATATGTAATCGAAAATTTAGAGATACATCGAGAGCAAAACTATTGGCCATGTGGGACACACTTATATGATACAATTCATATTTGAACCTTGAAACATTTTTCATATTATCAGATAAGGTTTGTTATAACTGGGGGAATCGACTGCAGCTGTTAACATAACATCGATTGTGATTTTCAAATGTATGCAACATATACAAGTGATACAGGTATGCTACTTTTTATAGAGAAATACTATTTGCAAACTAATAAGTTTGTCCCAAAGTTTTGTGTTCATGAGACTTTTAGTTATTATTAGTAGGTGTAAAACCAGGTTCGAATTAGATACTGAAAGTCCAAATTCTCACTATTTTGTTTTTGTTTTCTTTGATGTAAGTATGTAAGCATCTTATTTATAACTTTTGAAAAATATGTTTCACGAAAAGTAGATTAATATTTATGATCTTTTACCTTCATTTGGAAAATTTGTTTCATTAATGCCACCCATATTTCTTCATAGATTTACGAAGACCCTACAGCAATTTTTTATTGGCAAATACTATTTTAAAGAGATTTGTATAAGCCAGTGATTTGATCCATGCAATTTGGATACTATAGTATATAAAGCCTCCGAATCTCTTCATTTCAGGAAAAACTGCTTTCAAATTTATCTTCTTGATTTAAACTGTATGTTTTAATTAATGTTGCCGAGTTAATGTGAATAACGGTCATGTTAGCTCAGTCAAATGCTATATTTTCATACAAAACCCTTAAAATTATAGTACCCACTGAAAAATATTAGTTACCAACTTAACGATATAGCGCCTCATAAGAGATCTCTCAAACTAGATTTAGATATCTACATAGTTATCAAAGGTACCAGGATTTCATTAATACGCCAGACGCGCGTTTCGTCTACAGATTCATCAGTGACGCTCTCATATCAAAATGATTATAAAGCCAAACAAGTAAAAAGTTGATAAGCAAGTTAAATCCGATGTAAGATCCATTTTAAAAGAAGTTTGATAAACATTAAATCCTTTTTATATTTTCTATACATATTATTTGATTAAATTATAATCCCGGTACCTTTAACTTATTAAACCACTGGATAGATGCCACTGCTGGTGGACGTTTCGTCCCCGAGGATATCACCAGCCGAGTAGTCAACACTTCAGTGTTGACATGAATATCAATAATGTGGACATTTTTGTAAATTCCCTGTTTACAAAATTTAAATTTTTTCGAAAAACTAATGATTTTCTTATCCCATGTATATATTACCTTTGCCGTATATGCACCCTTTTTGGAATTTTTGGTCCTCAATGCTCTTTACCTTTGTACTTGTTTGGCTTTATAAATAGTTTGATATGAGCGTCACTGATGAGTCTGATGTAGACAAAACGCGCGTCTGGCGTACTAAATTATAATCCTGGTACCTTTGATAACTATTCATCCCTCGCTAACGCTCAGGGTAAAATAATCGAATATTAATCCCCAACCAATGGTTAAATGAAAACAACTTTACGACTGTCATGCATTATTTCTTAAACAATAAAACTAAACAATAGCAACACCAGTTCAACAGTCGGTATGTTACGTTTTGTCTTAAAACAGAAAAGATGGACGACTTAAAACAAGGATCTATTACAAACGCGACGATTTCAGTTTTCCTTTTGTTAACATCCCATCTCTCAGCAGTGATATAACCTTTGCATCATTGCATGGCGTTTACACATTCAACTTTATTCGTTATGTGTGTGGATTTTTCCATTATACTGCCTTCATTGACAGAAATGTACACCGACATAAAAATAAAATCTAAATGCTCTGGGTTTTGAGGAAAACCAATTAAAATCAACACTGCGTTTGATTAACGATCACCATCACGTATTGGTCTCCCGTATTGATGTTCTGTGTCTGTACTCACAAGCTACAAGTATTCGAGTTTAAAGAACGTTAGATACCAGAGATTTCGTCTGATCTATAGATTTTTTCCGATTGATTTTCACTTAGCGTGAATGCACATGCCTTGTGATGCAAAGCAAGAGACTCGATTCGGTCAATGCATTCAATCTCTCTCTGTTTGGAGCTCATTTGATAACCTCCGGGGGTTTTTTAACTTGATTTTGTAAATAAAGATTGGATTGACCAGAATCGAAACTCGTTTTTCCACTTTCTGTTCTTTCTCAAACCTACCGATTTTCCAGAATTCTATCTGATTAGTTCTTAAAATCTGTGTGTAAAAAAGGAAAGATAAATCATGAAAAGAATAACTGGGCAAGACATTGTATCCCTGCTTAGAACACCGCCAAATTTCGCTGAAACTCCAACAACCAAATTTTAGTTTCATCCCCAGAGTTACATTTTAATTTCTTTGTCACTTTATTTTTAACATTGAGAGGAACGTTATTTCTATTTACATAACACTGAGACTGGAAATGGGGAATGTGTCAAAGAGACAACAACCCGACCAAATAAAAAACAACAGCAGAGGGTCACCAACAGGTCTTCAATGTAGCGAGAAATTCCCGCACCCGGAGGCGTCCTTCAGCTGGCCCCTTAACAAATATATACTAGTCCAGTGATAATGAACGCCATACCAATTTCCAAATTGTACACAAGAAACTAAAATCAAAATAATACAAGACTAACAAAGGCCAGAGGCTCCTGACATATATATATTTAAGTATCAGAATTTTAGATAATCTGTGAAATTAAATATGATTTTTTGTTATAATTTTTTATTATGCAATACGTTATATGGTTCGATCAACGAAAAGTAAATTAACAAAAATAACAAACTCAAAGGGAAATGCTTAACGAAAATTCAATTATAAAATGGCAAAATCAAAAGCTCAAACACATTTAACTAATAAACCACACTACCTAAAAGAACTTCATCGCTTTCCTTTACATTTATATTCTCAGCTCGTGTTTTAAATACGTATCGCTCTGCTGCACAAACTAACACCACTTTTTCTGTTTAACATTCTTAAGCCTTCCCTTTTTTACCGTGTTCGAAGTAAGAAATTTTTGGTATGTTCAAAAAGTTATATCACGATTATAGTGTAATAGATCATAATGACATTGCATTATGACATTGAAATGAATCCTCCCATGCTTGCATCAGTCGGAAGTACAATTTAAAGCCAAATCCGGCAGTAAGTGTCAACGCCAAGATAATTACAAAACTCGTAATAATGGTATGTGTACTACAGCGGAAATATGACATCTATGACAGAGTAGAAACTATAACACTAATGATCAAGTTTCGGTCTCGAAATCGAAATAGATCAATTTTCTAGCAGATAAATCATAGACCATTGAAATCCAAATAAATTAAAAGACCCTTACATGGTATACAAATTTTCAAAAAGGAATACATAATCAATTCAATTGTGATTCGCTAAAGAAATAATGATGCTACTTCTCAACCTCTACGTAACTTTTATCTGGACCCATTCTGATGTTTTGATGTGTTATTCTAGTTTTGATGTCAATTTCAACGAAAACCTACTACAAACTCACAATGTGTGTTTGTGGGAGCCTTTGTTGTTTTTCAACATCAGTATAAACCTTTTAAGTAATGTGTTATCGTCGTTTGCTGACATATTGTTAATGGAATAGCATTTTATAAATGATGTAGTTACCAATTTTTGATAATAAATGTTGATTAGTTTTTACATATTCTGTTATCAACATAACTTGAAACATTGAATAATTTGGAAAACGAAATAATACGATATCAATTGATATTATGAGAATGAATCAAATGATATAACAATACGGTTTAATTGTTGATGCAAAAGGTCATCAATTGTCATTCATCTTAACCAGCAAGATAAATACATCGACATAATTATTGGGAAATCGGAATATAGATTATACACAAAACACAAAACATGACATAAACTATGATCTCTCTAAAGACGATCACATGAAGATCTTAAGTTTTTGCATGGCTTTCTCAACCAACAAAAACGGACTGCCACAATATAACAACATGTGCTGGAAATATCTATAAACACCATCAAGCTATCAATCAATCAAAGACGAAAAATCTCAACAAACAAATCAAAAGACAAACAAATAGTGTGAAATACATAACGAATTGTGTTGAAAAAGACTTGGTATACTTGGGTGCATTCCTCTAAATCACGTGCGGAATAATCTCTGAGAAATCAATTACCATGACTGTCTATGTGCATTTACCTAGAGGTATATTATTTATCAGGAAAAAACACTTATTCAGTTGACAATAAAGGCAGAAAAGACAAGACATCACAGTGCTTTATATTGCCATTTAAAAGCAATGATAAGGTATCAATTTGATGAATATAAAACTAGACGCAATTACGATTTCATTCCGAATCCATTAGTAATCATCAACTTCGGAAAGTGCTGCTGGAAAATTAGAGGTTATGACATTTTTCCTGTTTAATAAAATTTATTTGCTCATTTAAGAACAAGATAATTGATAAAATATCTTTTTTTACTTCTATGTAAGGCCACACCTATTTAATTCCTTGGTCGACGGACCCGCCCGCACATATTTTTTTCAAAACAGAATTTTTTTATTTTATTTTTTATATTCCCGCTTACCGCATCGGGAAATGTAATCATGTCCATTTCCCGCAGCGTTTTTTTGTAAATGATATAAAAAGATATCAACATTTGTTTTTAAAATCACAGTCTAAAATTGTATATAACGATTTTAAACCTATAAGCACCCCACCACACTGTGTAAATATCTGTGAGAATATTTGTTTCAGCATGAAACTAATTTATCCAAAGTTGAAGTGCTCCGATATAGATATATAACAGCGGAAATACCTGTAAAGAACAAAACGCTGGTTTCTTTTCCCCTTACTCATATTTCCTATCAAAAATATGTTTGTTGTTAGAAAAAAGTACAAAGAACTTCTGATTGATTTGTCTTCAACTGCAATTAAATTGTATGCTGGCGAAACAAAACTATCCATAGCTGCTGCATGTGTATGCATTTGTCCAGATTGATTCAGGGGCCTGTCGTTCAGCAGTTGTCGATTGTTGATGCGGTTCATTGGTATTTTCCCGTTTGCCAGTTGGATATGTAAATTAGTTTGTTGGTTTTCCTGTTCGAATTATGTACACTAAGAATTTTAGGGTCCTTTATAGCTTGCTGTTTGATGACGGTCTGGATCAAAGCCCTGTGTAAAAGGCCGTACTTTGACCTGTGTTTGTCATTATCAGGTTGGGAGCAACCCTCCCTCACAAGACAAGGGGGCATTTTACTGATGCAGAAATGAAAATAGAAATACCAAGAAGTTGTATAGTGCTACTAAAAAATCTTTGAAAACTTAGAATTTTTTACTCAAAAAGAGGAGAAATACATCATATTTTAAACCACTTTTCTAAAAGAGGGTTCCACTTATTTTAAATAATATTGAACTGTTAAAGTAAATATGTTAACATGGTAAAAGTCCAGGAGTATTACAAAATTCTTGGACATGTTTTGGACATTCAATATTAGATAGATATATAGTTCTTTGGAAAAATATGAGCCTTTTTGTACTACAAAAAATATATTATAACTTATATCAGGGACTTTCTATACTTACTTTCTTAGTATCTAATAAATGGGATATTTATAAAATTTAGGGGTTGTTCCCAAACTGATTATGACTTGGATGGAGAATTGTCTCATTGTCAGTCACACATATATAGACCAGATTTAATTATTCAGTTATTTCTTGGTGAACAGGGAAAAATTACTTCATAAATTAAAGAAACGTCAAAGTACAATTGATATATCAAGTTTTGATAAATGTTAAAACCTACTATTTTATGTTTACAAAAACGAAATAATCGCTCGCCTTAACTTTTCAAGCTTCGCCTCAAAAATTTGCAAATCAATATTTTTTTTATTAAAATTTTCAAATCGCTCGCTCGCCCCAAATTTTGGAGTCCAAAAATCCGTAGAACAAAAAATTAAATTGGTGTGGCCTAAATAAGAATTTATCTCATCATATTTTGAAATTTTTACATCTAATACTGATATCATTTCTAACACTATAAAGACCTCTATCAATCATCAAAATATATGTCAAACGCAACAGGACGAAATACATATGAATGGGTATATAAGTTATAAGCTTTAAGCAATTCGCTGCTCAGTTTCACAATGAATAACTTTCCATAAAACTAGTATATATTGATAGCGGATTGATTGAGGAATCTAAACAGCTAAGACAATAAAGGGGTCAATGTGCTTGTTTTCAAGATATTATCCATTTGAATTTTTGCAGGAAAATGTTCTCTCTTGATTTTTCGTAGCTTTATCATTGACTAGTTAAAGTTCTCAAAAACTATCAAAAAATAACTTAGATTTTATAAGACTTTTACAAATGACTTAAATTATACATGTTAAAGATTTATATAAAAAAGGGGAGGGGGGTTCAAGGGCAAAATGTTTTAAGACATTCAAATGGATAAAACCAGAGGATTTCGAAAATCTGACAAAAATGTCAAAACATGACTAGCAAACATCCTTTATGTGATGATATTCTATTAAACTCTTTCTTTTCGAAAAAGAGGCACCAAGCACCAAGGGGGACATAAAAGCAATTCATTATCCGAAGGAAAAAAGACAATACAAGGGCAAAAAATGGAATTACTAGAATAATGGAGCATGAACTCAGCCGGAGGTGAAAGTCTGGAAAATAATAATAGGAAACGTTACCTATGAATTATTGGATCACCTTGGAGATATAAAGTCTAAATGCAAGCGCTAGTGAAATGTTCTAGATAATGTGGGAGAATTTGAAAATTGGAGGATGAGATCATCTCTATTGTTGTTCAGTTAATTAGTCAACAAACCCCCATTATCAATAGATGTAAGTCACAAAACTTTGACATTAATATTAATTTATCTCTTCCAAAAACAATTGTAAGATAGTTGTTTCTACGTTGATAATTTGTAATGAATCATATTTAGACTAATTAGGTGTTTCCACTTTTTCGTGGAAAGACCAATTGCTTTTCTTCTGATTATCAGGTCTTTCCACTTTTCTTCTGATTTTCTTCTGATTCTTTTTTTCTTCCGCTTATTTTTTTTCCTTTGCTGTATTTTTGTTTCGCAAGATGTCGCTTATATATTTGGAATATGATATCGATCAGTTTATACCAACTTTTGAAACCAACTCTGCTTAACCAAATACTTTCCCATATAAGAGTTATCTCCCCGAACATTGTTTTTCTTGTTATATCTAAGGCTTCCCAACTGTATAAGAAACAGACAAATTTATTTTTCCAAATTGCTGGTTATATCCTCAGGATGTTCTGTTTTATTTTGACCGAAGCCGTATATAGATTCCATATCAAATTCCCACCCCCTTTTATGTTTGATATAAGTAATAGGCATTTCTAACTGGTAAGCCATAAGTGATAGAGACCTAGGGTCTTTTGATTTGAGATCATTGGTAAAAAAAATGCAAAATAAGGTCAAGGTCAATAGTGGGAGATATTATGGACTTAATTGTTCAAATCGTGATACAAGCATGAAATTTAGTATAAAGGTTGACTTAATGATACTTAAGAAAAATCCGCTGCTGGCCAAAAAAAAACCTCATTTCGGAAATGGCGTCATCACAAATTGGCAATAATTCGTTAATCCTTTGAAAGGTGTTTTATATGTAAAATCCAATTTTAGATTTGATAAAAAGTAAATGACAGTTCCTTAATTATGACTAGACAATACATTAATGAAACTAAAGGTGACTTCCGGTTTCAAAATGCCAGCCAAAAAGACAAAAATTTCAATTTTTATACTTTCAAGCAACTTCACAAGGGATATAAATCCTTGAAAGATGTGTGATATGTATAATCCAATGTAAGTTATGATTAAACGTTAAAAACAGTTCTTAAGTACCTCAAAACAACACATAAATGAAAAAAAATGGTGACTTCCGGTTACAAAATGCCGGCAAATACGTAGAAAATATTTTTATTATTTCCATCAAATTAACAAGTGATAACACTCTTTGTTAATTTTAAATGCCTTGTTTGGTTAGAAAGACAGGTTGCTTATCTTTTAATTATCTGATAGCTGCCTATACAACAACCCGTACAAAGAAGGCCAGAACGGTAGCATCTACAGTTACCAACACAGCTGTATTTTCGCCTCCGCATTTCAAAATTTCCTGACACAAGGATGCAACGGCAGTCAAAGAAGTCCATTTTGGTTTCCAACTGTCATTCTTTCTTTCATCCAACCCCAGTGTTCATGACTTGGTACATGTACCTGTAGAATACATGAATCAGGCTGAGCCCAAACAACTCCTCCTTGATATACTTATTTTTAGATGTGCTCTGGAAAAGAACCTCTTGTAGGCGGAATTGCATCACAATGCCGCTGCTTCCAGGCAAACAATACACATCGTGCCTCGCTTCATACTTCAGCCAAAAAAAAAAACGTCCTTTACATCTGGAAAACCTTCTATTGTTAGCCAAGCTGACATCTTCCCTTTCTCACGACAATACGACAAAGTGCCACATCCACTGAATGCATGGAAGAAAGTAAGAGCAGCTACACAAGGACCAAAAGCATTTGATATGTCACGTACAGAAAGCCATCAAAAGACGTTATTCCTTCCATAACCTATCCTAAATTTGTTCTATCTAATTTTGCGATTGCTGCAATTTCTGAAACTTTTACATCTGTGTCAGTACTACATAAAATTACATTTTACAACAATTTTCATAATCATGCCAAACATGGACAATCATTGGTGTATCTGCTTCTTCATGATAACAAGGGTGTAGATAGGAAGTATCTTTATTGAAATTGCAAAGAATATTTTCACCATGAGTAACATACACATTTTAATTAGTCTCTTAAGAAGCAATTTTGTCAGTAAGAAACTTGAACAATTTCGTTTCGTTGTCATCTTCACAGAGAAAACTACTACAAACCCTTGGTGTTCTACCAAAATCAACACCTTTCCATCTGGCACAAGAACCTTGCCTTTGTCTTGTCACAGCCTTTAAATTATTAATTTAGTAAACATCAAATACAATGTCTACTTTTGAATACTTGTCGATGCACGATTTTATATAAGGCAGTATGACATCATTAGCATAATCATCAAATATTTTTGCAAAACTTTGTGCCCTGGAATTTACCATTGCTGCCCCACCAACGATAAATGCGTCCGACATTGGATCAGCAAATCGCAGAATGTTTCAAGTAAACCCATTTGCAGCGATTTGATACCACTATTTCAAGTGTCATCCTGAGATAAAGACGGAGGGGCAGTTTAGCTTTTATGGATAAAGGAATATTCCAAGTAAAACTGTCTACTATGACAAGAAAGAAAAAGGCTAGAAAAGATATCGAAATCACTTTTAATGTTCTCTAGCTTTGTTTTTGACAAAGACATTTCCAGTTTAATTTTGTGGCCAAAATAGGAAGTTGTTCTTTTTTATTTGGTTATAAAAAGCAGGTTCTCCTTCGTTTTGCATTTGCTTCAAAAGATCTTCGTTTTGTTTGGATCAATATCTTGAAGTTTATTTACATATCTTACCTGTTTCCGAATCAACAATTTCCTAAATGGAGTATTTTTTTTTTTTTACAAATCTGACGACTCTTCTAGAAATGAATTTCCAAACTCGTTCATCACTTTACAATGCCTTTAAAGCTGTTTAAAGAAATCTTTTTGTGTTTTCGTATGGTCTTCATTATGTCGTTCGTCTGTTGTAGAATGGCCCAAACCACTAGATTTTTCAAATTCATCTTCTAGTATACTGACTCCTGGTCCAGCTACCATCCATTTGTCTAAAAGGGATCTTCGGTTAATCCTATGGCACCACCATCGCCCTTCACAATTGCATTATTCTGTTGTTGTGCCTGATCAATTGTGTTATAAGAAAGACATTTGCTGGACTTACGGACAGTGAAATTTTCATTTTCAAATTCCATTGCCACCTGTGGATGATGTTCGGGAAGGGAAGTCATATCTCGGAGACGGTCGGTAACGATCTAGCATAATTTACACGATCAAGACCTAAAACAATACGCTTTCGAGCTTTATATGGACTTTTTGAAAAGTACGAAATCTCACTCATGAAATGAGCATAATACCAAAATCAGAAGAAGTTCTTAATTCATAATTAAACGCCAGGAATTAAACTGTGGTCGAAATGACTCTATTTCCTTACACCAGTCTTTTAAATCATTGAACGCCACAATGTTTTCATAACAGTCATGACATAATTATATATGCTGAGTTGAGCTTTCATAATCCGAAATTAACAATTCAAGCAAAATACATGCGGTTGTCTGATACGTCTGTCTAGTTCTATGTACATTTGAAAATACATAAAAAGAATCTGATGTTCTTGGTGTTGCAATATTGGCTTCAGTAAGACGAAATGTCCATCCCTACCACGCAATATATCACCCAGAGTTTTATAACAAGTCATTTCAATGTGCTATCTACCAAACATTACGATACACTTATATCTTCCTTACAAATCAGGCCATTCCCACTGAATTTGATTAGGCATTTCCAAAAGTGGCTGATCTGCAATAACAATTGATGTTTCTCTGGGATTAACCACATTTTCGCCTTACCAATCGAATACCTGAGAAATGCTTGGTAGTGCATACAAATTGCTCTTGATGTCTATAAATAGTTTGCACATGTGCAAAAGTGTTAAACACATGTGTGTCATAACCTTGAAAAATGTTATTAAACCAATTCATAATATCATTAGAAATCCAAAAACACTAAATATATGTGAAATAGTTCAAATGTTTTTGAAAGAATTTTGTTACATTTTCGCGCATGCGCAAATACTGGATATGTCAAATATTAATTTATTAATAAATATGTGATGTAAGGAAGGTATCCACCAAACTAGGTAATTGGTTTTTACTAAAAGAAGTTCAAAGAAAAGTTTTCCAGAAAAATTAAGATTTTCAAACTAAAGAAAACGGCCATTTTAGAAAATGGCAGTGGCCATCTTGAATTTTTTTTTCTTTTAATGGCCAGCAGTTATTTCTATAAAAAGTATATAATAATGATGCTTTGTGGTAATTTTCATGCTTGTATCATTATTTGCACAATTCCCTCGATTTTGCTTGCTAGTATCTTCCACTACAAAGGTCAAGGTCATATTCTAAATTTTTGATTTTGGCTTATTTTCACTTATTTTCAAAAACTATTTAACATATCGTCAAATTATTTTTACTTAATTACTAGTTGCGACTTGTCGTAAATTATTAATTTGTGTTGAAAGGGTGCGTAGATAATAAATGGGAATTTTCGCCCATATTATATCTAGAATAATGCGTAAAGTGATATAACTTTTCAACAAAACATATTCAGGACGAGAACAAGTTCACAATAAATACAATAGGTAGGTATTGCCACAATAGAGGCCATAAGGGATGATGGTCGGGGAAATTTCGAATGCCACTGGAAAATGAGGGTATATTGGATAGGGACAGAAATTTTGCCTTACAACAGGCCACCTAATGGCCCTCAGAGAGTTGTTGTAAGGGTTCTTAACGTGCAAAGAGCGTGGCACTCTCTTTACACGAGACATCGGATTTAACGTACCCATTCTGACCGGACGTGACTGCGAACTTAATACATCCCGCACAGCCAAACGGACGCCCCACTTCGGCAAGCGTTTTATTGCTGGTCATGAGAAGACCAAGTGACCATATTTCTATTCCCCAGTCACCTTTGGGGGTTACAAAAAAAAATGATAATATGTTGATTCGTTTTACTTTCATATATATCGTGCCTTTTTTTATATTTAACTTCAAACTATGTATATTTAATTAGCCTAGTCTGTGCTTAATCAAAGTAAATTATCTTGTATCATTTGTAAATAATTCGTGTTAATGGTGTACATTTCTAACCGACCTCATAACATTAACTACACCACTGTAAAATTAAACACCTGGACCTAAGAGAAGGATATTGACTGAGGACGAAGTCCGAGGTCGATATGCTTCTATAGGTCGATATAACATCACATTGACTCCTTCCAAAGGCTACAATTTTCATATTATTAATCAACACCTATTGCCTGAACAATGTAAAATTGGGGATTTCTAGAATGTATTTTTAGTAATATGCTGTATGCCCTGTGCAATATGCTGTTTATGACCTACGAAAAGCTTAATACAACAGTATTGGCGTGCAATCTGAGTAAATACAAATGTACATGTAATCAAGTTTTAACGAATCACAAATCCATAAAAATATTCGATTAAAAATATTCTAATATATACCGCTTAAATGAAAATTCAGTGTTCGTGTTTATTTTGAGAAATTGTTTCTTTTAAAATGATTCAGATATTAATGAAGTTATGAAATGGAATCTTCTGCAGAGGCACGAACAAATATAGCACTGGAAACTCTGAAGAAAGAATAATTACGTACCAATTTATCTTTAAAAAAAAGGAAATGTTTGATACCATACCATAATATGCCTGAACTAGTCGGTGTACTGCTAATTAAGGTAAGAGGACAACATTTTAAATTCTAGAAAGAGGTGGGGGGAGAAGGAAACATTAGGACATTTATTGACGGAATAATTATTTTAAAATTTTCATTTTGCGCGAACGTTTAAATACACTTTTTTACACATTTATATTTTCCAGTCATTTACATTGATTTTTATGCTTTTGGTAGGTTATTTATTTTTCAGTTACAAGGCCAGAACATTCGAATTCAAAATCTTCCTCTATCCATTACCCTATATTAATATATCAAATGGTCTTCTGTTATTAAGCTTTTTTTTTTTGGTAATTCAAAGGAATAAATTAAATGGGAATTTTGTAAATTTAATGTTGAAGACAAACAACTGGGAAATATATTCACGACAATTCGTGATTCAGTGCAATTTTAAAGATTGATAATATGCAACACCTGGCCATAATAGGGGATCATTATATGTTAACAACTTGTTTTTTCCTTGTGTATTAAGCTTCGTTACATGAATTTTAAAAGAAAAACAATCTTCATTGCATTTTATTGCATAATGTATTTTTTTTCATTTCTAATTGTAAGCTAAAAATATTTTAAACTGGAAGATCTGTTACTTTTATGCATTGAACTAGTGAAAGATTTATCTGTATATGGCATTCTAACAGGCAACATTTAATGATAATTTAGGCTTAGTATATCTTCATATTATACACTTCGAAAGGGTAGTCCCGTTATTTTCCGTAACAAAGTTCATTCGCGTTTTCTTTGTTATTCTATTTAAAGGACATTTTGTTAAAAACTAAAAACGTTACAAAACTTTATTTAAATCTTTATTAGTGTTGATTACCTAATCTTTAGTCACTTTTCTTTTTTAACTATTTCTTTAATTTCTTTTTGTTTAGAGAATAATTATGATCATAATATAGAAAGTTGTATTTTAAATTGTAAAATAAACTGTCTTCAGTACATGTTTTTGTAAATAAACTCATCACAGATACCAAAAGGGGAGTATATTTATTTGCATAGACGACAGTATTCGCATTTCGTGTTCTGAGTTGAAACGGAGCATATATCTCCAAACTGATACGATAGTCCCGGACTTGTATTTCCTATTATGATTTCCTTTATAGAGAATTGCTACTCACAAGGAATCTATTAAACCAAGAGTTACAAGTGGTGAAGTTGAATCATTCCTTCGTAAATTTTACAGAAAAGCAGAAAACCCTAGCCGTATTTGGCACAACCTTTTTCAACTTTTGATCCTCAGAGCTGTACAACTTTGTACCCCCTTTTTTTGACTTTCGAATTTTTATATCTTGGCGTCACTGGTAAGTCTTGTGTGGACGAGGCGCGGTTTTGACGTATTGAATTTTAAACCTGATGCCTTTTGTTATCTATTATTCATGTTTTTCTTTGCCTAATACGTTCTCCTATTTATTTGTATTGAAGTCCTGTATTATTATGTTGTCATTTTAATGTTAAACTTAACAATGCCATTAAAGTACGAGGTGTGGCATGCCACAAAACCAGGTTCAACCCACCATTTTTTTCTTTAAAAATGTCCTGTTCCAAGTCAGGAAAATGGCCATTGTTATATCATAGTTCGTTTCTGTGTGTGTAACATTTTTACGTTGTGTTTCCGTTGTATAGTTTGTTTTCTCCTATATTTGAGTGTGAATTCACATTACTATAAGACGTGTCACGGTACTTTTCTATCCCAAATTCATG
The DNA here is from genome assembly GCA_019925275.1 of Mytilus edulis. Classification (NCBI taxonomy): domain Eukaryota; kingdom Metazoa; phylum Mollusca; class Bivalvia; order Mytilida; family Mytilidae; genus Mytilus; species Mytilus edulis. Next base: position 65,184,603 of record CM034357.1, on the reverse strand, counting down.
TATTTGGTTTTGATGTTATATTGGTTATTCTCATCGGATTTTGTCTAATGCTTAGTCCGTTGCTATGTGTGTTACATTTGAATCTTGTGTCGTTGTTCTCCTCTTATATTTAATTCCCTCAGTTTTAGTGTGTTTCCCCGATTTTGTTTTTTGTCCATAGATTTACGATTTTTGAACAGCGGTATACTACTGTTGCCTTTATTTACAGACGCAATCGTACCTACAATCCCATTTCCTTTTCACGAATGTGACCTACCGAATAAGACTATTTACCGGGTTTGATTTAACATTAGCAACAAGACGGGTGCCACACGTGGAGCAGGATCTGCGTATCCGTTCGGAGCACCTGAATCACCCCCAGTTTTTGGTGGGATTTGTGTTGCTTAGTCTTTACTTTCTATGTTGTGTGTTGTGCACTATTATTTGTCTGTTTGTCTTTTTCTTTTTTAGCCATGGCGTTGTCAGTTTATCTTTTTATTTACGAGTTTGACTATCCTCTGGTATCTTTCGCCCCTCTTTTGTACATAAATGAAACGTGATTGGTTGATTATTTGAGTTTCACTTTCATGACTTTGGGCAATATTTAAAAATTCCTTTTGTTAGTGTTAGTCGATCAACCACTTAGATCACTCGACCACCGAAGCCCCTATATAGAATACAGAAAAAATATCACTTCTGAATCAGACGACCTTACTCAAAAAAAATATACAGTACTTAATTGCTTTTGGTTATACGGCAGTAGAGATATTCTCTTGTTTAAAATGGAAAGCACTCTTATCACTCTTATTCCATTTAACATTTTGGCACCATTTATTAACTATTAGGACTTAAGATTAGAAAGGTTTCGAAATCTCTAAACAAAGATTCGCCAGGAATGCTCAAGTCAAAATATTGCCCAGAAATTCAAGGAGAAGGAACAATCAACGAAACCAATAAAGCATATATATATATATATATATATATATAAAGGAGAGAAGAAACGATAAAGGTCAGCTTAATGGACGCAGGTAGCAAATTTACGTTAGAAATTTAAAAAGATATATATTAACGATAATTTCTCAAAATGTATGCATTACTAGATCATTTCAGTCCATATATTTTTAAATGTTAATATGTTGATATCGTTTTAGTTTACCATAAATTTATTGTAATATCATGCTCTTTTATAATGAATTTCAAATAATGTATATTTAATTTCCAAATCTGTGATTAATCAAGTAAATTATTTAGTACTATTTTGAAATAAAATCGTGTGAACGTTATATATTTCTAATCGACCCCATAACATTAAATAAACCATTGTAAAAATAAACACCTGTGTTATAGTATATAAGTAAGAAATCTATTTAAGTTAATTAAGCTTGAAATCAAAGAAATTATCAATAAATATTTATTGAGTGTTCTTTTTTTCTCTGTAATTTTTGTAATCGACAATGCATTACACATTTGAGTTTTGGCTAATATTCAATGATCCAAATAAAAAATCTTGAAAATGTACCTAATGTGAGTTATTTCAATGTTTTATATTTTCGAAGTATTTACGGATTTAAAAATGATTCATGTATCAATGAAGTTATGAAATGGAAAATACTGCAGAGGAACGAATAAATATTGCCCTGGAAACTCTAAAGAAAGAATTGGTACGTATATATTTCTCTTTAAAAAAAAACTTATTAATGATATAATATTTCGGAATCATATGGTATATTATTCATCTAGATAAGGATATTACCATCTGATCACAGATTTTCCGCGCGAAAACTATTTTCACTTTTGTAACTATGTATATTTAATTTCATACTGTTAAGCGTATAGTGAAGAAGAGTGATGTTATTTTATCTTGTCTTTTTCATAATGTACGTATATGAGTACCACCTATCCTGTGGTCAGTTTCATACCGAAACAGGGATTTCTGTCATTCAGCACGACAGCTCCAAAGCGTGATCGGTTCTTAATCACTTAGTAAATCTTAATTTATTCAATAAGTCCTTCCCTTTTTAGCTCTCCTGGCCCAAAAGGACCAAGTGAGCTTTTCTCATCACTTGTCGTCCGTCGTCTGTCGTCCGTCGTTAACTTTTACAAAAATTTTCTCCTCTGAAACTACTGGGCCAAATTTTATCAAACATGACCACAATCATCATTGGAGTATGTACGTGTAGTTTAAAAAAAGTGTTCGATGTCCCGGCCCGCCTACCAACATAGCCGCTATGGCTAAAAATAGAACATAAGGGTAAAATGTATGTTTTGGCTTATATCTCTGAAACCTAAGCATTTGAGCAAAACTGATATGCGGTAAAATTGTTTATCAGGTCAATTTATGTCTGTACTGAAATTCAACATAACCAAAATGGTCATTTGGTCTCTTAAGGAGTTATTGCCCTTTATAGTCAATTTTTAACAATATTTATTAAATTTTTGTAATCTTTTACAAAAATCTTCTCCTCTAAAAATTCGAAGACAAATTTAACCAAACTTTGCCACAATCATCCTTAGGATATCTAGTTTTAAAAATGTATCCGATGACCCTGCTTGCGAAACAAAATGGCTAACATGCATCAAAAAAAGACATACGGTTAAATGCAGTTATTGGGACAATTACATCGGTGGTATAAATAGATTTCATATGTAACGTTATAAAAAATTATATATATATACGAGTCTAAATTGAAAACTACGTTCAAACCTATGATTGCGTTGGATAAAAACCGCAATTTTTATACATGTGCATGTTAAACAAATTTCGTTGTAGAAGGGTCTAAAAACAGCATAAACAACATTTTCCAAAAGACCAAAAAAGTATATTTAAACAAAACGCATTTGACTAACAGGTCGAACAACTGATGTTCTTTAACCCTGCTGACTGCCATTGGCGATTGCCAAATAAAATTGATCACAAGATGTAAAAAAAAAATGGATCTTAATATAAATTTAATACTAAACAGAAAACAATTAACTTGTGGCCACGATATTTATATATATAAGTAAGGTAGATATTTTCAACGTATGTTTGAATTGAGCGATGAATATAGTATAGATAACTAAAGCAGGAGTTGAAGTAAAGTATATGACAATCTCATATCCATCTTAAATTACAACTGTCCATGGAGATATTTTGAACTATACTAGGATAAAAATAATTCTCATAACTGTTGTTTATACTCACTGACTGATTTTATGATAAATTCAAATTTCCCGCATCGGTTACGAACAGATTATTACACGCCTCAAACAACAATGATTGTACAGGGTTTATAGGTTTTAAAGAGCTTCTACATGTGAGAACGTCAATTACGTGTTTCACCTTCATGGGCGCTCGATTGGAAACAGTTGTAATGTAAAATCTATAACGACGCTGTCAAGCAGACAGTGGCAGCAGATAATCTGCACCGAAAGAATTTTGTTGACTAATTTACTTATCTAACAGATTGAAATGAGAAGTGTTGATGTTGAGACAATGACACTATTACTCCCAATTACACTATGTGCAATCTCTTACGAAGCCGAAGAGCAGACAGTGGCGGCAGATAAGCTGCAGCGGGGGGAAATCGTCCAGTAACTTTGTTACAATTATTTTCTATCTATTTATTTATTTTAACATGTCCAATTCAGGTTGAAATGAGAAGTCTTGATGTTGAGTTAATGAAACAATTACTCTCTATAAATGACACTATACAGAAACTTACCAAGGGTCACACCATGACAAGAACGCAGTCATGTAAAAGTCGTATCAGTACAAAAAGGTCACAACGATTGCAGCATATCAAAGACAGAGTTGAGAAACCAATAAGAAGACTACAGAGTACACCATCATTCTGCAGGTTAAGTAGTACCGATTCAACGTCAAACTTTGAAAAACAAGGTAATATAACAGACAGTATTGTCAAAAACTAATTCATCAACATTGTGTGTACAGTCAAAACAGTACAATAGAATAGAATCTATTGCTTCAACTATATAACATATACATAGACACTTTGTTTGGTTTTGCATTGTATAGAATAACATAAATGGCATTGCATCGTTTTGACTGTCCCTTTGGTATCTTTCGTCCCTCTTTTGCTAATTACTTTAAACCTTTTAGTTTCTTTTCATTCACAGATAAAACTTATTTCAAATTATTGTTCAAAGTAACTACCAATACATAATTGAATAAAGATAATATGTCATGTATTCTACTGTAGCCTTCTAAATCCTGGTACCTTTGATAACTATTATAAATCTGGATGATTTTTATGTTAACCCTTTTTTTTAGAAGGTTCGGATTTTATGTTGGATTTTTTTTTTTTCGGTAGATCTACATTTTTGTAGATTCATTCTACTTTGTAATACATTGTATTGAAACTGTGTGATGATCGTGTGTTTTGGGGGCTTTTTGACAACTTTTGTTACGCACTAACAGTTATACCAAATTGTAACCTTTCCATAAGTATTTCTATGTAGCAATATTTTAGCAGCGCCTACATAAATGAATTTGATACAGTATTTCAGAGTGTGAGTTTTTGGTCAAACCTTTTGGAATTATGGGTCCTCAATGCTCTTCAACTTCGCACTTTATCTTGTCATTTTATGTTTTTCTATTCGAGCTGCAGTGATGAGTCGTTTGTAGACGAATTGCACGTTTTTCGTACACAATTTTAAGCCCAGTATCTATAATGAGGTTTTTCCAGATCATGATTTCCTTGGTAGTAGATACCTGCTTAAGAGGGATCTTACTTTATGCACGATAACATTTTGTTTTCCTTGTTTTTCTCAATATTGTCTGCTTCTACATGTATATGGTATTGCATGCTAGGCGTGAATATGACAATATTTATGGGGGGACATGAAATGTATATTACTGGACTTCTGCTGTTACTATTTCAGAGTCACCAAACTCAATGGACGATGCCACATTTTATTTTGAAGAAAGTGACGAGGATTTGTATGTAAAAGATGGTAGACTTGCGCGCTACAATTCTATGTCGTGTATAGCCCCCCTTGATGATACTCAAACTAACTGTTATGAAGAGATACTACGAGCTAATATCAAAGTATGGAAATCTTCAAAAGTGGAAGAATCTGACTGCTGAATCATTTTCAACATTTTTAGATTCCATATAAAAAAGGATTTGAAAAAGACGATTAGAATGATTAATGTGCATGCATAATTCTGTTAATGGATACACATGCTCAGCTCAGCAGATTATTGCATCTAGTGTCTTATATTTTCTTTCATATACAAGTGAATTTGCATGCATAACTTTAACCACTTTGATTTAGCCGAAATGTCATGATTCAAGAGTATACATTAGTTTTTTTTTCCAAATAGTGCTCGTGTAATATTCCCATTTTTGTAAACTTATTATGTCAAAATCTTTCAAATATTATTTTTACTATTCAAGCTTCATTTGATATCTAAAAATTGTGTTTAAAGCCTAAACACTTTCCTAAACACATTTATGAAACCGATTTTTGACATGTTTTAAGTCTAAACACGTTTAATATTTGATGTGCTAACAGCCTAAACGTGTCAAGCTATATAGGTTCGGAAGGCTAGACTGTCAAACGTTTTTAATACATGGTAGCTTTTAATAAAACAGGTTTTCATACCATCACAAAAAAGGAGCCAATACATCAAACCAACAACATGGAATTTCCATTTCAAATTCAATGTGACCAATAATTTTTCAATCCTAAAGAGTGTTTCTTTACTTCAATTCACGACCTTTGACGATTGTTATTCTTCGTAGAATGGTAAATGCCATGTTCTAGAAGTTTTTGAAATGTAACAAGTGTGGACACAGATGAGTGTGGATAGTATGTTTGGATGTTTGACAGTGTTTTATGATAAATGTAATTCTGTGATTTTCCTATATGTGTTATTAACTGTGTTGCACGATGACAACCAACCTGAGTATTAGGAGTGTTGTTTATTTTATATTTAGTTTAGTTTTTATGTTCAAGACGGGCATGGAAGAGACACTAATTGCATTAGTTACCAAATGATTATGATAGAATATGTTCCACATCTTTGATTTTGGATACATTTTATAGCTAGGAGAGCAACACATAATAGGTTCAATTTTTTGTGATTTTTTTAAATGGAGAGATGACATCTGAGAACATGATATAAGGAGACTGTAATTCAGTGGTTGTCGTTTGTTTATGTGTTACATATTATTTTTTTCTTTATTTTTTGTACATAAATAAGCCTGTTATTTTTCTCCTTTGAATTGTTTTACATTGTCATTTCGAGACCTTTTATAGCTGACTATGCTGTATTAGCTTTGCTCATTGTTGAAAGGTTGTGCGGTGACCTGTAATTGTTAATTTCTATGTCATTTTGGTCTGTTGTGGAGAATTGTCTCATTGGCAATCATATCACATATTTTTTTATAAAATGTACGTACTATATAACCCAAGATAAAAAAAAATCTGACCCGTTCAAACCTTTATATAATAAAGAAGATGTGGTATGATTGCCAATGAGAAAAACTATCCACAAGAGACAAAATGACACAGACATTAACAACTATAAGTCACTGTACGGCCTTCATCAATGAACAAAGCCCATACCGCTTAGTCAGCTATAAAAGGCCCCGATATGACAATGTAAAATAATTCAAACGAGAAAACCAACGCCCTCATTTATATAAAAAAATGAATGAAAAACAAATATGTAACACATAAACAAACGACAAACACTGAATTACAGGTTCCTGACTTGGGACAGGCACATACATAAATAATGTGGCGGGGTTTAACATGTTAGCGGGATCCCAACCCTCCTCTCACCTGAGACAGTGGTATAACAGTACAACATAAGAACGAACTATAAAAATCAGTTGAAAAAGGCTTATCTCATCAGATGGACAAAAATACAATTTGACATGGCCGGGTACATCCCGACAATAAAAAGACACTAGGAACAGATCTGATAGTACTCACAGTTATCTGACAGCTAGTTCAAAGCCTCTAACAACTAATAAAAAAATCATGCATCCAGGACTTAACATGCATGGAATAAAGAATTAGGTTTTTATGCATCACAATTATGACCTATAATTCTATATTTTGTCCAAAATGTGGCAATACAATCATGATGATAGGTGGAGGTCTGAACACAGAAATCAGTGGAGGTTCCAGAAATTTTCATAACTTCCTAAGAGGGGGGCTCTGATCATGCTTCAGTGAATCCCTATATATCAACAATTAATAATATCCCTAAGAAAAATCCCCCCCACAACCCCCCAACCCCTAAATCCACCTCTGGGAATCTGTGTCCGTTCGCCCAAAAACATGTTTCGCCCGTTTTCTTTTGCCCCCTTTCACTTTCACTTTCTCACCTTACACGTTCACACCCAAAGTCCATTCAAACCCATTTTATTTGTTTTATCAAGGATTTGTATGGTAAGATGTTTTTTGTTTAATAATTTTGTAAATAAATCCAATTTTAAATAAGTCTTAATCATGTTTTGGTCAATGAATGTAGTGCTTAATTTTTTTTTTTTCATTGTTTCAAAATAAAGTATATAACATACTTTTTTTTTCTTGTTCAATAAATCTTAATCATGATGTGGTTTGTGCATTGTGCAGCATGCATGGTTATAAATATTTTTTTCATTGTTTCAAAATAAAGTGTTATTCTGAGTCAGTGACAACATAGTTTTATGTTGAATAAATCTTAATCAAATTTTGGTTAGTGCATTAATTGTTTTTACTCATACATGTACCAAGCTAAACATACAAGCAGAACTTTACATCAAAGTATATATTTCTTTTGAAATACATACAATGTACATTTGTATACATACATGTATAAAAAAATATCTAATAATTCAACTGGAAATTTTATGAACATTTGACTTGAACATACATACGGTGCGAACCAACCTAGGGGGGAACATGAGTGGTGTAAACTTGAAGGGTGCGAAAGTGTATTAAGCGTGAACAGACCTGATACCGGAACACTGTAACACATGAAATTAAAATCGCAAAAACATTGCACAGAAATAATTGTGGAGCTGTTTTGATGATTTTCACAAAGTACTGTAAGAAAAGACCACCTGGCAAGGAAACATGTGAAACAAAATGGAAGAAAAAAGCTTTACCTCCCTCTGAAAAATTGAATCACTTTCGTTTCCCCTCCTGAAAATCCCCCCTTACTGTACGTAAACAAGAGATCTGGCATCATCTAGGAACTTTATATATATATATATGCAGTTCTATCGTGACCCTTTGTTTTTATGATTATACAGATATTATCAACATAAATAATTTATGACTGTTTCTTCAATGTGTAATGCAGTGACCCACTTTTACACATCTGCACCCTCCTGCATCTTGCATTTACATGTAGGCCGAACTTTCATAGTAATTCTTGACACAAAAAAAATATATTAGATAATGTATTTCTTTTGATGGAATACTGATTAAATTCTTATCTTAAGGTTATTGAGAAATTCTAGAAAAAGAGGGTTGGTGATGTGAACAAAAACCTTCTTGACACACATTTTTTATTTCATACATGTTTTTGAAAATATCATGTACATCTTCAGTATCTTCCCTTACAGACTAACATGTTCCTTATCTTAAGCTTGCACGCTATAAAATAGTGGCCTGTTCATATCTAGTTTTGAGCTCCCATGATTCAACATTTCTCTAGTCAATGAGATTAAAGATGGATAATACTTATATCAATACTGTCCCTAGCTTAAAACAGCCATAAACAAAAAACTGAATAGGAATAAACTAAAAATAGATGCTATAGAAAGTTGACATATATTTAATATATGTTTTTATGATTATGCAGATATTATCAACATAACTAATAATTTATGACAGTTACGATAAATTAAGAATTAGAGAAATAAAAATAATCAACAATATAATAAAGCCAAACGTTTAAATAAATATTCAAGGTCATGGTTTTCTCCGACTATTTATGACGTCTTTACACGAAATCTATTGGATGTTGGATGTGTACTTATTGATAATTTGGTCTTTGATGCATGATTTTTTTTTAACTGGCTTTGAACTAACCGTCAGCAACTGCGAGTACTCTCAGGTCAGTACTTAGCGTCGTTTTGTTGCTTGGATATACAACTATCCGGCAACGTCCACTCTACGTTTTTGTTAGATATATTTCTATTTGTATCCATCTGATAAGTTAAGCCTTTTTCAAATGATTTTAATATTTCATTCTTTCATTGTACTGTTACACCACTGTCACAGGTTAGGGGGATCCCGTCAACATGTTTAACCCCGCCACATTCTGTATGTATGTGCCTGTCTCAAGTCAAGAGCCTGTAATTCAGTTGTTATTGTTTGTTGATGTGTTACATATTTGTTTTTCGTTCATTTTTTTGGTACATAAATTAGGCCGTTAGTTTTCTCGTTTGAATTGTTTTATATTTATCATTTCTTTTAAAGCTGCCTATGCGGAATTGGCTTTGCTCATTGTTGAAGGCCGTATGATGACCTACAGTTATTAATTTCTGTGCCATTTAGTTTCTTGTGGAAAGTTGTCTTATAGCCAAGCATACCACATCTTCTTTGTTTATTCATCTTATTCTCAATTTCACCAGGGTTGCGTTCAATACCGTAGCGGCTACGTAGTGCTACGTAGAATTGTGTCTACTGAACGAGTAACTAGCCTAGCTAGCTAGCCTAGTTGCTATCAATATCTATGTATCTGCTAGGCTAGCTACAGGTTCAATAGTCATAAATCTACGTATCCCTATGTAGCCGCTACGATACTAAACCAAACCCAGATATATAGCTTAGGCCCAAAACATATGCACTTGTAAAAAAAGATTCCAAATCATTCAAGTACAAGGCGAATAGCTTATAAAAACGGAGAGAATTTGTCTCCTTATCTTATCCTAATATTACAAGGAAAGATGATTGACCATTACTTACAATTCTACTACTACATGTAATTTTGTGTTGAAGCAAATTCTTATACAAGTCTTTTCTCCGTACACTATCAAAAGCTTTATCAAATTCAATAATGGCACAATACATTTTTAACTTTTCATTAAACTAAACAACAGGTAAATAACAAATAGATTATGTGTCGCACTATATCCATTTACAGAACACAACATGAATATTTGTCGAGCCTAGGTGGTTGAGTGGCGCTTGGCATAGTGAAAGGCAATTTGGTGTCAAGATATCTCAGTAGAATGAGTTCGAATCCGTCCAAGGAAGAACAAATTTAATATTTGCTTTCGCAAGTTTACAGATGTAACATTGCTAGGCTGTTATTTAGACGAATTATAAATATATACATTATATTTTTAAAATTGATAGAACTAGTTTATTACAACCGTAACAGTATATTTATATTTTTCTTCATTACCTAATGATCTTTTTAATCTTGCCTAGTCTTTACTCTCTGTATCGTGAATATACCGTGCTAGTTGTATAGCACCAGTGGATTTTGGAGAAGGATGAGATTTCGTTCCAATTATCAATTGATCATTTGTGTCCCAAGCCATACTGCACGAATTGCCATATATTCGACAATCTCCCTTTTTTAAGATATTGAGGAGTTTTGCATGGCTATCTAACATGAAGATATCACCACTCTTCTCATCAGAACATATAATGTCACCTCCTGGTGAACACGTTACGAAACTTGGACTGAACTTAATATCATGTCTGTCATCTGTATACATGGAGATTACATGTCCTTCTTCATTGAAAACTAATATCTTTCCTTTAGATTTTGATTTTTCAAAAGCAGCTACAATAAGGTTATTGTTGATATTATTTACTATGCATCGGTGAGGCATTGTAAAGATAACTTTCCCTTCCTGAATTGAGTCTATTTTTATACAGACTTGTCCATCTTTAGACATCTTAATTATCGATCTAGATGGTGATTCGTCGTATGAATATTTGTTCACAAGACCAACAAAGATATAATTATCAGACGAAATAGTAATGCATGACGGTTTCAACGGGCGGAAAGATTTGAATAAAGATATTTCATATTCAGAAGTTATTGCAGTAATACTGGAATTTTTACGATCACTGTATAAAATTCTGTCATCTTCAAAGTCGTAACAGAAATCGTAAAAGTCAACATCTGGGTATTCGAACTCTTTTATATAGGTAATTGTGCTAGATCTGACTAGGTCGTATTTTACCTTCAGTAGACTGCCACTAGGACTTCCTAACCACATCGTATAGTCATCAACAGAACAGATGGTTGATACTTGATGGAGTTTAGTGTAAATGATCTGCCAGTCTTTCAGCAGTTCTATTGTTGGTTTACGGTGCGAGATCATTTCTGTTTCAGATGATTTGTTTTCTTTCTTTGAATACTTCGACTTTGTACTTGTTTCTTTTGAGATCGTGTGTCCATTTTTATTGTCATCTGATTTGCTGATATTTTGACGTTTTCGTAAATTATATTGTTTGGGGTGTTTGCTTTCTTCCATGTTTGATATCTATTAATTTGGATTTTATCCAATAGCTTTGTTGACTTATTCTTGTTTTTGTAAGCATGCAAACAATTTTATATCATATTTGGTTCATGCTCAACAAATATTAATGATTTTTTTGTGTACTGAAAAAGAAAACAAACTCGTAGGTAAATATTGAAACTGTGGGTCGAACAAAGTAAACGTATTTTAATATTGCACAAAGTGAGACTTGTCTCAAATTACTTATCGTGTCTAAAACCTTATCCGTTCGATATATAATATGTTGATTGCAATTAAATTCTAGTATAGGAGAACTCGATCTATTTCTTATTTTAAATTCGGCTTTCAATAACTACCTAGTAGTCTAAAAATCATTGCTGAGTGTCTTCTGACGTTGTGTTGTTTGCTTTTGTACTAAGTACAGATCTAATGTGTCCAGACGTTCCTTAATTATGTTAACTGGTTGTCCTAATAAAATACTGTACTGTACTGCACATAAGAAGTCAGACCACTAATTCAAAATCCCTATCTATCAAATATTAAACCAAATTTAACTTCATAGAAATCAGGTTTATCTTGAATAATACATGTATCGCCTTTCTACATGCCAATTTTCAACCCGTCCAATGTTTAACGTCTCTTAAAAAAAAACTACCTAACGGAAGTTCTACTAAGAATTTTTTTTTATTTTTTTTATTTTTTGGTTTGCCTTGCGATGACCTATAATTGATTTCATTCTTGTCATTTTGATCTTTGGTCATGGGCAATAATATACACAAGACTCGTCAATGACACTTGACTAAAAACAATTGGAGAGCAAAATCAAATAAATTAAGGGCATCGTTAAGCAAAATTTTAATAGTTTTGCTAAATACAGATTAGGCAGTCTATAATTCAGGTACATTTAATAAACAGTAAATTTACAGAAAATGAACATTCCTATGATATTTCATGTCAAGCGCAAAAGTTATAACCCTCATGAATTTGCCTTCATAGCGATTGCTCAAATAAAAAACAATTCGTTAAATTTTAGATATAAAAAAAAGAGAGATGCGGTATGGCTGCCAAGGAGAAAATCGACTTAAGTCTTCATATATATGGCGTAGATATAAGCAAGATTAGTATATGTCATCGTACGGCCAAAACCCATACCACAAAGTCAGCTATAAAAGGCCCGATATGAAAAATGTTGCACAATTGAACAAAACAAAGAATACGCCCTGATTTAACAAAAATTAAAACAATGAACGAAAAATGAATGTAACAGACATCGAGCCATTGAATTACAGTCTACTAGCATGTAGCAGTCACATAAAGAATGATAAAACTTTAAGTCCAGTGGCATTTATAATCGAAGATACTTCGTCTGCAAAATAGAATATAAATTCAAATTCAAATATATTTTATTGCTAATCAAAGCGCCCACAAGGAGCAGAACAATCAACATTAATTACATACAAATGATTACAAGTGATTCAATATGATTAACACACAATGTTATAAAAAAAAACCAAAAAAATAATCAAACCAAAAAATATTTATTAAGACAAGTACAAGAATACAACAAGCACAGTGTTTAATAACATAAGGGGGTGACTGGGCATTTTTATATCTATATATCATTTAAGGAAACTTTCCTATATGAGGATAAATTTTCCAATAATTCTCCGAGTTTCTGGAGTATTAAAGTATCTTCAGAGGACATTAGCCAAATAAATTGTGATTTAATATCTAAACCACTAAAATTTTTAAACCGTTGTTTTATTTCATTTAAAAAGTTGAAACGAATATTTGAAAGTTTGTGGCACTGAAGAAGAAAATGAATTTCATCCTCAACCTCAGTACCGCACAATTTACAGATACGTTCTGACACTGTCAGATTTTTGTACCTTCCCCTCTCAATCTCTAAATCGTGAGCACTGATACGGAATTTTGTTAAATAATGTCTATATCTAAAATTTTCCTGCAAAAGGTAATTTTCTAAGCAAAATCTGCTTTTAAAAAGTCTATAAGTTCTGAGCTTGTTACCATATAGTTTATTGCCTCTGAAATCATTATTAAGCTCAGTTTGCCATATTAAATCATATTTTGATTGCATCTTTTTGCATAAATAGTTTTTTAACTTCGTCTTTAAATTAAGTGCATAATTTTCATTGATGCTAAAGTATTTAAATAAAGTTTGAATACTGGTATACCAGCTCTTTTTCTGCTCATCATGTAGAGATTTTGAGAGGTTGAAAGCCTCTTTTAATAATAAGTCATCAGATTTTTTTAAACGTATATAATATTTAAACATATTTAACAAAACCTCCAAAAATAGAGGATATCTGCCCAGTTCATCCATAACTGCAATATTTGTTGCTTTTTTACTTACTCCAAGTATAAATTTACAAAAGCTTAAATGAGCCTTCTCTACTGCCAGGTCTCCACATAGTTTTTTGAAATAGTTATCCCCTTGAGTGTTTAGTTTGTGAAAGTTAATGTCACCCCATATTTCACTGCCATACATTAAGACGGATTTAACTGTATGGTCAAAAACATGAATGAGAGTTTTTATTTTTGGTTTATGACCTGAGAAACATTTTTTTAGTTTAAATAAGGCCTTTAACCCTTTATTATACATTTCATGTTGGGCATCTGTAAATTTGCCATTAATACTAAATTTGACACCCAAGTAGGTATAATTTTTTAAGAATATCTTATCTGTTGTACAGCGTACTGTTAATTTGTAGTGCTAATATATTGCCATATAAAACCATGAAATTATGTATAAAAAGAAACAAAAAGTTAATATACAGACTTACCGGCTTTTTCAAAACGTTGTTTACATTTACTTGTATGTTTACATGCGTTACTAAAACACTTTAAGTCTGATCATGTCATGTGTGTGTAAAGTATTATAGTTATGCATATATAGTTTTGTACCGTGTATAATTAGTTAAAGCTTTTGTGAAGGGATTTAATAATCATAACATATCTCATAAAGATGAAGGTTTTCAAGGTTTTAAACATTATATTGTATGACCTTATGTATAAATTGTGTAAATACATCATATTCATATTACTTAAGTAAGCAATGTAAAGTTTTGTATAAATTCCATACTTTAGATATTGAATTTTCTGACGCCATAGCTTTCTGCCAGTTTAAAATCGAAAGACTGTCAATAGAAACACATAATTAATGTTTATATCAATTATGACATTAAAAAAGTTTACCTACAGTTCGATTTATTTTTTGGGGAAAAAAATCTTTTTAAATGTTTGTCATATTTCTCCTATCTAGCGTATCTGAAGAGTTAAAGCCAAGAAGTTCAAGAATTAGCATTTTGTTCTTATCTTATTCCTAAAGATTCTACCAGTTTATTCTATCTTCATCTTTTCTCGTCCTGAAGATGCACGCAAAAATTACTACTGGAGGTTAGGCAAACAGCAATAGAAATTGGATGCGCATGCGCTAGTTAATGGTCGACTTTTTGTGACAGCTGAAAATGTTTAGGAACAAAGACCATATATCCTTTGATAATTTTTCATAGTATAACTCATAACATTGCTATACATTTATATAATACAAAACATAAAACTTTTCCTACCTGGAAATCGGATTTAAAAGAATTTAAACTACCAAATATTTTTGACATTTGGCGGGTAATCGTGAATCTTTTACATTAGAGACAACACTCATTTCCGGAACAAAATAAACAACTGTGCCGACCTCAAATGTGCAGCAAACTGAAAAAATATATAGCCCAACAACCACAAATCACAAATGGATTCAGGTATAGAACACAGTAAAGGTTATACAATAAGAAACGCCTGTGCACATAACAAATTCCCCATTGAATCGTGGTGTAAAACAGGTGCACGTACATCAGAACCTGTTGATATTACCTAAGAACGGATAGAAAAAGCAATAAAACACCATAATCAGATCGTAATATATTTGTGGTAAGGAACCTGTGATTTGACCATCAAAAAAGGCAAATACATACTAGTACATCTTAAAAATAGAGACCACAAGGCCGTCGAATAAATTGAAAAAAAACATTACATCAGAGGCATTAAAATATAGTAGAAAAACACCAAGCAGCAGAGATTAAATTTATTGACTGTCCTTTACTGTTCATGGTGAGTTATAGTAAATATAAAGGCCACAACAATCCAGAAAGATTTAAAACAGATGATTTTCAAATAACAATGCAAATTAAACACCTAAATCATCGAAATAAATAAAAAGATGAACAAGAACACAATCAACATCAGCAAATACTTCTTTCGAGGCAGAAGGAGTAAAAAAAGGCAGTACACGTAGGTCTGTCAAGATTACAATCAACAAGAGAGACGGAATACATCCGGGACAACTCTTTAGCCTAGTCATTGCCAAACAAATCTTGATAGACACATACAGCGAGTGTTACCATATTACACAGGAATCTGAATTTGTTACACTTCGGGTGGAGGAAGAAGAACTCCTATAACTCTTTTCTAAGAGCACCTGCCAAACACAAGAGGAATATACTGAAAGAGGGAGAAACATCCGTGGAACTTATAGTCAAGGGTTTAGGTGAGTTTATCTTATCAGTGTTTACTATAATTTACACATACGGACCAAGTGATACTATAACGAACATATACCATAACATCAGCACTCTTTTTCAGCAAAATCCTAGGATCGTTTGGTTAACCATACAGAAATTCAGACCACATATTCAGAGGTAATTGAAACTATGATCATATTGTTTTACCTAATCATACTTGCCAAGATAACCGAACAAGTACACACCAATAGTATTCTGACCAATATGATACTTGCATGCCTGTACTCGTCAATGCAAAACAGAACACACAACTGATATACTTACCTTTAATACTTACCACCTATTTAGGGAAATATGTCTTGATAGAGCCGAATGTACTAAACAGAGATCAATATTAGCATACATGTACCTGGCAGTCATACTCATAAAAACATCAAATGACATAAATTTCAACCCTGAGTCAACTGTGTATCCATGTGGCACTTGTGACCATCCATTAACATGGGACGATAGAGGAATAGTTTGTGACACACGCAGTCAGTGGTACCATGTGTCATGCCAGTCGATGAATACTAAATCGTATAATGAACATGCAAATGACAGTGCACTTGTATGGGTTGTATCACATGTGGATGTCCAAACTATTCAACACTATGCTATTCATTAATACTCAGCACATCAAACCATTATAGTGTATTGTCTTACACCTCTCTTATAAGTTCAATGTCTTCAAAATATACGAGACCCTTACATGCTTCAACACCGGATAAAAAAAGAACAGAAAACCACCAAAGAAATCTGAAAACCACTAAGATTATTAAATGTTAACTTCCAATCAATCAAAAGTAAACAAGGGCAAGCACTAAATCTCATAAAAAGCACTAACCCAGATATTATCTTTGAAACCGAAACATGGGTAGACAATAAGATTACTGACAGTCAAATATTCCCTCCGGGATATAACATCTTCCGGAAAGACAGAAACTGTAGTGGAGGGGGCGTATATAACAACAGCCGTACCTGAACTACAAACTGAATGTGAAATTGTCTGGTGCAAATTTGAACTCATTGGACACAAAGCCATATACTTAAGCTCATATTACAACCCAAAACCTCCAACGAGAATGGGTACTTAGAACTTGATAAGAGTGTAACTAGAGCGAACAACATAAAAAATGCTTTAATTATCATGGCTGCTGATTTCAACCTACCAGACTGGGACTGGAAAACCAAATCACTGAAGCCCAATACACAGCATACCAACATACACCATAAGTTCACTGACATCCTGGACGATCATGGCTTACACCAAATGGTAGATGAACCAGCAAGAGAATCAAACGCACTGGATCTCATAATCCCAAACTTCCCAAACTCTTTCAACAAAGTCGAAACTATACCTGGCATATCAGACCATGACATTGTCTTTGCAGAGTTGAACACCATACTATCTAAACAAACTAAAAAGCCAAAGAAAATATCATTATATAAACAAACTAAGTGGGAAAACATCAAAGAAAATCTCAAAATGATAAATATGGGCCAGCTGAAGGACGCCTCCAGGTGCGGGAATTTCTCGCTATATTGAAGACTTGTTGGTGACCTTCTGCTGTTGTTTTTTCTATGGTCGGGTTGTTGTCTCTTTTGCACATTCCCCATTTCCATTCTCAATTTTATTGAGGTTACCAAGATGAACCATCATGAATTTAGTACACTAGAAATACGGGACTATTTTCATGGTAAACTTGAAAATACTATCAATGCAAACATTCCGCAAAAAACAGCTAGAACATAAAACGGTATAAGCCTTGGATAATGGCAGACACCAAACGCCTAATACGGAAAGATACAAACATTACAAGAAAAAAACGATAAAAATCAGCTAATGCTAAGCGTAACATCAAATATAAAGAATTAAAAAGACTGGTACAGAGAGAATTAAGACGAGCTTATTGGAAACATATAGAGGACATTAAAACACCTGATTCCAAAAAAGACAAGCCAAACTGCATGAAACGTTTCTGGACATTCAACAAACACAAAAGATCAGACAGAAACCAAATACCACCATTAAGGAACAATGGACTACTACATCCTGATTCAGTTGAAAAGGCTAACATACTAAATAAGCAGTTCCAATCAGTTTTTTTTCTAAAACAAAAAACAACTTTACAGAAATAGAATTCAAAAACCGTTGTGTCATGTCCTTTCAGTTTGACAAAACAATCTCATAAATTATTTAGTAGGATTGTTAACCAGATTTTTCTTTGATTGATTTCGCAGGAGTAATGAGCCTTTGTTATTTTTTTACTCGTACCACAATGATATTGTATGACATAACAAGAAAAAGGCGAGGCGAAAGCTACAAAAGAGATTTTCAAACTCATAAGTCGAAAACAAACTAAAATTCCCATGACAAAAAACAACCAAAGGACAAACACAACTTAGAAAACTAATGACTGAACAACACGATCCCCAACAAAACCCGGCGTGATCTCATGTGCTCCGGAAGGATAAGCGGACCCTCTTCAACATATAGTATCAATATTTAAGACCATGTAATTACACACTAGGTGATAATTTTAATTCGGTAGGTCACATTCAATGAAATGAGACGGGATTGGTGTTACAACAATTGTAACGTATCCGTCGTCATTTGTAAAAAAGATATTCCATGACCGATAACTTTTGATTACGTCCGTTGCATTTCCGAAGGGATAATTATCAGTCATTATTTATGTAAACGGCGTAGGTATTTCGCTAAAATTACTTTGAGGTAAAAATTTGTAATTATATTTCAATTAAGGGCATACGATACAGTTTTGATCCCGTATTTACAGTTTGATGAAAATTTCCATATAGGCTATTTTTTGCATGATTAAATCAAATATGTAATACAAAATATACCTTCATGTGCTACTTTTTGAATTAAATGAGGTCGAGAAATTTTGTATATTTGCTCAAAATTCGGATTTGTGGCCGTATTTTTCCTTTAGAAAGAAAGACATAACTTTTTTGTTTTAAAAGGTCAACACAAATTGTTTTTGTTAAATAATTTGTAATTTTTGTATTTTATAAGTATCCTAAAAGTTTATGCAGTTTTTATTCAGAAATTACTCATATTTATTAAATGGTCATGAATTGATAAAAAAAAAAAAACGTAATTTTTTGCTCTATATTTATCAAAATTAAAAAAATTGCACTATTTACAGTTTTATAAAATTTGGTCTACATAATCTCCCTGCAAAATGAATCAAAATGTCGTTTTAAAAAATAGGGTTCCATGCACTTGTTTTCAAATTAAATCAGTTTGAATGATAAAATCAGTCGAAAAATGCATCTTTTCTCGATATGTCACAGTTTGACGTCGCGAAAATAACATTTGACGTTAGCAACGTCATTACCTCCCCTGTAACTGTATCGTATGCCCTTAAAACAACTAGGTATTCTTTCATGTAACTTACGCGCTTGGTATTACTATATGCCCATGACTAGACTATTATGTTACATATTTAATAAATTCATAATTTTTTTGGCCTACAGCTTCTTCTTTTCACACAATCAATAAATTTCTCAAATATTTGGCATTTAACAAAGTATAGTTATTTCCAGGGTTAACGATAGAGGTAATCAGCAAAGCAAATAGTAGGAACATTCGGTTCATGCGCCAGTGTACCAATAAGTAAATTATCACTACTGTCAAAAGCTCCATGGTATATCGGTTATTCCAATCGATTTAGATGTAATGGTTTCCATTAATTGTCCCTTGACATCATAAATATAAATTTCTTCATTTGCATCATTACAAACTACAATATTGCCCGCTTTGGATATTGTCAATCCACTAACATGAAAACGTACACCAGGACTTAAGTTTGTAACTGTTTTTGCAAATTTACTTTGCCATTCAGGATCAAAACTGAGTAGAACTTCCCTATTCCTGTCGTTAGTTGCTATTATTATATCATTGTTGGGGTAAATAGCAATTCGGTGGGACATAGAACAACGCACAATATTGTCATGAATTGATGGTATTCGCATGATGACTGTCCAATTTTTTTGCCATTTTCACGATTTCCCTTTTTGGAGATGTCCGATATGAATACTCATCAACAAGGCCAAAGAAAATAAAGTCATACATACAAACGGCCACGTGCGTTTAATGTATCCCATTTCTTGAAAAAGGAAGGCTGCACTTCAATTTGTAAAAACTGTTTATATTGGAACCTTATGTGCGCAGCATATATCCGGAATATTCGTACCTCGCACACGAAATATTTTCTCTACCAACAATCAGTATAGAAATGTATCTATCAATATATGTTTTTTTTAATTTTGTAAGTAATAATATTAATGTCACTTCAAGTTTGCGAGGTATTGTTTTTAAGTATTATCTCTTTTACAAGCAATGTCGCCATACTGCTGAACCTTTCTTGATTTGAAGACACGAGAATGCAAAATTATGCAGTAATTTTTTCACGACTGTTGGTTGTCTTTTGTGTATTTTCCCATGAGTTTGTCCTTTTCTGTTCGACTTTGAATATCTTTTTGATATCTTTCGCATCTGTTTGTATCCACCGAGTCGAGGCGTTAGAGATATGACAATAATACTCATTTGTCCGTCCGTCTGAGTATCCGAAACACTTTGTGAACGTAACTCATTTGAGATCATTTGACAGAATATTCTCTTACCTAATTGTACTGATTGTTAAGCCTTTATTTATAATTGATCATAGTATACGGCAATTTGGCAATTTTACGAGAGCTATGGGGCATTGCGATTTTTCTAGTAATGTAAAACTCGACACCTTGTGAACGTAACTCTTCTGAGTTTGACAAAATCATCTGATATTTAGTAGAATTGTTTACCGTCATTATATTTCACTGATTTCGCAGGAGTAATGGGGCTTTGATAATATTTGACTCGTACTACAATGATGATGTATGACAACAATAGAAAGGAAAGGTAAGTGATCCCAAAGGCATATTCAAACTTGTAAGTCGATTACAAATTGAAAATGCCATGTTAAAAAACAACAAAAACGACGAAGACACACATAACAGTACTCAAAAACAACACAGAAAACAAATGACTAAGCAACATGAATCCCACCACAAACAGATGCGATATCATGTTCTCTGGAAAGACAACCAGACCTTCTTCCACATATGGTACCAATTTTTGCTCATGTAAGTACACACCAGATTATCAGTCAAATTCAGTTGGTCACATTCGAGGAAAGGAGACGGGATTGATAATACAACAATTACAACATTACAAAAGTTCCGTCATCATCTGTGCAACAGATATTCCATAACAGTGAACTCGTGGTAACGTCCGTAAATGTTTGGAAGGGTAACTCATAAATCATTATTTATATAAACGGCGGGAGTATTTTGCTGTGGCGTAGTAATTCTGTTTCAGTAGTGTAAGGTTAATAATTTTCAATGGTATTTCAATTTCAACAGCTAGGTATTCTTTCATTTAACTTACGCATTTGGTATTTATTGTTTCAATCACCAAATGCTCATGAGTAATTAGACCATAGGAGTTTTTTTTTTTAATAAATTGATATGTTTTAGTTTAAACCGTTCTCGTTACGTAGAATAAATTAAGTCATTAAACATTTGGCATTCAATTTGGCTTGATCATCAACATAGTTAGCGGTAGAGGTATTCAGCAAAGCAAATAGTAGGAACATTCGGTTGATAGTTAACCATAGTACCAATAACTAAATGACCACAATTGTCAAAAGCTAAACTCCATGGTATATCGGTTATTCCAATCGATTTAGATGTAATTGTTTCCATTAATTGTCCCTTGACATCATAAATATAAATTTCTCCATTTGCCTCATTACAAGCTACAATATCGCCCGCTCTGGATAATGTCAATCCCCTTGGCTGAAAACGCACACCAGGGCATGTTACTGTTCTTGGATATTTGCTTTGCCCTTCAGGATCAAACATAAGTATCACTCCCCATTTATGTCGTTACCTGCTATCACTATATCATTGTTGGGGTGAATAGCAATTCGGTGGGGAATAGAAAAGCGTACAATATTGTCATGAATTGATGGGATTCGCATAATTACAGTCCCATTTTTAGCCATTTTCACAATTTCTCTTTTTGGAGATGCCTGATATGAATACTCATCGACAAGGCCACAGAAAATAAAGTCATCCGGAGAAATTGTTATACATGTTGGTTTCAACGGTTTTACACATTTGAACTTTTTCAGCTTATAATTTGAGGAAATAGACATTATACTGTTGTTACTTCGATTCGTGTATAATATTTTATCCTTGTTCCGATCATAGCAAAAGTCATAAAAATCACACTGTGGATGCTTAAATTCTTTAACGATGGTGAGTGTTTTTGATGAATTGTATGTCACCTTCAGGATGCTACCATAAGCCATTCGTCCTATCCATAGGGTATTTTGGTCAACACAACATATATTTGAGACAAGAGTTGGAAGATTTGTATCAAATCTCAAGTATGGGCGAATGAACGACGTTTTCTCCGTAGTCTCTTTTGTCTTATCAAACTGAATATCCTTTGACGGCAACCTCTGACGTCTACTTTTGTTTGGAGGTTTTGTTATTAAACGTTTCTTTTTATGTATGTTACATTTCTCCAGTTGTGTTTCACTTTTTAAATCCAAAGCTTTTGATCTTTTCCTTTTGATCATTCTATTAATTGTTAAAGAAGTTACTTTCAAATGTGTCCGTTCTTGTCGTCTTACCTTTACAGTTTTGGTTTTCTTTGGTTTTATTGAGTCGGGTTTAATATCTTTTGAATGAATCCCTTCGGATTTTCTTGTACGATGATGTTGGAGGGAAGACAGTCTTCCTCTTTCTCTTTTTCCAGTCCTTAGTATTGAAGAATCTTTCGAGTTTCGTTTATTCTTTTTGGCAGCTGTTGTTGTAGATGACACTGATGCTTTAGCTACCTTTGTTTTTGTAGATGGCACTGATGCCTTAGCTATCTTTGTTTTTGTAGATGGCACTGATGCCTTAGCTACCTTTGTTTTTGTAGATGGCACTGATGCCTTAGCTACCTTTGTTTTTGTAGATGGCACTGATGCCTTAGCTACCTTTGTTTTTGTAGATGGCACTGATGCCTTAGCTACCTTTGTTTTCGTAGATGGCACTGACGCCTTAGCTACCTTTGTTTTTATAGATGGCACTGATGACTTAGCTACCTTTGTTTCTGTAGATGGCACTGATGCCTTAGCTACCTTTGTTTTTGGTTCTTCTATTCTCTGGTCACATTTTCGTTTTCGATGATGAGATGTTGAAACCACCGAACTTTGTAATGACGTGTTCGATACTAATTTTTTATTTGTTTTAACTACAGACTTTGTCTTTTTCTTACGCATCTTCTTGTTTTGTTCATTCGTCTGTTTGTTGCTTTGTGATGTTCCTCTAACAGTTTGCCTCGTAATTCGTGGTTCCATTTGAATAGAAGGACTAGTAATAATTTTTTATTATTGTTTAAATCAAAATTCAGAACTGTGAATCTTCGACAACACCTCATTCCATCTCATTCAAGTATAGGTTCATCTGAAAAAATTATTTATACCGTTTTGTTAATATATGAAAATAAGATTCAGTATGATAGCCAATGAGACAACTCTCCACAACAGATAAAATGACACAGAAATTAATAACTATAGGTCACCATACGGCTTTCAGCAATGAGCAAAAGCCTTACTACATAGTCAGCTATAAAAAGACTGTGAAACCGAACTAACTGCCAAATGTACGTAAAACATTATTAACCAAAAAAACCCGAAAAACACCGATTTACATGCTGATGACTTAAGACATTTCATTATCGTTATATTTCTGTTTAGAATCCCTTTCTTGAAATGTTTTTGTTTTAAATCACGAACTGATTGACTGTAGCAAGTGCTGTCTTAACGTCCGGTTTTCAACATTATGTAACACTGACGACAATAAGACCGGAACTGTATGTAAGAAGAACACTGAACCTGTCTGCTGTACTGTGAAATCGGCTTGTCTTATATCGTCACAGAAAGCCCCATAATGAACAGTTAAACCATAAAAACTTAACAATAAGACATACCTTCTGATTCAAATTGTTGTTTATATTTACCTGTATGTAAACCAAGTATGATCATGTGATATGTGTGTATATCATAGATCAATAATTTTACCTCGTGTGTAACTAGTTTAATCTCAAAGTTTAAGCTTTGTGAAGGAATCCAATTAAACACAGTTTAACACATATAATGTTGTTGTGATCTTATAAATACTGTATGTACAAAATATTACTTCAGTTAACAATGCACCATTTTTGTATGATTCCTTGATTTAAATTAGGGATGTCAACGAGTACTCGAAATGATACTCAACTGATTGGGTTTCTTTTAGAATGGTGTTGCTTTCTTAAATTTAAACAAAAATTTTTATTGATCGCGCCTCCCATGAAATTATACATTAACCAAAATTAATGAAAATTAAGATTTGATTCCAATGTTTGCATAAAAATGTCATTTAAAATTCATCCAAAGAGAGGTACATGAAGGATAAATGAAGAAGAGTATTTGTCCCAGGTTTACACTTTTAGGTAATCTAACTCACTCTCCAACCTCTGTACCACCAGAGTATATATTTTCATCATCATAACTGTTAGTTTCCTAACAAAATTGAGTAAATTGCTACATCCATGGAAAAGTTGACTTACGAATATTCTCGAATAAGAACAAATTCGATGCATAAGAACAAATTCGATGCACCCTGTATCGACCCTCAGAAAAGGATAACGGAATCAGTAAATTATTATCATCACCCCTGTTTTGATCATTAAATGTGGGTTTACGGTTCTCAAATACTGTTGTTGAAGTGGTTGGAGTAATATTTTTTACCATAGATATTAATTGGTTACTTGATTAGATTACTACCAGTTTACATAATTTGTACATATAGTAAATTTCTTTGACTACTATCTAGTCCTAAGTAATAATGTTTAGGGTTTTACTATCACACGTCAACGACTCACAATACATTAATATAATACAAACTATGATTTTGTGTTTCCATTTTGTAAATAATTTACCGAGCGAGTACTCGAGTAATCTTCATCGAGTTGACATCCCTATTTTATATTAACTAAGACAAAGAATTTTATTTAAGTTGATGTGGGCTTCACCCATTCTCCTTACCTAATGTTTCCCAAATAAGTGTTATTTTTAAGTTATACAATACTTGCTCATGTTTTATGAATATCGAAGCGTGGACTGGTCGAGGGTTTTAAATATTCATAAAAAATGACCAAGTATTGTCTGTCCAATTTAGAATGTAAAATATTCAAACCTTCAAGAAAAAATAAATCCTTTCTAATTGAAATAACTGAACCTTGAATTATCTTTAAAACAGTTAAATAAATTGTAAATATGGTTAATAAAAGAGATGTAAACCATATATGTAATGTTCTCTTTCGAAGCACTAGGAAAGTTTTTAGGGAGAAAAATTGTGGTCTTTTTTGCCTCGGGTAAAATGAAACACATTGTACTTTATACCACTTTATATCATTTTGAAGAGCACATAATGTGATGAAAAACGCCTTTTCAAGAATATATATTTGTGTATTACTGATAAAACTTTATAAATAGATATTATGACTATCTATTCAAAATCAAATGCTTAATTTTTTATTGACGAAAGTGTTGTCTTTTTTTCGCAAATTGCCTTTTCTTTATGGATCAACCGTCATGGTTTCTTTCAAAATATTGACTTTGTGATTTCGTATTAAAAAAAAGAAGATTAAATATATATACTTCTAACCTTTAACACATTTTCATTTTCTGTGTGGTCAATATTTGTAACATTACATATATTTTGCAATATTCAAAAAAACTCTATTTTATCATTTCTTATAGTTCTATTATCTTGTTTTCATTTTAAAAAAATTGACAAACAACAATACTCATGAATTTGGTTAGTTTGCTCTTTTCCTGTGGACATTTCTTCAGTGGCTTGTCATACAGTTTTTTAGGACAATTAGTAGTTCACTTTCATAATTAATCTAAAATAAAAAGTTATTCATGTATACCATTTCATGGACTTTCACTATGAAATGGTATACATGAATAACTTGTTATTATAATATGACGTGCTTCTTTCGCTTTATGAGTAAACCCATGCTCTTATTCCAATATGTTTTTTTCACATGCGTATATTGACTACTGCAAAATAATGAATTTTATCAAATTGGCATGCATTTAATTTATTTCATTAACTTTAAACACTTCCAAACTATTAAATGATGCACATATTGTTACTGATTCATTTATTACGACTATAATGTGTTGCATTCCGAAATTGACATATTTGACATAAATACGACAACCGTTCATGCTGGCTGTTCAAGACTCCTCCCTCTGAAAAATCACAGTGCCAGCTGTTTGCTTCTTTACAAACAAAAAAGGAGGTTCATGGAAGTGCCTACACAACCGCTTTACCCTTATTCACATCGGATATAGAAGTTACCTTAATTGTCCTAATCAAAATCGAAATAATTGATGCAAGCTATACTTTATTGTATCGCTCGGCCAAAAATAATCACGAATATAATGCTTACCCATTTTAAAACTACAATAAAGTATAACTTGCATCAATTATTTCTTAATTTTAGATTACATACATTTCTGATATTACTGTATTTCCGTAAGCAAATGCAGCTTATTGAATTTTTACACAATATAATAAGCCAATAGACAATATACAGCATATTATAATTTTTAGACACTAATTGTACAAATCAATGAAAGAATTAAGCGGAGTCTGACATATAGACATTTTAAACTACTAGAAGTAACACAAACATTTGACCATTACGTGCCTTTTCTGTAAAATGCTACTCATCAGAGTTAGACAAAATACATCTGATATTTGGTAAAATTGTTTGCTGCCATTTTGATTTGATTGTTATAAGTAATGGGGATTTTATAATTTTTGAATCGTACCACCATGATGCCGTATGACATAACAACAGAAAGAGAGGCAAAAGAAACCAACAGGATATTCTAAATTGTAAGTTGAAAACAAACTGAAAATGCTATTGCCAAAAATATACAAATATACAACAACGACGAAGAGACAGATAACAATTCAGAAAACAAATAACTGAGGAACACAAATCCCACCAAAACCAGAAGTGATCGCATGTTCTCTGGAGAGATAACAAGACCTTCTTCAACATATGGTACCAATATGTTTGCTTATTTAAGTACACATCAGATAATAAGTAAAATTAAGTAGGTCACATTCGAGGAAAGGAGACGGGATAGATAATACAATTACAACATCATTACAGTTCCGTTATCATCTGTGCAACAGATATTTTCAACGATGAACTCGTCGGTAAATTTTTGGAAGGGTAATTCTTAAATCATTATTTATATATATTTTGCTGTGTCGAAGCAATTCTTTATAGTTAGTTTAAGGTTAATAATTTTCATAGTATTTCAATTTGAATAGCTAGGTATTTTTTCATTTAACTTACGCATTTAGTATTTACTGTTTCAATTACAAAATGCCTTTGACTAATAAGACCATTATAGTTGAATTTTAAATATTATTTACCAAAAAAATACAAGAATTAGCCTCATCAAAGATTAGATTCCCATTTACACCAATATGTCATTAATCAAATTAGTTAAATTGATTGCTGTTTGCCTAACCTTCAGTAGCAATATTACATACATGTTCAAGACGAGATCCCATGAACATAGAATACACTGGTAGGATCTTTAAAGATAGGTCAAAGAGCTAAACAACCCGGGAAAATATTTATATTCTGCAAAAAAGGCACGTAATGGTTAATTTTTCAAAGTGTTTTCCTTTACATAGAATAAATTAATAATCGAAAAGTAAGTAAGTAAGTAAGTAAGTAAGACATAAAAGTTTACAAAAAAAAATACAGAATTAGACCTCAAGTTGTTTTTTTCTATGAATGAAAGCTGAACTTTTTTCGCTATTAATCATTAACACGGTTAGCGGTAGTATTTCAATAAATGGATAAGTTTTTCGCTATTAATCATTAACATGGTTAGCGGTAGAGGTATTCAGCAAAGCAAATAGTCGGAACATTCAGTTGATAGTTAACCATAGTGCCAACAATTAACTGACCCCAATTGTCAAAAGCTAAACTCCATGGTATATCGGTTATTCCAATCGATTGAGATTTTATTGTTTCCATCAATTGTCCTTTGACATCATAAACATATATTTCTCCATTTGCCTCATTACAAGCTACAATATCGAACTATTTGAATACGTTATTGCTTCTTCTCGATCCTACATATGATTACAATTAAATATTAATATACCTTGAATATATTGACTTGATACGTTATCACGTGACATGGAATAATTCAGTTAATTTTCATTTAATAGCAAGGAAGGACGAATAACCCTTAAAATTTACACAAGTGGTGAATAACCCTTTTATTCACCGGCGAATAACCCTTTTGAGTTTCAAAATATGTATACGAGTTATCTCCCATGACAATGATGTCACAGACGTAAAGAAACAAAATTCAGCGTTCACGTTACACTTAAAGCACATGTGAGGAAATGTGGCCCCTAAGAATCGATGAATATCCAAAATTGTCAACCCTTAAAAGTTATTTCACTTCGGGCTGCACCCTCAGTAAAATAACCTTCGCGTGTTGACAATTTTTGATATTCACCTTTTCAACGGCCATAATTGTATAAAATTTTTCACGAAATTATACAAGGTATAATAATCAGCATTGTATACCGTGGTTTTCTTCATGTCTTTTGCACGTTATTCAACATCTTGAATATGAAATCGCAACCTATATCAATTTTTGGCATAGCGAATATTGTAAATGTTCAAACTCATCATTTTTCTTAAGATATTGCTACAATGCATCAGCTCCATATAAGAAATGCATTCCTACTGACGATAAGGATTCATATTCATCCTTATACAATTTATGCACACTAACGATTAATCTGCGTTAAAGACTAGATTTGCAAGTTTGAATACAAGAACCTTTAACGGAAAAGTCTATATTTTTTTGTTTTAATTTATTCATTTTACCTTCCAATCCCATTTTCTCTCAAGAGACAGGAAACAATCCCTTTGATTTGTTTACTAAGATTCGTCGACTTAAGGATGTTCGCTACTCTGTTAAAAAATAACAAGCTTTTTAAAAGACTGTTATGAATTGATAGTATATAAATAATGAAACTAAAAAAGTAGAAAAAAATGGAGGGTCCGTGTGCTCGTTTTAGAGATATAAGCCATTGAAAATTTGGCGGGAATTTATTCTCTCTAGATTTTCCATATATTTAACATTGGCACCTTATTTGTTTCTAACACTATGAAAAAATAACAAGAATTTTATAAAATTTTGAAATATGGCTTTTTAAACTTTATGTTATAAAATTATAAAAAGAAAAGTAGGGGTTAGTGGGCAAAATTTTTTAATTACAATACATGGATAAAACCAGAGGATTCCGAAAATCTGGCAAAAAGTAAAAAAATGGAGGAGCAAACATCCTTAACACACACACAAAAAGCCAAATAGTTATCAAAAGTACCAGGATTATAATTTAGTAAAATTAGTTCTTTTAAGATACAGAAGAGTATATTTTATCATTTTCATACATACTTTGAAATCGTTTTTTATTTTTTATTTCAAATAAATGAACCATACACATACAAACATAACGATACAAAATTGCTAGATAAGACAATTACAGTTTATTTGTAGTCACATTCGTTAAATTGAAATAAATAAATTCATGTGTATATACAAAACGAAAAACGAAGTACATATGTTAATTGATAACATTGTTTTCTACAAGCAATATATTACCCATTTTTATTCTCAATTTAACTGTCTTAACATTTAGCCGTCAAAGTATTCTGCAAAGTAAATCAAAGGAGTATTTGCTGTGCCAATGAGTAAATGACCACATTGGTCAAATGCTAAACTCCATGGTCTAGCGGATATTCCAATCAAATTTGATTGTACTGTCTTCATCAATTGTCCTTTGGAATTGAGTATATAGAATTCGCCGTTTGCCTCATTACAACATATAATATTGCCTCCTTTAGATATTGTAAATCCAAACGGCATAAAAGGTACACCAGGGCATGTAACTGTGTTTTTAAACTTTTGTTGCCCTTCTGTATCAAAACTAAGCATAACTCCCCCAGTTTTGTCAGAAGCTGCTACAACTATGTCATTGTTTGGATGAATAGCAATTTTGTGCGGCATCGTAAAACGTACCAGATTATCTTGAATGGATTGGATTCGCATAATGACAGTGCCATTTTTGGCCATTTTTACGATTTCCCTGGATCTTGATTCTTCATATGAATACTCATCTACGAGACCGACGAAAATAAAATCATCAGGAGTAACTGTTATACATGTTGGATACAACGGTTTCACACTTTTCAACCTTTTCATCTCATATTTTGAGGAAATAGACATTATGCTGTTATTACTTCGATCTGTGTATAAAATATGATCCTTCTTCCGATCATAGAAAAAATCATAAAAATTACACTGTGAATGTGTAAACACTTTAACAATGGTGAAAGTTTTGAATGAATTGTATTTTACCTTCATGATACTACCGAAAGACATGTCTCCTATCCAAAAGGTGGTTTGGTCAACACAACATATATTGGTTACACGATCAAGATCCGGTTTTAAACTAACAAATGGACGAATGCAAGGAGATTGCTCCACAATCTCTTTTCTCTGTTTAAATTGAGTTGTGCTTACATTTGGCGGCGAACTCCATGGTCGACTTTCATTTGAAGGTTTTGAAGATCTATGTTTCTTTACGAGTGTGTCAATTTTCTGCAACTGTGTATTATATTTCATTGTGCCAATCACGGATTTCGACTTTTGCGTTTTCGTCATTTTATTAGATGCTGCAGTAGTCATTTTATTAGATGCTACAGTAGTTTTTTTCAAAGGTGTCCATTGTCGTTGTTTTACACTTGCAGCTTTAGGGTTCTGTCCTTTTCCTGAGTCAGGTTTAACATCTTTTGTTTCAGTAACTTCGTTTTTGTTTAGACCAGAATGTTGAAGTGCAGACGGTCTTGCTTTTCCCCTTTCTTTTTCTCCTGTCCTACGTTTTGCAAAAGCTTCCGAGTTATGTTTATTCTTTTTATCAGTTGTTATTGTAGATGACACTGATACTTTAGCTACCTTTGCTATTGGTTCTATTATTCTCTGGTCATATTTTCGTTTTCGTTGGGTGGGTGCCGAACCCACTGATTTTTCAAATGACGTGGTCGATGCCATTTGATCACCTGTATTAACTATTGATTGTGCATTCTTTATACGTATCTCTTTGTTGTGGTCAACATACTGTACGCTGCCTTGTAATAATGCTTGAACAGTTTGCCGTGTAATTCTTTGTTCCATTGAAATAAAAGGATAACTGATTATTTTGTATTGCTTCAATCAAATTTCAGAACCATCAATCTCCTCATCCAATCTCATTGAATACAGGTGCTCCAATCAAATGTCAGAACCATCAATCTCCGATAAAATCTTCATCCAATCTCAATGAATACAGGTGCTCCAATCAAATGTCAGAACCATCAATCACCGATAAAATCTTCATCCGATCTCATTGAATACGGTTTTTTTCAATCAAATGTCAGAACCATCAATCTCCGATGAAATCTTCATCCAATCTCATTGAATAACAGGTTCATCTGGGGGGAAAATCATACTCTCTTTAGTTTTCGTTTAATTCATTATTATAAGTTTTGGCATATCATTAATAGTGTGGGTCTTATAGGAATTTGCAGAATGTTGAATTAAAATGCGATGAACTTAATTGTTCATTTTACGTTTTTGTATAAAACCAGGGGAATGACTACATTTGAAACGAAAATAACCTTAAAGATTAGAAACAGGGCAAAACACGATGTATATATCCATATAAAACCTTATGGTCGTCATTATTGTCTCGATCTGTTCTACCTTCAGTTCCCATGGTTAACGTCAAATATTGAATACTTATTATGTTAATTTATCTAAGTATTCAATTGTGATTTATTTTGCGTGGTTCATGTGAAAATCACCTGTTCTAAGGAAAAATATCCTTTTTAATTGGATCCATTCTCAATTCTCACTTTAATTTTTGACACCAGGCTCTGCATTGAAGAGCTCCCGGCTTATTTTATCAATGATTTATGCTCTGGTTTACGAATATGGCGCCTTTTTCTGTAAAAAAGGTATCACGGCTCAAGAAACGCGCATTTGCACCTAGCCCCAAACCCTGTGGTATTACCCAGTATTTCTTATATGAGTTGCCATTTTTCCAGTGATAACGAAATGATTTTGAATGAGCATTTACGTTATGCTACAAATGACAGATTCACGAAATTCTAATAAACCTTTGCATCAGATACAAACATGCATAGTCTTAAGTGAAAACTAAATTCTACGGAAAAACATCAATTTAAAAGTTTGAAAAAAATATTTTAAAATATCAATCATTAAAACTAAATTCTATTTGGCGAGTTGTGTCATACCTGTTTTATTATTCAAATAGTTTTACTGCATTCGGACAGTTTTATGATGTTTTGAGTTGCTCTTTTTCTGGACGGACAAACAAACAATGATGAATCAAAACAGGCAAATTCCCTAAAAGAACGTTCCGATGAACTTTAAGAGTAAGCAATGTGTGAGCCAATGCTTCCGTTTTTAACGATTTTCGTATGTACGCACGTAGGCCTTTGTGGATCTATTAATGGGCTATAAGATGTATTTATCCTAAACTGTGTATTAATCGATTGTGGTTTTCTTATCGTCAAGTACCATTTAAAATCATCCAGAATTGACAAAATTTACTCTTGTACTATATTTCAATAGCTAATATGCTGTACTTTAATTTCGTCGTACCATTACATTCCATTATCATATCAATCCCCAACATTTAACGTTAAAGAACTTATATATAATATAACATATAAAGACCTACCTTCTAATTCAAAATGTTGTTTACATGTGTTACTAAGTATAGTCATGTGATATATGTGTATTGTATAGGTATAATTGTACCGTGTGTAATTAGCTAAAGCTATTGTGAGAAACTTTAATGAACAATAATATGATTACACTAAAAAAGATGAAGTTTTTTAGAAATAAAAACATTTACTTTTTCTTATGAAGAGTTTCTGTCAATAATGTTTAAATTGTGTCTTTTGATAAAAACTAAGTGATTTTAGAAACACATATGACGGCATTATCTCAAATTGGTGTACTAGTATCTTATTTACATCAAGATTAAATGCAAAGGAACAGATTTCAATCATTTAGAAAGGTTTTTTTCCTACAATGCTACAGTTATCTATGGAGTAGTTTAATACATGCACGCTTTCCATTTTGTTATACATTTGCAATGGCCAAGGGTCGACATAAGTATATAAGTATGGTCATCCTTTGAACTCCAACTGTTCTTGTTAAAAGGGGCGTCAGTTTGGCTTAACGAGATTTATGAATATGCAGTCACGTCAGGTCGGAACTGAGAAGTTTTATATAATGCCTCTGTGTTATTCACAACAAAATCGGGATGAATTTCATTGTTCTTTTGAGTGTAATTTTTTTAATCTGAGAATATAAAATACTACTTCATCTATATGTACACAGAAAAGAGGGACGAAATATACCAAAGGGACAGTCAAACTCATAAATCTAAAACAAACTGACAACGCCATGGCTAAAAATGAAAAAGACAAACAGAAAAACAATAGTACACACGACACAACATAGAAAACTAAAGAATATACAACACACACCCCACCAAAAACTAGAGGTGATCTCAGGTGCTCCGGAAGGGTAAGCAGATCCTGCTGGTTTAATAGCTTCCTTGTGAGCAGCAAACCTCTATCAAGAAAATCATGATAGGAAATGCAAGCACGGGAATATCGTATCAATTGAGAGATATATACCCCGTATGCACGTGCTGCTGGAATGTTGCTACTTAGAAATGGAAAGTTCACAATTGGAAAGCTGAAGTCATCTCTTTTGTCGTAAAGTTTTGTTTTCAACCGACCCTCATTGTCAATTTCTAGATGTAAGTCAAGATATTAAGCCGACTTAACTGTATCTGTAGTATCCTTTATCTCTAGTTCGATTGGATAGATGCGTTCCACATAGTCACCAAATTTTGAATTGTTTAGTGAAAGAACATCATCTATATAGCGGAAAGTAGAGCTAAAGGATATTGCTAACTTCTTATCTTTCTTCCTAAGACGTTCCTGCATGAAGTCAGCCTCATAATAATAAAGAAACAAGTCGGCGAGTAGAGGCGCACAGTTTGTTCCCATTGGAATGCCGACAGTCTGTTGAAAAACACGTCCTCCGAACGTAACAAATATGTTGTCAATCAAGAAATCAAGCATCTTGATAATATCAGTTTCAGAGAATTTTTTGTTTGAATCAGAGTGATTCTTTGCAAAGTAGGAGTTATCCCTCCCTAAGACAAGATACTTGTATCTACGTTGGCCATTCTTTTTAATGAAGCCAAGTAATACCAACTCTTTCAATTTGTCTTTTAGTTTGGAATGTGGAATACTTGTGTAAAGGGTAGAAAAGTCAAATGTTTTAATAATGTTACAAGATGAAAGAGAGTTAGATTGTATGTACTCTAAAAGATCTTTTGAATTTTTAAGTATCCACATCTGATTCACGCCACCTCTAGAATAGGCAGTTTCACAATAACTTTGAAGACCGTCTTTGATTGCTGATAAAATAGATGTTAAGAGTCATTCTCTGTAAGCATCAAAGAATTACAAAGAAAATGAGAAATGCATACTCCAGGATTTCCTTTATTTTTACATCAGGGATTTGTTATGGTGCACTAACAACAAAAAAAACTCTCATTCAGAAAGTTGAAGTGTTGGTTGCCATGGAAACAAGAAACTCGGAATTTGCATGAAAAACGTCAAATATGCTCAATGAAAAGTCATTTTTTTCATGTTTTTAACACTTTTATTGTAACAAAACCTGAAAACATATTGCCATTGTTTCTTTTTCTATTCAATAACATATATATTTATTACAAAATAACATTTGAATGTTTGGAAAATTGTTTCAACTTATATAAAAATTTTCAATTTAAAAATCTGAGGTTTTAACCAAAATCATGATTATCAAAAATTCACAAAAAAAACAATCTTTATGGTTCAAAATTTTTTTGTTCCGGATTTTGTGGCATAAACTGATATATACACTTTGTAATATTGCATCTGGTGCATTCTTGACAAAAATATCTCAGAGGGTATATTTTTTGTTTTTTTTTAAATTCTGATTGAAAAAAGGTCATTTTTGATTTAAAAAAAAAAAAAATTAATCCTTAAGTACATTTCCAAACATATTCAGGTCAATTTTGTAATTTTTTCTTACTAAATGATCATCTTTGTTCAAGAAATGAAAATAGAATAATAAACACACATAGACTGCTTCAATAAGTCAATAATAATAAAATACAAATATGAAAAATGGTGATTTTATCCTCAAAATGACCTTAATCTTTCAACTTTTTCCTTAAATTTTCTAAATAACCAAACAGACATACATTGTAAATGCAAGGGGTTGGAAATTGAATGGTGAATATTGAACTTAATATTAAGCTTTCAAAGAATTGCTTTTTATTCTCAAATTGTAAACTGGCACTCTAGAAAATCTTTGTTATACATTTTCATTAGTGAAAATCCTACTGTTTTAAAGATACGCTACTGGCCAATGACCTTTCTCCAATATTGCATACCAACCAAACAGTATTCTAGACTTGAATTCAATATAGTAACATTAAGAAGTTATAGTTTAGATTTAAAAACATAATTTTTAAAATTCTTTAATATTATTTACAGTAAAAGTTACAAGTTTATCTATTATGAAATAAGAAACAAATATTTCCACCAAAAAAAATTTAAGATTATCATTTGGATTGGTTTTATAATTATTCTTAGATTAATAGTTTGTATGAGACAAATGTATGTGACTGTATTATAATTGTTTTGATGGAAAATATCAAAGGCTACACCCTAAATTGATTTCATCATGAAGAAATTTGTTGTTATAAAATTTATATATTTTTGGCAATAGGTCCTAGACCACAATTAGTTCGTAGTGCATTTCTTTTAGAACATAAATGAAAATTAAAAAAATCCCATCTGCGCTTTCAGGATAAAAACATGCTGAAAGTTTTGGTTAGGTCAGGTAGCATCAAGGTAGATTTAAATCTACCAAACCAACTGGTCAATTTAAATGTCCCTATTGTATTGTCAATTTTAAAAACAGGTTGAGCTATAGGTAAAGTTAACAGTAACACCTATAGTCAACTCACTGTAAAGGAATTATTTGATAACGAGTTCCATGTTTCTAGAACAGATTGTTTGTGATTCTTCATTGAATAACTTAGTTATGCACAAGTCAATGAATCAAACAGACCTTTGACTTTGGAATCAATAAAATAATATTTATAAACTTCTTTCAAAGACACATGATTCTGGTGTTGATTATATTTATAAACGTGTCCAAATTGCGAATTTGTCGTATTATAATTAGTTAATGCCAGATTTGTATCATTCAAAAAGAGGGACGAAAGATACCAAAGGGACAGTCAAATTCATAAATCTAAAACAAACTGACAACGCCATGGCTAAAAATGAAAAAGACAGACACAACACAGAAAACTAAAGAATAAACAACACGACCCCCCCCCTCCCAAAAAAAAACCAAAGTAGGGGTGATCTCAGGTGTTCCGGAAGGGTAAGTAGATCCTGCTCCACATGTCGCACCTGTCGTGTTGCTTATGTGATAACAAATCCGGTAAATAGTCTAATTCGGTAGGTCAGATTCATGAAAGGGGAGGGATTGTAGTTACGATGTAAGGAACATATCCGATTTCATTTGTGAAACGGTAATTCCATAACGGTCAACCAACTCGTGATGGCGTGCGTAAAATTTACGAAGGGGATGATTTCAACTTCACCATTTGGAACTCTTGGTTAAATAGCTTCCTTGTGAGCAGCAACCTTATATCAAGAAAATCATGACAGGAAATGCAAGCACGGAAATATCGTATCAATTGGGAGATATATACCCCGTATGCATGTGCTGCTGGAATGTTGCTACTTAGAAATGGAAAGTTCACAATTGGAAAGCTGAAATCATCTCTTATGTCGTAAAGTTTTGTTTTCAACCGACCCTCATTGTCAATTTCTAGATGTAAGTCAAGATATGAGGCCGACTTAACTGTATCTGTGGTATCCTTTATCTCTAGCTCGATGGGATAAATGCGTTCCACATAGTCATCAAATTTTGAATTATTTAGTGAAAGAACATCATCTATATAAATAAAGGCAACAGTAGTATACCGCTGTTCAAACTCATAAATCCATGGACAAAAAACAAAATCGGGGTAACAAACTAAAACTGAGGGAAACGCATAAATATAAGAGGAGAACAACGACACAACACTACAATGTAACTAATACACACAGAAACGGACCAAGCATCAAACAAAATCCCACGAGAATAACAAATATAACATCAAAACCAAATACATGAATTTGAGATAGACAAGTACCCTGACACGTCTTATTGCAATGTCAATTTACACTCAAAAATAAGAGAAAACAAACGACGCAACGTTAAATTGTAACACACACAGAAACGAACTATAATATAACAATGGCCATATTCCTGACTTGGTACAGGACATTTTTAAAGGAAAAAATGGTTGGTTGAACCTGGTTTTGTGGCATGCCAAACCTCGCACTGTAATGGCAATGTTAAATATAACATAGAAATGACAACATAATATTACAGGACTGCAATACAAATAAATAGGAAAACGTATTAGACAAAAAAAACACATGATTATTGAATAACAAAAAGCATCCGGTTTAAAATTTAATACGCCAAAAAACGCGCATCGTCCACACAAGACTCACCAGTGACGCCCAGATATAAAAGATTGAAATCGAAAAAAAGTACAAAGTTGTACAGCACTGAAGATCAAAAGTTGAAAAAGATTGTGTCAAATACGGCTAAGTTTTTATGCTTGGGATAAGAACATCCTTATTATTTAGAACAATTAATGCTACTGCAAACAGTAAATTTTATCAAATGAATATAACAGATATACATAATGAAACTGAAGTATTAACTCATTACAACAAACAAACACGAATACATAATGAATGACCAACACAGAATAGACACACCCGACTCAGTCCAGGCCTCAAAGCAGTAAATTATGAAAATGACGTCACATACAATGGTGAAAAGGCATTAAAAATTACGTCACATACGATGGTAAAAAGGCAATAAAATTACGTCACATTTGAATATATGAAATTTCTGAAATATATAGCGGAAAGTAGAGTTAAAGGATATTGCTAACTTCTTATCTTTCTTCCTAAGAAGTTCCTGCATGAAGTCAGCCTCATAATAATAAAGAAACAAGTCGGCAAGTAGAGGGGCACAGTTGGTTCCCATTGGAATGCCGACAGTCTGTTGAAAAACAAGTCCTCCGAAAGTAACAAAATATGTTGTCGATCAAGAAATCAAGCATCTTGATAATATCAGTTTCAGAGAATTTTTTGTTTGAATCAGAGTGGTTCTTTACAAAGTAGGATTTATCCCTCTCTAAGACAAGATACTTGTATCTACGTTGGCCATTCTTTTTTATAAAGCAAAGCAATACCAACTCTTCCAATTTGTCTCTTAGTTTGGAATGTGGAATACTAGTGTAAAGAGAAGAAAAGTCAAATGTTTAATACTGTTACAAGATGAAAGAGAGTTAGATTGTATGTACTCTAAAAGATCTTTGGAATTTTTAAGTATCCACATCTGATTCACGCCCCCTCTAGAATAGGCAGTTTCACACTACTTTGAAGCCCGTCTTTGATTGCTGATAAAATGGATGCTAATAATTTAGAAAGAGGTTTCGTGGAGCACTTGGAAGACCCAGCAATATACCGTTGTTTGTAAGGACACTTATGTAGAACTACTGTTGATAATTGTAATGCATTATAATATGACGTTTTCCTTTCGCTTGCTTTGGAAACAAAGCTTTGTTTTAATTTTGATAAAACATGGGTAGCGTGTAATTGACATCACAATTAAAATTGCAACATTAGCTGTAGCGTAAACAACGCCGGAGATAAAATTTGACATTTGTACTGCTCGCTATGAAATTAGATAAAATTATTATAAAAGTAAATTTACATGTATCTTTTCATATTTTATCGTGAGACAGTTAATTTACTTCTGTTTTGGCTTCATCTAATCAAAACGGCTGCTATTTTTCATCGATCAGTGTAATGCCCGCGTCACACTGTCCCGATTTTTATATACGATTGACAACCGAATGCGAAAATTGTAAGTTCGTACGAAGTTGGTCCCGATCTCGTTTAAATACTTAAAAGTGACCGAAGCAAGTACGATGAATAACGAAGTCTATACGATGGTGCTGAAAATATATACGATAGCAAAAGATGGACACACGAAGGTTAACCGAAGACCGGTATTTAAGCTTCATATCTCAGCCGAAGCCTATACGATTGATCACGAAGGCTACACGATGGATTACGAAGGCTACACGGTGGATTACGATGATGGCGGGATGACCATACGATGTCTAAACGACGTCGTGTACAGCTTACGATGCAAGGTCACAGTGGCAGTTGTAATACAAGGCAATATCACCCGTGTGGACACTCTAAAACCAATATGCTTCAAAAGATTTTAACCACGTTTGGTATATTGTTCCTCCTTGTAATGATCTGAAATTTTTTACGTTCAAGGCCAAAGGTCAAGGTCATGCAGATGGACTTGTTTTTTCTCCTTGAAATAGCTAATACACAGGCAATTGGTTGCTCTTTTTAACCTGCTGGTTCTTAACATTTTACACACATTTTACAGTTCAAACTAGGCAATGTGTGCTGGTTTTTAACCTGCTGGTTCTTAAGACAATATTAAAGGTATTTCCAGTTACTGAATGTTTTGGTTGATTTCTAAAAAAAAAGTTTATGTATCAAATATGCATATTCAATTTACCATTTTCTGCATGTGTCATATACAAATATAGTGTCCATATTTGTCCCCAATATGTTACAAACGAGGGGATGCCACGCTCGGCATTGCCTAGTTTGAACTGTAAAATGTGTGCACTAGTCTGAATAATCACCCATAATTATGCCCATGTTTACTGATCTATCTTAAAGGTAAGGTAATGGGTTCGTTGATCCCTTTTATTCAAAAAGAGCTCTTTCCAGAAGAATATCATAATAATATAGACAAAAGGAAGGATGTGGGGAAAGCAACAAATGCGGCAAAATATGACATATAGAAAACGAAATGGTTATGGATACATTCGTGTGACAACAACTCGGACAATACATAAAAAATCAGAATAATGAAGAAAAAGTTGGTTTCCCTATATACGTGTACCTGCAGTGTTGGTGTACAATGCGCGTTTATGATTTCATTATGTTACTTGATATAAAAAATTGACAAAAAATAATATTTTACTTGTAAAAGTAAATCCTGAGCCTGTAATAGCTACTCTTTGTGTTCCATTTGAATTAATAGAAACAACGCGCTGTCGCCTTTCTTGTTCTCATAGAATCATATGATATGAGCTCCATGTTTTGTGAACGGGATTCTTAATTGTCATATTAGACTGACCAGTGCATATCGCGCATGGCACTTTAAATGTATTTTAGCGCAAAAATTAACTTTACATTTAGCTGGATTTATTGCCGTCGTACTTCCATCTTGTCGCCTTCGTACTTTTATTCGATGGCAACACGACGGGATTACGAAGTCTTCACGAAGTCGTGTTGCCATCGTAAGACCTTCGGGTAGCTTCGTGATTCATTCGTGTAGACATCGTAATGTCAAAACTGCCCGATGGAAACGATGGAAACACGAATGCAATACGATGTTCAAAGATGCATTCCCGGTGACATTACGATGGTGAGGATGGTGATACGAACTCAATACGAACCCTCAACATCGGACGCACCTTCGGGGATTTTTTAACATGTTAAAAAATTTAGAACCCTTCCCGAAGTTGTCCCCGAAGGCTAGAAAATGTGACCGATGGTTAAAGATGGTTAAAGATGGCACTACGAATAGCCCGATCTGAATACGATCAGTCCCGATTTTGAAAATTTCCATAATCGTGTTGCCATCGGCGTAAAAATCGGGACAGTGTGACGCGGGCATAAACAATATGATCCTTGTTAATTCCTATCACAGCAAAATTCCTTCCTATAAGGTGTTTTGATCAACACAACATATATTGGGCTCTATACTTGAAAGATTGTTATAAACTCAAAATAGGCGAATGATAGGAGATTGCTCCGTTGTCCCTTTACTAAATAGAGTCAAAATACTTGGTGGTGGTTTCCGATTCCAGTAAGTTCTTTTGTATTCACACCTGGATGTTGAAGCGCATACAGCCTTCCTCTTTTGGTTACGTATTTTCCTGTCTTTAATACGTATTGATAAAACTTTCGAGTTGTGCGTATTCCCTTTGACAGTTGTTGATGTAGATGACACTGATGCTTTCTCTACCTTTCCTGTTGGTTCTTTTATTATCTTGTCAGAGCTCCGTTTTTGATTTCGTTTAAGCGATGCTGAAACCACTGAACCTTTTAATGACGCTTTCGATACCATTTTCTCACTTTTGTTAGGTAAGGGTTGTGCGCCCATACGCAACTCCTTGTTGTGTTTAACCAGATGTATATTAGTTTTTAATTTTCCTTTTGTAGATTGTCGGGTAATTCTTGGTTCCATCAAAACTGAACGTGTGATCAGTTTTTTATTGTTTCAATCAAGAGTAAAAACCATGAATCTTAGATGAAAATGTCATTCCTTCTTATTGAAATAAAAGTTAATCTAAAAAATAAAATTATTCTCATTATCTTTGCTCTTTGTTTAATTCAGTTTTACATTATTACTAGGCTTAGCTTAGAACTTTTTACTGAGTGTGATTTCATATTGCGGGTGCATGCATGTATATCAGTATTTGTTTTATTATCAATTTTGCTTAATATTAGATAGAGAAATACAGACTATTCCTATGACAAGATATGAAAACTTCTTACATTAAATTTCCATGACCATGCCAGGAAATGTAATAGCAAAGCATTTATCAAAAATTGTTAATTGTATATGGCTCATGAATGAATTAAAAAGAAATTAGATTAAGATATAATCAACCACTCCCAGAGAAGTTCAATCTTTTTCAATCAA
Organism: Mytilus edulis; assembly: GCA_019925275.1. Classification (NCBI taxonomy): domain Eukaryota; kingdom Metazoa; phylum Mollusca; class Bivalvia; order Mytilida; family Mytilidae; genus Mytilus; species Mytilus edulis. Next base: position 65,142,333 of record CM034357.1, on the reverse strand, counting down.
GTAATAACAGCTATAAAAGTGCTAACACTTTTTGGTCATGACGCTCTTTAACTATTTCGGTTTGTGTAAACTTTTAAATATTTGGCTTTGAACATTCCTGTTAAAGCTAAATCAATTCAGAAAAAGCGCTTCGAACGCATGAAATATATTAAGATTTGTGTTTAAGTCTTTTAAACAAGTTTGAACAAAAGACATTTTCAATGACATTTTAAAAACTCGGACAGAACTTAAATGAATAGCTGCAGCTGACAAACTTTTACTCAATGCTAGCAGCCATGGTGGCTTGAGCTAGGATTGTCTAACGAAGGTATGTGGTCTCACAGGGCGGTCCGGTTTCCACCACAAGTAAAAATTGACTGCCACGAAATAGAACAATAGTATTGAAAGTAGCGTTAAACACCAATCATCAATCTCCTAAATGTATACTAATAATAATCCTCGTAAAGACCTACAACCAGAAGATCCAATCGCAATTAATAAATTGAAGCTTTTCTCGTCTATTCCAAAATATAGTTACAAATACATTGCAAACCTTTTCAAGTAAAAAAATCCACTTCAGTTTAAGGAACAGAGGCAACCACTTTAAAATAGATCATCGAATTAAGACGAGCACTTTTGCTCGACTGTAATAAAACACCTACTCCAGTTTACAATGAAGTTTATCGAAAATAACATTTATATTAGATAGAAATAGCTCTGGTGTTTGAATTAGGAAAAGAAACTAAAAAGTATTTGATCTTGTACTCAGATTGTTGGCCATATCATAGACTTGCAACTTATAAAGTGAAATTATCTGTAATTGTTTTACATTTTTTACTCTTGATTTAGATTGTGTGCTGCTTTGCGGAATGCACTACGACATATTTATACTTAGTTAATCCAGCAAAAAGAGTTAATTCATAATAAATAAAGATTTACAGAATGCTGTATTGAATAGGAAGTAATGCAGTAGTGATATTGGCAATCGGAATGCAAATTTAATGAAAGATATCAAGAATAACAGAACAAAATGTCAGAAAAGAACAGAGAAATGACAAAACAAAACAGACAAATACCATATAAAAATTCTAAAGAGGTTCCGCGAAATCCTGTGTCTTGCCTGCGATTGCTGCTGTCAGTGTTAAAGTGATTTAAAAAAGAAATCAAACTTCGTCTTGATATGCTTGTAAAGAATTGTGCAAATATTAACGTACCTTTTTGCGGTACGGCCGCTATCTTCGTGACGTCGCGTTATTGTGATACTTTAGTTGATTGCATAGAAACTTAAATAATGGCAGACGTAGTTCTATCTTTAACGCCTTAGCTTAGCTTACGATTAAAATACACAACGCAACACAATAGTCTACAATGCTATTGCTTGGTCTTGAAGATTAGCTTCTGTCAAAGTTTCAATCCATGAAGGTTACAAATTTACCAACTAAAAAATATTTATTAAATATAAACTGTAAAAAACGAAGTCCATCTATCAGAAAAATACTAAAAAAATATACATCATGAAATTTTTGCTTCAGACATTATCTGTTTATCATTAATAAGCTTCTGCTAAACTTTCATAAAGCTCTATGAAAGTTTATCAAAGTAATTGATGTGCAAAAAAACTTTAACCCCAAACTGTATTACTTGTTAGCTGTAACAAAAAAACTAATATAACACGAATGTGTCCATAGTACATCGTCGAGAATGCTCAACTCGCACTATCATGTTCTATATTCAGTGGACTGTGAAATTGTGGTAAAATATTTGAGTCGGCATTAGAATTATAAAGATCATATCATAAACAACATATGTACAAAGTTTCAAGTTGATTGGACTTGAATTTCATCAAAAACTACCTTGACCAAAAACTTTAACTTAAAGCGGAATAGAGGGACGAACGAACGAATAGTCCTAAAAACATAATGTCCCTCTGCTGTCATAGATGGGGCATAAACATAAGTCCATACGGAAATATAAAAATCAAAATTTTCAAAATTTGCTCTTGATATTGTATTTGAACAAGTTTCATACATATCCATGAATGTTCGACAAAGTTATTGATGACTTGAAAACGTTAACCTCAGATTAAGCCTGGGCGTTAAATGTAAATAAAAACCTAAGAAACAGAAGTCATCAGTAAAATACGGAAAGATGAAAACAAATATTTTTAAAACTTGGCTCTGCATACTGCTTTTGAGACGTTACGAGCTTCTGTCCAAATTTCATAAAATGTTATGTTCGTTTGACAAAGTAATTGATGTCTAAAAAAACAAATTAACTGCAAACTGAACCAAAAATTCGAAGTTATTTTATTCTTTTCTAGAATACTATTAAAAAAACCCGACAATATGGAAATGAATGAAGACGGCGGAATCTTTGATCGTACGTCTCGCTTTCGCAGGCTCGACAAAAATGGAAAAAAAGGAACTTAAAGAGTAAAACATGAATGAATTCTCATTTTGAATATTGAATATTAAAATAGTGCTTTGATGATCTAGACACCCTTACTTCAGAAGGATTTATTCCAAATTATGTATGACTGATTGTTGTTTTCTTATCTCCAGTGGAATACAATTGACGACAATTAGACATGTACTAAATAAGACTATTCAATGTGCTGTACTGTAATTTCCTCGTGTTATTCCATAACCATATCAAAACCAAATTGTTAAAACACAAAAACTTAATATTAAGACCTACCTTCGTATTTCAAATATTGTATACAGGTGTAAGAATGATCATGTGCTATGTGTATGTTAAAGTTATAGTTTTGTGTCATACTTGGAATGAATTCAATACTTTAAATATTGATTTTTGACGTGTTAATTTGTTGTTGTTAAAAGAGGGTGTCAATGCAAACATATACTAGACTTTAAAAACCTTTTGTAGACGAAACGTGATTTTAGCGCGTATTCATTTCTATGAACAGTTTATATAAGTGTTCATATATCATGACAATAACATTGAGTTATTTTTTTTTTTATTTTTTTTGCATCTACCATATTCTCCCTTGCTTACGTTCCCTAATATGCCTTACAAATGGTCAATGATAATAAATATAAAACATAAAATTTCCAAGGTGGTAACTTGTCCCCGGTGTTGCTTTCACTGCTTTTATTTAAGAATTGAATGCTTCTTTTTGTAAATTTATTGGGGTGTAAAAGTGTTGACCGAAGTACATTTTGTATGATGCGCGGAAGCGCTTCATTCTAAAAATGTACGCACGGTCAACGCTTTTACAAACCTATAAAGTTACAAAAAGAAGCATTCAATACTTATAATTACATTTTTTAGCTATGATCATGAAAACACGAATTTTATATATTTTATTATTTAATTCACCTGTGCACTTTATTGTTGGAGCACGTGTTATCATGAGTGAAAAGTTGTATTGAGCAATGCAACTGCTTACGGAATAACACGTGATGTGCAGTTAGCCAATCAGAATAAAATATTATAATGAAACATACATCTAATGTAATTATATCATTTTAACAAATTTATCTCTTAATCATACAATGGGTTATTGTGGTGTGTTTTTGTGTGTGCGATGAGACAGATTTTTCAAAGATATACAGAGCTGTTTTCCAAAATCAATTATTTATGGTGTCGAACAATCGATCAGTTGTTAACCTACTATACCTGAGTAGGTTCAGATGCATTATTCAGACAGGTATAAGGAGACAAAACAGTAGTACCGCTCTGATATTTAAGCAGAAATTCAGTTTATAATATGCATTTATTTATTTTCGTGCGGCATTAAAATGTATTCATAAGATTTCATTATATAAAAATATAATTATACATAGAGTGGATGGAAAAATACTTAATAGTATTTTGGTAGGTATGGAAGACAATCCCTGTGTTAGACTAGCAATGGTAACTGTAGATTTCTTTTTCTTTTCAAATATCGGGGTTAAGGTGGTAAATTGTCACCGGTGGTGCCTTCACTGCTTTTAAATCATTTGAACTAATTTACCCCCAAATCATATAGTGTATCACATCCGGTTGCATACAAAAAAGGATCGAACAAATGCATTTGAAAGTTGTAAGACATTCATCTTACATTTCATTGCAGCGAAAACAATCTGTGTCATCGACATGTTTCTTCGGTGTTTTAAGGCACCATCATTTTTAATTTGGTGTTTTATATAATATTTTTGGAAACTTGAGGTTACCTGGTTTTCAAAGCTTGTACACAAGAAGAAAGAGGGTGATCATTTTAAAAGTGCAAATTTAACAGAGACTAATAAGGGGAATTCAATGTAGGTTTAACATCTACAATGGATATCAGGTGTGTTTGTGTGCGTGTGCGTGTGTGTGCTAGACATTTAATGCTAGAAACATGCAGAAATAAAGGCAACAGTATTATCCGCTGTTGTAAAGTTATAAATCGATTGAGAGAAAACAAATTCAAACCAAAACCGAGGGAAACACATCAAATATAAGAGGAAACGTTTGAATCATAAAATTTTAAACTTAAGGTGGTATGGGTGTCTTCCTCCATCTTGGATTGTAAAAAACAGAGAATCAAAGGTCCAGATTTTCCATCAAGTTAGCAAAATTTGATGCAGGAATGCAGATGTTTAATGTACATTTTCATTTAAAAGTACCAATTTATAAGAATATAACTTCTAAATATTGATATTTTTGCAAATGTTAATTATTTTTGGTTGTTTTTATCTTTTTTAAAAATTGGCATTTTAAGGGGAGGTAACTCTAAAAAAGTGCATTTTCTGAAGGATTCTGTATGGAATTTTCCTATTTTGTATTTTAGCCGGAAAAAGCGTACGGTGACCCTATCTTTTCTTTTGATATTCTCAAAGCAGTGTCTGAAAGCTATCTTTTTCTGAAGTATTTAACAATTCTATCATTTTGTTTAGTTTCTAATCACAAAATAGTGTTTTTTCCTGTATAATCCATACAAAATGTGTCATTTTGTCCCGTCCTGTAGCTTGAGAAAATGCGCGGTGACCTATCATTTTTATTATATTTTTCAACATGTATCAATAGATACAACGTTTTGGCAAAGTATGAACAAATTCTATCATTTTTATTTTAGACTCCCATACCACCTTAACATGATTTAAAACAAAATTATAGTTGCTACTTAATAACCTTTTTATGTTTGAATCCTTCGTTTCTAACATAAAGACAACAATTTGACGGAGTTGAACGCGATGATTTGTGCGCTGACCAGTGTATTTCAGAATAAATTATTGAAGCTGTTTTTTTCAATTATAATTTTTAATTATATCAACGGTAGCATTTTCACTGTACCAGATGCGTCATTCGAAAATCAATGCCTCTTCGTTCAGGTTCGTCAGGTTCAATCCATCATTTTCTATATAAATACATGCGTGTACCACGTGAGGAATAATACAGTTGTTATCCATTCGTTTGATCAGCTTGAGCTTTTGATTTTGCCATTTGATTAAGGACTTTTTTTTCTTTTTTTTTTATTTTCCGGTATTTTTGTGATTTTACTTTTTGATGCTGTTCAAGGTCAAAATACTCGAAATACCAAAATATAATGCATAAATGAAAACGAGAAAATGAGAGAGAGAGAGAGGAGAGAGAGAGAGAGAGAGAGAGAGAGAGAGAGAGAGAGAGAGAGAGAGAGAGAGAGAGAGAGAGAGAGAGAGAGAGAGAGAGAGAGAGAGCATTTAATTTAAAATTATTCCAAGAATCTTATAACAGCAAACCTACATGAAAACAATATCCATGACGTGACAAATTCAGGAGTACAGGTACCGAATGTTTCTTTTTTCATATACAATATATAATAAGATTGAAATGTTCATCTCGAGACGAAATAAAAAAAAGTCTTGTATATCCTTTTGCTTCTCACTTTGTATGATAATTCATTTTCCAATACAATGTTTCGTTTTTTTAATACACAAGCATTATTTACTTTTCCTTTATAATGTTATATAAATTCTTATCTCTCTAAAATGAATGGGTTAAGTCAATTTAATACAGAAAGCATGTCGTACGGAATCTGATGTACAGTAGTTGTCGTTTGTTTATGTAATTTATACGTATTTCTCGTTTCTCGTTTTTTATATAGATAAGACTGTTGGTTTTCCCGTTTGAATGGTTTAACACTAGTAATTATGGGGGCCTTTATATCTTGTTATTCGATGTGAGCCAAGGCTCTGTGTTGAAGGCTGTACATTAACTTGAATGGTTAAGTTTTATAAATTGTTATTTGGATGGAGAGTTGTATCATTGGCAATCATAACACATCTTCCTATTTCTACGTCCATTTATATCGTATACGATTTATATACCAGTATTTAGGGCCGTATAGTAAAAACATTAAGTTGATTACAAATACAATTCTCGTATTGTTAGTAAACTCTCGGGAGACGAGAGTTTGTATGACTTACATTTCACTGTATAGCATACTATAGTTAAATTGGTAGTCATCAGTCACAACGAATCATTTTCCATATATTGATTTCTTCAGGACACAAAATAATAAATAACACTATGTTAATTCATAATTTGAAATACAATGCTACATTTTAACTCCCTTACTACATGGAAGCTATCGAATAACCCGCCCCTGTTAATATGTTGATATAACACTTAGCTACTTATCAGATTGTCACCCTATGATACGATGAAAAATTGTTAAATGTTATATAACAAAGAATTTTAGAGTTGATGTGAGTAAAACTTTCGTTTCAATGCAAATATGGATCAGTGCAGCCAGTATGTGTCAAGTTTCTCCACCTGTACGTTAATCGTGCTTCACATTTTGGTATCAACTCATTGTTTCGAATTAAATGGAACGTCTTCTAATACAGGTACGGATTTTGTTTATCATTATTATTTTTAATGCTTAATCATGATTTAATTTGCGTACTCTTTTTTAGTAGATCCAAAAGATTCACTGGTGTAAGGAAAACATATATTATTTTTAATTCTCCCTGCCGCCAGTAAAACTCTTGCTAAAGTAAATTATGTATAGATACGCAGCCACTCGTGTAGGAACGCGGACGTTAAATCTAATGCACATTCTCTAGTTTTCAGTGTAGTGAGTTGTGAACCTGTTTGTCTTTTCCTTGTTTTTTTGTTTTTGTTATTGGTTTTTTTTTTTTTTTTTTCGTGATGTCGCAGTTTCTCTCGACTTATGAGGTCGGATGTTCCATTTCTATTTTTCGCCTTAATTTTCAGTTTTTCTTGTCCTGAAAATTAACTTGGTGTTTGCCGTTTAATTTAACGCAAGCAACACTTTTCTTGTTTTATCTAAGTATATAACTCCATTTGGTAATGTGTTTACAGTGGGCATGTAATTGTGTTCTTTTTTATTTTTAAAATGGTTTGTAAGTATTTGAATGTTTTGTCAATAATTTGTCTGCTTTTATCTTATGTCTATTTGTAATGACACAATATGCCACTTATCATGATGTTTAAAATGAACAATTGTTTCTTGTATGCTTTAATCAATCGGTTTTATTGTTTATCACTTTTAATTCAGATGTATAACGAAAGACTAAATGATTGATTTCTTACCCTCTATTCCTTTACGGAGCGCGCTTCTTCACCAACCACTTGCTAGCGTACACCGAATGTTAGAGCAGTAGTTATCAAACAATCCGTTTCGATTTATATGTGTAAGCTTGTTTGTTTTTTGTTTTTTTTTTTGTTTTTTTTTTTTGCCGTTCAGTGTTTCTGTCGTTTCCGTGTTTCCCTCTTATATTTGATGTGTTTCATTCGATTTTAGTTTGTAACCCGAATTTGTTTCCTCTTAATCAATATATGACTCATAAACTGCTTTATACTACTGTTGCTTTTATAGGGAGATCAATCTAAGAGTATTTCTATAAGACTCAGACAGAGGATAAAAGGCGAAATTACGTCTTTTGTTTTGCCATTTTTATGGGGTAAATACTTACATGCAGACTCAACTTTATGCATTATTAATTGCAATTTCAAATCGTTAGTATATTCACTTTTTCAGACTGCAGTTACAATGATACAGAACTGATTGAAACTAGCTACAACCAATCATATTCTATTCCGTTTAATGAAAGTAACATTGAAAAATCAGAAAATATGTTGGATGCTCAAGCTTATAGTTTGGCTCTCTCGTCAAACAGATCAACGGAAATACAGAATGTACTACAAAACATCTCACAAGATGGTCAAGGCAACATATCAACAATTATCGAGTTATGTTGCCATTCATCATGCTGTAACCAAACCGACGATAACAGCAGAGATTCTCGAAGTATTTCGTACAGACCAGTACAGAAAACTCAGTACAACTGTTCACAGTTCCTTGCTATAATAACTGACCAGACCTGCAGATTGAACTTTACTTTTTGCATATACAATTACACTGATACTGTAAGGCTTAATTCTGGTAACAAATCTGGCGAATGCACGTACATTTCCCTATGGGTTGATTTTATGAACAAATTATCATTCAATGATATTAATGACTGTACCTTTTCGTTTACTGATATTCAAAATGATACACTTACAGTCGATTGTATATTGATACATAAGAACGGATGTTCAGAAAACGCTTCTATTTACGATATCCCATGTGATCATATTACTTGCGGAGAAGATATGCTCAAAGAGTTATTTTTTACGTATACATGTGATAATCACAATATACAAATTTTCGATAAATCGTGCTTATGTGATGAGAAAAATCCTCAGCCTAAATGTTCCGAACACTGTAATGATGACGAATGTAATAATAAGACTGGTGAATGTAGTTCTTGTAAATTTGGTTGGTTCGGAAATGGATGTGAACACAAATGCGTAAACAACTGTAAGTCATGTATAGACAACTCAACATGTCTCGAATGTATTATCGGATTTTACGGGCATATATGCGAGCACAAATGTTCTAATGATTGTCATATTTGTTCAAAAGACGGAAAGGCATGCGATTCTTGCAAAACAAATAACGATTTTGGACCGCAATGTGCATGTAAGGTCAATCAGTGTTTTAAGTATAGTCCAATGCTGAGATGTCTCGAATGTAAACAACCTGGTTGGTATGTTTCACTTGGGGGTTGTTGCCCATGTAGTAATAACTGTGTAGGCGGATTTGCCAGTTGTGACCATAGAACAGGTACTTGTTCAGACGGGTGTATAGATGAATATTATGGAGATACATGTTCTGATAAATGTAGTTCCCATTGTATTGAAAAACATACGAAATGTAACTCCATAACTGGAGAGTGTGCAAATGGCTGTGAACAAAACTGGTATAGTTCTACATGCAGTTATGAATGCTCATTGTTTTATCCTTATTGCGAGCTTTGTTCTAATACTACTGAATTTGAAATGAAGTGTGTCAAATGTATGGATGGATATTAATGCCACAGAAATACCGATTGACAGACGATAAACGATCCTATTTAAGTGATTATTGTTTCCCTTGTAACCATTGTTTGAATAAAAACTGTGATGGGTATAATGGTATTTGTACGGAAGGCTGTAAATTAAAAGGTCACTATAACTCGGATGAGTTTGTCTTAGGAGAGAAAAACTGTGTTTTAGAGTGCGTTTCATGTTGGGATCAGAACTGTGATTTTATAAATGGAACCTGTTTGGATGGTTGTGTACATGGACTTTATGGTAGCCAGTGTGATTTAACTTGTAATGAATCATGTGTAAACAGTACATGCGACCAATCATCTGGTGACTGTCTCTCCTGTAATGATGGATACTATGGTCCTCGGTGTAAAAATAGTTGTGGTCACTGTGAGAGAAACGGATGTGATCAATACACTGGAGAATGCGATGGTAATATAAAATTGTTCTTGTAATTCATTCATTTTTATTTTATCCGGTCTAATTTATGGACAACAGTTGATCTATCATTTTAAGATATATGCACTCTTTGTTACCATTAAAACTAACACCGTAAACACATGGTTTACTGGATAGGTACTTAATGATGCCTAACTATGTATAGGCAACTTTATTGGTTTGCCTAATGGGATGATCTATTTCACGGCATAAAACGTCAGACGACAGTCGTTTCTTTTCCCAAGAAAACGAAAAACACACGCAATCCTAAAAAAAAATAACAGTAATAAAGCTAAGATCGAGAAATAAAAAAAAGTCTGTAAAAATAAAATGATGTGGTATGATAAGTAATGAGAGAATTCTCCATCCGAGACCAAATGCCAAAGAAGTAGAAATTGAAAGTCACTATAAGACCTTCCAAAATCAGCAAAACCCATACCGCATAGCAAGATTTAAAAGGCTCATAAATGAATAGTTGCTTATATCTTCATCGTTTGGGTCTGGTTGTTAGTTGTATCATCAACAACCTTACCATATCATCTGTTCTTTTCATGTATCCATTAATATATATATCAACAAAGGTGACAATTTATATATATTACTACAGGTAGTAACATTGTGACGAAAATAAAGCTATGTAAATGGGTTTTTTTATCTGAAAAACAATCAGATAAATCTAATTTAAGAATTATCTATCACTGCCATTAACAAATGCATTATACATATATGACAATAGTCAGATAGGTTATAAATAATGTATAAGTGTGTCGCTTGTTGATAATCGAAGTGTCACACGCTTTAAGATCTTTGCAGAATTAATGTCTTCATTTTTTTAAAAAGGAAATAAAAGCTCACAACGGTTTTGGAACATCTATACAAACTGTTTACAAGATACAATGAACGCATAAACATATTTTGGGGTCTATGTTTTTTCAGCTGTTAATCCCTATTCAAACTCAAGGTTATTTGTTAGAACAAGTTTCAATTATTATTAAAAAAACGATGAAAATAAATGAGTGTTTAAAGTAGAAACGGATTAGATAAATGTTTATTGTGTATGTTTTACATATATATTAATATACATGTAAGACTCAGATCGACGTCAGTTCCTCAAATTGATGTCAAAATCTGACGTCACACAATAAAATAACTTTCCAAACAACAGCCAATTTTATATCCCTTAAATCGACGTCCATTTTTGGTTTCCCTGATCGACGTCCGTTTTATGAACCTGTTGCAATGAAATCACATTTTTTATTAACTGGTATTATATTTATCATTGATTCTTATATAAGAAAACAGTTATATGTTCTTTAAACTACTTCACAAAAAGACCGCAAAACAATGCATTGACCAGACGTCGTTTTGGGGGATTTAGATGTCGATTAAAGGGTCAAATATTGGACTTTGATTTGACGTCGATTTGATTAACGTGCATCGATTTTAGACCGGACGTAGATCTGAGTATAACATAAATATATCTTTAAACTGTGCTTGCTTAATTGTAGGAATTTGCTTACCCGGGTTCTATGGCAATAAGTGTGATGAGATGTGCTCCAGTTGTGTTGGATCTGTCTGTAATCAGATAGGAAAGTGTACACATGGTTGTAATCCAGGTCTTTACGACTCTTTCTGTGACAAACAATGTCCTATGGATTGTTTGATTTGTCATCCATTGAAAGGTTATTGCATCGTTTCAAACTCAACCAGCAGTAGTGAATACCATACTTTGAATAAATCGACTACAGCATGTCCATCTAATAAATTTGGAATAAATTGTGAACAGTACTGTGGCATAGGTTGCAAGAAAACAGAGCAAGGTCTAAGTATCTGTGACAAATACACTGGTTTTTGTGATCAGTGTTTACAAGGTTTTCATGGCATCACGTGCGGAAACCAATGTAATACTACCTGTATTGATGAAGACTGTGACCGAGATGGATTCTGTACAAAGGGGTGTGTATATCGCTGGCAGGGAAACTATTGTCAGAGTAAGTATATGAGGTTACAGTGAATGGTGATAAGACCACCACGAAATAGGGTTAACAGAACTTCATAGATCGGTGTTAATGAAAAAAAACCAGTGACAAGTGAATGAGATACTTGCTTATCGATAGTTTATAGACAAAAATTCCAGAGCAATTGAAATACCACACTAATAACAGGTGTTATATAAACACAAACTTGAAGTAATGGACTCAATTAAACAGGTGTTAAGAAATGTATTTCAAAAATACCGAACTCAATTTCAAAGGGGAAATAAAAACTCATAAAATCTAACGCTATCAATCAGCGGAACTAGTAGGAACACCTACATATTCTAACTTGGTACAGGCATTTTTCGATATCAATTGTAGGTAAACTCTGTTTTAAAGCTAGTTTAACCTCATTTTTGTATATAACAGTTCGGTTTTTAAAGCTCCGTTATATTTCCAAATTAGGTTGAACAACTTAAACATACATAATAGGTTAATGTGACAATAATCGGGATCTATAAGCTAAAACTGTGTACACGTACATCACAGACATATAACACAACTTACTAACAAATTAAAACAAACACAAATTAATCTAACTGAAACACCAACAAAAAATGTGTAATTTGACAATGATGTCAACAACAACAGTTTTTGTCGAAGACAGAACTTCATTCCGTAAAAAGTTTACTATTTTTCGAGGACTAGAAGCGAAAATTATGTGAATATTGATACTAGGATAAACAAAATAGAAACGTTACTTTAAAAACTCTGTGTGTCCATATTGCACGTCAGGACCCAGCTACACTAGGACTCCTCAAAGGTAATAAGTAAAAAATAATGTGTAGAGATGCATGTCTCGTCAATTGTCATACGACCATAAGAGGGTGTTATTCCACCACTGGCTTGTATCTTCTAATTTGTGGTAAAGGTAAAACTACAAGAAAACGTCATATGTGGATTCATTTTTCTGTTTACCATGATAATGTCTTTTTATACTGATCTAACTATTGTATTGTTTATAATTAAGAGACAAAGTAATTTTGTTTTGCTGTTTAAAATCAAGATATCATTGAAATGAAACTTTTAAAAAGCTTAAACTTTCTTTATATTAAATGATACTGCAATAAGAAGGTGTAAACAATACAATGAAATAAGAATCATGTTTATAATAAAAAAAATAACCATTTGTTACATTATTAAGATAACTGTTTTGGTTTCAGATCATTTTCCTATTACTGTATTCGAGGAAGTCAGTGGAATATTGTTCGGTGTGATGTGTGTTCTAGTCTTTTTCATTGGAGTTTTGTGTGTTACGCATAAAAGGCGGTAAGAACGTCTTCTTTTGTTTAAGAATTAATTTTATAAAAGATCTTGATGCCTAATCAGAGTCTAACATGACATGGTTGATGCATTTGAACCGTCTTAAGTAGAAGCGGAGATGTTAATGAAACATTATTCGATGATATTCCAGTCTTGTTCTTTCCAATGTGTTTATCCTCAAAAAACACACTAGTTTGAAATATTTTATCCACCGCAATATTAGTCAATGCATTTCCTAACTTCGTATCAAAGACACATTTATTGCTGATGTCGAGTCTTTGTATAAAAGTCCTCACGCAATAACATCCGTTTCGCATTATTAACGAATTTGTTGTAGTCCAACATTTTCGGACTAGACCGGTATACTTTAAATAAGTAAGGCATATAAACAAACCGGAAAAAAACATGTGTATTTAACTGATCTAAATAAATTCAGTACTGTTCCGTAGCGTTTCAGACAATTCCGAAACATATTTATGTGATCAGGATTATATAAACTACTGACGTCTCTGATAACTTCTGCTCTCCTCTGAGTGTTATAATAATTCAAGTATGGTGCAAACACTGGTAAATAACATTTAGTCTTAAACGGTCATTTTAATTTAGATAAGAAAATGCCTGTGCCAAATCAGAAATATGACAGTTGTTATCCATTCGTTTGATGTGTTTGAGCTTTTGATTGTGCCATTTGATGAGGGAATTTTCTTCGGACTTCGGTATTTTTGTCATTTTACTTGTCTTAAATGTCTGAACCTTAGTTAATTAGTTAAAGTATGAAAATTAACTGTAAGACTGAAAATGACTTTATTTTTGAGAAACTAAAACAAAACTAAATACATATCGATAAAAATTTACAGATTGCATTCATGAGAATTCACTATATGATATGCTATCGATACTGTTAACATATACTTTGGAATTGCATACGTTCATATCTTTACACAAATTCCGTTGAATATGAACTGGTTGATACCTTCGACTAGGAGATCATGATTTATTTGTTAGTTGCTATTGGCTTTCTAGCGTTCGGTAATTGCGTTTACTCTTATTTTGGTGCTTTGTTTTCATTGTATTTTTGTAAGTTGTTTTTATTTCATGCTAATAATTTGAGTTGAACAAATTGCTAATGATTTTTACAGTATGTTTTATGTTATGCTATTACACCACTGTGTCAGGTAAGGCATGGTTGAGCTATCACAGTATTTTTAAGTTCTTCACATTCCATTCTGTGTGTGCCTATCCCAGATCAAGAGCCGGTAATTTAGTGGTTGTGATTAGTTCGTGTCTTCCAGGAATTATTTTCTTATAAAATAGTCAGTTGGTTTTATCCTTTGTATTGTTTCTCATTGTTCATGCAGGGGCTTTTCAGTCAACTCTTGTAGTTGAATGCATTACAGTTGCCTATAATTGCTTGCATTCAACTTACTGTGAAAGTACTTTAATTCGTGGGTATCAATTTTCGTGGTTTGAGCAAGATTTACATGTTCGTGGGTTTTTAAATTCGTGGATTTTAGTTTTCCAAAAAAATAATTAAATGAAAAATTAAAGCCCTTAGAAGCGAAGGTTACAAATAGTCTGGAGTGAGGACATTGCAAAGTAAACATTGACCCGTGTAAATCGTAGTGATAACACTTATTAACCCATGATAAAGTGATCAACAGATTAAAGACCATCAAAGGTGTTAATTAGGCCATAAACATGTCACTTAAAGAAAACAGTAACATGAACAAATGCTATAAACATATCTTGAATTGTCAAATAATTCTTATCGAAATCATGAAATTTTAATTTCCCATATATACGAGAACTATGAGGATATACAATGAACACTTAATCATACTAGCATATCAATACCGGAAATCTGACTGTCATCGATCAAAAATATTTTTTAAGAGAATTAAAAGATCAAACGTTGTACAGTTTAGGTTATTAAAGATTAAATGTTTATAATCCTACATTTGGTTGTAGTTCAGTGACAGCTTTTTAAGTATTCTCAGATTTGGCATTATTCAATATATTCTCTAGAATAGTCAAACCTACCGATGGGGATCTTTCCATGTCATGATGTCTTGATTTGGACAATGGTTGTTTTATTTCGTTGGACACTTAAACCCCACGAATAAAAGTACTTTCACAGTATTTGAACTATAATGGAAATTTGTCTTATCGGCAATCATACCACTTTCCTTTTTTTTATGAATATGTATTGTTCAATCTTTTAAGAACTGTTCATATCAAATTGAATGTTTCAGATGAAAATTTGTATACTAATGTACTGAACAGAAGAATTGAGGCCAAGGAAATAACCATTTATATGCATAACAGGTCACTTTGTCTTCTAGGGGTTTTCTCGTGACTTCATCATCGACAATCTGTTGTTTAATTGAAATAGCATTTCATTATGAGGTTCCGGACATCGTAGTATAAGTGTCTGAATGTGCATTGTAATGATGTTCTGATTGATATTGAACCTATTCAGGCTAAACAGCAACTTGGCAGTGGAATTGCTTTGAATAACACATCTTTCTTTGAATTACGTCATTATTATTCTTTATGCATCGTAAATCAAACTTATCATACCTTATGGAAAATACATAATTACTGTTTATTTTACAGGGAACAACTTAGAAAATACAGAAAAGAAAAATCTTTGTTATTGAACAGCAATGACAAAGTTACATATGTTTGAATGTTAAGAAATGGGTAAAGCCAATTCACCCTCTAGATGTTCAATGTTTTAAAATCTAGAATTTTTTTAAAGTCTTATGAATGTTGCAAATTCACAGTAATTTCTCAAATATGTTTATCAATGTTCTATTATTGAACTCTAAACATTTCTATTTACGGCACGTTTAATAGAATATTGTTTGTTTCTCATCAATCGTTGTCTTGAGGGATACTAAAATCAAAACGAATTAATGACATACCATAGACGTACTTTCAAACCTCTCTTAAAAATATCATGCTTATGAAATACACAGAAGGGGGATTGCCATACCATTTAACAACATACTTAGTTATACAAACATTAATGTATAATAAACGTTATTGATGATATAGATCAAGCCATTTATTTGCTCTGTTTAATTGTTTTAAATATATCTTTGTGGTGCCTTTTATGGCTTATGCTTATTGTCATTGGCAATCATAACAAGTCTTTTATTTAAAAATCATGTAAATGAACTTCGATAAGAACACTAATTCCAAATGGTGAAGTTGAAATCATCCCTTCGTAAATTTTACGGACGCCATCACGAGTTGGTTGACCGTTATGGAATAACCGTTTCACAAATGATATCGGATATGTTCCTTACGTCGTAACTACAATCCCCTTCCCTTTCATGAATATGACCTACCGAATTAGACAATTTACCGGATTTGTAATCACATAAGCAACACGACGGGTGCCACATGTGGAGCAGGATCTGCTTACCCTTCCGGAGCACCTGAGATCACCCCTAATTTTTGGTGGGGTTCGTGTTGTTTATTCTTTAGTTTTCTATGTTGTGTCGTGTGTACTATTGTTTTTCTGTTTGTCTTTTTCATTTTTAGCCATGGCGTTGTCAGTTTGTTTTGGATTTACGAGTTTGACTGTCCCTTTGGTATCTTTCGTCCCTCTTTTACATATTATACACTTTTTATTACAATGTATTTTGTCCAAAAATATAACTGATTACTATTGTAACTTTATAAACCAAATGCTGACTTGTGTGTAATTTTATAAACATGATGTGTGTTTTGTAACATCTTGTGTTACAGATGTTGACATTGATGATTTTTATCAAACTTTATCAGTTGCTGATATTTACTGTTTTGTAAGATTTAAACATGATTTGCGTGTTTGTGTTGTCAATAATGATCCAATTTATTTCGTGTCACAGTTCTATCAAAAGTAAGTGTACTTTCAATTTTCTCAAAATTTATTATTCATTGATAATATATGTATTTTTTCATGTCAAGAGAACCTTAAATTGAAGCTATAACCCTGCTTTTGTTTAGATTGAAAGAAAAAGTGCCAAACATCTGTCAACTTTATTTTTCGGTTAATGGTATACGAAAAAAGTGTTAATAGTGCCTTCTTCTCATGAAATGAATAAAATATTTCATACTGAGTACGCTCAAAGCTTACATTGATCTAATCTACCATACCGCTTGAGTCCTGAAAACTCCGTTACTTAGTCACGTTTTTAATTTGGAATAATTGAATCTTCTAAATGGCTTCCAATGTTCATATAGTGCAGTTATATTCCCAGGAAATGTAAAATGTCATCAGTCATAATTGGCACTTCATAGGAAAGAACATACATTAGTATAGCGATGACATTTTAAATCACGTATTGTATGTTATCATTAGCATCCCATGGGATATAGATATATCAATAAAACTCAAGTGGAGACTGACATAGAATGTAATTGATTTTGAGTTAATATTGTATATAAATATTGATGTATCATCTGCATGTATTTGAAACATGTTTACGTGAACATTTGTTTTACTCAATAAAGAATGTCACGATACCTGTTTTACTTGCAATAATATTGTAGCACACAATAACTCGCTTTGACCTTCTTCGCATTTGCACATTTAGATCGATTAAAGTTCAGGGTAAACGCTTTAAATAAATCTTGATTGGTCTAAACTAAAAAAAAAACAAGAGAGGTCTCTAAATATTTGAGTTGCTTATAAAAATAAAATTAGGCATGATAGCAAAATAGAAATATATCTAGAGAGTCCATATTACGAAGATGTGATCAATTACAGTGCAGTCGTTCTAATATTTTGTATGGGAGTAAAGGAGTAGGTCCGGTAAGGACCGATTTTGGCCTCAAATTTCAGTTTCATCTAAAGAAAGATTTTGACCACTTTTTAAACACTTAAGTGTTTATTTTATAGGATTCAATTAATTTATGTGAAAGATTTTAACTTATTTTATCATTAAAAACAATCCGATTCAAGCTCAAATATGAAAAATCTACCAAATATGCAAAAAAATGTCACTTTTCAGATGGTTTTTGTCAAAAACGAAAGTGGCCGCATCCGTGTTCATCCTCAATCTTTATATATGTTATGAATTATCATCAAATACAACTTCCATTTCAATATTTTGGATGAACACGAATGCGGACACTTTCGTTTTACACGGAAACCGTCTAAAATTTAACTAAAATGCTGGAATTGTAAAGATTTCAGTAATTTAGCATGACTTAATGGTGCTAGTACCCAATATATGTGCATTGTATTGTCAAAAACAGCCCATATTTATGTAGCAGAACCATTCTACTATCCAATAAATAACTAAAAGTTTACATTTTAACAATTTTGTAAAACTGCTATATTTTGGGGCCAAAAAGGGGTCTTACTGGACCTACTCCTTTACACATTAACGCTCTGCCAATTTGTATACTTAATGTAGACGCGTCAATAGAAAACCTCTATAACATCATGTATGAAATTTTTCGTTGTTGGTATTGATTTTGTTTTGTTGTTTTTAGATGGTCTACCAATGAAAATGATTCAAGCTTGTGTTGATGACTGTAAACAATCAGCAAAATCTATATCTGGTAATTTCTATAATTTTCAAATAGAAAAAAGGAGGTATCCAATATAGGTCATTAATACATAACCCAAAAAAATATCTAAATCTTTTTTCGTGTTGATTACATGTCTTCAATGTATTATATATGGTGTTGTGGGTTTCACTATTGTAAGTACAAATGGTTATCAAAGCTTATAATTTGATCCACTGAACGCAAGTTTTGTCTACATAAGACTCATCAGTGACGCTCAGATCAAAATAGTTAGAAAGCCAAAACAAGTACAAAATTGAAGAGCATTGAGGACCCAAATTCCATAAAGTTGTGCCAAATACATCTATTGTAATCTATGCCTGGGATAAGAAAATCCTGGGTATTTCGAATAATTCATTCTTTTGGAAACAGTAAATTTATAAAAATGACCATATAATTTAAATTCATGTCAACATCGATATAGAAACATTTGCATCACGTACAGACACATATGATTCTTCATATGTTCTCGAGATCAACCTAGAACATGAAATCTGAAGAAGTTAAAAAGAACATCTTTACTTGCGGGAGTTACAACTGTAGTTTTATGGAAATTTCAGAATTAGATTAATTGAAAGTATACAGTAAACATTTTGATTATAAGATATATCAGGGTATCAATTGTCACCATAGGTAAATAAAGGGATACTTTTCTTGGCTTCAGAATCGAGGTATATGCTTATAATGTTACAAATCAATGTAAAGCTGATGAATTGACTGTGCAAATACTTCTTCAGATAATTTATATGTACCTCAATTGTTGACAATTTTGCCTTTTGTGTCGGCTTGTTTTGCTCACACACTGTTATCAATATAATGGATGTCTATGCGACTGTCATTTTAGTGAGAGATTTAGCTAGCTATAAAACCAGGTTAAATCCGCCATATTCTACATAAAGAAATGCCTTCCCAAGTTAGTAATATAACAAGTGTTTTCCATTCGTTTGATGTTTAAAGTTTTTGATTCTGTCATTTGATAAAGTACTTCTTTATGTACGTGTTCTGTGAAACTAATATGTACAGCTTGTTCTCAAGGTATTGCTGTAAAACCTTTGTTCCGGATTGTGGTGGGCTGAGTGATGGGATACATGGTAACTCCGTAGTATTTTTGATGTGTCTGTGCGAAGTCTAAACCTGTAATCGGTGATTGTTGTTGGTAGCTGTCTATCCTATATGTTTACCGTTTATTGTTATGTACATAACATAACTGATTGTGTTCTCGTTTGAATTGTTTTTTACATTTTGTCATGCTGAGGCCTTTTATAGATGACTATTTATATATGGTGTTGGTTTGCTCTTTGCCGAAAACCATACGTTTATCTTTAATTACTTACATCTACTTCATGTAGTGTCTTGCTGTGGAGATATCTAATTGAATTTTTTTTTCAAAAAGTGTGATAACATACTTCAACTACTTACAAATCTGCTGGTTTTACAAAAAGATGTATTGCATATTGTAAATGTAAGTTAATGAGATAACTGTTTATTCATGTTAATACAAAATACAAAGGATTAAGCAGCAATAAGGACAGTATTAATATGCTTAATATAATGAAATATATAATTCGTAATGGTTTGTTTGTTATTAGTTGGGTCTTTTTATATACAAAAATAATTCTCATTTACATAGCATTCTGTGATTTTATCTTAATTTTTATATTATTAAATATGCATCTGTGTATACTTATTAACAGGATATGATCTCGGAGTCTGTATAACCGGTTGTAATCGTAAGTGTATATCATACATTGTACATTATACTCTAATGTGACGTAAAATTCTTACAAGTTATTTAATCAAAGTGCTTGTGAACACTGAAATGTAATGTCAGGCATACATTGATGCCTTGATGAAATTTAACTTTTGATTGGTACTGCAGTTAATTGTTTCTCATTTAAATAAACTCATGATAGAAACCAGGATTGAAATTTTGTGTTTGCGCCAGACACGCGTTTCGTCTACAAAAGACTCATCAGTTACGCTCGAATAAAATTTTAGTTAAAAAGGCCAAATGAAGTACGAAGTTGAAGATCATTGAAGACAAAAAAAATCTAAACGTTTTGCCAAATACACAGTTTACTACATATGTGTCTATCCTATCAAATGAGAAGAGGATTGTGATTTGAGTGTGTGAAAGAATGCGTTTGAAAGGTTACAATGAAAGTTGATAAATAATTAAACGTACTCCGTCTAAAAGACAAAGTTAATATATACCAATTATCCCAGCTGTCTGTCTATCAAAACTCAATTTGATCTTTTTCTTCTTAATTTTAAGCTGCAACTCTGAACGAGTGCAAAGAATGCTGCAAAATGTGTGACGATGGTCAGTAAATTTCATTATCTACTTTCATTAAATAATTCTTGAATGCGCTTACTATACGGTCTACAAAAATCAAGAATGTTCCTATATTGAACTTATGAAAAATGAATGAGTATGGAAACAGTCTGATTGAAATATGGAGCTATGCTAGCGGGACTTGGTCACAGGATATGTATTTCAATCCGAGTGATTTGATAATTGACATAAGCTAACAATGTTATGTGAAAAATTATGGACAACTTTTTAATAACGTTTGTTTCTTACGAAACATCACACTTTTCAGAAACAGATTATCTTATAAAATCTAAATAGAATAAATAGTGTTCAATGATAAGTATATATTAATTACTGGTATTAAAAAGTAAAAATTTCAGTTTCCATAAAAAATATTTTTCATGGTTCATTTCCTATTTTAACTTTAATTTTATCCCCTCTTTTTTTACAATAAAATAAAATTGAGAATGGAAATGGGTAATGTGCAAAAGTGACAACAACCCGACCATAGAAAAAAAACAACAGCAGAAGGTCACCAACAGGTCTTCAATGTAGCGAGAAATTCCCGCACCCGGAGGCGTCCTTCAGCTGGCTCCTAAACAAATATATACTAGTACAGTGATAATGAACGCCATACTAAACTCCAAATTGTACACAAGAAACTAAAATTAAAATAATACAAGATTAACAAAGGCCAGAGGCTCCTGACTTGGGACAGGCGCAAAAATGCGGCGGGGTTAAACATGTTTCTCGCTACATTGAAGACCTGTTGGTGACCCTCTGCTGTTGTTTTTTATTTGGTCGGGTTGTTGTCTCTTTGACACATTCCCATTTCCATTCTCAATTTTATTGTGAGATCTCAACCCTCCCCTATACCTCTAGCCAATGTAGAAAAGTAAACGCATAACAATACGTTTATAAGGTTGTAAAAAACGTTTTAAGTGCACACATTTTCAGTATGAAGTGTTTCTGTAACATGCAATTATGACTGTTTTGTATAATTTTAGATGTTTCATTGACTAGTCGGTCGAGGTAGCCCGATGACATATCTCCGAAGAACGATTCTACTAGTCTCCTAATAATCAGAGCTATATTTTGTACCAGACAATATATTATATAATGTCATAGTTCAATCGCTCTGAAATGTATTTACAATGTATGGTACGAGTGCCATTGAGACAACATTTATTGCAAACCAAATGATACAAACGTATTATAATACTTATACACGAAGGCCACTGTATCGTAGTGATATTGCAGTTCATGAAAGGATCATAATGGATCTTGATAAAATATTGGATGAACTGGAAAATGATCAGTGACATTATAACAACTAATAAATAAGAATAGTTGAATGGTTGTATCCTTTATAGGAACGACGACACAATCATAGTATCATGAATATAGTTTTCAAAATGAAAGCATACAAACAAATTTACAAAAAAAGTCATTTATTACGTTTTATAAGGCGTAGGTGAGTAGAATCGATGGCAATTTTGAATTCTACAAAAGAAATTGCATATTAGGTGTAGAAATCATTTGTTATGATGGAAATTGATGGAAATTAAACAAAACAAATTACATGACATGTTCCACAGACGGGATTTATTGAAAACGAAATCTAAAAGCAACTAGAATAATCAGCAATATAAAATCGTGACACATTTATCATGTTATGAAAGCTATAACGTAATAACTTACATGCTTTTTCCAGGAGATATTTCAGATTGTGTCCAGGTGTGCAAAGTTACATATGAATATTAGCTAAAGGTACTTATGTTATTTATATAATTAATGCATACACATCAAATCAATAAAAGGGATGTTAATTTCAGACAATAAGTGTTTTCTTGCATTTCATAAGCCAGTATGTTGATATAACAAAATTGGTTCGTACTGTATTTCATGTCATCAGCCCTCTAGAGTACAAATGAATTTTTCATTTTTAAGTTATTTATTCGATTATGTGTGTTACTGAACTATTATAGAATTGTTTGCAAATTGTTTCAAAAGTGACAAATAGCAAAAACAATCCTTTCTAGAAAACGTACAAGCTTAAAAGTGGTAGAAAGAAGATAATTTAGGGATGAATTTAACACCATGAAAGGCATTTATAACAATAAAAGTGTTCCGGGAAAATTTAGGAATGTTAGACTTTAACTTGATGCTCTGCAATATTCATGTGCTATATCCACACTTTATAATATCGTTTTATGTGAGAAAAACTGGCGATACATATTACAGTGTGTGTACGCACACGCTAAACAGTGTTGCAGGAAATCAGGAAATGCTATCAAAACATAACATTTTTTATAGATCATTTCATCTGATCTTATTACAACCAAAACGATTATTGTGATATGCAATAGTGTCCATATTAAACTGGCTTGACTGATTTACGTGGCATATGGGGGAAAATGACATCGGTAGTATACGGCTTTTCAACTGTCATACATCGATTAAGCGATATAAAATCTGGGCTTTAACCAAAAATAACGTTTTATAATTTTCGGTGTTTGATTTGCTGACATTTTCTCTCAATGAATGTGATTATTTTTTGTTATATTTAATAGATTTAAGTTTCGTATGTTTCAGATTATACTAGACATTGAAGGACTACACATTTCTACTGCATAATATACTACAGATTCTCTAGGTATCACAGTTTAATCAATAAAAAGGACTATAATCAATTTCCCGTTGGGCCCATCTTTGGTACACCATCAACAATATCACAACTGGTAGTACTCAGGAAGTTGATACATGTTGTATTATTTGAATATAAACAAGACTATATATTAGTGTTGGTGTATTTCTTTGCAGGATGGGCCATTTGTTGAAATATAGAATTTTTTTTAATAAAAAGAAAGTGTATCAAATGACGTTTATCAATATCAGATAAATCAAAATGAACAAGACCTGAGCTAAAGAGATATACCTACTTTAGTAGTACATCTATAGTCCATCGACACTACATTTTACCCAACTATTTAGGAATATATATTTGCTTGTATGTCTTTTTATGCTATATATGAACGGATTAAAACTTAATAATATATAAAGTGACACTAGAACTCATGATCATTAGTCGAAAACAAACTGACAACCCCAAAATACCAAAAAAAAACAAACAACAATATACAAAATCCTACATAGAAAACTAAAAGAAAGAGCAACACGAACCCAACCAAAAATCTGGTATGAGGTGCTCCGGAAGGGTAATCAAATGCTGTTTCACATGTGGCATTCACCGTCTCGCTAATGTCAGTTAACATCCGGAGATAAGTTTAATTTTGTAGGTTACATTTAAAGACAAGGAGGACGGAATGTAGAATATAGGCAAATAGAATAGACCTATTTATATCATTTTGGTAAGTGTCGTGGAGATAAATATTGAGTTTCCATGTGAAACGGAAGTTCTTATTCATTTTTGACGCATTTTATGTTATGTTATTTACACCCAAAAACTAACTGGGGACACCAACATGTTGGGCATTGATGTAGGGTAGATGCATTACAGCATTTGGGCCTTCAAAGATTGATATAGCATGTGTATTCATAGACCCGTTTGGTATCTTTAATTTTGATTTGTATCAACGACCTGACAGCGGTTATTCATTTTATTAGAGTATCTACGTCTTCTTTCTCGCATTTAACCCATTGCCTGGCATAATCCGTTATTGAATCCAGAAACATTTTGAAGTTGTGTTTCAAATTGGTAGATAAGAACGCTTACAATTTGGGGCCTTTGGATCACACATTATTTACAAAGCGTTATTGGCAATGTTTATGTCACTAGTAATAACGTGGACGTCGAATTATATATGGGGGAATACCCCAAGTGATATCGGGAGGTTTAGACTTAGGTCGTCAATATTGAGATCCTGCTACACGTGTTTGTAATTGAAGCGGGTGTGGTATAGGTAAAAGAAACTGATCTTAATTATAGGGAGGTATTTTCGAGTAAACTAATTTATGATTAACTAGATTTTGACCAAGTTGATGGGATCGAGACCTTTGTTGGCAAAGGAAAGTACAAGAAAAGTCTGTTCTCCTTTTCATCTATGCGAACTGGTTTGAAAATTCTGTTACTAGTAATGTCCAAGATAATAGCTGTAAGTTTATATTGGTTTGAATGGGTAGTGTAACGTTAAGTAGTCCCAGAACACAATAGTTATAGAACATATTGTACCGAGTATGAGGTTTTGAAAGTGATAGTAAATAAAGCGTCGTGCAAATGTGATGTATACCAAACGGCTTTTGTATAAATGGCGGAAGGTAGTTAATAGAGACATAGTGGAAAGTAGATGATATATAATGACGAAGACCATCAATGTGTCTACGCCGAGGGGAAGAGTTGAAAATGTTAATAACAGGCACCAATCTACAGGAAGGACTAGATAGTAAAGCTTTACCTTAAATTTAGTCATGGCAACAATATGGTGTTACAGTTCCCAGTACTCGAATTGTGTAGTCTTCCTTTTCCTTTTGTCTATGGATAGCCTCGATTCGGATAGGTGTTGCAAGATGAGGATTGTAAGTCCTATTGTATAATTGCACGATGATGCAAACTTGCATTGAAAGTATTGGATGATCAGTCCGATTAAAACGCAGGTAAACTATGATTTTTGCAATCTTGTTGATGTCTGATCTATGGTCGCAGATTTATTGAGGAGAGGGGCGAAAGCTAGTATAAGGACATTCAAGTAATAAATCGAAAATACCTGACAACACCATGGCTAAAAATGAAGCCAAATAGATAAACAATAGTACAAAAACAACATAGAAATCTAAAGACTAAGCAACACAAACCCCGGCACAAACCCCACCAAATCCTAGAGGTGAACTTGGGTGCTCCGGAAGGGCAAGCAGATCCTTCTCCACGTGTGGCGCCCATCGTGTTGCTCATGTTAGTTCAAAACACTGAAACTAGTCTAATTCAGTAGGAATGTTCACTTTATTTTGTAATTCATAAATTCATAACAATTTGATCACTAGATATATTCTAAGTAACACAAGTGTGATTCCTTGTTCAATATACAATCTTCAATCTAATACTGATTTGGCACTATTCTTAATCTTATATACACCATTTTCTCACATACACAATTAAATTTGCGAACAAAAAATCAATGATTCAGAGATCAAATCAGACAACTTTTTTTATAATCATGTCTGATAGCTTTCTGGAACATGACTGCTTTGAAATGCCTTACACTCAATCACAATTTTGGAGGGGGAGCTAATATGCATTAACCATACGTGTAGGTCCATTCATAAAACATTCAGATAAACATATACCAACATAAAAAAAAATCATTTTTCTAAATTCTAATGAAAAAAAGAGAGAAGTAACTTCTGAAATTATGACAAATTATTTTTCAGAGGTACAGAAATTAACTGCATAGTCATTTGTGTAACAAATGTACACTATATGAATATTGCCAAATAGGTTAAGAACTGCACTGTTCTAGACAAAACAAAATATAGCAGATTTAAACAATGAATGTAAACTGTTGTATTCTAGATCAGTGCATTAATTTCTCTAAAATATCACTGTCATTAATCACCACTGCATTTTATAAATAAATGACAGAACCTATAGCCTAGTCAATCTAGCTCTAAAATCACTCAACCTCCAACTAATTGCAACACAAGCTTTTTTTAGTGAAAATTGTAATATAGACTTGTACTAACAACATACTAAAACTATACATTGATATGATTTGCGGAAAAGGTTTTTTGGGGTGAAATACGTGGTTTTTAGAGAAAAAATGCTGAAAACTGGAAAAGAAGAAAAATTATTATTCATTGTTGCATTCTTAGACCTAAAGCTTGTGGAAGACAGGAAACCTTATCTTAATAGACTATAAAGTAGTCCATTAGTTATTAATATTCATATTGAAGTCATTTTGAGGTGAAATGAGTGATTTTTAGTGAAAAAACGTCGAAAACTGGAAACGCAGAAAATCTCCGTTGTTAATGGTTAATATTTTTGAGATTGATCTATATAGAAAAAAGAACATACTATTTTATGTTTATTTTGTGAAGTCTTTTAGTTATCAGTATTAATATTTGGGTAATTTAGTTGAATATATGTTTTGAGACAGAAAACCCAACTTGAATTGAAAAAAAATCTTGGTTATTGGTGGTTAAAACTTTCGAATTGGGATATAAATAGTAAATACTTTCTGATGTTTATCCTAAGAAGTCCTATAAAAATAAGTATTAAAAAAAATGTAATTCTTGTGTAAAATATGATGTGTACATACAAATTTTGAAAATGGAAATAAAAAGCTCGGTTATTCATGGTTATTCTTGGTCAAAACTTTTAACATAGGATCTTTATAGACAGACTTTATTATCTTATGATTATATGCATATGTATTCCTCTTGTTATCAATATCAATAATTACCAATTTGTTGTGTGAAATATTTTGTTTTGCAAACTAATCACAAAATAAGAATTAGTCCATAGTACATGGATGCCCCACCGCACTATCATTTTCTATGTCCAGTGGACTGTGAAATTGGGGTCAAAACTGTAATTTGGCAAAATTAGAAGGATCATATCACAGGGAGTATGTGCACTATGTTTCAAGTTGATTAGACTTCAACTTCTTCAAAAACTACCTTGACAAAAGACTTTAATAGAAGCAGGGCAGACAGATGAATGAATGAATGAATGGACGCTCAAACTGAAAGACATAGTACCCCTAAGTTAGGGGCATAACAAATGAAAATTTTAAAATCTTGGTTACTTCCAGCTTGATTTTAAAAAAAAACGTAAAGTTGAGAATTGAAACAGGAAATGTGTCAAGAGAAAACAAGTTCTCTGTTATCAGTCTTCAACATAGCAAGTAAATCCAGCATACAAAGGTGGGCTTCAGCTGAACCCTTTAATGATTGTGTACATTAGTTCAGCGAAATGGAAACCAGTCTTGAAACTCCAATACATACAAATGAACCAAAATTATCAACAACAAAAACCATAAAGCAAGACAAATAACTAAGGCTAGGGGTTCCTGACTTGGGATAAGTGTACTTATGTGGCTGGAAGAAAAACATGTTGTTTGAGAACTCAACCCTCACATAGTTTCTCTAGACAATGTAGAATAAATAAACACGCAGTAAAACTCAGTTTTAAAGAAGTGCATTTTGTGGAAGTTTGAAATTGTTATCTTACGTGACTGTTATGTATTTATAGAAATTAAATATGTAGGCTAGCTATATACATAACCAAAAATTAGATTGTGTTAAAAAATAACTGTCGATCAGTTTGGTTACTGCCTTTGATTTGTAATGTTAATTACTGGAAGAGTTATTTTTCTAGTGCCATTACATCGTCATTGATTGTAGTCCTTTTTTGTTTATTTCTTCCATCAGCTACTTTTTCAACATTTGAATTGCATAACTTCACAGTTAAACACAGACCAATTTTACTAAGCAAGCTCTGTCAATATCCAGGTTTAATTTCAGATATGTAAGCTTTTTAATTTTTTGGAACATACACTATTTCACTGAATTAGCATGCAATGGAGAAAATGTTTAAGGCAATTTCAAGAGACGCTTTGTCAATATGATTATAATTTTACCTCTCAATAGCTTAAAGTTAAATAGCAATTGTACCAAAGGTACAAAATTTTATATGTTGAAAATGAGATAAGCCGACTGTTGAATGAATTGATGGGATCACTTCCTGGAGTGTTAATGGTAACAGGGCATGGCGGATGCAGGGGGGTTCCGGGGTTGGAACCCCTTTTTTGACCGATCAATGCATTTAAATGGGGACATATAGTTGGAACCCCCCCCCCTTTATGGCCTGGGTTGAAAACCCCCCTTTTTAAAATAGCTGAATCCGCCCCTGCAGCGCCTTTTGTGTGTACCCTGTAAATCTGTATGTGGTGGTCTGAAACATTAATCAAAGGATAATGACTAAGAACTAACATGAGTTGTCTGCTGTGTGAAATATATAACTATGGTCAAAGATATATATGTACATAAAAAAAGCATTACCAAGATCCTTCTCTAAGATATCTCATTGAATTAATTTAATAAAAGGAAATCAGCTTTAGCATAAGAACTGTACAATTGTGGGCGACTTATCGCCAATGATAGTCCTGTCTAATCTGAAATTCGTGTTAGTTGTTTAAGGTTGCTTTCTAATTGACTTTAAAAACCTCACATCTCTCCTTATTCACAATTATACTATATTACTATCATTTGAACAAAACTAAAAAAAATATTTAAATAACATACACCTAATGCCTAAAGAAAATAAATGTTTAGCTTTTAATGTCCACTAAACTTTATCAGTGATCTCTTATAAGTATTTTTGAAAACATGATTTATTGTAAAACCTCCCCATTCTAAAAACATAAGATGTTGTATGATTGGCAATGACAAAACTTTCCACAAGAGATAACAATGATGATGGTGTGGATGTTAACAACTAAAAAAGCTCATCGTTAAAATATAAAACTGTTAAGACAATGAATGGAAAAATAAATATGACGGACAACAAACAATAACCACCATGTTCTCAAGGGCCACTTACTTGTGATAATCATATTCATAGTGTGCAGGGTTAACCATGTGTGCGAGCATGCACTTAGTCCTTCCATAATAAGGAACACTTGTGAAATAGCAAACAGCATAAGTGCAAATTGTAAAATCATTTTAAAGGGCTCAACTCAAAAAGGTCAGCACAGAGTATATACTAAACCAATTAACAAAATGAAACTGAGTTCCAATAGCTAGTTCAAAGCTAATTACAGTTGATGAATAAATAATACTCTTGTCACCGACTAAAATATAAATCTGTACACATCCGATTAGAAACAAGTGAAAAGTGGGTTCAGTGATATTATTATATGTTATATTGATGTTTTGGGAGGCGACTTTCCTGGTATGGAACGTGCACCCTTGTGGGTTTAGTGTTACAGCCAAACCTTAGGAATATGGTGTGTAAGTACTGAGATCGTTGCTAATTACATGAGTAGTTTATTATTTGCTTCAGGAGCCTAGAATTTTCATTCTAACATACAATCATTTAACACTCATCATTCCTTTTTTTCTGAAAAACATTGTTTAATTCTAAATCTAAACATGTTTGTTCAAGAAGAAAAATGAAAAAAAATGTTCTCTTTTAAAACATGTAATAGTTGTGGTAAGAAAATAAATTAAAACTTTGAATTTCAAAAAATTAGGCCTGGAAAAAATAAAATCAATTTCTAATGGCCAAACACCTTCCCCAACTAAAATTACCTTTAACACAGGGTAGATTTCTTTCAAAAACCTAGTAGGATTGTGACTATGTTGGTTAATCTAACTCAGAAAAGTCTTCTGTTATAGGTTACATACCATCAATATTGTGGAGAAATTGATCTTCGAATTGTAAAATAGCAGAACACAATCTCGGTCTATATCTTTATTTAATTTTACAAACATTGAGACAGGAAAGTAATCAACTTGTAATATTATTCTTTTGAATTGACATAATTATGCATGGTATTATATTACTTTAACTGTTTTAAAAAATAAAGAACACTTTTTGTATAAATTATTTTTTATCAATTTTGGCAAATAAAGGGAAGTAACTCATATTACCTTACTTTTACTACAAAATATTTACGTGAATTAAACCACTTTCCGCAAAATATATTTTTGTATAGTTTTAGTATGTTGTTCATAGATAGTGATAGACTTGTTTTTCAGAGAAAAACCTTGTGTTGCAATTAGTTGCAGGTTGTTCACTAAATTGACTAGACTACTAACCATATATGACAAACGCCTGCAGTTTCTCATGTACAAACTGGTCATAAAATGCTTATGTGACAGGGAATCAATATGCACAAATAATTTAAACTATTAAAATATATTTTTTTTAAAAGTGATGTTCACCTGGCACAATGTTTCTGTGCATTTGGACTCCCATGTTTAAGGTTCAAATTCTAGTGGGACACAAAACCTTATTCTTTTCTCAAGCTAATGTATTTGTTATTATTGACCAATGAGTGTTTTTAAGTAGTCTTTTTTTCCATCATAAGATATAAATCATTCATAATGAATAAATCTACTCTGCAGATACTGGAATTAAAACAAATATTCATATTGTTATAATACCTGTACATAATATAAATCTGGTGTGAGTTAGGGTAAATTATTGATATTATAGGAGTAAAATAAAATTATCAGATTTACCTAATTACAAAGCCTGATAGGTGAACAAAATGTCTATTAAATGTAATACAGAAGTGATTGTTTTAAAACCTCAAACTGGTAATGTGTTCAAGCAATATAACATAAGCACCTTCCAATGACTTTAAACTTATTGCACATCGTGTATATCTGTGTGAACTAGTTTTAAATATATAGATATTCTGCTAGTATATAACATAAAAATGGAACAAGTTCCAATACCATGGCACTATTACATAATCACACGAGCAAAAAATCTATAAATGCATAGATATTCCAGTAGTAACATTACAATATACTGAAACGAGTCAAAGTACCATAGAACAATCACATGATCACACAAACCAAAGCACTATCAACTGCATAGTGACTATCAACTGCATAGTGCTTGTCTCTCTAGTCCATTACCATCATCTAATCCATCTTGATGTAGCTCTGTTGTAGCACCATAGGAAGCGGCATCTGATCTAACTGACATTCTTTTCTCTGTAATAAGATATCATACTATTATATAATCTGATAGAACGGCTAACTTTATATCAGGTATCTTGTCCTGGAATACAAGTTCCTTTATAATCATGTATAATAGAATTAAGTTTAAGATTGAAGAAACATTCTGTAATATTATTTTCATTTGAAGATATATTTCAGTCTTTGTTCCAACCAAAAAAAGAGTATAAATAATATGTATCAATAGGAACAAGCAAGCCACCTCCAAGAACATCAAAATGCAAACACACACACAGGAATAGATATAGCATTGTTTATACATGGCGTTGTCAGTTTGTTTTAGATTTATGAGTTTGACTGTCCCTTTGGTATCTTTCGTCCCTCTTTTATAGCAAAATTTCCACAAGATTACAGAGAGGTCATCTATAAAAATATTTTTAATAAATAGAAGAAAATGATAACCTCATGAAAAACTACTCACGTATCATCAATTTCTTTTGAACCCTAATTCCCTTCACTCCTACAACAACATAAAAGCTTATAGTTCCTATGGCAACAAGAGCTGTTATGGTGATGACACCTGCATTTGTTTTGTAGCTTTTTGTGCAATTCAGCTTTACACCCCAAGCTATACGGGTGTAATTCATCTGAAAAATGTAAACATCATGATTATGTAATTTAATGTAAAAAATTTTCAGCTTGGCAAAATGAGTATGTTTTTTCTTGTTTGTCTAGAAATCTGAGCTGTCATTAATATAAAGCATAATATTTTGGTAACTTTAATTCATATTTCTGGATTTTCCCGCATAAGCTGGAAATAAAAGGAAGTTATAGATGTGCATGAGATTTTAATCTCATAGAACAAAGAAATGAATTTTGTGGAGCTGTGATGTTATTGCTGTTCCTCATCTAAACTGTTGCTGGATAGTCCACCAACATAATGAGGAACACATCTTATGGTAAGGCAGTCCATTCTGGCAAATTAATCTGATTTATTTGATATTCATAGTATATAAACGTCATATGTAATTTATTTGAGAGTATACCATTTGTGCATTTACATAAATGTAAGTTGTATTTATTAAGTTCTATGAAAATCATTAAATAGAAAATTTACCAAAATAATTTCTACCGGGAAAAAAAATATATTAAAACTTAAAACATGATGTGCACTGCAAGGTATCAATTCAATATAAGTCATCATGGTCATTTCAGTCTAAATCTTTGTAATTTAAATTTCAAAGTTGATTTCATGTTATATCATTCAGAAAAAAAACCACTCTCAAGCCTATTGACCCTATTTATCGGAAAAGATTTTTTTATGTTCATAAAATATTTCAATGTAACTTTAAAACCTTACCATATCTACTAAATCCATACAGACTTCTTTTTGAGAGGTCTTCATGGCGTCTTTAAACTCTCTGTTCATGTCATCGTATAAATCTGAACATGCATCACAAGCACTAATAGTACTTATATTGTGTATATCATCCTGAAAACAATAAATTAAAATTATTATGATACAATCTTCTAACAGTCATGACCGTTTTCAATTTATTATGAAATAAAATGAACTTTTGTAGAGATTTTTTATCCATGCCATTAAAGGCATGAATGTGAATGTTTCTTCTGTATATATATATATATAGTTAAATCTTCACTTCAATAACTAAAGGATGTTGAAATGGGGACAGTCAAGCCAATGTTTTTGGAGTGACACTTGTTAAAAAAAATCATTTATCATATATGCAGCTCCATATAGAGGGGTCCAGTTCTTAATCTGCTTCTAATTTTTAACTTACTACTTTAAATCAAAATGAAATAGGTCATTTGAATTTAATTTAATGAAGCAGATTTTAGATTTTCAATTTGCTTAGTTTGGAATCATAAAAATTGTATTCTTTGGCTATCCCTCATTAACAAGTGATGAAATCCATCTATTTACAATCTATTCAGGTATAACATACTTTTTTTCTACCTCATGAAATGTTATTCTGTCTTAGTTGAAAGTACATGTAATCATGGTAATTGTTTATGAATTTGTTTTTTGCTGAAAACTGTTATTTAATTGTAAGTAGTGAGGAGGATCATAATTTAGAGCCACATTCAAAGTGTTTTTAAAAGCAAAATAATAGCAATTTGGCAGTATTTCATTTAATTTTATAAGATTATACAATAAACAAAACAAAATGAGAAATAGATCTATACATATATCATGTATTTAGAAGCTGGTAAAAAGCACTTCAAATTATTTGTTTTCAAGTATTTGTGAATTAGATATGCAGTAAGAAAAAAAAATCAGAAACAGTTGACTTTGACATACTTACCATAAGCAACTCTTTGTCCAAAGATACATTGGAGTGCATTTTGATACATTTAGTCATATTTTTGAATATCACATTGAATGTGTTAGAAATTTTGCTGTACTGAAATTTTACTGTTCCATTTATGTCTTCACTAATACTTCCTGTCTTAAAACATCCTGTGGATTAAGAAATATTGGTTAACAAATTAGCAGATTCAAATCCACCAGAATTCGTTTTGTTATAGTTTATTAAATTTTCTTCCAAATAAATGTACAAATTTTATATTTTTAAAAAAAGCCAATATTCTCATTTATAGTGCATCACATTCTTTAACCAATTCTAGTCTGAATTCCAAATAACTAGTCTTAGATTTCCTTTAATAATAATGTTTAACAAGTTAACATACGAAAATGACAGATTTCATAAATGAAACAAGATACAGACACCCTTTCAAGGCAAATGAAATCATTCTCAAACCATCAGAATATGATTGTATGAAAAATGAATGTAAACCTATATGGTTGGATAAAACTTGATCATGAAAAAGACAAGTACTTCTTTTGAATTTCCTGAAAAAAATACTATAAGTTTAGAAAATTTTTGCAAGGTTTTTATTAATGAGGAAAATGTGACTGGGTAGTAAAAAGTAAAATCACAAAAATACTGAACTTAGAGGAAGATCAATTGGGAAAGTCCATAATCACATGGCAAAATCAAATAACAAAACGCATCAAAAACGAATGGACAAAAACTGTCATATTCCTGACTTGGTACAGGCATTTTCAAATGTAGAAAATGGTGGATTAAACCTGGTTCTATAGCGCTAACCCTCTCACTTTAATGACAGTCTCATCAATTTCCGATATTTTTACATTGATGCGTTAAATAAACAAACACAATAAATATAATAGTCAAAATATGGGTACATCAGTCATCATCGTTTAACAATTTTAAAAGGAACAATTTAACAGAACACAAAAACATCTACTATCTACGAACACATTTATTGAGTGTCTGACGTCAGAAAATTTTATACGTCACATAAATTTGTCGTTCAATGTGCGTACAAACAATTTTAAAATTTTCATGGGAATGTTAGCATACAGGGTTAAAAAATCAAATGTATGTAAGAATAAGTTTAAGAAATAGACCGAGATTTAAACTAGTCCAAAAGTTATATATAGAATTTATAAGAATCCAAAAATAGTTAATACCACTACGCGATAGAATGACTTTGACGTTTGTGGTTCAACGTATATTGTAATTCATAATAGAAATATATCATAATGACATACAATAGAACAATATCATACTGACGGGATCTTTTAAAGTACAGAGTCACGTTATAAGAACAAAAGAAATACAAAAAGTCGCAAATACAAAACAAACCACAAAAAAATGAAAGCCAATACAAACACATTGACGAGATGTATAAGAACTCACATTCTGATATCTAATACATGTATCTGAATGCAGCTTTTCAAAAAATGCAATAATTAGTATCATAGTTTTGTCCATTCTTCTAAAAAGCCAATAATAAAAGCATTCAATAATTTCTGAAGTCTTTAAAACTTCATTTCAAAATTGCAATTACTTGTTAGTTTTCTATATAAAAATAGAAGGATAACATATAATTTTTATAAAAAACAAAAAGTTAGGAAGCAATTATGCAATACTTACCATTACAATAAGCTTGGTCCCAAACATTCCTTATATTATTATAAACTTGATCTAAAACCTGTATCCGGTCTGCTTTTAGTAATACATTTCTGCATCCACTCCATTTCTCATCATCCTACAATGAATTCAAAACTTTTAAATAAATATGACTAAAACATTAAGTTTTGAATTTGAACATGTTGAAGGCTTTATAACATTTAATTTACCTGGAGTGAATAACTTTCCTTTGATATTAAGATAAAAAGGCAGACAAAAACAACTTTATTTTCACAGATTTCAAAACCAATCAAAATAATATTTGTATTTTTATAAACATTTAATAATAGAGTCTTTCTAGTTGGAGAATTTTAATAGATTCACCAAGTTCACCATAAACATTTGATACGATATTCCCGTGCTTGCATTTCCTATCATGATTTTCTTGATAGAGGGATACTGCTCACGAGGAAGCTATTAAACCAAGAGTTCCAAATGGTGAAGTTGAAATCATCCCTTCATAAATTTTACGGATGCCATCACGAGTTGGTTGACTGTTATGGAATAACCGTTTCACAAATAATATCGGATATGTTCCTTACGTTGTAACTACAATCCCCTTCCCTTTCATGAATGTGACCTACCGAATTAGACTATTTACCGGATTTGTAATCACATAAGCAACACGACGGGTGCCACATGTGGAGCAGGATCTGCTTACCTTTCCGGATGACCTGAGATCACCCCTAGTTTTTGGTGGGGTTCGTGTTGTTTATTCTTTAGTTTTCTATGTTGTGTCATGTGTACTATTGTTTTTCTGTTTGTCTTTTTCATTTTTAGCCATGGCGTTGTGTTATGTATATGTATTGTATGGTCGTATGAATTTTGCAGTTTAGTCGTGAGAGTTGTGTCCCTTTGTATGATAATGATGCATATTTGTCATGTGATGTTATCTGTCTCTTTGAAATAAACGTGCTATGGAAATAGATGTGTTTTTATTGCTCTTAAGCAAATGTAACTTTAGCGGCATGGGGAGGCAAGTATATGTCCCCCTATGTACGTAATATGGTGGAGGACTTCAAAACGACCCCTTTTTAAGTGTTTATTATGTGAGCTGTCCCCTAGATGAAGAACAAACTTTTTTTAAAGTCTAGACCACGAGGTTGGCGGTGCCATTATTAAATTTTGACCACGTTGAAACCTTGGAATTTTCGTTTAGTGGACTACGTATAGCAGTATCATGCGGTTGACACTAGAAACAATTTTCGAATTTTGTGTGAAATTTGGATGGGGTTTTTTTTTTGGATTTAGCCAATATTCAGAATTTACAAATTTATGGGAGTTTTCGTCAACAAAAGAAAACGGTAAAATTCAAGGAACTGTTTTTAAACAACATTGTATACATGCATATTAATATCGAAAGTGTTTCACAATTTTTTATTATCCTTTGAACTTTGATTTTCATTTGGACTGTTGGACGCGATTGAAATTTCTACACAAACAATTAAATTTTAACCGCAATTTGGCGTTGGTCAGTCTGACATCAAGAAATATAGCTGTGTATGTTTATGTGTGCAGAAAACTGTAGCATGTGTCATGTGACGTCCCGGCCTATCATCTTACAGTACTAATTGCTAAAGTAACTAATCAGCTTGACCTATATGTATTTAGGATTTAGCAGGGAAAATGTGTTGCAGTTTTGAACTATTTAAATTATACTACAGACGGTACGGTACGTGTGAGATTTATCTCGTCGTACGCTACCAAGTAACAAGGAAAAAAAACGACTTTAATTATGAATTAATTTCAATTTTTGTCTGAAGGATTTTTTTTTTATCATTAATACATATATATCTGTTAACAGTTGGACTGATTTGATAGTGGATTGTCAGTAGCGGTGAGATAATAGTCATAAATAAAACCTAGGTTGATATTGACATTTCTGGAGCTATTCATTTGTTTCATCTTTATTTTATTTTGTGAGTGTGATGTATGAGAGATTGAACACGTTAGAGAGGGAGAATTAGTTGTATTTTCTTTTGACTGCATATGTAACTTATGTCAGAAGTGTTTCATTGATGTTATATTTACCATTTTTAAGAGTTAAAGGTCTCTGATGATTATCTATCAATTTGATGTATACAGCTACATTTATGACAATATTCTAGTATTTTCCATTTAGTAGACTGAATAAATGTATTAAATGCATATTTTTTTGTGTTGTTGAATGAACGTAATGCGTGCATAAGGTCCTAAGGGGGAGATCGAGATGCCAGACGTTCGGATTTTTCTGCATTGTTGATACTGGTGTGTATTCCAATGGATGCTAGTTGTGAGAACTGGTCAGCCACGAGTATTTCAGTTATTATAAATGTATTTACATGATTATTTGGAAAATGATTTTAGTTTTATACGGAAGTGATTACATAGTTTGAATGTAAAAGTGCATTTTTCTTCTTCTTGAATTTGTATATGGATAAAACACATAAACCATTTTGATAAAATTTGGGAAATTTTCTTTTTGGGGGCGGGATGTTATGTATATGTATTGTATGGTCGTATGTTTTTTGCAGTTTAGTCGTGAGAGTTGTGTCCCTTTGTATGATAATGATGCATATTTGTCATGTGATGTTATCTGTCTCTTTGAAATAAACGTGCTATGGAAATAGATGTGTTTTTATTGCTCTTAAGCAAATGTAACTTTAGCGGCATGGGGAGGCAAGTATATGTCCCCCTCTGTACGTAATAGTTGTCAGTTTGTTTTAGATTTATGAGTTTGACTGTCCCTTTGGAATCTTTCGTCCCCCTTTTGATAAAGAAGTAAATATCCAATAACCAGCATCAATTTTTTAAAGTGTTGCTCGATATTAAATGAAGGATATAAACCTAAGCAGTTGTCATATGTAGTATCATTACCTGAAGAATGTCCTCAAAAGTGGTCATTGCTCTTTTGTATTCCCTAACACAACTTTCACAAAATCTGAATGGTCGTGCTTTCTCCACTGAACATTTTATAAAATCTGCTGAATTGTGTCCAAATTCTTTAAGAAACGCTGTACATATATCATATATTGGAATGTGACCAAAGTCTGTGGAAACGTTGAAGGATTGTAACTGAATTAAATGCTCCTTTGTTTTAGTCAAACGATTTAATATTTCATATTTTAATCGTCCTTTGTGTTTTTGATTGTTCTTGAGAAGGTTTGTTGATTCATTTGCATTAAATATGCTTGAAAATAGAATAAACAATGGTATTTGATACACTAATCTCATCTTAGTAACATAAATTTGAAGCACAGCAGTCAAAACGAAACAGGAAAACGAAAGTAAATTATCACGTGACTATTACGCAGAAAAGGTTTTAAAAAGACACCAAAGAATTTAGTTTTTTATTACCACTATTTGTACAAGTAATTAAAATCATTTAATTAAAAAAATCCAAATAATACAAGTTTAAAGGGTTTGAAATATTTTTTTGTAAAGCTTCCCCGGTTATTTAGTGCGAAGCTTCAAGATGTCAGCGTCCTTGAAAATGTTGCAGATTTGTAGAAATTGTTTGAAATGCTGGAGTTCTGCAAACTCTCTGACAAATGGGTTAGAATTTTTGTTTTAACAATCGGAACATTTGATTTTTCAATCCTTTCAGTGATTAGATTAATTTAAAATCCCTATGGCAAAGAAAAAATCCAACATTTCGACACTGGCTTTTTGGTGAAATTTGTAAATAGGGCTCTTCACGGTTAGTTCGGCCATATTGGATAGGGGGCAGATTTTTTGGAAGGAGGTGGAAATGGTATGAAAGTGTGGGAAATCCTATGTGTGTTTCCAAGCAACAGCTCTGTTTTAATGATGTTTTCCCGTATTTTTCACACCATTTTTACCTCTATTATGAAAATCTGTGAGTGTAAATAATGTATGTTATTCAATGCAGGATCCTATCGCGGATATATGCGCACTGATTTCGTGGTGTTGTGGTCAAAGCCCATGGCTACAGTGCTGAAGGTCCAGAGATCGATTCTGACTAGTCCAAATAATGAGGGGGGATAGGAGGGGTCCTGATCCTGAATTCCCGGGCTTAAAAACACGAAATCCCGGGCTTAAAAATACGAAATCCCGAGGTCCCGAAATCCGAAAAAAAAAGAATTCCCAGATCCCGAAAGGGTCAATCCCGAAATCCCGAGCTTAAAAACACCCAATCCCGGAATCCCGATAAAGGTCCTATCCCCCCTCAATAATACACCTTATCGCTAATCCCGGCTGACCTGACTGCTTGAATTTTTGACGCATACAACAATCACTTTTCCATTGTAGCGTCAGATATTTTGTTTTGTGACGTCAAAAATTTACCAGAATCTGTGTGATATCCTCAATCCTCAATCTTAAGGCCTGTTGGCACGAATTGTCCCAATGTGCGGTTTTCCTCTCTGTTGGTTTTCCTCGACGTATTTTCTTCTCCAGTAATGGCGGACAAATATTGATATGGTGTTTTATGACATCTGCCCTGGTAAGGCTATTTTTTTCTGGGATGCCTTCCTTTACCTAGTCCAAATAATTGGCTAATATGAGGCAGGCATTACCTGTAAATGGGGATGAAGTCTATATTCATTTTTTTTTTACTTCAGACATGTTGATAAAAGAAACGGAAATACCGTATATTGGTTCTGTTTAGTTGTGACATTATTTAAATTATGACGTCATATTCAATGTAAACAAAGAAACGCTGTTATCAGGTAACGTTTTTTTCATATCAAATAATTATTAAAAATGATTGGGTGTTGAATTCCTTCCTATGTTTGTTGATATGTTGATAAATATATATTTTATTCAATGTCTCATGCAAACAAGACCGGAACAGGAAGTAGATCTGGAAAAAAAAAGTTAACGATTTTGAGTTCATTAGTAGAATGAAAAATTTGGAAAATTTTCCCGATTTTTTTTTATTATTTTTTTTATTGATTTTTCTACTGTTATTTGGGACTTTGTCCCCATATTATTCTTCTGTAGTCTAAAATCGGTCATGTTGTTGATTCTTTCGGTATTTGTGTTTGTACTTATCACATGGGAAAACTACGCACTGACGTCACTACGTTAATACCAGCGTTTATAACTAGCGCAGAATACATTTTTGTTCTACTCTTCGAAATGAAAAAACATTTCTAAAGATACATGTATGTTTTCAATGTTATTCAAAATTATTGTACAAAAACACTATTTTTTTAATGGCCATTTCAAACCTGACTTCCGAATGCCTAAAATATTTCAGAACTTCACAAAATTCCACTTTCGGCCTCCATTGCTCTGTGTACATTCCATTCAGCGTCATCAATCTTAGTGGCACTCAAAAATGATCGAGCAAATTGTATTTTTATGACTTTCAAAATGACAAGCACCTTACGTTTTACGAGATTTTCCCCCCAAAAAAACCATCTAAATATATACATGATATATGAAAGGAAAACTATATGAAAAAAACAATGTTCATGCCATAATTTCTTTTCAGGAATATCAAGTAGGTTAATAAATCAAAGTGATGGAAATCACTCATGGAAAGATTAGAAGAGTAGTTTGAATTTTTTCATATTATGGTATGGTGGGGAAAAATGAACATTTATAAAGCACTATTGCTGAAAATTGCATTTACAGCAGGTCTTTAGAAGGAAACTTGCTTTTTCAGTATGAGGATAAAATGAGCTCAAATTAAATAATATGGGTCTTAATTTGCACAATTTTATTTAAACTGCAGTTTGTATCTTATCCAAATTATGTTGCCGGTTCTGAACATGTTTCAAAAAAACAAAAAAATGCAAAAGTTCTTCTAGTAAACGTTACCATGGTTACTAACTATCCTTTTAAGACATAAATCTGGACCAACAGCTTAACACTATAAAGTGTCAACAACAAACAAGAATGTGTCCTCAGTACACGAATGCCCCACTCGCACTATCATTTTCTATGTTCAGTGGACCGTGAAATTGGGGTAAAATCTCTAATTTGGCATTAAAATTAGAAAGATCATATCATAGGGAACATGTGTACCCAGTTTGAAGTCGATTGGACTTCAACTTCATCAAAAACTACCTCGACCAAAAACTTTAACCTGAAGCGGGACGAACGAACGGACGAACGGATTGACGAACGGACGCACAGACCAGAAAACATAATGCCCCTCTACTATCGTAGGTGGGGCATAAAAATTGAAAAATGTTGTTTTGGGGCATTTTGAAAGTTGAAACAGAGGTTATATGGCATTGAAGATTAAAAGTTTTAGAGTGCCTTTTTATCAATTTTTAAAGTATTTTTCAACACAGGGCATTGAAAATGTACTTTTTCAACTTAAACCAATTAAAAAACTTATCTTATTGAAATGTGGATTCTTTCTTGATTGCAAAAATATATATTCACTTCTAATAAAAATTCAAATGACTAAAATAGACATAATGATTGATGGGAAATAAACTGATAAACAATGGTTTGTTATAATTAAAAGTTTTAAAATTTTTAAACTGTTTCAAGCCAATTCCTGATAAAAAAAAAGTGTACTAATTTAATTGTTGATTAATTACAGATGATTATTGGAAATTTATCAAGTAAATTATAGGCCTTACTTGAAAACCTTTTATTTATTCATATTTATATTCATATTTCATTTTTTTTAAGGTCTTGTTAATCCATTAATCATTTATCTTTTAGATATAATTTACAGAATCACTTTATGTATTAATGTAGATCAAAAGTAGTTGGCAATCAATAAAGCTATCATCCTTATAAATATCAAACATCTAATATACACATTTGTGTATTCAATTATGAGGTCAAATACTTGTGTATTAAGAATTATATTTGAGTGGTCTGTATAATTATGTAAGACTGAGGTTGATAGATAATGTGGTCAATTTGATTGGCAGTTTAGGAGGTGGGGCATTGTAATTAAAAGTCCACCTTGTCTCTGATTGTTTAGTGATAATGACAGTTGTCAATCATACCAATTGAATCAATACCCAGTTACCTAATCAAAATGTTTTTTAAAAAGACTGCACACCAACACACCTTAATGACATACATTCTTGAATGAACTGCTCCTATAATATACCCATTTTTTTTTCAGTTAATATGTGTATTATGTGCACATACATCAGAACCATAGGGAACTATATTTCAGTGTGAATACATTTAGTAACAGTAGTTAACCTGTCCTGTTTTTAGGGAGGCCGGTGCCTAAGTAAAGATTTAGAACAAGTTCTAATCTTTCCAAAAACGATTTACATTCATTTTTCATAGAATTTTGTTTTGATTCAATATAAAAAGTTCAATATTCTGACCATCATGTCCATAGGTAAACATTCATACAAAATTCTATTGATGTCGAATGTCATGGCTAAAATTGAGGTTTCCTGTTGAATAAACTCCCAAAATGGCTAAAATTGAGGTTTCCTGTTGAATAAACTCCCAAATTATAGCAAACTACATGTATATCACTCAAACAAATAATAACTAATTCCCAGAAAAAATAAGAAAAAATGTCCATAAGTGAACGACTTACTAACATAGCTGG
This sequence comes from Mytilus edulis, assembly GCA_019925275.1. Lineage (NCBI taxonomy): Eukaryota > Metazoa > Mollusca > Bivalvia > Mytilida > Mytilidae > Mytilus > Mytilus edulis. The sequence continues at coordinate 65,099,226 of CM034357.1, read as the reverse complement.
ATATTTTTTTTCTTAAGGTGTCAAAGAAAAAAATATAATAGCCTTTCAAGACGTCATTATTATTGGGACTATCCTTTGACCAGAAAAAAAGAAAATACCCTTGCAAGACATCATAATTATTTGGACTAGATTCTGACCTGTGGCGCTTAATATGTCATAGTTAGGGATTGCTCTGATGTCCAAGTTCCAACGGCAAGGGCTGGCTCTTTTGCAAGACATGCAAGTGCTGTGGGACGTCCGAGCCTGTCCAATATCAAAATGTTCATAATTGTTGATCCAAAATGGATGTCACAATTCTTTGCTTCTGTCAAGTTCTTTAAGGTCAACAAGGCTTCAATGCTGAAGAATACATGTTATTGCGCATGCATGATTGACAAAAATTTATACAAATTCATAAAAATATCTTATAACAATTGAAGTGTTTGTATATATATACAGATTGTCAGATTGTTATACTACATGTACATGTATTTTTCAATTTATGGCATGAAATATACAAAAGCACATTTTAACTCCATCAGAATTTAAGTTTTATGTAAATAATTTCTTCATTATGGTAAATTTCTATTTCTTTATTTATCCTACAATGTATGTAATTTTAAAATATTTACTGTTTCAGGTTTAAAATAACGTTTCCTACCAGAAGTATATTTATTACAACAAATTTACTAAGTAGAAAAAAAACAAATGATCCTCACCAAGGAGAAAGGTATGTTATACATTGTACTAATTATTAGATTGATTTAGATATAAGTTTATCTTGTATAACTTGTTGAAAAAGCAAACGAGAGGCGATAGATCCCAAAAGGGAAATAAAAACTTACAACTTGAAAATAAACAAACCATGCTAACAATGGAATGAAAAAAAAGAAGAAAAAAACTGAAAGACAAACAACAATGAACAATATACTAAATAACATGATATATTAAACTGATCAATACAAAACCCACCAAAAAAACATGTAAAATCTCAGGTTATCCTGAAGGATAAGCAGATTCTGTTCCACTTGTGACACCCTTCATGTTGCTCATGTAACTACAAACTTGCAGTAAAATTTTTAGTTATAAAGACAAACTTTTAAATACTATTCTTTGAAAAAAATGTTGAGTTTTGTCTTGAATATTGCTGAATATTTCTTTACACAAGTGTAACTTGTATGTCATGTATTACTGTTTATATTCTATAAGGGAACTACAGGCCCATGACTTGAGACAGTTATATAAAGAATGTGGCAGGGTTTTCAAGTATGCTATATTGCATTGACAAATGTCAGCTGCAGAAATTTCCTTTGGAAAATAGTTGTGTTTTTTATGCTTATGAATAAACCCTTATCTAACATGTCTAAATTGAAAATGAAATAAGGAAGTACATTGTATTACATTTTAGTATAATTTATAAGAAGTCTGCCAGAAACAAAGGCTTGTGTATCATGATTGTATAAACAATATATTTTTTATTATAAAGTGAAGATGATGCTTTGGACAAAACATTACAGTCTGCTGCTGAAGATTTGTCTAACAAGATATCTGGTGAAAAGGGAAGACACGTAGCTACAGATTTAATACAAAAACTCAAAATGATGAAAATGGCAAAACCTGAGAGAGAAGATACAAATGGACAACAAAATTTAGGGTAAATAGACAATACAATTACTATCATTGTATCTTATTTAATTAATGTTTAAAGGATAATTTGAGTTTCTTTTTTAATATTTTCAGTGCTTAGTTTCTATATAGTTGAGAAGGAAATCAAACTAAACCAAGTGTTATTCATTTAACCATTTATGACACTTTTTATCTCTTAAGGATAGTGTTGGAAATTATGAAAATAATATAATCATTACTGACTCTTGCATGTTTAAAAAAAAATTGCTATTCAAAGAAAATTAAAACTGATTTTATATACATTAATATTAAGACCAATATCAGAAATTGTGCATTGCAATTATTGCTATAAACATCAATATATTTATTGTTTGTCCTGTTTGTTTCAGTTCCATTTTAAGCAAAATGACAACAGATCAAGTCAAACACAGAGGAGGTATTATAATCTTGAACCTTTATGTCGAGCATTTGTGTATACTGGATTTTTACTGAATGATATAAATTAGTTTGTTTATGACCCACCTAGGGGCATTATGTTTTTTGGTCTGTATCGGTTCGTTTGTCTGTCCCTTTGTTTGTCCATCATTCTGTCCATTTGCCTGTCTGTCCCTCTTCAGGTTAAAGTTTTTGGTCAGGGTAGTTTATTATGAAGTTAAAGTCCAATAAACTTGAAACTAAGTACATAATATGTTCCCTCGGATATTATCTTTTTAATTTTAATGCCAAATTAGAGTTTTTATCCCAATTTCATGCAGGGTTGGCAAAAACCCAGGTTTTATGAGTATTGCCCAGCCCAGTGGGAAATACTGGGAAAACCCGGGTTTTACTGGGTTTTACTGGGTGATATAGAATACTGGTCTGAATTTTAACCCTTTCAACGCTGCACAAAAAAAATGAAAAATGGCTGCTGCTGCTGCATTCTTTTTGTGTTCATTCATTAGAAAAGTATATTCATTTTCAAACTGCTGTATCTTTTTTATTATAAAAGATACAGACAAAGTTACTGTATGAAAAATGCTCAGGAGAGCATGAACTGTAATGTTATGCAATTATTTTATTAAAATTTTCATCAGGCTACCTCGTTTTCAGGTAATTATCAGGTAAAAGGTGTAAATTATTGTATTTGTGTTAAATTTTGAATAAAAACAACTTTTACTCTTCATTTAAGTTGTTGTTTTATCTTTCATATAATAAAAAAGACACCAGTTGCTCAATTCCGTAGCGTAGTGCACCATACACAACGTATAATGTAATCGTGGCTTAAATTAGTGGCTCCATCCTCATAATTTTCAGTCGACCTCCGTTTCCCCCCCTTTTTCTACGTCTCGATAAGATCGATCAAATCATATTTCCCACAGGAATTGAATGTAATAAACAAGTTGAGATAACAGGAAACCTTTTAACTAATCCTCGTTGTCGGTTTTGCAATAAAAATGCTGAAATATTTTCATATTTACAGCGTCTTTTCCGATTTCCGCCATTTGCATTTGTCAAAATATTTGTTTTTATTTTCCTTCTATTTTCCTTCTACTGCATGATTTTACAATAAAAATAACCGGGACCTTGTATATCCTCGATTCATACGAGGAAAAATTAGAGAGGACCCGAATGAAAACCGAATGGTTTAAGAGTCTGGATGAAAAATCCATTGTCATCGTGACATATGCTGTGAATAGCAATGGTTATCTGTATAAAATGTATATATTTAGAAATAATACTATGAAACTTCAATAAGTCTTTATCATTTTGTGTTGAAATAACTTATTAGCTTAAAAAATTATATTATTTCTGGGAGTATTTTCCAGCCCGAGAAAACCCAGGAATTCCCACCTGGTTTTCCTGGGCAGGTAATACTTTGCCAACCCTGATTTCGTGGTCCACTGAACTTGAAATATGATAGTGCAAGTGGGGCATCCGTGTACTATGGGCACATTAATATTCTTATTTATATTATTATAAATACATGATTTTCTATAACCTCATGATTTGCTCAAAGATTTCGTACATGTGAGGTTTTTATTGATTTAAATATCAGTGACTTCAATTTATATGTATCAAACTTTAATTAAAGTTATTGACTTGAGTTGCACAAGCCATGGCAAAACATAGATATATATATTTATTTTAGAAGGCAGACCCAAGCGTAGAGGACAAAGAGATGATAAAAGAGATAACAGAAAAGAAGTACAGGCTTTGAGGTAGTTATGTGGTTTGGTTTATAACCAAGATTCTAGAAAATCTAAAAAAATATAAGTCTGATAGATGAGGGCCACTTCCAATATACAAGCTGATAGGACATACCAATGGAATAGGTCACCATTTCAAGCTTAAAAATTTGTGAATAGGTTGTGAAAACTATCAGAAATATATGATAAGGTCAATAAAGTTCCCATTACTTCTTAGTGATAGTCTTTCATCTTTCTTGGTGTCACAGGCCGTATTTTTATCAACCAATTAACCCTCTTTTGTCACTTTGGCACTTTACTCTTACATAAAACACCATATAAAACCCAAACAATATGGGGAAAAGGTTACATTTTGACCTATGCAATATATGATGAGGTATACATTTTTAAAATCTAAATTGTTTGAAAAGGGTGGTGTAACAGAACCCCAGCAATACCCCTATCAATTAAATATTGAAGTGCCTCCTTATTTTGTAATTACAATAAATGCAAACAATTATTTATGTTTCCTTGAAAATTTTATTTCTAAGCTTAATACGAGAATCAGTCAAAGTTTATAAAAGATATTTAAAGGGAGCATTTGAGGAATGATCTGAATCGCATTTTAGATTAAGTTTTTTATTTTATTTCCAGTGGTATGTTTGATGATATGTCAGCAGTTAGATATCAAGATTCAGAAAATTATGGTAAGTACATAAGCTTATTAAAATATATTTTATTTTATTTTATCATATTTGTATCTGACAATTAAAAAAATAACTGATTTTTGTAAGTAGTCTTACTTAAAGTTGCCCTCTGTAGATCAGGAATTAAGTAAGGTTTATTTGCAGCTTTAGGAGTTGCTAGTATGAATATTGTAAAAGATATCTGTTGTTGTCTGTAAGGCATTTATTTTCTTCCGCTTTTCCTGCACATGATTTAAAATAATCTTAGAAAGTAAAAATATTCATATGATGTTTTTGGTGCTTGTTTATCAAAGTGTGATTTTTTCCCTCAGATTATCATGCAATGAAAAAGCCCAACCCCCAGGGAGTTGAAAGGAAATATCCTGATAGAAAACCCTCTGATCAGCGTGGACCTAGGAAATGGACCAGACAACCAGGGTAAATGTTTTATTAGGACTTAACTGTTTTGAAAATTATTTTATAAAATCGAGTTTTGAATATTATTTTATTTATCGATGTTTTTGAGAATATACATGATAGATTTAGAAATTTTCAACCTTTTCTCTTTTTTTAAAACTTTAAATATGTATGATCATGACATCTGAAGAGTTCCAGTTTTGTCTTATAACATACTCTTATACTATTTATGATATACTGTCTTTTTTTGCATTTACCATGTTTGTACTAGTAAATTTTCAATTTTTTATTTTCACATTTTACATATTCATTACCAAATCAAACAGCAAAATTAAAGATTAAGATCAGAAACAGTTAACATGGACAGGCTACAATAACAACTCAATTGTGTGCGAAAGTGTTCTTTCAAATTAGACATATATATTTCATGATTACTGAAATCAATAACAATTATACTTTGTAACCTTCAGCCCATCTTTGTGATTTAAACTTTCAAACATATATGTAATTCCATAATCGTTTTGCACTAAGGACTTTCCTGTTAAATCAAGTAAATGTATAAGTAAACTAGGATTATTGAGTCAAAAATAAAAACACATTAAGACTGAAGAAATTAGAAAATTTCCAGAACCAAATTAAGACCAGATCTAAGGGTCAGACAGATATCAATTTAATTTAAATTTTTGAGTTTGAATCGTATTCAAAACATGAATGGCAGCTTCTGTTAAATTGATGGCAGTCGCAAATTGATGCATCCTTGTTCGCAATAGTTCCAATATAGCCTATAAATAGCGCCTATAAATTGACCTTTAACTTGTATGGCAAACTGTTCTTTTAGCAATTGATTGGCCAAGATCAAATTAGTTTCTTCACATCATCTTGCATATAAGAAGACAAAAAAATACCAACAACATTTTAATATCAAAATGTATATATTATATTTTTTAGAGCAGATAGAGATTTCAAACTTTTTGAGGGAGACAGATTGGGCATATTTTCTCCAGAAGACATTAAGACTGAAGTAAAAAAAGAAAAGGGTTTGTATACACAACTTTGTCTTATGTTTTGATGTTAAACTCATGAGGTCATTTTTAATTAACTTTTGGGTTATTTTCCCAAAATAAATCCTTTCATTACTTAATATACATAGCATAGTATAATTATACTGACAGATTGTAATGTGCATTGTTTAATTACAAATTGAATGTAAGTTGTACAAATTTATTAATTTTAATACGAATTCAACTATTTTTTCACCAAACAAGTCATTTTTTTTCCATGTCCTTGTTATAGATAATCAAAGTGTCACTTCAACAGTCAACTTCCTTTTGACATACATGTATTTCATGAAAACATCAATTCTGTAAATAAATATGTTAAAAGTGGCAATGTTTTCTTCTAATTTTATGAAGATGTTATTTGCTGGATTTTTATACCTCATCTGCTAGGTGAAGGGGGCAATAAGTGTTACCCTTGACCCTCTATTCTTCCTTCTGTTTATCCCAAAAGTATTTTCACATATCATTATCAACTTTTAGCAGGTGTTTTCTGCAGACACATTCTTCTTTTAGATAAAAATTGCCATAGAAAAAGAATTCATATTCAGATTTAATTTTTTTATTATTGTAAATAGGAAATCTTACATGAAATGAAAAAACCATTGCATATAACATTTTACCTTGTATCTCTGTAGAAACATTATGGGATGTATTGGAGAAAGAAGAGCTTACAAAGTTACAAACTGCAGCACCTAAAAATGGTTTTGAAGAGATGATTGTTTGGACAAAGCAAGGGAAATTGTGGCATTTCCCTATTGATAATGAACAAGGTGGGTTAATGTCTTAGAGGCTATACATTGGTTGTACCTTTCCTATCTAAAGAGATTATTTGGAATAAGCACTTTACTGGGAAGTGGGTAACTGTTACAATTGTTACAAATGCATTATTCCATTAAGATGATATATACAACAGTGTTTTGTTGCAGGATGATACTATTACTGACCTTATGTTTGACCTTTGTGACATCATGGCATGTGCAAATCACCTTTGGTCTATGGAATGTAATGTTTTCGATTAACATATTATTATTTTTGTTGAGCCTGCAACTTTTGTCGCAGAAAGCTCGACATAGGGATAGTGATCTGGCAGCGGCTTAGTCAGCGTTAGCTAACTTCTTAAAAGCTTTGAATTTTAGAAGATGTGAGACCTGGATGTTTCATACTTTGTATATGGATGCCTCATGTTGTGAAGTTTCGGTCAGTCCAATGTCATTGACCTCATTTTCATTGTTCAGTGACTACTTGAAAAAAGTCAGACAGTTTTCACTTGACCTCGACCTCATTTCATGGATCAGTGAGCCAGGTTAAGCTTTGGTAGTCAAGTCCATATCTCAGATACTATAAGTGATAGGTCTACTATATTTGGTGTATGAAATTATTGTAAGAAGTACATGTCTAGCTGGCAGGTGTCATCTGACCTTGACCTTATTTTCATGGTTCAGTGGTTATAGTTAAGTTTTTGTGTTTTGGTCTGTTTTTCTTATACTGTATGCAATAGGTCTACTATATTTGGTGTATGAAATGATTGTAAGGTGTATATGTCTAGCTGGCATGTGTCATCTGACTTTGACCTCATTTTCATGGTTCAGTGGTCAAAGTTAAGTTTTTGAGTTTTGGTCTTTTTTTCTAATACTAAATGCAATAGGTCTAGTATATTTGGTGTATGGAAGGACTATAAGGTGAACATGTCCATCTGGCAGGTGTCATCTGACCTTGACTTCATTTTCATGATTAAGTGGTTATTGTTAAGTTTTTGTGTTTTGGTCTGTTTTTCTTATACTGTATGCAATAGGTCTACTATATTTGGTGTATGAAATGATTGTAAGGTGTACATGTCTAGCTGGCAGGTGTCATCTGACCTTGACCTCATTTACATGGTTCAGTGGTCAAAGTGAAGTTTTTGAGTTATGGTCTTTTTTTCTAATACTAAATGCAATAGGTCAACAATATTTGGTGATTGGAAATATTTCATGATCTATATGACAGTTGCGCAGGTTTTATTTGACCTTGACCTCATTTTCATGGTTCATTGCATAGTGTTATGTTTTGTGTTTTGGTCTGTTTTTCATAAACTATAAGCAATAAGTCAACTATATTTGTTGTATGGAAGAATTGTTAGCTGTACATGCTTGCCTGGCATGGTTTATCTGACCTTGACCTCATTTTAATGGTTCATTGGTAAATGTTAAGTTTTCTTGGTCAATATAAAAAAGAAGATGTGGTTTGATTGCCAATGAGAAAACTATCCACAAAAGACCAAAATGACACAGACATTAACAACTATAGGTCACCGTACGGCCTTCAACAATGAGTAAAGCCCATACCGCATAGTGAGCTATAAAAGGCCCTGATAAGACAATGTAAAACAATTTAAGCGAGAAAACTAACGGCCTTATTTATGTAAAAAAAATGAACGAAAAACAAATATGTAACACATAAACAAACGACAACCACTGAATTACAGGCTCCTGACTTGGGACAGGCACAAATAAATAATGTGGCGGGGTTAAAAAATGTTAGCGGGATCCTAACCCTCCCCTAACCTTGGACAGTGGTATAACAGTACAACATAAGAACGAACAATAAAAATCAGTTGAAAAAGGCTTAACTCATCAGATGGACAAAAATACAAGTGCAATGTTAAGTTTATGTGACATTTATAATAAAGCTTTATATTTAGGACTATCAACATAATATCAATTATTAGTAAAGATGGCGAGACATTTCAGCGTGTGCACTCTTGTTTGGTGTCATACTTCACTGATTATATATTTGTTTACCAAAAAAATATAATATTTTCTTTGTAAAGAATGGGTATGAATGATGGATCATTGATATTTGGCATCCATGAAATAATGGAAATCAAATTTGATATTGATGAAATAATACACTAAAAAAAATGATTTTCTTATTGTTGATTATTGGATGATGTTTGGATTGTGTAGTCTGTTTCATTATTCACAGAGCCACTTCTAATTTAAATTTCTATTTAAGAATTGAATGCTTTTTTTTGTAAATTTATTGGGGTGTAAAAGTGTTGACCGAAGTACATTTTGTTCCGCGCTTCATTCTAAAAATGTACGCACGGTCAACGCTTTTACAACCCTATAAAGTTACAAAAAGAAGCATTCAATACTTATAATTACATTTTTTAGCTATGATCATGAAAACACGAATTTTATATATTTTATTATTTAATTCACCTGTGCACTTTATTGTTGGAGCATGTGTTATCATGAGTGAAAAGTTGTATTGAGCAATGCAACTGCTTACGGAATAACATGTGATGTGCAGTTAGCCAATCAGAATAAAATATTATAATGAAACATACATCTAATGTAATTATTTGAAAATACAAATTAGTAGATGTGGAATAATTGCCAATGGGACAAATCTCCACCAGAGTACAACCTTCAACAATTAGCTAAACCCATATTGTGTCTATAACAAGTTATAAAAGGCTTAAATGACAAAAAGAAATAAATTTAATCAGGAAAATAAGCATCCTGATTTATAAACAAATAAACAAAAACAAAAAACAGAAAAAACAACAACAACCACTCAATAATGAACCTCTGACTTGTGACAGTTTCATAAAGAATGTGACAATGACTAAAAAATGTATATCATTCAGTACACATTCAATAGATTTAGTTTAAAGACATCGTTAACATATAGGATCATGAATGAACATCGCTCATCAACTTTTCTTGTAATTATAGTACGATAATATATTTTCAAATTCTTACAGGTTGGGAATTAGAACAGAAAACCGGATTTCATGAACATATCTTTCTAGAACATTTAACAGAGGACTTTCCCAAGAAAGGTCCATTAAGACAATTTATGAATCATGTTGTTGTAGCATTGTCTAAGAATGCCTTTATAACTGCTGAGCAAAAGAGGGAGCATATTCAGTGGTTCAGGGAATATTTTATTGAGAATCAAGATATCTTACAGGAATCACTTGGAGAAAATGGATTGATTAGAAATGAAACACTATCTCAATTAGAAGCTTAATTTGTATTATTATAAAAGATAAATATATTGATTTAGATAATTATTGTTTATTGTTTTATATTGACACTGAAAGCTGGACATACATCTATATGATTGTTTGTATAAACATATTTCTTTCATAAATCAGAAGAAAAAAACTTTGCTGTTGGTACAATGCAAGTCATTCTTAAAGCATATTAAAACTTATAGTTTGGTTGGTTTGCAGGTAGAATGTATACCATACTTTTAGAAATTAATGCCATGTTTTACTAATAAGAACAATATGATGAGGTTCAGATTGCAATATTTTTGATCAAATTATTATAATACATGTTTGAATAAATCCAGGACAATATCCCTAATGCGCCTTGAAATGAGGAACTCAAAAGACACGGGTAAAAAACAAATCTCTGTGTAGTGATATCCGACACATTTCTATGATAAACAAGTGACTGAGCTTAACCATTTGTGTTAATTTTGAAAGTAGGGGAACACAGAATAAATGTGTAAAAATTTTGGAGCTATTAAATGTGCTCAAAGTATTAATTTTTCGAAGAACCTAATTGTGTTAAAAAAATGGGATTGTTTACCACGAGGAGCCCCATCACAAAAGGATACTCAGGGGTTTGCTAATTTACTGAAACAGTAATCTCACTTCGTAGCCCGAAAATTTAACCACATATGTGAAAATGTCTCAGCTTGAAGATGATCATCAGAATGAAGAAATGCACACAACCTGTACTTTGAAACATTTAATAACAAATAACTACAGTCGACTCTTGTTATCCCGAAGTCAGTCGTATATTAGTGTATACATATTCACTACAAAAACACATGAACCATAACATTAAAAAAAAGACTATGGGTTTGGCTCAACTTGATGGAGGTACAGTGATATATAGTTGTTAATTCCTTTGTCTCTTTGTTTCTTGTTGAGAGTTGTCTCATTGGCAATATACCACATCTTCTTATTTTTATGTTTATCTGCCAGTAAGAGACCAATTCCTTTTTTGTTGTGCATATCTAACTCAAAGAATCTATTAAAAACTCATCAATGATACTAAGCTTTATTTTGGTATTCCAAACATGTGTTTTGTCTACTCCAGACATATATTGCACTTTACAAATTACACCAAAATGTTCTCATTGCATTTATTTATTTTTTTGGGGTTTTGAAATCCTCAAATTACTTGGAGTATTTCACAATTGACTACAAGGATGTCTTTTAAATTTATTTTCACAATTAGCATAAAAAAGGACTTTTTGTTGAAATCTGAAATTCTGGTTGCAAATTCAAAGTTATCTTTCTACTAGTGTTATTAATGATGTATTGCTAAATTGCATATCAAAATGATGATTCATTACTTAGTTTGGGAAATTTTGTCCTGTACTGTTCATTTTGTACTTTAATTAACCTCAACATCTGAATACAAGTATCAAAATATACTTTGTAATACTGTTGATATAATGATGTTTATTCCTTTATTGAATCCACTGTTTACACACATAACAAGATACAAAATGTTAACACATGTATAAAAAGTAAACTGAGCTTTCTCTAATTTTTGTGCTATTTTCACATTTTCTGACCGGTGTGAGAAAAATATTTCTCCTCACTAGTGAAAAATCTGTTCTCTGCAAATAATTAGTCGAAATTTGATTATGACGTCAAAATGTTTTGTTTTCTTCTCAATTTTCCTATTGTGACGTCATGAAAAAAGGCGACCTTGCCTGATGACGTCGCATAAAAAGAGCACAATTTTCTGAAAATCTTTGAAAAAGAACGATAAAAAGCATTAGAGAAACAGATTCTGACACTATAACTCGTGTATTACGATATTTCTCAACTCTTGTTGCAGTGTAAGAATCTATATTTCTGTAGGTTTATATTTAATATGTTTCAAAATCACACAGATATTTTTTTCTAAAAATAAAAAAAAACATAAACTCGAGTTTCTTAATGCATGAATGTAATTCTACCAACAATATATGTGTTGGCAAAACTCTTTGCAAAACTAATGTATTGTTTAAATTTTAGTTGAAGATTTAAATTTGTATTTGGTGTGCCATAATTAAAACTATGGAACTATTGGTATAATTGTACTACAAATAAAAAGTAACGTACAGGATAGTGTCTGCTTGGCACTTGATAACTTTTAGTTAGGGTGTGGCAAGGATGCTTTTGAAAGATGAAAACACTTTGGAGTATGACAGTAAAAAAGAACAGACACTTTTTTCTTTATTTTTTTATACGACTGCAAAAAATTTTGAAGTCGTAAATCGGTATCAGGTTGTGTTGATATTTGGTTTCCTGACAATAACTTTGGTATAAGTTAATAGAAGTCTATGAAATTTAATCACAAGGTTTATGACCACAAAAGGAATGGTTGGGATTGATTTTGGGGGTTATGGTCCCAACAGTTTACGAGTTGGTTGACCATTATGGAATAACCGTTTCACAGATGATATCGGATATGTGTAAAGCAAAATTATATCCGGATGAAATTTGATCCGGAGGAAAAAATGTCACAGTAGTTGTTGTTATCTTTTTATCCGGAGGAAAATATTTCCCTGGTATATTTTTTCCTTTGCCGTGAAATTCTATCTGGGTAGTTAACTTATTGAATAGTTATTAGAAAAAAACTATGAAATAATAATAGTGTATTTGAATTAAAGCGAAATTGTTAAAAAAAAAATGTATTATAATGGGAAATAATTTCACAAATTATCCTTGAAAAATTTCCTGAAATATTCATGTCAATATCATCCTTTTAAAAAGAAAATTATCATGAAACATAGGGAAGAAAACCAGAAGTAATTTCAAAGATCGTAATTGTGAAAATAATATCATGATTAAATAAGGTTAGTGAAATACATGTAAAAGTGAGTTGTTTTCAGATCTATGTACAAATATAAATTTAAAAGTAAGGTAGAAATATAGTTGCATTACAACTGTTAAGGTGGCTCGGGACTATTCGACTGCGCATAATTTCACGCATGAATTACAAAAGTATTTGTCGTAAATTCGATATAATTTTTTTTAATATTTTGATTGATTAGAAATGTCAAATCATTGTAGTTATGTAACTAATAGAATATTTTCTTTATTATCGGTATTTTTTATCGGTATTTTTTAAAGGGTCAAAATGACAATTCATCCATTTTCACCATTTTCCCGCCAAAATTTGGGTTTTAAGGTAAAAAAAAATTTTTTCCTTATCGGTGACCTATGTTTTTTATTGGCTCATTCTTTGAAGCTATATTCCAGCTTTTCATATAACAGTTTTGGACCAATTGTCATAGAACGTTTTTTGATATTCCGAAAAAAATATGTCAACAACTCTATTTCCCCTATCATTTCATTGAAAAATGGTCCCTTTTACATACCTGTTTAAAAGTAAAATTTTTAGCTTAAATGGTCCGTGACCCCCTATTTTTTTTTGAACAATTTAAATCATTTTCTTTAAAGAATAAAATAGCCAAAAATACGGCACTTCTGATAGAAACTTCGAATACGCCCGAGCCACCTTAACAGTAATAGAAGAATTTGATTATGATGATATTTTTAACTATATAAAAAGTTTTGTCTGGGGACAGAGATGTAGTTGTTGATTATATGGAAATCAGATAAATCATAGCATATAACAATATTGGAACAAAAGCATGTTTAACAGCTGGATAGTTTTTACCTGTGGAATTTTATCTGTCTTATTAAATCAAGTTGTAAGTCATCTTTTTATATTTTTTTTTTGATGGGGTTTGTGTTGCTTAGTCTTTAGTTTTCTATGTTGCGTCTTGTGTACTATTATTTGTCTGTTTGTCAGTTTATTTTCAATCTATGAGTTTGACTGTCCCTCTGGTATCTTTCACCCCTCTTTTAGGAATATGGGTCCAAAAAGGGGCTCAAATAAGCTATTTCTAGTTTTCAGACAATAACTTGTGGAATGACGTATGGATCTCTCTGAAATTATACCACAAGTTTCCATAGCTCAAAGGGATAAAGGGATGGTAAGAATTGGCTTTGGGGGGTTATGGCTCAAACTGTTTAGGAATAAGGGGCAAACAAGGAGGAAAAACAAGGTTGTCCTGGTTAACTGACAATTACTAAAGTACAAAACATGATTTTTAAAGCAGTGTAAGGGAGGTAAATCAAACACAACATTTTGAATTGCCTCCCTTAGACTGCTTTAAAATTATGTATAAAGAAATGTATTGTCTTGAGGCAAGGATTTGTATAGTGAGGGGAACCTTGTCAATTTGTATATACAAATCCTTGCTTGAGGTGATTAGCTGTCAATTTATTTTTTTGGAATTTACTTTTTTTTTAAATGCTGATAAATGGTAATTTAATTTTAGCCATGATCATGTATGTCATTTTCTATTTGAAGACTTTTATGATGTATTTAAATGGGTTATTATGGTTGAAAACTCAATGTTAAATTTGAATTGAGGGGGGGGGGGGTAAAAAAAATGGTGGTTGGGATAGGGGACAATTTGTTCTCAAGATATCAGAAATTAAAGAGAAAATATCTTCAAATATAATTATTTTTTGCTAAAATAAAAGGGGAAAGGGGATTTACAACAGCATAGTGTACTGCACAAAAGCAAAAAAATGAATATACATTCAAATCACATAACAAATTCAAGTTCATTGACTACAGTTATTCTGTGTCAGAAACATATTGTGTGTCAAATATTTTATTACAATCCAAATTAAGACCTGTATCAAGGGTTAATATTGTGTCCATTTTTGCTCCAACTGTTCAGGGTTGGACCTCCAGGCCGTATACAGCTGCACTCGATGAAGCAATTAATTTCAGCTCACATGGCCCAGAGGCAACAGAGCTTTTCTCACAACTAGGGTCGTAATACCTGTACAAAAATCTTCTACTCTCAGTCTGAAACCACTATGCAAAATTTAATCAAACTTGCCACTATCATCATTAAAGAGTAACTAGCTTTGAAAATATACTCGTATACTCGTCAACCAATTTGAACAACATGGCTCAAATAAGATCAAATAAGAACAAATCAACTCAAATCAAATCAAATATATTTTATTGCTATTCAAAACGCCCACAAGGAGCAGAACAATCATCATTAATTACATACAAATGATTACAAGTGATTCAATATGATAACGACACAATGTTATAAAAAAATATTTATTAACAAGGACTTGACTTAATCCACTTCGTCCCATGGGGGACATAGGGCGACCACTGTAGCTTTCCATCTTTTCCTGTCCTTTGCTAGTTTCTTTGCTTCACCCCATGTTTTCCCAATTTTCTGAAGATCAGATGTTAAATCTCTGCGCCAGGTGGATTTTGGTCACCCTCTTTTACGATGGCCCTGAGGATTCCAATCTAGTGCCTGTCTTGTTACATTTGTGTTGCTTTTACGAAGAGTGTGTCCAATCCATTTCCATCTTCGTGTTGTTATCGTTCTTTTTATTGGCTCTTGCCTTGTCCTTTTCCATAACTCTTTGTTGCTGATTGTGTTTGGCCACTTGATTCCAATGATGTTTCTTAGGCATCTGTTCATGAAAACTTGTAATGTTTTTGTAGATGCAGCTGTCAGTCTCCAAGTTTCTGACCCATAACGAAGAATCATTTGAATTGAAGATCCTGATTTTGGTGTTTGTTCTGAGCGCTTTGCTCCTCCAGACTGGTTTTAGGATAGCAAAGGCTTGTTGAGCTTTTCTTTTTCTTGATTGGATGTCTTCATCTGTCCCACCTGATGTACTGATGACACTTCCAAGATATGTAAACTCATTGACATCTTCAACTTCAGCATCTCTCACTTTGGTTTTGTTAAGTTGGTTTGTGTTTACCCTCATTTTGTCTTTTTTGCATTTATGTATAGTCCTACTTGTTTTACAGTTGTTTCAAGGTTGGTTGCTTGCTTTTGTGAGTCTTCATTGGGATGGGAAAGCTGGCAGATATCGTCTGCAAAGTCCAGGTCTTCAAGGCATGACTGTAATGTCCATTTAATACCTAATGGAGTATTGTACGATTTCCGACTCATCCAATCTATCACTATTAGAAAAAGGAAAGGGGAAAGTAAACATCCTTGTCTGACACCGGTTGATAAAGGAAATGGATCTGTCAGAGTCTCTGCATGGCTCACTTGACATGTAAAACCGTCATAGAGCTGTTGGATGACGGTTATGATTTTTTCGGGTATTCCATAATGTCTAAGGATGTTCCATAATACTTGATGGTCTATACTATCAAAGGCCCTCTCGAAATCTACAAATGTTAAGTATAGGGATGTCTGCATTAACAAGGAGAAGGTTCACAAAGGGTTGAAATTGGCCCTAAATTTTTAATGTTTTTTAAATCGGGCCAAAAAATACAAATTTTATATAGAAATACTTGTGATAATACTATTAAGACTAAAAAATACATTTTTTTGGCCCCTTCTTTTATTTTTTTTAACCTATGACCCCTTAGATATACATTTTTTTGTATTTAAGGACAATTTTGGGTTATTTTTTTCCAAAATTTTAGTGTCTTATGTAGTATTCTAACCTTTTTATTGTGTTATTTGTGAAGAAAACTGTAACTGTGATTGCATCTTAAGTCATTTTGGTAGCTATCTTCTTCGTGTGTATTCTTGAATACGAATACGAATGTTTTGTTTATTCATTTCACAGATAACAATACAAACATAAGCTTTTGAGAGCTTTTTTACTAATATATTTTTCCTTTTGCATGAAAAGATTACAGATTTCACCATTCATATACTAGATTTAATGTAATGCATGGTCTATCCCGATAGTATTCTAGGAATAAAACACATATTTATGATAGCATATGTATTCTACAGTTAATATATACGTAAACAGCACTAGATTTGCATAAAAGGCGAACACATGAAATATTTTAAACGCAGCTGCAAATAATATGTAATATATATATTACTGGCAGAACACATGATATCCCAGAGACATATAAAGAGACAATTATATGTCTCTGGCTATACCACAGGCACTTGTCTCTAAAAAAAAATTCCTATATACCTTAATATAATGTTAAGGTATATAGGAATATTTTTTTTTGAGACAAGTGCCTGTGGGCTATACTAATGATGAAATATTTAAAATATAATATAATATATATACCGACAGCACTATTAGTCTTAGTCAATTCGTGGTGATCCGTGGTGGTCCGTACATTAATTAATGAACTCATGAACTACTCTGCAATTAATTGTGATTAATTAAATTATATCGATTCAAACACCAACAAATGTTACTTATAGTGACTCAGTATAGACCCAATGGGTCAGGTGTATTTTATTGTTTCATTGTGTATGTAATATTTGCACTTTAATGAATTGTTATTACACATGTCACTTTAATAAATAAAAAGTGACTTACTTACTTGATCTTACTTACTGTTACAATCAATTATGATTTCATTTATTATAACATATATACAACATGCAAATGATGATTACTATCGAATGTTGTACTGCCGCATATTTGGTTTACGGATTTTGATGTTACTATAACAATTCTTATTTTCATGCCCCACCTACGATAGTAGAGGGGCATTGTGTTTTCTGGTCTGTGCGTCCGTTCGTCCGTTCGTCCGTTCGTCCCGTTTCAGGTTAAAGTTTTTGGTCAAGGTAGTTTTTCATGAAGTTGAAGTCCAATCAACTTGAAACTTGGTACACATGTTCCTAATTATGAATGATTTTTCTAATTTTAATACTCCAATGTCACGGTCCACTGAACCTAGAAAATGATAGTGCGAGTAGGGCATCCGTGTACCGAGGACACATTCTTGTTTATTCTAAATTCTTTCTTTTTTTTTTATCTTTCTTCTTCTAGGTATGTACGTACTAAGACTTCTGGTAGAGTAGCTAAAAAATGAACGTCGATTAGATAGTCCGCAAAAAACTTATGTTCCACGTGAGGAACAGACGTCGATTTACGGATTAGAGGCCGGGCGTCGATTTGAGTCTAACATATATAAGATATTAGATAAGATAAGATAAATTTTATTTTCCAAATTAGGCCCCAGCTAGGGGGGCATATACACATAACATATATAATTGATACAGCATACAGTATTTTACATAACATTGAAAATAAAAATATATAGAAAAACAAAGATAAGGTGCTGGATGCTGGATTGTCTTGGTCTCGAAATGAACTGATCCCGATATTTCCAAAATGGGGGACCTAAGTGTCGATGTGTCATGGTGACGAATTGTCTTATTACTGTAAAATGTACCATAATCCAGTCGGTTTCATTACTTCCGGTAACTGGGAAACCACGGCCATTCACTTCTGTTTTTGCGAATTATACAAAAGAAACTAATTTACAGAAGTAAATACAGAAAGAATCATCAATTAAAGCAGACATATAAAAGCAGATATGCCTAAAAATAAAGGTAAACAGTTACATTTAAAATATACCATAAGATATTTCTAAGGAAACATGAAAATGTGTACCACATGTTAGGAAGGAAAAAACGCATAAATGTATATAACATGTCATAACAATTAAGTTCCTTTTCATGTCACTTCTATTGCAAACATAAAAGAAAAGTCAAAAGACAACCTGTTCTACTGAACATTTTAATTTTTTATGGTTCCATGACAATTTAGGGTTTAAATATTTGTTGGATAAGGCACCAACCATTTGATTTTCTGGAGGGGGCTATGGTTTTTTTTCTGGACAAATTTTTTTTTTCGACTGCGGCGAAAAACAATCTATTTTTTTCGCGACTAGTCGAAAACAATTTTTTTCTTTCAATTTTAGCATTACATATAGTGGCAGCTGAGGGTGAAACAAACAAATTTTTTTTCTCAGAATCAAAAACAAATTTTTTTTTTCTCCAAAAACTGGAAACAAACTTTTTTTTCCAAAAAAAACCATAGCCCCCCCCCAGAAAATTAAATGGTTGCTGCCTAAGATGAGGTGGTTAACCTTTTAACCACCTTAGTCATGTTAATACCTAAGAATTTGAGGGGTTGTCTTATACACCTTATCGCTAATCCCGGCTGACCCGGCCGCTTGAATTTTTTATGCATACAACAATCACTCTTCCATTGTGGCATCAGATATTTTGTTTTGTGACGTCAAATTTTTACGGGAACCTGTTTAATATCCAGTAATGGCAGACAAATAGCGATAAGGTGTATTCTTAAACCTGATCCTACATGTCCTAAGGTCAAAATTATATGTATGTGCTGGTATATTCCTCCGATATTCAGATCACCCCTTTTAGCTGCAAGGGAATTGGGTTACAGTGGAATCCATGTACATGTACATTCCCTTTCAGAATTTATAATGGAGATATGTCACTAATGTATTTTTTCAATAATATTTACAAGGACAATCCCCACCCCAACTCTAAGGGAGTGCTATGACATTGGGAAGTCTGTTATGGTATAGGAAACCGAAGTACTCAGAGAGATCCACCAGGACACTCAGCGAAAACAGTCAAACCAAAAAGATATCAGTAGATTGATATCCAGGTCAAAGTAGGGGGCACTTTTTTCCAATCCAGACCCAAAAGTAACCAATTACCCATTTCAATTTATGCTATGATTGCAAATAAGACAACTCTTCACACAAGACATCAAATGACATAGAAATTAACAAATATAGGTCACTGTACAGCCTTCAACAATGAGAAAAGTCCATACCACATAGTCAGCTATAAACCATTTGTAAAAGACCCTGAAATGACAAATGTAAAACAATTCAAATGAGAAAACAAACAACCTAATTTAGGTACAAAATGATGAAAGGAAGACATTCACAAATATGTTACGCAGCATCAAACGACAACCACTGAATTACAGACTTCTGACCTGGGACTGGCACTACAGAATGTGGTGGGGTTAAATAAATTAGCTGGCGCCCAACCCTCCCCTTACCCAAAACAGTGGTGTAACAGTACAACATAAAAACAAGCGATAAAAATCAGTTGAAAATGGCTTAACTCATCAGATGGATACACATTCTAGTGTGTTAAGGATGATATAAAATGTATGTAAAACATTTTTTTTCTTCATTTTTCTAGGAAAGGGAGGTAAGAATCGAAGAAGAGGAAAGAATGAAAATGAAAATGAAAAGCGTGAATTGGTTTTTAAAGAAGATGGACAAGGTATGTCAAATAATCCCTTACCATAGTGAACCAAGTTATGTCTAAGCCATTACGAAAATAGTGAGCACATTCACCATTAATTATTTGTGATAAGAATTTTGATAGCATTCTTTATATAGTTTACTGAAACTTTTCTACTTTTACTTGTGATAAAAGACAACTTTCAGCTTTGAAATCAGATCACTCATATTTATCATATTGTTGTCCCATGTACACATTCCCCATTTATTTTGTTCAAATAGAAATATTTCATTTAAGTTTCAAAGTAAATCTTGTTTAAGTTTTTTTATGTATTTAAATCAACTGATACTTAAATTTAAAATTAAACATGTTCATGATGTTAAAATGAGTTTTTGTATAAGAATGCAACTTAACACAGATTAATTGCATTGTACTTGTATGATACTTGTCATAGAACTAACCATTTGTTTACTTTTAAATCCAGAATATGCCCAGGTGACAAAGATGCTTGGTAACGGCAGACTTGAAGCTATGTGTTTTGATGGTGTCAAAAGATTGTGTCACATACGAGGAAAGTTAAGGAAAAAGGTAAAATAACAATTAGTGTGTTATAAACTGAACATTTTTAGTTTGCTAATTCTTGATTACGTTAATACCAGAAAATTATAATCTTTTCAGGGACTGTTTGTATGAAAAAAAATGTTGAACCTTTTTCCTCTGTTTAGCTTATTTTCATCATGATAAGACAAACAAAAAGATAACAGTGTGTCTCTGTGTTTGGATAATGAATTAAAAGCTTTCTTATACATTTAGCCTAATGTAAATCATGAAAATGTAACTCACAAGATATTTTAACCTACCAACAAGCTTTTGATTAAAAAAAAAATCACTATCATAAAATTAATAACAGGGGAAAAAAAATCATATACAGGTGTATTTATGAAATTTAGACAACTCAGATTAATTCTTTATCAGAAAATACAAGTTTTAGAAATAAAAAATAGATGACAAAACACAATAAAATAAAGATATAAAAAATGAAGATGTGGTATGAATGCCAATGAGACAAGGCTTCTCAAAAAACGAAGCAACACAGATATTTACAACTGTAGGTCACTGCACAGCCTTCAACAATGAGCAAAGCCCATATCACATTGTCAACTCCGAAATATGTGTTTAGTAGACAGTTGTTTGCCGACACTATGATAAAATATATGAATGAAATAAACCTTTTAGCTTAAAAATTTATTTGTTTTGATTGACTAATTGTTTAAAAACATACTAATGTATGATGAGTAATAAGTAAATACTTTTACCATAAAAACTAATCTTTCCTTATACATTGTAGGTATGGATAAATGGTGGTGATATTATATTACTTGGTTTAAGAGACTATCAAGACACAAAAGCAGATGTTATATTAAAATATACACCAGATGAAGCTAGAAACTTAAAAGCATATGGAGAATTGCCAGAATCAGGTTTGTTTTTATCAGTATTAAAACAAAGATCTATGGCAGAACTGTCAAAGAAACACACATTGAAATTTTCCTAAGATTCCAAAGAGATGAGTTATTGAATATCTTAACATCTAAGAGCTATCATATATAGACATTCTTAAGTTTAAGCAAGTGTATGATGCAGACACACTGTGTTTAACCATGATAATCTTCAGTCAAAGAAATCCTGTGACTTATAAATTTTTTTAACTTGAACTGTTAAGTTTTATTATCCTGTAGAAGATTTTAAATTACTATGCATTGGACATATTAGAGGTGATTACTTCTTTAAACCTTAAGTTTTGAAGTTATTTGGTTCTGGCTTTATAGTCGAACATGTGACTTTTAAATCAGTTTTTGTTACTTCTCTGTCAGATATTTTCTTAAGCATATTTATGACTGGGTTGTTTAAAATCAATATGTCCAGTGTGGATTGCATATTTTCATTCAGACTGATATCTTATGAGCTAGCATGTATAAAAAATCCTACCAGCTTGTCTAGTTCATATTAATCATCAACTTCCATAGTTGCCACTGCATTGACACAGACATAAGCCTATTTATATCCATTTATTTAAGTTAAATTGTTTTCCAGTTACTGTATAAGTATAATAATACTTTATCATAAAACAAATAAATTGCTAGCATCCGCATCATTATTAATAAAACATGTACATCACAATAGTGATCAAACCTTTCACCAAAGATTGCATTTATTAGCAATATTATGCTTTGAGTCTAATTCTCAACCCGTTTAACAAAACAATATATTTTCCATTACAGCCAGAATTAATGATGCTGCATTTGATGAGGAACAAGGAGGAGATAATATCATTTTCGACGATGTTGATGACGAGGATGAAGACATTGATGATGTATGTATACCCACACCAGTTTTGTTTTTAAAGTCACCCCTCCACAGTATGAGGGAATTTAGGTTAACATCTGTCTGTGTTTCATTTCGTCCGTCACATAAACAAATGTTCACTCTTTTCTAAGGCGCAACAGATCAAAGTTTCTGAAATTTATCATCAACCTTCTTCTGTGTCATTCATTTTCAGATTTGTCGTCTATCAACTTCCTGTTCACTCAATATATATATTCTTACCAATAATGGCCTTTTCATCACATTTTACCGAGGAACTACAAATCAAGGCTTTCTAATATGGGGATACAAGCTTCAATGGAGCTTGCTATCCATCTGATGTGATTTCACATCCATGACTTTCAAATTCTTGTTTACGGAATACTTAAAACAGGCCTAGAGGTATCTTTTAGTTCAACTTGTTATACCTTTTAGTCAACTTAGTCATTGGCAAACTTTTTTTTGGTGATATGAATAATATTGACCACTTAATATTCATATGCAGTTTTCAGAAATAAATTAATGATTTAAAATCCTGTCTTGTAAATGAATATTGACATGAACTAATAGATAACATTGTCATTTCTGGACAACACAATGAAACAGAGTGATGTTTTATTTGTGAGTACTACCTTTCATGGATTTTTGGCTATTTTAAATTCATACACTTCATACAGTCATGGATTTGAAATTTTTTAAAACAAATGCTTTCCACCATGTCCACTGTCTACAAAAGTAAAAAATTATTTTAGCACACAAAATATTGAAATACTGATGCCTTATTCATACTTCCATTCTCACTCTTAGAAAGATTGACATTTTATTATATCTTGTTTATCAATGTTTATACTTATTCAACTTGATTAATATATTATGTTTTCTATTTCAGTTATGAAGAAATTTGACTACGAACTTGATTTGATTTGTGAAAGACATTACTGTGATTTCTACCATATTTTGACTTGGATATTCATTTGATATTAAAGCATGAATGTTCATTTTGTGTTTTAGATTTAATCGAGGATATGTTTAAAATCTCATACACATTCTGTGGAATAAGGCAGCAGATTTTGTCTTAAAACTAATTAGCATTAATTAATGGCTTCTTTACTTAAAAAATTCATATGTTATCTTTTAATGATATTGAGCTCATACTTTTATTTTTTAAGAACTTGTGCCATTTATGAAAAACAATCCACAAAAGATGCATTAACCTATTATTAAATTGAAATAAAAATTCTTAAAGAAAACAAGACTATTCGGTTAGTTTAATGGTTATGTCTGTATATACTTTAATACTTTGATTCAAAACACCTATTTTATTAGTTCAGGTCAATAAGTTGAAATGAAGATGTTTGAATCATTCAAAACTAAATGATAAAGTTTAAAGAGAGAATGATATTATTGAAATTGTGAGCTCTATGGGGAATAGACAGTATATAAATAACTAAATACAAGAGTTCCAAGTAAACATATTATATATTTATGTATTTTTTAATTTGTTACTAGTTACTGTTATAATATTTTAGGATATTAGCTTCTATTTTTTCTACTATTTCTTTATATTTTCGTAACCCTTGAGTTTTGAGATTTTGAACTGCAACTATATAAACATACTTCTGATCATTTCTATTTCCTTAGATTTTTGCTCTGATCTCTTTCTGTGATAATTTTCCTGCTAAATATACCAATTCTTTAAATGCTTCAATCAGAAGCAATCACACAATAACCTATTTTTATTCTTACATAATTTAGATGAATTATGTTGAAAATTTCAGAAGCCAATATCCTAAACATGCTAAAAAAACATTTAAACATTTGAATGTATAACTGTCATAGATGTGTACAGTGTATATTGATAAGATTTTACAATGTAAACACTCCATTGAGAGATTGTTCTCATTGGTTGTTAAATGCACTTATAGTGCACAATGAATTTGAAAATTAAAATAATAAGATTATCAAATGGGATCATAATTATTTACCAATTTAAATGCCATAAAGGGTAACATAAATTGGAAGTCGTTGAAACTAGATGTAACTGCTTTGTTTCTATATTATTGCGTATAATATAAAGTCATTTATTCATTTCATTGTTTGTCTATCATTGTTTCATATCCTCATCCTTAGTGTTATTTAGATATTCTTCTGTTACAACATTTTTATAATAAATTCATTTAGAAACTTTAAATTAATAGGGTTGTTTAAAAATATACTTATTTATTATATATGATGTCATTTTAAAGGGGAAAATCTTGCCATTCATTCATAAAAATTAAACAATTTGGCAATGAAATGCAATGTTGATTTGGTTAAAGTAAAGGAGAATTTAAAAACAATGTAAAATTAGTATTTTATTTTAATTTGAGATAAAGTGTTTAAAATTATAAATTTTGATTTATGCACTAAGCATGAAATGAACAAAACAAAAATTGATAGAGAGACAAAATTTAAATTGACCTTTGAAATTTGTGGTATCCTTTTGAGTTTATATAACTAATAAGATAAAAAAAGAAGTGCTGAATATTAAAATTAAAAATCTTTTTCAATTTATGTAGTTGCTTATTCTTACTTACTTACTTTGTCCTCTTCGTGTCCTTGAACACATAAGGCATCAACATATGATGCTTTTTTTCATCATCTCCAAACTATGTTCGAGACACCATAAATATGTTACTTCAATTTGTATCTTGTCTGTGAGGAATATCATCCGAATGGGAAATTTCAGTATTACCAGTAAACTATTTGTTTAAGGCTGTATATTTCATAAGGGTAGAAGACCTGCAGGCTTTAAAGTGACCTTATTACTTGATTACAGATGCCTAATGTTACCAAAATTTCTGTTATGTCCATTTTCCTTGACATTTAGAAAGCTCAAAGACTGTTTGATTTTTGTCATGTGAATTTCTTAATTTTAAATAGAGTAACTATATTAAGTATATGAGTTCCTTTCAAATTCTACTTGTCATGGTTCACTTGAACTGGACCTCATTTTGTGTATCAGTGATCAAGGTAAAAGCAACTTGATTTGGTCTGTTACTTTGGTACTTACAACAGAGTTACAACTATATTTGGTGTATTGAGTGATATATGTCAGATAAGTACCCTTGACGGTTTCATGTTTTTTATGCCTTCATATTCACTGCTAAGTTTGTGTTTTGGTCTGTTCACTAATTGAATATCAATAAGTAATAATATAAAAAAGAAGATGTATGATTGCCAATGAGACAACTATCCACAAAGGACCAAAATGACACAGACATTTAAAAAACTAGAGCTGTGGTGTAGTGGTTAGTGCATCAGACTACTAACACAAAGGTTCCTGGTTCGATTCGCGTCTGGGATGAAAATTTCAGGGCCTTAATTTTCGGCTCTCCCTTGACACCATTTGCGAGTATGGTCTTGAGGAAACGACGACAGTCCGTCGGACGGGGACGATAAATGGCTGACCTGTGTTAAGAGAGAGCCGTATCTCTTGCACGTTAAAGACACCCTTGTAGATTTCGAAAAAGAGCAGGCTAATGCCGCTACAAGGCAGCACTCGCACCCGCAAAGTGGAAAGGGATTAATATAAGGGGACGACCATTTGATATTCTGGGGGGGGGCCAGGAGGATTTGTTTTTGATCGGTTATTTATTTTTGTAAACTAAGAGGACAGATTATTCATTTTCTGCACTATTGAAGCAAGATTTTTTATTTTTTTCGAGCCTTAGACTTTAGTCGAAAAAGCGAGACTAAGCGATCCTACATTCCGTCGGCGGCGGCGGCGGCGTCCACAAATATTCACTCTGTGGTTAAAGTTTTTATTTTAAATTTTAATAACTTTCTTAAACTATACTGAATTTCTACCAAACTTGGACAGAAGCTTGTTTATGATCATAAGAAAGTATCCAGAAGTAAATTTTGTAAAAATAAAATTCCATTTTTTCCATATTTTACTTATAAATGGACTTAGTTTTTCTGCGAGGAAACATTACATTCACTCTATGGTTAAAGTTTTTGAAATTTTAATAACTTTCATAAACTATCCTTGATTTGTACCAAACTTGGACAGTAGCTTGTTTATGATCATAAGATAGTATCAAGAAGAAAATTTTGTAAAAATAAATTTCCACTTTTCCGTATTTTACTTATAAATGAACTTAGTTTTTTTGCCAGAAACAAAACATTCACTCGGTGGTTTAAGTTTTTAAAATTTTTATAATGTTCTTAAACTATCCTGGATTTCTACCAAACTTAGACAAAAGCTTGTTTCTGATCATAAGATATTATTCAGAAGTAAATTTTGTAAAAAAAAATCACTTTTTCCGTATTTTACTTATAAATTGACTTAGTTTTTCCTCCAGTTAACATTACATACAGTCTGCAGTTAAAGTTTATAAAACATTTATTAGATTCATAAACTATCCTTGATTTTTGTCGAGCCTGCAACTTTTGTTGCAGAAAGCTCGACAGGGATAGTGATCCGGCGGCGGTGTTAGCTAACTTTTTTAAAGCTTTATATTTTAGAAGGTGGAAGACCTGGATGCTTCATACTTTGTATATAGATGCCTCATGTTACGAAGTTTCCGTCAGTCACATGTCAAATGTTCTTGACCTCAATTTCATGGTTCAGTGACCACTTGAAAAAAAAGTTCAGATTTTTTGTAATGTTGAAATCTCTCTTATTATAAGTAATAGGATAATTATATTTGGTATGTGCGTACCTTGCAAGGTCCTCATGCCCGTCAGACAGTTTTCACTTGACCTCGACCTCATTTCATGGATCAGTGAACAAGGTTAAGTTTTGGTGGTCAAGTCCATATCTCAGATACTATAAGCAACAGGGCTAGTATATTCGGTGTATGGAAGGACTGTAAGGTGTACATGTCCAAACTGGCAGGTGTCATCTGACCTTGACCTCATTTTCATGGTTCAGTGGTTATAGTTAAGTTTTTGTGTTTTGGTCGGTTTTTCTCATACTTTATGCAATAGATCTACTATATTTGTTGTATGGAATAATTGTAAGGTGTACATGTCTAGCGGGCAGATGTCATCTGACCTTGACCTCATTTACATGGTTGAGTGGTCAAAGTTAAGTTTTTGAGTTTTGGTCTTTTTATCTAATACTATATGCCATAGGTCAACTATATTTGGTGTATGGAAATATTTTATGATCTATATGTCAGTCGCGTAGGTTTTATTTGACCTCGACCTCATTTTCACGGTTCATTGCTCAGTGTTAAGTTTTTGTGTTTTGGTCTATTTTTCTAAAACTATAAGTAATAGGTCAACTATATTTGTTGTATGGAAGCATTGTTAGCTGTAAATGTGTGCCTGGCATGGTTCATCTAACCTTGACCTCATTTTCATGGTTCATTGGTCAATGTTTAGTTATCTTGGTTAATGTTAAGTTTATAAGACAGTTGTAATAAAGCTTAATACTTAGGACTATCAACATAATATCAATGATTAGTAAAGAAGGCGAGACATTTCAGCGTGTGCACTTTTGTTTACCAAACTTGGAAGCTTCTTTCAATAAAAAGACAGTATCGAGAGGCATATTTTTATTGATGTTTTTCCTCATTTTTGTTGAGTCTGCGATTAACAGCAAAAGACCAGCATTCGGTTTTGAAATTTCCTACATGTAGTTACGGCCCTGTTAAAATCAAAATGATGTAAGGTTTCCTGAGACAATATATATACCTCAAGTTGAATGAAACCAATTTTCAGACATTTCAAGTATATTTAAATAATAAGAGTTTCCCATTTTTTTGGGGGGGAAAAAAGATGAATTTATTAAGAATCTGGTGCCATCTCATACTTTCGATTAGACCTGTTAAGTTATTTATTTTCTATACATTGAAAAGTCAGGTAATTTATTTTCAAACTACCACAGAACAATCCATTTATTTTTGTGATTATCAAGGCTGAGTTATTTATTTTCAAAATCCTCCTTCATTTCCGTTTTCTAACTTTAGTTAGCCTCAACCAATTGTTATGAAACTTGTACACAATACTTATTACCACAAAAATCAGATCAAGTGCACATTTCGATAGTGTCACTTTTATGGTCCTTCATTTATGTCCCTTTATAACTTTATATAATATCCAAGTGGGGGCATCATCTGTGTCCAAAACACATGGATACATTCACCATTTTTTCAAATTTAAATTGAGTCTGTGTCTTGGCATAAACAGCTTAGTTATTCGATGGTTGTGTGTAATTTACTTGATTTTCTGTAGTTTTACAGTTATCTGATGAATGTTAATGACAACCACAGAAACTGACTCTTCCCCATCAGGAATCTTCTGAGTTGTTGCTATTATGTTTTTGCCTAATGAGAATTTGGTTGTCTAGTTGCTGTCTCATTATAATTTTCTAAAAGTATATTTACATTAAGACAGTTGGCATTATTGTGCCCCAGTTTGTTGAATGTTGAGTTGTTGACTTTAAATAGTTTTGCAATTCTATATGTATAGATCCTAAACATGGTTTCTTAGGGATAGCTAAATTTTGATAGCATTCATTCACAGTTATGTTGAGGACTAATTATAAAATTGAAAAAAATATTTTTAAATACTCTTACCAGCTTTTGTGTAGAGTTATGGTCTTTACGAGTTAAAAAATTCCCTGAAACAATCAGTTTTCTGCACTTTGGTAATATAGTTTAATCATGAAGAGGTAACAGTTCAAGTGTGAATTTAGTTCAAGTCGGATGATTTACTGCAAAGTTATGGTCTTTGGACTTAAAAAAGCACTCACATTGTCAGTTTTCTCCACTTATTTTTGTCATGTTTAAAGATATCGATTTGAAAATTGTGATACAGTTTTATCATCACAAGTGAGATCTAGTTCTAATTTTGTTCTGTTCTAATGATTTTGTGCTGAGTTATGGTCCTTGGATATAGTTTTAACCATGACAAGTTATAGATCAAGTTAGAATTTTGTGCCAATACAATGAATCTATAACCGCTAGGAGACTATGTATTGCCATGCAATACACACAGAATGCCTGTTTATGTATCATTGTTATTTTGCTTAGTTTTTTTTGTTACTATTATGACATCTGACTGACTTATTTTAAAACTGAGTTTTACTGTGGGTATTGCTATGCGTTTCTTTTTTCTACATTGGCTAGAGGTATAAATGGAGGGTTGAGATCTCACAAAACATGTTTCACCCTGCCACATTTTTGCCTCTGTCCCAAGTCAGAAGCCCCTGGCCTTTGTTACTCTTGTATGTTTTTTTAATTTTAGTTCTTTTATATTTTTTTCGAGTATACTGTGACATCCATTTATATTTAGTGGCCAGCTGAGGACCACCCTCCAGGCTCCGGATGCAGGATTTTCTTACTGCGTTAAAGAGTAATTGGTGGCCATTGGTTGTTGTCTTCACTTTGGTCAGGTTGTTGTCTCTTTGACATATTCCCCATTCATTCTCAATTTTATGTAGATGTGCATATGGTCAGCAAGTTGTTATTCAATTTTTTTTTAATACTGTTGTCTTCACAACTCCTCTGAAAACTACTCAACAGAATTTTATGAATTTTGTAGTTAAAGGGGATATAATATGTAGTTGTGTATATCCATAAGGTTTTTATCAATTGAATATTTAAGGAGTTAAGAGTCTTTTGAACTAAGGAATATGGTGATACTTTGTTTGCCAAGTGTCAATGTGGGGGCATGTGGAATGTGAGCATGCCCAGAAAAGTTTTTTAATTTGTTGATGAAATCAGCCTGCTTATCAAAGGTTTACAATTTATTGTCTGCAAATAACAAACTTGATCACATTCTATAAGATCAAGTGACTCTTGTCATTATTGGCAAGTGGAGACAAATTGGAAACAGTCAGCTATTCTTATTTTTGTATAAACTTCTCTTCAAAAGATGTTTTTAATGACAATCATATCAAATGAAAAAAATGTATACAAATATTGCACAATTAAGAATTCAAAATGCCCTTCAGATCAACATTATTGAGTATCAAATCCTTTTCTTCAAATATCTCATTCCTAGCTTGACACTTCTCCATATGTCTCTGTAGATGAAATTTACGTCCGAAAGTTTTCATACAAAACTGACATTCAAAGTCTCTTACTCCTGTGTGAATCAACAAATGGCGTTTATAATTCTGTAGTTTATAGAAAACTTTACCACACTCCTCACATTTAAATGTTTTTTCTTTCGTGTGCTGATATTCGTGTTGTTTCCTGTCCCCTTCACGTGCGAATGTTTTATCACAGAAATAACATTTGAGATTCTTTTGTCCAGTATGTATCAGTAGATGTGTTTTTAGATGAGCCTTTTGTCGGAATGTTTTCTGACATATGTTACAGGTAAATACCTTCATACCTGAAAAATAAAATAATCATGTCATACTTTTACTATTTTGTCATATATATAATCCTTATATTATTTTGTAATTTGAAGAATTGTGTGTTGATTGAAGGACTCTGATGTCATCAGGGTTATAACTGTAATTTGGTATAAAAATTTTGAAGTTCACGTCATAATGAATGTGTATACATGTATTTTAAAAGTTTCAAGTTGACATGACCATTACTGTGACAGACTATTACATGGAAAGAAAACATATTGGCTCTGTTCAATCAGGGCATAAAAACTTAGAAAATGCTATAATGGGCTAATTGCAACCAATCTTTAAACAAATGATGAATGTATATGCACCTTTAAAAATTTGTGTTGATTGCAGGTCTTTGATAGTCTATTAAATAAATACACAACTTTTATTGACACTGAACTAGTACACATTTTTGTTTACATGCCAGCTGTAACCTGCATCTGATTAAGGGATTGTCTTGCTGTGTTGAAGACCATTGATGGTCTTGGTCTGTTTTCTGATTTGTTGTATTCTCTTTGACACATTCCCCATTTCCATTCTCAATTTCTTTAGGCTATTTTTATATGAAGAAGGTACAGTTATACTGATCTCTAGATGTATTTTGATGCCTCATTGATATATGCCCTAAATTTCTTTTTTCATATTGGTATAAATTTTAACAAACATTTGAGGTAAAAAAAAATCTCACTTTTAGGTATTAATGACAATGTATCTAAAAATTGGTAGGTGTAACTAATCTCAATATAATACATTTTTTCCTCAGAGTATGCTAAAATGACATCAAGCAATTTAAGCTATTCCCAATCAGGTCAAATTTGTTGTGTAATACATACCTGTATGAACTTTGAGATGTACTTTAAGGTTACTGCTATCATTGAAGGTTTTGTGACAGACATGACAAATATGAGGCTTTACTCCCATGTGTAACATTGTATGTCT
Source organism: Mytilus edulis (assembly GCA_019925275.1). Lineage (NCBI taxonomy): Eukaryota > Metazoa > Mollusca > Bivalvia > Mytilida > Mytilidae > Mytilus > Mytilus edulis. The sequence continues at coordinate 65,067,557 of CM034357.1, read as the reverse complement.
TTTTAATGAAGACAACGAAGAATATAAATGATCACATATGTGACATTTAAACTTCTGGTAATGAGGATGTTCCTTCATGTGAAGCTTTCTTGTGGACTTGTCGATGAACACTTTACCACAAATTGGGCACTCTGACAGACTAGCTTCACCTGGTAGGCAGGGATATCCTATAATTAAAAAAAGGATGCTTTTAACATTTATATGCAAATTCTGTATAAATATAATTAATCAAAAAAATATTAAAAAAGCAGATATAAATTCAAAATGGTGAAAATCTTATAGAGTCGCGTCATATTAACCTTTATTTGATGCTAGGGCAACAACAAAGAAAATGTATTCTATCCATTATACAACACAGAAAGTTTGCAATCATATAACAATTTCAAATGCATGTATATATGTCTATTTTTAATATGTATGTACATAATTAAAATGAGACTTTCATAAAGTATTTGTCTTGTCTTCTCTTCTCAATTCTTGTCTTGTATCTCACTATTTTTCTCACCAATAAATTACAATATTTATTGATATACTGTGGATTCATTTATTTTCATGGGTAAAAACTTTCATGGATTGAGGAAAACATCCATATTGTGGAAATTTAATTCAATGTCTGCATACATTCCCTTATAAGATTTGTAATTTATTTAACATTTAAATTTGTGGTTTCTTTTTACACACTAAATCCATGAAAATTGGCATCCAAGGAATATTAATGAAACCACAGTATAATATAAAATCTTTGAAAGCAGGAAATACCAGCTAACAATACCTGACAAAGTGGCATATTCTTTTGAAAACCAATACAGTAGCTCCTGACCACAGAACACTTCCTTGGTAGTGAAAAAATAGATATGTCTGCCTAACTGATGTGCTATGAGATTCTGGGTTTTCTCACATCGTGCTGGCTTCAAAAACATCATCCAATTACACTCATTCTCATCACTTCCATCAATCATCTCAGATCGGGTTTCCAAAAATATCTAAGGAAAACGATATATAAAATGTATACATCTAAAATTTGGGATTTCAAATTCATACTTAGGTTAGAAATAAAAAAACATGACTGTTCCATTCTGCTTCTGTTCTTGAAATAATCTCTAACATTTATGAGATCAACAATTGCAAATGGATTCATTATGCATTCATGTAAATATTTTATAACATTCAATTTATTTCAAACATATAGTAACACTTCATCACATAGCAAGACTAGCAGAATTTGCATCCCCATGTGGTGAAAGTGACAATTTTTTCCTCATTTTCATTGGCAGTCAAAAATATCTTCCTTCTTTAACTAATGACCTAATTCATTGTTTTACTTATTCTTGTAACGCTGTCAGACCAATTAACTATTTCAGATAATACAGCAACAAACCAAGTTATTATTAGAAAATAAAATATACAACCATTTGCTAAGCCTAGATTTCCATAAGTTGAAGCACAATTGAAAAAAACTTTTTACCATACACATATGAAAATAACACTAAAATATCTCAAAAAGTAAGGCTATATCTCTATTTATATATATTATACTAGAACACACCCGCGAAATCGCAGGCATTCAGAGCGTAGTTTAAAATATGTAAAGTGTTGTTGGAAGAATTTTATAAAAATTGAACATGTTGAATGGCTGGAGAATTTCAGCAAAAGTATCATAAGTCATAGGTTATTGGGGACAGGAAAATGTTTTTTTTTATCCCTCTTCCTTCATTTCCAAAATTCCCAATTTTTGGTTTTCTATCAATTTCAACATGAACATACATTTAGTATGTTATGAACATTTAAGTAAGGAGCCTGTAATTCAGAGGTTGTTGTTTGTTTGAGTGTTACATATTTGTTTTTCGTTCATTTTTTGTAAATAAATAAGGCCGCTAGTTTTCTATTTTGAATTGTTTTACATTGTCAGTTCGGGGCCTTTTAAAGCTCAGTATGCAGTATGGGCTTTGCTCGTTGTTGAAGGTCGTATGGTGACCTATAGTTGTTAATTTCTGTGTCATATTGGTCTCTTGTGGAGAGTTGTCTCAACATGGCAATCATACCTTCTTTTTTTTGTAATCAATGAATTTTGTAAAAGATTTAATGACTGGAGAATTTCAGAAAAGGTATCAAAAGTTCACATGAATATTTTTAGCGCTTAACTGTATATTATGAACATTCATTACTATATAAATATAGTGTATTTACTTTCAATTCTAAGTTTACTAATCGATCCATGGTGGTCATTGATATAGTATACAGACCCTCTCTATTTAATAAATTCTGTGACCGCCGTGGATAGTAAACTTGAAAATGATAGCAGATAGAATTTTGAAAATACACTTTATTCTTTGTATATGTATGTTCAAAGTATACAGAAAAACACAAACCGGAAGTCTAATCTGACTTAAAATTTTGTCCAATGACGGGACAATATCCGGATGCCTTTTTTCTCGTTTTTCTCCCAAAATAACTCAATCTGAATAATCATATGAATGGATAACAAATGCGACTATTTACTGTACCTATAGGACACAGTGGTGTGTTGATTAATTTATTGTGAAAAGAAGAGAAGCGACACACAAAATGAGGTCTTTCTCGTTTAATAGTATAGAAGAGAGTATATCAACATATATTTAGTTTCAAAATTATAAGGAACCAAATAATGAAAGATCTCAACTGTAATGCACACCCTTTATAAAACAATAATTTGGTAATTTGGAGTTTGAGTATTACAAATACATGTATTTGAATGTATGTGTTATCTATAGTTTTTTTTAATCTGAAAACAAACATGAATGATTTTTTTATACTATTTGACAAAGCTGTCAACAAAAACAAACCTTCCAAGCAGGAAAACATTGAACAGTTTCTGAATTTCTTTCACATTCACTTTCAATTTTACCAGCCAATGGACCAAACTTTGTGTGAGCTGGGATATTTTCTTTAGTCCACACTCCTAAAATGAAAAACAAACATTACACTATGACTCATAATGCAAACAAGACAATATTTGAACGTTCCATATTCAACACTTCTCACTTCAAAAAATTCCTAATGAACACCAACATTATTTGTTGTTAACTCATTTTGAAATTTAAAAAAACTTTAAAAAAAAAAAAAAAAAAAAAAACTAATACTTTTATCTAACTGGAAACTGTACACCTTATTTCTATATTTTAACTACTTTTTTCAACAGTTGTGAACAAAATCATAAAAAATTATAGTTTGTGAAAAGACTTTTCAGAGACGAATGTGGTTTCCTGATCAAAGTATATAAAGTGTTACTTTAAAAAAGTTATAGTTACATTATTTGATCACTGGTCCATAGTTGTCTCATTAATTGGCAATCATAACTTATCTTCTCATTTATATACAACCCAAGGTGGCCTTCAGCTGTTTTCTGCTCTTTGGTCGGATTGTTGTCCCTTTTTTATCACATCCCCTATTTCCATTCTCAATTTTATATCCAAGATACAATACAATCAAAACAAAGATCATACTCAACAATAACATATTTTTTTTCGATTCCATTTTTGTTGTTTAAAACTTTCTTATTTCTATAATCTTAATGTTATACTATCAGAGTATCTAATATCTATTGGTTTACAAACCCAAATAAACATTGTATCCAAATGTTGATGTAGGCTGTAGGGTCAGACAACTTGGTATTGATGTTCTGGCTTTAGACAAAATTGGAGTATCTTTTATATGATTGTAGCCAATTTTATGAAATTGACAATCTTCATTCAACATGGCTGCTTTACAGGATAGGCAATCTGAAGTGACAATTTTGAAACACATATCAATAATTAAACAAACAAAAAATAATTAAACAGAATTACACATGTATTTATTGAATATCAAACATTTTATTTTTAGAAAAGCACAAAAAGGAAATAAATAGTTATTAACTTATATAATGTTAATCAAAATCTTCCTTATTTTTGTCCTTTGTAAACTTGGTAAAACCTGAGCATGAGAGAGGGGGAGATACCTGAGTAGGAGGGGATGTGTGTCATCCAGAATTCACTAAAATATAAATGCTGAATCCTGAATTTCAAAAAAAACAAATTTTCCCAGATTCAAATAAATTAACCATTAATTCCCAAGTTCTAATAAGTGTAAATCCTTAATTCTCACAACAATAAAGACCCAATAATCCTGACATAAAAAAGGTCCTTCTTCCCTACATACTACTAATCAACATGTAAAGTCAGGACCTTTTAGCATCATGGTAATGCGATGCTATCTAAATTGATTTTCTTATAGATTGTGTTATGGATGTGATGATTTAATTTTTAGAAAAAAAGATGGTAGTTCAAATTTCTTTTTTTTACCAGGATGCCATATGAAATATCTGGGGAGAGCACTGCATGATAGTGTTACATAAATGTGTTTTTTTTTTTTTTGCTATGTTCTAATGTAAGGCTATTGGTTATCCACTTCTAAACTTTAAATTTGGAGCAATCAAACCTTCTGTAGCTTGTTCTATAGAGTGGTCTTTTAAACCTGATAGCACTTAGAAGTACTCAAATTCAATTTTTTGATGGTTTTTGGTTGACTTGAACAAAATTAATGGTACATTTTTAACAATATGTCTCTTAAATAATTAAATACAGAAACTAATTAAGGAAGGATTGATATATACACAGCCAAGACAGAATCAGGAATTTTCATATTGATGCTGCAACTAAATATTGCTAAAAATCTTTAAAACACTTACACTGTTTAAACATATTTGGGACATCAGTGAAATCTTCCTCTTGGTCTTGTGTTAGCAACATTTGTGCCTTTAATGTGTTTGATTCTGTTATATCTTGGCAACCTGCAATAAAAAAAAAGCACCAATTTGAGCGCTCTTCTTGCTTAAAATGGACCAGTTTGGAAATTCAGCTTCTATCCTCTTCAATTAAATCATTTTGTCTTAGTGTCCATGGAAATTACATCTACTCCAATCAGAACATGTCCAAAACAAGGGCATTCCTGCAGTTTCTTAATTTCTTTTCTACATATTTTTGATTATATATATGAAATCTATGCAAACTCAAGAAAGGGAAATATCTTTTTATAAAAAAAAAAAACATGAACCTTCATGTAGAAATATAATTATTGCGAACCCTATCCTAGTTTTCCATAGATTCACCTGCAAGTTACCTGTCCATTTAAACTTTTGGCAGTTCTATTGTCCCATCTAACAAATACAACAGGTATTGTTCTCTGTGTAGTTTATTCACACAGACCTTTAAATTTCTTCTAGGAGAAATATATCACTCATTGATTAATCTACCTGAGTAAAAAATTGAACTGTCAATGAAGAAAAAATACTTATACCAATACTAAGTAAGGACTCACAAAACTGCATGTGGTGTTGTATTTATTCGATACCTGGAGTAACTCGTTTTTAATGTGTTCAATATTACATTTGTAATACTGATTCAAAAATTAAAAGTTGATTTCTGATCAAATATTCAATATTTTTGTGTGTTTGATAAATAAAAAATTGAATATTATTATTTTTAAATTAAGGTCTTCATAAACATAAGTCTATAAATGAACAACAACAAAAACATGTAAATTCATTGGAAAATACTAAAGAATGTGTCTGAAATAAACTTTTTAGTATTAAACCAGATTTTATATTGAACAGATTGAAAATATATTAATGATAATATTGAATAAATACAATATTGCATACAGTTTATATGTGAGTTATTAGAAGTATTTCAATAAAAAAGAAGATAATTTTTTGGTCGGGTAAATTAATCAATGAGTGATATATTTCTCCTAGAAGAAATTTAAAGGTCCCAGTGAATAAACTACACAGAGAACAATACCTGTTGTATTTGTTAGATAGGACAATAGGACTTACAAAAGTTTAAATGGACAGGTAACTTGCAGGTGAATCTATGGAAAACTAAGATAGGGTTCGCAATAAATGTATAAACTATTTTAACTGATTTTATAGCTTCTTATGTTTTACTGTAACATCCTGTCCCACATAAGAGCAAGGGGTATTGAGCCAGCAAACATGATTAACCTTGTCACATTCTTGATGTACCTGTCCTAAGTTAGAAGCCTGTATTGAAGTGGTCGTCTTTTGTTGCTGTACATCATATTATTTTCGTTTGTTTTGTGCATAAATCAGGCCCTTAGTTTTCCTGTTTGAATTGTTTTATATTAGTCTCTCTGGACCTTTTTCAGCTCTCTACATGTGTTTTGCTCATTTTTGAAGGCTGCAATGTGACATATAGTTCAAATATATTTGGTCTCTATTGAGATTTGTCTCATTGGCAATCATATCACATCTTCTTATTTAAAGTTTTATATAGAAACAAAATAAATAAGAATTAAATTACAAAATTACCTGAATCATCTGTAAGGTGCATTGTATCATGGTTCACCAAACCTTCCTCAATGTTATTTATAGTTACAGATGAACTATGACCTCTTGAATTCAGAAAGTCAATGCTTTTGTTGTACAAGAAATGTTGCTCCTCATAAAGGGCTTCTGAAAAGTCAAAGACATTCATATGTATACTTTGATTTTAATAAGAGTATTTAAAGTGATATTATCAACAGTGTTCAAGATGCAGTGAATATCAATCTTGACAAATAACAAAAGCCAAGGTGCAATATATTTTGTAAACAGAAACTTAGAAGTAATAATGGTAATGGCACAATGTGGATGAATATGTTTAAAATTGTTTAATAATAAGTTTTCAATATTTCCATGGATAGGTTATAATTTCATTAATTTCAATAATACTCATGAATTACTGTTAATTGTCCAAATTTTCCACTTGAAATCTTGTTTTTGTCAAAACTCTATTCTTTTTTATCACAACATAATTTTTTTTTCTATTTAAAACGACTTCTTTAAATATTTTTTTTCCAAATAAATCTTTTTAAATTAATAGAGTTATTGCAAAATATGATAATTTCATAAATATTGCCAGGCATGCCAGTATATCATTAAATCTTGTATTTTAAGGTATAAATATAAACTTTGAAACAAAACTAAAATATTTTATTTTTTTCTGTACTTTCATAAATTTATAAAATATGGAGATGCTTTAAACATACCAGACTGTTCAGACAAAAATGATTCATCCACCAATCTATCTCCAACATGTCCTATCTGGTCCCCTTCTATCTGGTTTCCTCCAGTCATGTCTGACTCATTTATCAAGTGACCATCAACATCTATGCTATTCCTGATAGTTTGATTTGGAGTCGTCTGATGACAAGTTCTAGTTTCGCATGTTAAGTTTTGAGCAATTTCTACAGCTGAATTGCAAGATAAGATGTTTTGATCAACTGTATTATTATTTTGATGATCTGGTTGAATTGGATTAATAGGAAGTGGTACAAAGGAGTATGGGATATCAGGTAATTGATTAGAACCAGTTATATCCAGTATTGGTTGGTTGAGACCAGATCCAATTTGAGCATGACTAGAACCATTTTGCACAGATGTACTCATAATTGGTGAATACAGTTTTCTAGTAGCATCCAATTGCCCTTGTAAGCTAGATATTAAAGAACTCAAAACTGATTGAATGTGTTGATAATTAACTGTCACATTTTCTCCACTTGTAGATTTAATTAATATAGATCCTGGCTGTCCGGGTTGCTTTTCCTGTTGTAATATTGTAGTTGGTTCAAAGGCAGACATATCATTTTGCTGTGAACCAGCCACAGGTATCTGCTGATTTGTTCTACTGTTACTATCGTCAGTGTGATGGGCTTTTTCAGAGTTGTCTCCTTCAGTGGATAGTGTCATTTCATTTTCTATTAAAGGTAAAGAATGTAAGGTATGTGACTGTTTGTTAGTGACAGATAATTCTGTATCTTTCCCATGTTGAGTTGATTCAGAATTGACAAGCTGACCAATCAGTGAAGTGATAACAGACAAAGAACTTGGTGACAGCTGAGTGATATTTGGTGTGGTCTGTATCCCTGTTGCACTTGACAAAGTTAGTCCATTTTGAACTGAAGGCAAACCAGGCAACACATTACCAAATGGAAGTGAAAAGTTGTTCATGCTTGGAACTGATGTATTGGTACCAGACATATGTGCAACTGTCGGTTGTAAATTGGTAGCATGTGGGCCCTGCAAAGATTGAGCAGACTGAAAACCAGCTATTGGCATGAACTGATTGAGAGATTGAACTGATGGTAATGCAGGACTGTTCCCTGCAAGACCTACAGTATTGAGACCAGTTGTTGACAGTGTAGTTCTGGACAGCGCAGGATTGGTCACTGGGTCTGACTGTAAGCTAGATACAGATGATGATGGTATTACTTGTTGAATCAGGTTAGTTACAGACACCCCTGTCATTGGACTGCTCATTTCTGTATGGGTATTAGACATCATGTCTTGAAGAAGAACTTTTCTCATTAAATTAGATGCAAATAGTTGAGAAGGTTTGTTTGATGATGCTAAAGTTTGACATACTGAAGTACTGTTTTGAACACCTAATGTATTTTTAGGCAAAGTTGATGATGAGTTTGTACTAGAATTTTGTCTTTCTGGTGATGTGCTATTGCCAGGTATATGATCTACTTCTTTTGGTGCTATTGCTACCAGTGAGTGTTTATCCTGTCTTATTTTAACTTGATGTGATAATAATTGTTTGATCTTTTGACTTTTCTTAGATGTTCTCGGTTTATTTTTTCCAGATCTGGATTTAGACTTGACAGAGGTCATGGGCAAACATCTAATTTCTGTATTACCAATACTGTCATCTATCTCCTGAATATCATTAGTACTAGATTCATTCTCATCTTCTAAAGAACCATCTTGTCCTAATTTTTTGTGTATAGACTTAGAAACTGCCTGAACTGCTTGCATCTTATCTGAACACTCCTTGTCTTGAGGTAGTAAATATTCAATACTTTCATTCCAATTGAGATTCTGGCTGTGGTTTTGTTGGTGTAATGTAGCTAAAAGTTGTGCCTGTAACTGTTGACTGTCAGGTATCTGGGGAGATAGAGGCTGTTGACTATAAGTGACAGACTGTACTTGTTCTGATAGCTGGGATGTGTACAATGGATTATCAGTTGGTATGGATGCCAGAACCTGTGACAGAGCTTGTAATCCACTTTGTTGAATCAGTGGTAATATAGGTGGTAGTGTACCTAAAAAAAGTAATATCATTAAATTGAAAACCAGTCACTGATTTTTATACATTTTGTACTACTAATAGTGGTATTTCAAAGGAAGATTAGAGTGTTGACTGTGAATAATAAGAATTCATATCATAATAACTTTAGTCTCAGTGGCTGAATGGTGATTGATCACATCTACATGTTCCTATACAGATTATAATAAACAGATCATGTCCTCCTATGTAACCATTCAAGCATAGCTATACTGCTTTTTTTTTTAATGACATGGTGCTTTCGTTCCATTGGATTTTCTTTTCCAACAAAATACTGGTTTTTTTTGGTAGAAAAACTGTGTGAGTACATGTGAAGTACTGTATAGCGGGTTATTTTCACGGGTGTAAATTTTTCGTTATTTTCATTAAATTAGGAATACGAAATATTTGGCGGATTAAAAACTTTTATCAATACCATTGCATGTGCACTTTTAAATTGGCTGAATTTATTTTAGCGATATTGTTCTATCTGCGAAAATAAACGAAAATTTACACACCGCGAAAATAACCCGCTATACAGTATAACATGTTTCAGTTCATTCTGTTAATGCACTTTATAATTTTCAAGTTAAAGATGTATCTTATGGATACACTGCTTCATTGTTTTGAATTTTAGACATCAACCCAATATAACTTTTCTTTTCAAATTAACCATTCAATCATATTAAGGACTCAGATTAATACCATTGTTTATATATTTTGGGCTGTATTTCATTTTTATGCAGCCCAAAATACCATATCTGTTTAAAGGGGAATAATCCTTACAGAAATGTATTGTCTCCCATATTACTTTCTCTTCCATGTGCATGCAATAACTGTTCATTGTTCTATTGTCATGTATTTCATTTATTATTTCATTGTTATAACACAAATCATTGTAATCATTGTATGAAATTTAAAACCAGCAAGGGTCCATAATTGGATACCATCATCATCTTTATTCTCATAACCATTGCAGATACATAGGTACAGAGAGAGTGCAAAATATGTACATGAATGTGCATCTATTTACAAAACATATATAAAATACAGTGGTTTCAAAATAATATACATTTTAGCCAGGAGGACCCACATGTTTATTTATACACTTTATAAGCTTACATAATCTTTTTAACTCTGACTTTTTGTTTACTTTGCTCATCAGTTTTCCAAATTTTAGTGTATTAACACGAGCCAAATAATATTTATCAAGGTATAATTTTCTGCTGTCGTTAAAAAATGGACATTCTAGCAGATAATGTAATTCGTCCCCAATACTACCAATATTACAAAGATGACATTTTCTATCATTTCTATTAACATTATTCCACCTCCCTGTCTCTATTGGGAGTCTGTGGTTTGTGGTTCTATATCTACATAAAATAATACTTTCGTGCATATCCAAGATATCAAAATATTTTTCAAACTTCAATTCTAACTTAAAAATTCTATAATTTACTGCTTTTGTAGACTCTTGTAATTGCGTATTCCACAACTGTTTATAATGGTCTTGTAATCGCAACTTAAGTGCATTTTTTAACCATATATCATTACCAAAACATTGAGAAATCCAAATATTTGAAAAACCACATTCATCCAAAATATTTTTAACTTTACTCACAAAAAATGTACATACATTATTCACAGTAAATAGTGTTTTTAATAGTCTATATGCGATAGAAGATAGCTTAGTCTCTTTAGCGGATAATAACTTACACCAATATGACACTATTTTTATTTTAATATCAATGTCCAAAGGATATCTACCAAGTTCACCGTATACCATATAGTTAGGTGTGGAATTTTTCAGTTTCAAAAGAAGTTTACAGAATTTCAGATGGATTCTTTCTATAATTTCAACATTACCATGCCCCCAAATTTCACATCCATACAAAAGTATGGGTTTCACAACTTTATCAAAAAGATCTAAGTGACATTGAATAGAAAGATTATGCATGCGGCCTGCTTTCAACACATTAAACATAGCTTTTGTTGCTTTTTCTGCTAAGTGTTTCTGTGCTATTTTAGTATTACCAGTTCTAGATAATAATATGCCTAAATAGTTAAATTCTTTAACAATTTCAATGTCCGTGCCGTGGATTAATAAAGTATTCTTATTCTTATATCTTAACCAAAAACTACAATTCAGTGTACAATTAGAAAAAAAAATTGCACTCTATCATGTCTATAATATATTTAACATTTTAAGTGAATTGAATTATTGTAAATAAGTTTTCATGACATTATTTTTAACCTTTCAGGATTGACAGATACACATGATTTTTGCCATTTTGAAATTTTGAGTGAGACTTGACAAGATGCACACAGAATATATATTGCAATTTAATATAATTTAATTTTGGATGTAACACGTCTTCTGATTGGCTGGTAGTGTTTTGTCTATCAGCTCATAGACATAATTTTGTCATCAACGTTTTTTTCATGAATCATTACGGCTTCAAATGGAATTTAGTATTAATTATAAGGAATTAATAATATTTTTCTGTCTATTCAAAATAACATAAAAAATGTGTTGCACACTTTAAAATAACTCACTATGCAGATTATCTAATGTGCACCACATTTTTGATATTATTTCTTAATAGACAGAAAAAACATTACAGTCATTCCTTAAGTAATAGAAAAAATAGCAATTTTGAATTTTGCAATAACTTCATTAGAATTTCAGTGATCCACAAAGATAAGGTGTGTTACATACCATGCATACCAACTCCTTCTAGTTTCTCTGTCTTCTCATCTATTTTACCAGTCAGTGGACCCATAGTAGCTGTGTCTGTAATCTAAAATAAAATTTTATTGTAATTTAAGTATTTTAAACTCTACATTCTATTACATGTATTATCACATTGAATATTAAATCTGATGTCCATCAAGTAAAATTAGAGAAATATGGTTATTATGTAAATATCTTTAGCTTGAACATGCACATGTATATATGGCTTATAAAAATAAGGAGATGTGTTATGTTAAACAGTTTGACAATTAAACAATTATCCAACAGAGTCGAAAAGGCGTACAAATCTAAGACTGGGATTATTTGCGTAACCACAATCTCCCAAGGATTACAAGAACTAATTTATATCCAAAGGACAAATTGATTTGTCTCGAAAACAAAGTGTTATACTACTTAAAATAATATTCAAGTATATAATTTTAAGATATTAGTCATGGTTACTCAATAAAAGTGCAATTTAACTTCAGGAAAACTACATGTATTAGCATGTCTTGTAAGTTATATGCAAATTACTTGTTGAAAACAATATGGCGGATGTAATTATAAAGGTAGACAACTTTAAAATTTTGCATACCAATCGATTTCTGGTATTAATATGGAGTAATCTTATTGCAATCTTATGGTTGTTTGTTTTGTTTTTGTTGGTGTTGCTGTTCTTATGATTAATTATAATGTATAAATGGATCATGGTCCATACCAGGAACAAACATAGACCATACCGCCATTCTCTATTTGTAATGTCTAATCATCTAAGACAGACATCAATATAAATAGTCTAATTCCAGTAATAACTGAGACTACTAGTACTACTATAACAGTAGTCTCAGGTACAAATGTTAAGATTAAGGTTCATCATAACAAATGGACAAATATGGCCGTATTTTCACCTCAAAAACTGCTCTGTGTACAGACTTACCTGTGCTGTTTGGAAAGTTTTAAGGCCTAGCATACACTAGATATATAAAAGTTAAATGCATTTTGTGTTTAAGAAAGATAAAATCTTTCTTGGTTTTTGATGGGCATTTTTTTTTATTTCTGCAGAAGGTGTAAAAATAAACAAACACCTGAATTAGTTTCTGTACTCAGAATAGTTTTTGGCATGTAAATACAGCCATATTTGTTCGTTTGTTATCAGCTGGTTATGATGAACCTGGTTCATGGTGATTGAGTGATTGTAGTGTATAATACAGTGTATTTACTAGGCCATGTTTTATCAATTTGTAATGCATTTATGTTTTCAGTATTTTGCTTGGATAATAACTGATAAGTATGGAGTCAATGCATACTCAAAGATTCTTAAAAATGCTTAAAAAGTGCATTTCAAAATTCATTGTTTTGGCATTACATGAACCGGAAATGAATAGAAGCATATAATATTACTACCATTCTGGACGAACATCAATTATTTCCGTGCTTGTGTCAACGTATATTTGTTACACATAACAGAAGTTCCACTGGAAACTTTGTTCTACTTTTGTTACAGAAAACCATCAACATGCTGATGTTTACTTTCCGGCCTGGTAGACCAGTTTTAAAGAAGTTGATAATATGGAATTTTTTTTATCAAAACATAGATTCACAAAAAAATCTTGATCAATGTTGTTTTCGATACCTTTTGTTTGGTCATAAAATTACGAATTTTCATATTATTTTTTCTTTGCAAATTTTCTTTATTTTTAGTTTGTACAATTAAGTTTTGTTTTTTTAAAGATAAAAAAAAGATTTATTTCAGATGTGGCCAGGTATCATATGCAAGGAGCACATCGTGAGTGAGTGCACCCTTGAAGGTTTCTGCAGTACTTCAGAAAGTGTTTTAGTAATTTCTGGAGTCTCTGATGGTTTGAAAAAAAAAAAATTATAGCTGTCTTTATAACACTGATTGAATTTGTCTGTAGGATTTTGTATGGGTAGATCTTGTAGTAGACTGACTGTTGTGATTATGCCATGGAATGGCTATATTTCCATTATGGAAGGCATTTCACATTTTATCGTCCTTCCATACGCCTATATCACCCTGCTCTGTCGCTCAGTAATTCTCGTATCAAGACTTCAAAACGAGACCAGGCATTATCAGCGACGTCACAATGTGAGAGGAGAAGTTATCAGCGACGTCACAATGCGAGAGGAGACGTTATCAAGCTTGCTTTCGTCAAGCGTAAAACGGTCTTAGGGAGAGAAAAAAAGATCATTAATAGAACGATAAACAGATAATCGGGTTTTCTACGTATAGATATCGTAAAATATCAGCTGCGCTCTCTCGCCAAAAAGGTTCACATTGTGGCTCGCGGCTGATATTTTACGATCTCAATGTGTAGAAAACCCGATAATCTATACATAGCGGCATTGTTATAGTTGGCGTTCTAGTAATATTTGCCTTTTCATGGTATATCATAATGACTTCTATAGTACGAATGTACTAGCAATCATTATGATAGAGCACCAAGAGACTGTACACATGCTGTATGTTTATGTTGATGATAAGTGCGCATCTCAGACACACTGCTGGTGTTGTGATGTCTGTTGCACTCATACCATGCATACCTTGCCGCCCGTCTCTATATACCTTTTCTAGTGATCTTATATTTTCATTTGTATATGAATCCCATACAGTACAACATTATTCTAAATTTGGTCTAATAAGTGTTTGTTATGCTCTTTCTTTAATTGTTTGTGATTGGACTTTGAGATTTCTTCTGATGAAACAAGAATTTATTTGTTTTAGCAGCGGTTTGTTGAATGTGAGTGTTCCATTTTAGGTCTGCTGAGATGGTGATAACTATAAAAGTATTTAGCATGTTTTACGTACCTACTCAAAATTGTCTCCGGTCCGTGTAACACTTATCAATTCAAAGTTTTAAAAAGTGTTGAAATTTTAGAATTTTGGAATTTTGATCAAAGTTTTAAAATATCAAAATTTCAAATTGTGTAAAATATTTGAAATTTTGAAATTTTAACCAAATTATTAGCGTTTGAGATAAATAATTTAGAGCTATTTGGTGTTCCCAGTGCCCAACATTTAGAAGTATCAGTGAAAACTGACCAACTCGCAGTAAACCAAATAGTATTATTCGCCTTTTTGACGTTCCTGGTGAAGGTAGATCCAGAAAGAGCGCTTCGGTCGCATGCAACTTTAAACGTTTTGTTTTCTTTTTTTATCGATTGCATGACGATACTATATTGCCTTTTATGATTTATTTCAGTTCCAAGAAATGATACGGAAGGAATACTTAATGTATATCGTCGCAATGAACGTTGTGCTAGGCGTGCTTCAGCTGGCCCCTAGACAAAAAAAGTGTACTGGTTCAGTGATTATAGACGTCATACTAAACTCCGAAATTTAACAATGAACTAAAATTAAAATCATACAAGACTTAAAAGGACAGAGGCTCCTGAATTGGGACAGGCGCACAAATACGGCGGGGTTAAACATGTTTTGTGAGATCACAACCATCCCCTATACCTCTAGCCAATAAAGAATGAAAAACACACAGTAATACGAACAGTAAAACGCACTAGAAAAGGAAATACAAGTCCTATGTCAGAATAGGAAACAAAAGAAACTAATCAAAATGACAATGCTAATAAATTAACAAAGGACTACTATAAGATAAGATAAGATAAGATATTTTATTTTCCAATTATGGGCCCCAAAGGGCATAAACATTACAACATCAATAATTTTTTTCATAACACAATACAAACAATGAGATAAAAAAAAAAAAAAAAGTTAAACGAGAACTTTTTAAGTTCTTAAAGAATACGTAGATAAAGAATCTATAGTATGTTTTTTTTTTTTTATATATATATAAGGCTAGCAGTTACTGTCATACGCCAGCTCCAGACCTCAATTAAACTAACTGAAAGGTTTTATATTTCTACATTATGCACACTCTCTCCCTGTTGCATTTATTGCTAATTTGTTCCGGAACATTCATGAAATATTTGTCACTGGCAACAAAAAATCGATAATTTAAAATAGGTTGTTTACATACAAATTACGAAGAAACGTAGGATTCAATTCCCTTGGACAAAGTAGCCATTATAGATGGATTTTGATATGTTTTAACTTCACTTTGGCCAAACACCTCTTCAATTGTTTCGGTTCTTATTTTTCTTGACTTTCAAATTTCAGTTCAGCGTTCCGTAAGTGAATTCTTTACTTAAAATTCAGCGTTTTACATTGTACTGGTTTTTCGAGAGCAACATTGGTGTACGGCCAAAAATGGAAAAATCCATCATGCAGCTGACAGTGTGGCTTCTCTTTACACGCCCCATTCTGACTGGATGTACATGTGTTCTTTTAGTTTGCTTAAAGTCGATTGTCGTACGATAACTTAAAAATGCTCAAATAACAATATGCAAATACGGAACAATAATATCCCTTAATACAAAAAAAATCCCTTTCCTTTTATTTACTATTTAAAAACAGTGGTTGATTTAGGACCCATAATGGAGCTACGTATATGATAACCAGTCCAAACGTTGTCTATAAGGGAGCAACCATTTAACTTTAAAACTGGGGTGTGATTGTTTTGTCGAAGCGCTAACAATTTTATTAAGTTTTACATCGCTATTAATCAACTTGTCTGGTTCAAAATTTAACACTATAAGGCATGGAGAAAATTTGGATTCAGAATTTTTCTTTTGTCCTCTGCTGGTACAGCGGAATATTATTTTTTCATCAAATTGGGGATCAGAATATCTTAATGTACCATTATCGAAGCCCCTCGTGGTAGTATCAAAGTAAAAAAAAAGTGACTATCTATATATTGGATTCCCCAAAAGATTACCACTTATCGCTGATATAAACTTTTGAACAGAATTTTCAATTTTCAAAATGCCGACACCTACAAATGGATAGATGGGCGCTTAATTTAGTACAGCGGCAACTATTACATAAATATGAATGCTAGATGGGCGCAATGTAGTACAGCGGCAACTATTACATAAATATGAATGCTCGTGAAAATAATGTTTATGATATACGTTTATATATGATATAAAAGGTTTCAACTTTTACAAAACCAGAGCTATAAGTACCAAAAGAATATTAACTAAAATCATTGATACAACTCAATATAATTATGATCGTCATACAACCGATAAAAATGAAAACAAAACGTTAAAAGTTACGACCGAAGCGCTTTTCTTGATCGACCTTCTTAGGGAACGCTCAAAGCTGAATATTTAGGGCCAACAACTTACAAAGAACAGATTAAAACGTTAAAGATAATCGTTCATAATGTGCATGAAATGATATTCGTTAGCCAACATGATTGCAGAAAGTAAGAAGTCGTAGAGCAAAACAGAAAAATTTGAAATCAAAAGAGATAATACACCGTGTATTGAGCCTTTTTATTGCTTAGAGATCAGTAGAAAATATATATACATGCTCAACCTAACCATACTATTTGACCTACTGCGAGTTGTCCAGTTTTTACTGTTACTCCTGTTTCTCCTAAAATATGGGTGCTAGAAAAATCAGCAAGTAAAATGGCCAATATGAGAGCTGTACGTCTGGTTTTGAAATGAATTCTCTTCTTTTGAGAAATATTTATTTTGTCATCCAATTTTTCACCGCTTACAACTGTCTGTCTGTGGTTTTATTTCATACATAAACTTTTAAGTATCAGTATGTTTTAAATTCATATTGTTTCGGTTCGTTCCGCTTTTATTTCGTTTCGCTTTTTACAGGTACCCCTCTTTTTGCCCCTTTTCTATTTTTGATATTTTAATCAAAAATTTAAAAATTCAAACTTTCAAAAAGTGAAATAATCAAAATTGCACGTAAGGTTTAGTATTTTAAAAGTTTGATCAAATTCCTTAACTATTGAATTTAAAAACGATATTTGAAATTTTAATATTTTAATAATTTGGTTAAAATTTCAAAACTTTTACACAATTTGAAATTTTGATATTTTAAAACTTTGATCAAAATTCCAAAAATCTAAATTTCAAAACTTTTTAAAACTTTGAATTGATAAGTGTTACACGGACCGTGTCCGACCATACATATTGAAATAAAAAGTGGATGGGATTATTTTTGTAATGTTCATGATGTTACACTTGTCTCGATGGAAAGACATAAGCCTGGTTCCCATTTTATGGCAGCTTCTGGGTCTACTTGAAGCTTGGGGCAGTTGTTTTGAGATATAATTTGTCGGTAGATTATACTGTCATCTGCGAAGAGTCTGATTTTGCTATCTTCTATCTATACTATTAAACGAGAAGACCTCATTTTGGGTGTCGCTTCTCTTCTTTCCACAATAAATTAATCAACACGCCTCTGTGTCCCATAGGTACAGTGCATAGTCGCATTTGTCATCCATTCATATGATTATTCAGATTGAGTTATTTTGGGAGAAAAACGAGAACAAATGCATCCGGATATTGTCCCGTCATTGAACGAAATTTTAAGTCGGATTAGACTTCCGGTTTGCGTTTTTCTGTATACTTTGGACATACATATACAAAGAATAAAGTGTATTTTCAGAATTCTATCTGCTATCATTTTCAAGTTTACTATCTACGGCGGTCACAGAGTTTATTAAATAGAGAGAGTCTGTATACCATATCAATGACCAGTCCACCATGGATCGATTAGTAAACTTAGAATTTAATATCTACGGCGGTCACAGAGTTTATTAAATAGAGAGAGTCTGTATACTCACGTGTGTATACTATACCAATGCCCACCATGAATCGATTAGTAAACTTAGAATTGAAAGTAAATACACTATATTTATATAGTTACTGTAATGAATGTTCATAATATACAGATAAGCGCTAAAAATATTCATGTGAACTTTTGATACCTTTTCTAAAATTCTCCAGTCATTAAATCTTTTACAAAATTCATTGATTACAAAAAAAAAGAAGATGTAGTATGATTGCCATGTTGAGACAACTCTAGATAAGCGCTAAAAATATTCATGTGAACTTTTGATACCTTTTCTAAAATTCTCCAGTCATTAAATCTTTTACAAAATTCATTGATTACAAAAAAAAAGAAGATGTGGTATGATTGCCATGTTGAGACAACTCTCCACAAGAGACCAATATGAAACAGAAATTAACAACTATAGGTCACCGTACGACCTTCAACAACGAGCTGACAGCCCCGAACTGACAATGTAAAACAATTCAAACCAGAAAACTAGCGGCCTTATTTATGCACAAAAAATTAACGAAAAAAGAATATGTAACACATAAACAAACAACAACCACTGAATTACAGGCTCCTTACTTAAATGTTCATAACATACTAAATGTATGTTCATATTGAAATTGATAGAAAACCAAAAATTGGGAATTTTGGAAATAATGACCTATGACTTATGATACTTTTGCTGAAATTCTCCAGTCATTCAATATTTTACAAAATTCTTCCAACAACACTTTACATACTTTAAACTACGCTCTGAATGACCGCGATTTCGCGGGTGTGTTCTAGTGTTAGATATATTCTGGGAGGTCATTTATGTAGACTAGGAATCGTATCGGTACTAGCATCGGCCCTGGGGACACCTGATGTGACTGGTGTTTTTGAAGATGACATGTTTTCTTGAAGTACTGTTTGAGTTCTGTTTGAGAGAAAGGATTCAATCCAGTTAATGATTTGATCTGTTATACCAAAGTAGTTCATTTTGTATATTAATCTTTTGTGTGGTACCTTGTCAAAAGCTTATAATTTAGTCTCTGGTATTTAGTTTATGAGAATACAAGATTCATTCATGCAGAGTTGTTTCATTGACAAACATTCCACATTTCAATATTTGTATATATGAAAGAAACCCTAAGGACGATGACGACTAAGTTTGGTGTTACTTTTCCTAGTGCGATAATGGGGGTCCTAATTGGGTGTTGACGGTGACGAACGACTTAAGTGTGAGATGAGCAATAAAAAACAACATATTTTATATTAATTTTCTACAAGCATGCATTAGACAAACCTTTAAGGGGCACTAGCTGTCAAAATTCAAGTTCACCAATTTGACTCGAATTCTCGTATTCGACTTATAACATACGTATATCCAAATTAAAAAAAAAGTATAAAATAAACAATATACGATCCTAAACTAAAACTTATGTATCAGCATTTCGTGTGTGCCTTATTTGTAAAAATTCAATTTACGAAAGAAAAAAAAGACACACAACTACAAACACTAGACCACGAGCTCCTGACTTAAGACAGAATCATAAAGATTATGGCGGCGTTACACAGGTTTGTGATCTCTAAACCTTCATCTATCCTGGGACATTGGTGTAAGGTCGTGTAACAGTAGAACAAAGTGTGAAAAAGTAGTTGTAAATATCTAAATTCAATTGATTGCAAGGAATCTCATAAACAAACTAATATAAAAACAATACACTCAAAGCACCGATATAAGAATATTCGTTATCTACTATCTTGTAAATAACCGTGGATAGATAAAAAGTTCAGAATGGTGATCGAGATACTGTCCTACATCCTGAAATCTGCGAGACGAATTCTTATAGGAGTTATTGTCCTTAAATGACAAATTTTATCAATTAGACAGTTTCCGTTTTTTGTCTATTTTCTTAACAACTATAATAGAAAGAAAGAAACCGTAAATAATAAAAACGATGAACAAGATAACAAATAAGTTAACATGGTCAAAAATGTCAGTTAACCTTATAATAGTATATAAACACTATTAATTTATGTAATCGTAGTATAAATTACCTTTTTTACCAATTTATTTTTTTCACGTTTTGGTCCGCTTATATCTTGAAAAATTATTAAAGATATAGAGACATCTTACAAACATAAACGATTAACAGGACAGAATGAACAAGAGGTATTGCTCGTTGAAAATGATTTTATCCAGTTGTGGATACAGAAAAACTAAAAATCAACCAAAGATAGATTTTAGTCATGAATTATACATCCTAGTCTACAATGTTGGAGAGTGGCCGTAGCCGAAAACGCCCGTAGATTCAGGTATTTAGTACCTCTAGGATAATGTCATAGTATAATGTTTGTTATTACGTATACATTTTCCAGATCCGTAGGAAGCATGTAGCATGATCGCTCAAAGCCATTCTATTGGTTACGTTAAAATATTGTAAGATCAAACTATAAAAAAAAAGTAAACATTCCCGTTCAAACACTATATTTTTTTAGATAAATTTCAGTTTCAGTCATATTGTGTGTCCAAAAGAAACGACGAGTTGAGAAGCTAAAACTGGACGTCGATCAGAGAAGCTAAAATTGGACGTCGATTAGAGAAGCTAACCGTGAATTGGACGTCGATTAGCTGAGGAGCCAACATTGGACATCAATTAGATATTAGGCATAACATTGGCCGTCTATTTGATGTATAGATTATCGGGTTTTCTACACATTGATATGGTAAAATGTCAGTCGCGAGCCACAAGGTGAACCTTTTTGTCGAGTGAGCGTAGCGAACGATCTAAAAAGTTTCACATTGTGTCGAGAGGCTGATATTTTACGACATCTATACGTAGAAAACCCGATTATCTGTTTAACGTTCTATTAATTAATGGCCTTGTTTCCTCTCCCTAACAGTTTTACGCTTGACGAAAGCAATCTTGATAACGTCTCCTCTCGCATTGTGACGTCGCTGATAACTTCTCCTCTCACATTGTGACGTCGCTGATAATGCCTGGTCTCGTTTTGAACTCTTGATACGAAAATTACTGAGCGACAGAGCAAGGTGATATATTATATATATAGGCGTAGGGAAGAACGATAAAGTATTTTATTATGACGTTAGATTTGGACGTCGATCTGAGTCTTACACATATATTTTCCCAAAAATCTTATATATACATAATGTATTTGAAGCTCGGTAACCGAAAAAGACTCCATGACTGATAATATTTGTTTATTGTGTATACATGACACAGATTACTGGTACGTATAATAAAGCCCTCATTTATAATAAAATAATACACATTAACAAAAATCAAATGCACGAAACTATTTTTATTTTTCTGAAATCCATACATTAAACATGTCAAAAAATCATAAAAGACAGCCTTTATAAATATGAAGCATATTAAGTTAAGCAATATGTTGACGGTCATTTTGAGACGTATATATAATAAAACCAGTTCTGCGTCTGATAATAAATGTATTCTAAAGCTTATACTTAGTGCGCCATCTAAGTAACTGGTTGCAGACACATTTTGTTGTTAAATGATTTTCTTCTTTTGTTCATATTTCTGGACTTTTTTGATAATTTAATTTTAGTTTTGGAGAATCACATTCCTTTTCACTCGAATGAATGTTCTCAGATGACCGATCAGCATAGACAGACAATAAATCTGAAGATGTGGTCATTTCTGCGCAAACATTATTAGACGGGAAATGTTTAGGTTGTTTTGATTCCAAATGTTTATCTAGAATATGTTGTGGAATAACGTACGAGTCTGTCACTATGATGACGGCTTCGTGTAATGGTTCGGACGACAATTCTTCGCTATCATTGTAGGAATCTGTAGCAGTCGTGCAAATTGACTCCATAGATTCTCCTGAACTAATTTGAGATTCGGTCGATCTTGGTTTAACATTACAAATGACATAGTCATCGGACATTAACTGCTTGTTTTTTATAGGTGTCTCCGGAAGGGAAGGTAGTTCGTCATCCACGTGGGAAGTATCTGAAACTGACTGTATAGTAAGGTCATTTGTGTTAGAATTGTCTATTTGAATGGAGCTTTTGTGGCGGATGTATCGATCACGTGCTTCATCAGGGGTAACATAGTTGGTATTTGAATCATTGGACACTGTATTAGATTGATTGTCGGAGGTGTCATTCGGGTTTTCTACTGAATCTCCTGCCTCTTTCTGCTGAAAGGAAAAATGATATTATTATTTAACTTTTAGTCAAAATAGCCACAATTTCTAGTTATATCTAAAATTACGCATATATATAGATTAGAACTTAGTGTTTTCTAATCTCTTACCGGGTAACTCTTTTGCATCAAATGTATAGCAAACAAAAACAAGAAAACAGCACAGTCACTTTATAAATTTCTTGCGTCTGAAGCGTTTACTTTTTACAGGAGAACGTTCACGACCGAATCTGAAATTAGGCCTAGGCTGTTAAGTTTAAACTTGTTTGTATGAAGAAACCTTGAGTGGCTTTACGTTTCAAAAGATATATGAACATATATCTTATTTTCTGTATCATTAATTTTGGACCACGAACGTGTGTCGTGCAGATTCATCAGGAACATAGATATACTGTTTCCATGATTCATGAACGGCAACTATAATAATATGCGTTTGCCAGAATAATGTAGAAGGCCGTACCTTGACCTAAATTGATTTAGTTTTATAAAATGTTGCTTGGAATGAGAGTTTTCGCATTGGTACTCATACCATATCTTCCTATATCTAACAACTTATACCAAAATTGCAAGTGATCTTTGCACTGTCCCTAAGAATAAACACAAACCAACACTGCAGAAGCCAGATAGTTTTACTGAAAAAAAAATAATCAAACTGCTTTTCATTAAAAAAATTTAAGACAAATACCATCCACCTATAAATGAGAATTAGTCTAGAGGGAGCATTTTAAAGGATATTTCAAAAGCAAAAATATTTTTCCTTCCGACCTTGGTGAAATTAAGACCCGGTTTCAAAGGAGTAGGTTCAGTAAGACCCCTTTTTGGCCCCAAAATATAGCAGTTTTACAAAATTGTTAAAATGTAAACCTTTAGTTATTTATTGGACAGTAGAATGCTTCTGATACATAAATATGGGCTGATTTTGACAATACAATGCACATATATCCGGTACTAGCACCATTAAGTCATGCTAAATTACTAAAATCCTCATAATTCTAGCATTTTAGTTAAATTTTAAACGGTTTTCGTGTAAAACGAAAGTGGCCGCATTCGTGTTCATCCTTAATATTGAAATGTAAGTTGTATTTTATGATAATGCATAACATATATAAAGGTTGAGGATGAACACGGATGCGGCGACTTTCATTTTTACCAAAAACCATCTGAAAAGTGACATTTTTCGGCATATTAGGTAGATTTTTCATATTTGAGCTTGAATCGGATCGTTTTTAATGACTAAATCTGTTAAAATCTTTCACATAAACTAATTAATTCAAATAAAATAGACACTTAAGTGTTTAAAAAGTGGTCAAAATCTTTCGTCAGATGAACCTGAAATTTGAGGCCAAAATCGGTCCTTACCGGACCTACTCCTTTATTTCGTAGTCTGGCTGAAAAACACATTGATCATCATGTTACGTGTTATATTGTTAGACCTCTTGATGACTATCTAGATCTTTGAAGTATTTAATTGTCTGACTTGTTGTATGTTTTCTAGTTTTTAGATTTGTCATCCTTATAAAATAGTATATATATATATAAACCTTAAGTTGTGATTGCCTATCAATATCTTCTAAAAATAATACTGCATCTTTCAAAAACAGTCTCCTATAGGCAGGATCCTCCAATAACCCTTCCTGCAATTCATCGGCTTCTTTGTCTGTCTGACAACCAGATGATAAATGGTCAAGATATTCAGACCAGTGTTTCTGCATTGTTTTTGCTTTCTCTAGCTTCTGGTCATCTGCCTCCAAGACTGTATAGGCACCAAAATTTGCATGATATCGCCATGTCCGTAACCTACTTTTAGAAATATAGGTTTGATTCGTGTTATGAGTTATAGGTATAGCTGTATACACTATTTGAGCATTGTCTCCAGTTGCTTGATGGTTTGGTGAAGCTGATTGGTTAATATTGTTGGCAACAAATTCATCATCTGAATCAATGAAAATACCATCAATATCACTGTCATCGCTATCGTCATCAAATTCACTTTCCGGGAATGTGTAAGCTAAAGGCTCGTCCTCGTCAATTTCATATGGATCATGCGCAGGAAGGGTTAATATGTTCCTGTTATGATTCCTTCGCGTTGACCGTTCATTGCGCTGAAATTATATGTTTTTCAATTTTATTTGTATGCAATAAATGAATTATTAAAAAAAAATATTTAAAAGCTTGATATGCAGATTATCTTTTCGACCTTTAATGAACCCGAACCGGCCTTATTCTAAAAAAATACACAGGACGTGTTTTCATGTGCATGGGTCTGGATGTGTTCTAGGACTTCGAGTAGGTTGTTTCGTATTTGTGTTGTGGTTTATCATGAAGGCGACTATTCACTATATCAACTACTTTTTATGTAAAATTCTCAAGCCTGATGTCGCGTGTCTTTAAAATGAAATATGATCTATTGTGATCTTCATCATATGCATGCAAAGAAAGGGCACGAAATTGGATTTGTTACTCTGTTAATTATTAATTGAGGTACTCAATAATTTTTTTAAACCTTATATTTTATTTCTACAAATCAAAATACCCCCGCTCAATGTCGTTGACATGAAAAATATTACGAGAAATTATACATACGAGCATTAAATTTTAATGCGAAAGTCGAAGGAACTGAAAAACGTGTCACATGGTATGGTATAACCAGATGAAAATTGGTACTATACCAAGAAGCCATGACATGATGCGCCTGGAAAAAAACCGGCAGTCAGAAAATGTGATACGTACAGACAGTTCGGACTGATGTATAAACTAGGGTACATTCCTACGTTAACGGTTTGAGCACACAATTTCGTACAATTGCCATATAATTTTCCATATTAGTAATCGATGAATAAAATACTACCTCAACAACAACGTCGACGTTTAAACGCACTGTTCCACCAAAGTCTAGCATCCTGGATGGCCTTACTTCTTCAGTTGGTAATAACACATTGTGATCTGTACGTATAAAACGAGGACCTATAAACCCAATCCAAGGGTCTCTGTTATAGTCCCCATGGAGTACCCGAGAATCTCTTACTCTTGAGTTCAAAGTTCTGGAATATAAATCATTTTGTATGCATAGTAACATCTGTATTTATTACTTGTGTCTTAAAAAAATAATACTGCATTTTAATTTTGATTCGAATTATGGTATGATACAAGCATTCCCTGCATTGAATTAATGTCTTAATCATATCTTAGCCTTGATCAAACTCGGTACCATAGATTGGTTTACCAAGCAAACATTTCCAGAAATGATACGGACTGAATGGTTGATCTTTCAGACAAAGAATGATAAAAAAAATAGTTACCGCATGTTTCCATATATTTTGTTTGGCCAGATCAGTAGTAGCTGATATATGCCGTTGGGTTTTCTATTTAAAATTATTATTATTAGTTATACTCAACTGTTCGTTGATTGATTTATTTGGGTTTAATGTCACTTTGAACAATGTTGGCTAATTCGAGGTGGCCAGTTTTATTGGAGAGCAAGCCATAGTGTCTCGAGAAAACCACCGACATCGATAGGAAACTGACAATTATATAGTCAATTAAGATTGTAGTCGAACCACATGCGGGACTCAAAATCATAATCTCAGTGTTGACAGGCTAGTGATAGGATAGTTAAACTTATAAGACCACTTATCCAACCAGACCCCAATCATCATGTTCTTCGTTGAAGGCTGTGTTGGCCGTCAGCAGGTGTTTACAATTTATTTGTTTGCGGTCTACCCTGTTTGGGTGTCTTATAAGCAATTATACAGTCTTATTTGATAGTGCGTGATTTGCTCGCTGTATTGAAGACGCATTGGTAGCTTGCGGCTGTTTGCCGATCTTTGGTCGGGTTGTTGTCTCTTTGACATATTCCCCATTTCCATTCTCATTTTTAAAACCCATTAATTAAACTCACCTGTCCGATAAACTTTTTATGCTTAAATTGGTGCGCCTATGCTTCATTGCACTCAGCGTTACCAGCACGGATAGCGTTGGCTCCAAACATTCCATCCACAGTGATGCTGGAAGGTTATCAACTATTGGCTCGTTACAACCGGTTGTATAACCAATCATTCTATTTAAACCTTTCCTGCAGGAAAGCACTCTATCCCAGTGTGACATGCAATATGATTTATGGTAAATCTTTGGTCCACCATGCTTAAGCTCTTCGTTCTTAAATCCAAGACAAATATTTAAAATTGGATTGTCACTTGTAGTGGAACCAGAGGCTAACAAAGATTCACTTCGTAATTCTTGCATAAATGCGTCGTTTTTTCTGATCACTCGCTTACGTTTCGGTGTATATATATAAGGTGTTATTGCATCCTTAAAGCGTGGCAACTTTATCTGTCTCTTTGTTCTTTGTGTATTATTTGTATCTAACGGTTGGATGACAGAACTTTTCCTCCTTCTAAAACATCCAGTAAATATGTTGACCAGTTCAATCAGCTTTCCACCCGAATCGCTCGACATTTTTCAGGAAGCTTTTAAGGTAAAACAGATACAAAGATACAAAATGGGGAAGCTGCAAGCTAAAATCACATCGTTAACACATATAGTAAAATTGAGAATGGAAATGGGGAATGTGTCAAAGAGACAACAGCCCGAACATATAGCCATGTTTTATTCAATAAACTACCGATAGCTCTAATAATTTTTTTTACAAATTTGGTTCCTTGGCAAAGTAAGGTTATATAGTGTAGATGAAATAATTTCGAAACTCGACGGGCCTCCAGGCCAATAGGGCCAATATGAATTATTCCAATCAATGTACGTCCTGCCAAGTGTGAGCCTTTTTCATTAGTTTGCGTCCGTCGTATGTCATCCGTTGAATTTTTAAAAGATCATCTTTGGAGATGGAGAGACAGAGAGAGAGAGCCCAAAATAAATATAAGACTAAGTACAAAAAAAAGGTGTACAGTAAATCCAAAGACAGTAAATTAATCTTATCTAATCTATGTAATATCTTAATTTAATTTTTTTATAAGATATCTTATAAGCTATATCATGACAAGATATCATATACGATTAATTTATCAGATATCTTTTTATAAGATATCTTTATCATTTTATAAGATATATTTGTTAGTACTATACTTTATAAATATGATATCTTATTTAATTAGTGAGATCTTTCAATTTGTGTATAAGATAATACTAATGTAATCCTTAAGTATAGTTTATAAGATATCTATCTCAGATGTAGTTTATAAAATATATCTTGAAAATGGAATTAATGGATAAAAAAGTGGAATTAAGATAAAAACGACTTGTCATGATGTATTTACTTATGAGTTTCATGTTAAAATCAACTTATTTTATCTGAATCTAGTAAACCTAAACATTAACAAGAACTTGAAAAGCGTGACTGACGGACGCAGAACATATATACATGGGACTATATACACCTCCTCAACCTTTTTAAACGGCAAATACAACTTATCTGTATAAATTAATAGATAAAAATAATGATTACCTTGAACACGTTAACCGTGCAGGAGACAGTCATTCCTGACATGCGATCGCCAATGCCAACCAGCGTGTATTTATGACGTCGTGTTGTCATCGAGTATTACAGCATATGATATGGCTCGATGCACTCACACGGCTGGTAATCTACACACGCAGAACATTTGGTTCTGCAATGAAAACCGTGAGAGGATTTTACGGTTGTGCTTGAGTAGAGTAATTGTCACCGCTTCAAAAGGTATGTACATCTCTAAATCGCAATTTTCTTATTCGACTGATCAAAATATTGAAAATCGGAGAATGCTATGCTGTGGTGAATACTTGAACAAAGAGATACATGTATCATTTACTGTTGTACGTGGAGTTGGACTCCTACAAAATCAGTTGCCGCACGAGAATTTGCCTAAAAAAGTGACATTTAGATTTTGAAATGGTTCTATTAATAGACCTATACAAGTTCAAATTTACCTTTTATTCGGTCAATGGGTATGAATGTCGTTTTGGGCGGCGTGGACGCTGTCCGGTGTTGATAGACATCTAAATAAATCTAAAAACCTCATATTTTCATTTTGTCATGCGTGAGGGGATCGGTTCTGATTGAGGACATCGTGAATGCGTGACTGAGGGGAATTGAAATCATATCTTTATATACAAGCTATCAGTCGTTGAAAGTTGCCTTAATATGGTTAGATTGTTTATGAAAAAGCAAATTTGTGTGCAAAAATAAAAATTATGAGATAGAATTTTGAAATAACAATAAATCACCAAGTTTTCTTTTTATGAATAAAAGTCTAACCAATAAATTTCAAACATGTGTCTAAATTCGTGGATTCGGGCAAATAATCGGTATAGTTTACTACCACAATTTGATATTAATTAATATTGTAATTTTCATTGTTATTGATAAATTTTATATCAGTATTGCAAATCTAATCCTGAATTCTGTCTATCCTATTTTTGGGATATTGTTTAAGAAATTCATATGTGACGTCACTTTGTGCGTTTATGGTTTTGGCTAACTCGGCTGTGAATTTTTATGTGCTGGTTTATGTTGTTTTATGTATCCGTTTTTATTGTGTAGTTAGTCACCGCTTCGATTTTATCATGTATATCTATTATATAGCCATTTTATAAAACATCACTGGTTGCAAAATTATGAATTATTCGAAATAACAAGGATGTTCTTATTCCAGGCAGAAACCCTATTCATATTAGGCACAACTTCTTGGAACTTTTGGTCCTCAATGTACTTGTCTTGGCTTTCGAACTTTTTTCATCTGAGCGTCACTGGTAAGCCTGGTGTGGACGAAAGACGCGTCTGACGTATAAGTTTTTTTTTAAACATGGTACCGTTTGTTAGCTATAATTGGAGTGTTTCTCTGACCTATATGTTCTCTCATTTATTTGTATTGTAGTCCTGTCATGTAATGTTGTCTTTAAATGATATATTTACCATTGCCGTAGAAGCGGGAGGTTTGGCATGCCACAAAACCGGGTCCCTCCCATCATTTTTTCTAAAAAAATGTCCTGTGCCAAGTCAGGAAAATGGCATTGTTGAATTGTAATTCGTTTCTGTGTGTGTTAAAGTTTAATGTTGTGTTTGTGTTGTGTCGTAATTTTCCTCTTATATTCGATGTGTTTCCCTCAGTTTTAGTTTGTAGTCCGAATTTGTTTTTTCTCAATCAATTTACGAATTTCGACAACGGTTTACTACTGTTGCCTTTATTGGAGACATATTTGCAATTTATTGGTTAGACTGTTTATTCATATACAGAAACTTTGTGATGTATTGTATAAATCAAATTATTCAAACAAATATCAAAATTTGTATTTTCGCGATCCATCTTTTTCTTTTTTAAATACTCAATACAAGGGGAGTTAACTCTTTTCGTAAAAAATGTATACTGGGCTGATATGAAATTTTTCAACTTTTATTTGTAGCTAGAAACAAATCATTGACAAAATTTGTCCTTTTATTGTTCGTAAAACCTATCTTCATACAATGTATTTTAAAATTCTATCTCATTAATTTTGTTTATGCACAAAATGTGTTTTTTCATGAACAATCTGACCACATTTAGGCAAATTTCAAAGACTAATAGTTTGGATATAATATTATGATTTCACGTACGTCCTCTCACGCATTCACGATGTCCTCAATCAGAACCGATCCCCTCACACATGACATGATGAAAATATGAGGATTTTAATTTATTAAGATGTCGATCAACACCGGGTCCAGCGTACACACCGCCAAAACGATATTCATACCCATTGACCAAATAAAAAGTAAATTTGAACTTGAGGGTCTGTAATTATAACCATTTCAAAATTTAAATGTCACTTTTTTAGGCAAATTCTCGTGCGGCAACTGATTTTGTAGGAGTTCAACTCCACGTACAACAGTAAATGATACATCTATCTCTTTGTTCAAGTATTCACCACAGCATATCATTCTCCGATTTTTAATATTTGGATCAGTCGAATAAGAAAATTGCGATTTAGAAATGTATATACCTTTCGAAGCGGTGACAATTGCTCCACTCAAGCACAACCGGAAAATCCTCTCACGGTTTTCATTGCAGAACCAAATGTTCTGCGTGTGTAGATTACCAGCCGTGACTCATGCGAGATTAAAATTGCTGACATATTTAGTCTTTTATTATTCTTTGATCGTTGTTTTTTGTCTTTCCTTGACAAATGTCGGCAGATCGTCTTTCAGTTCAAGAGCGAAAGAACAGATGCTGCTTATATGAATAAAAAGATATATGGGCTTCGGTGTATGTCAGTTTGCTTAGTAAACAAAGAAATACAGGAGATAATTCAAAGGGGTAATTATAGAAAATGTTAAATAAATGTCTCATCTACGAGGATTCTGAAATAAGACACAAACACATGTCACGGTATCATCGGATGATAGCGGTTTGTATATTTCTAATTTATTTTCAGAGAAAGACCAAGGATTTGTATAGTAAGACTTACTATACAAATCCTTGGAAAGACTGAGCGGATTTAACTTAACGATCACTTTGTTTCAATCTCATTTTTTTTCATATTTATGAGAGGTTTTCGAAAACAAGCCTTGAATATTTGTTAATTTGATAAAAATATTTTTTTTAAAAGCTCCCGGCAAAAATGTCCTACAATTAATTGCCAATAAGACAGCAACCATCTGATCACAACTAGCCGACAAAGCACAGGCACTTGTTTCTATCCATTGGAAGACCCACTATCAACGTATATTTACGAGAAGGTACCCAACTACTTTTTTTCACCTCTCCGCTTAAAACCCTTATTTCTCTGTCAATTCAGTCTCAAATTTTTTGTTCCATACACCATTCGATTCATGATGTTTCAGGTGATATGCATTGTATTTTCCCTTAGAGTACCCCTTACCCCCACTACACAAGATATCGTAAATATACGTTGATAGTGGGTCTTCCAGTGGATAGAAACAAGTGCCTGTGCGACAAAGGATGCACCGGCATTTTTTTTTATAATACTTTTCAGTCAAAACTTAAAATAAATATTAAAATTCACTCTATTCTAACTTCTGAATGCAAAAAAAATTAAATACTGACAAGTTCGTCATGTTAAGGAAACTTCAAGCCGGCAAAATAAATATATCAATATATACAAATTTCGCGGGTTATTTTTATGGATATGCGCATGTGCAATGATAATGCGGAAATGGCAACTAAGGCAGCACAGATTCTGAACACAAGAGATGAATTAAACGAACTCGTTCGTCGAAGAGCAGAATTAGCAGTACGTAATTGTTGTAAAGAGTATTATCTTTCTTCAGGATTAGTCCATTCTCCCCATTTATTAATGAAAAGACAGAAAACTAGGTTTTATTCCCGGATTTTCTGTGGAATATATTTTCAAAATGGCGAAATATTGTACTTCCGGTTTCAAAATTGAGCACAAATAATTTTAATTGCAAGGATAAGGCGCTATTCACAATCCTTTAAAGATATGGTTTCCAATATATGTCATGAATATCAAATATTTGCTTGCTTCATTTCGATAATCTGGAAATCAAATAAAACCGTTGAAGAAAATGAGAGAATAACCACTTATTGTTTGCTTTTAAAAAATTGGCGGTAAATGATCTTTTGTTAATATTTTGTAGTTCATTCAAGATGATTCTTGGGCTGTTCTGACTCTCAAAAAGTTGTAGCCAGAAAGCTGCTATATTGTTTCGCCAGTTTTGAAAATTTGGAACAAACTTTAAAGCCAGTATGGCGATTTTAAATGCTCTTTAGAGCTTATGTTTGTAATTGCTTGCTTATACCGACTCTAAATAAAGCTTTATGTCTTATGTCTTTAACAGGTTGGGCTCAAGTCTGGAAAAGTGCATAATTTACCTGGAATTACTGAAAAACAGTTAATATCCAAATTACGCTCAAAGTGGGGTAACACGAATGACCGGATAACACTGTTATTATTCGAATAACACTTGTAATGACCGAATAACACTTGAAATTTTAATATTAGCACATTTTGGTGACTTTTAAAAATTGATTATTGAATAATAATATATTATCGATGTATTTAATAAAAATGATTTACAGAAAGCAGATAAGTTCATAAAGATCATTTTAAATTTAGTGTGTACATCAAACTTGGCGGCCATTGTGATTTCCGTGGTCACCATATTGGATCTACATATTAAATTTTTAAAGTTTTTTATGAACTTATCTGCTTTCTGTAAATCATTTTTAAGTTACAAAATACATCGATAATATACTAATAATTAATAATCAATGTTAAATAGTCACCAAAATGTTCTTATATTAAAATTTCAAGTGTTATTCGGTCATTACAAGTGTTATTTGGATAATAACAGTGTTATTCGGTCTGAGGTACCGTAACGCTTGTTATGACCAAATAACACTTGAAATTTTAATATTAGCACATATTGGTGACTTTCAAACATTGATTATCAAATAATAATATGTAATCGATGTATTTTACAACTTAAAAATAATTTACAGAAAGCAGGTAAGTTCATAAAGGTTATTTTAAATTTTAGTGTGTACATTGAACATGGCGGCAATTGTGATTTCCATGGGCACCATATTGGATGTACACACTAAATTTAAATGTTTTTTGAACTTATCTGCCTTCTGTAAATAATTTTGGATATGAATTAGCCTGTCAACCCAAGTGTTGTAATTTAATCCCAGTTTCAGCTAGTTCATTCAGCTTTGAAATGGCTTGGATGGCCATACTTTCTTTGATAGGTCAAATGCTTTCAAAGGTAGTCTTGTTTCCTTAAAAAAAACCTGGTCCCGTATGATACATGTATAGCCAAGTTTGCAGCAAGTGGGGTTGAAAGCCTGTAGTCAATGGTGAATAAATCATACTTTTCTATAAACTGTTTTACTAATTTAAGGAAAATCATGTAT
Organism: Mytilus edulis; assembly: GCA_019925275.1. NCBI lineage: Eukaryota > Metazoa > Mollusca > Bivalvia > Mytilida > Mytilidae > Mytilus > Mytilus edulis. The sequence continues at coordinate 65,033,967 of CM034357.1, read as the reverse complement.
GCTTCAGGAAATTTCCAAATGTCATGGCCACAATGCTGTGCTCTATTAATGATTTTGAAATCACCCAATGTTACATTGAGCAACAGCAGACATTATTTAAAATCATATAAACAAGAATTTGATTTTAAACATTTTAGGACACCTTAGCAAACTTAGAGAGACAGATATATGCATTTGAAGGCAGTTACTTGGAAGATACACAGCTGTATGGTAATATCATCAGAGGTTGGGACAGATACCTTGCAAATACCAAGTAAGCAATGAATTTAGCAAATAACATTCATTTTTTATAGTGTAACTGTTAGTGTAAGTCATTATACATTAGGACTTCTTATGACTTACTGTTAGTGCTGTTAAATTCTAAACAAGAGAACAGCATACATGTGTATGTAACAGTAAATTTGGTCCGGTAGTAAAATGTGTCCGCCAGACATTTTTTCCTAGTTAATCAAGTCCATGTCCATGATTTTACTAGGAAAAGAAGTCCTAGGACAAATGTTCCTAGGAAAATAAGTCCACAGCTAGTTATAAATATGTCTGGTACTCATTATCCTAGGAAAAATTGTCCCTAGACTTGTTTTTCTATAAGTGTTTATTAAAATCATTCAAAATGGGGAAAATTCTTTATTAAGATTGGAAAGTGTCATTATGTTTCCTATTAAAATAAAGGACATGTACTTATTGCCTACACATGTTAATGACATGGACATGCTATCATTCAAAAATTTATCTTATTGATACACAACTGTAAAACAATATTAAACATAACAGTTTAATTTACCTTTTAAAATAAATAGCATGGACATTTTTATGGAATATCAATGACATGGACATTATTTCCTAGGAAAAATAGTCTGGGGCCAAAATTATGTCAAATGTTAATGCACAACTCTTTACCAATATTAAAACATGAATATTGAGTTTCCACTCTTTTAAAATAAAGAACATGGACAATTTAACCTAGGAAATTTAATGACATGGACATGATTTCCTAGGAAAGTTTGTCTGGGGACATACATTTAATTAAAAAAACAAATTGATACACAACTCTTAAATAATATTTAAACATAAATTTTTATTTCCCTTTTAAAATTAAGTGCTTGGACGTTTTTACCTAGGAATATTAATAACATGGACATGATTTCCTAGGAAAAATAGTCTGGGGACAAAAATTCTATTAAATGTGAATGCACAACTCTTTACCAATATTAAAAAATGAATAGTGACTTTCCATTGTTTATAAAAATTTCCCTTTTAAAATAAAGGACATGGACATTTTTACCTAGGAATTTTGATAACATGGACATGATTTCCTAGGAAAATTTGTCTGGGGACATACATTTAAAAAAAACAACACAATATTTCCATTCATCTTTTAAAATTAAGAGCATGGACGTTTTTACCTAGGAATATTAATGTCGTGGATTTGATTACCTAGGAGAATTAGTCTGGAGACACTAATTTTATCAAGGATATAAATATACAACTCTTAAAACAACTTTTAAACATAACATTTATATTTCCATTGTTTATATGTAATTGAATTTATTATAGAATTTTATAGGACATGATTTCCTAGGAAAATTAGTCTGGGGACGTAGATTACTAACATAGGACTAAATATACTAGTAAACTCTGTAACCATGGACTTTTTTTGCTAGTAATATTTGTCCGCCCAGACATATTTTACCAGGACAAATTTATCACTTACATGTACAGACAAATGATTATGTGATGTCAGATGACAACTCATAATTTCATTTTATCCTTCAATTAACAACTCTACTATACATTTACTATTTACAAGTGTAGAGCTGATACAAATTGGCAAACATATAATATGTATCTATATAGTCTCCTAATATCTTTTTCATTCTCAAACAAATGCAGTGGTTTGGAAGTAAAAAAAAGAAAAATGGTACAAATATATTTGATACTTTTTTACAATGTTCTAATGTGGTATTTGTAGATGTCACCATGACAGATCGTATGATTAATTATGTTTATGGACAGGATATCATTGAAAGTTACAATTTTAGTGGCATAGGACTACGAAACTAACAGTTTCTTCTACCACATGCATGGTTCATGTGCATGTATATACATGGTTTACTTGTCTAGACAGCTTCTTGTTCATATTTTTGCTGAATTTAAGCTACATGCTTATATTAAATACCATTATGTACAAAGATTTGCGCTTACCTTATTTACTTCTTTATTATAAGGCATGTTGGACTATTTTTGCTTAGAAGTTGTAGTTCTTTCTTTTTTCACAGTGATGTAAAACAAGAAATTACATGTTTGTAGAATATTATAAGTGCAGTATTGATATTTTTCTCCAAAGCTTGTTGTAAATGTATGAATGAAGTAGTATATAATTTTCATTATTTATTAATTTTCTGCATGTTTTAGCATGTTTGTTGTGTAGCAGTATAGTAATACATTTTCTTTTTTGCTGAAAATAGCATTTTTTCTAGAAACACCAACAGTAAAGGTGACAAGAGAAACAGGAAGTTTAAAGATGCTGACAGATTGTTTTCAAAATCTTCAGTCACATCAGCAGCTGTAAGTCTATTTTTAGATATAATGAGATATGAAAAAGGTGGGATACTTGCCAACATTAACACACCACCAAAAATACAATGAACAAATATCTCTAGGCTGTGTTTCATTATTTTCATATAGGATATCAACGATTGTTGATTTTGTGAGTTAATGGAAACCATGAGTCCAACTGTTTATTGGCTATAGGCTTTTAAACAAACTTTTCCTAACCATGAAATCAAATATTCATGAAAATACCATTTATTTCTCAATCAACAAAAATGTGTACCTACATCATGTACATAAATAATTGAATCCACATTTTGTGGTGGGATTATCCTGTGATTATCAAGGTGGTCCAACCTCATTGTAGAGGGGTGTAAAGGGGGATGTCTGCACGGAAGATCGCGAAATAAAGCCATTTCACAATAAATAAACAATTACAAATTTCCTGCACGTTGATCTTTTTACCAATTTCACAAAACACGGTGAATAACGAACCTTTTTCACAGCTGCACGTAAAATAAAAATGGCAAAACACGTTGCAAGAAAATAACCCTTTACCACCCTCATTGTACAATTGCAGGGCTTTCCATTGAAGCCGGTAGCCGGCGGAAATCCGCCGTTTGCGGTGGCTTCAAGTGCCGGCTACTTCACTGACAAAAATATAAATTCAAAAAGAAAAAAATAACTTTTTCAAATGTTTACAGGCAGCCGAGAGACGTATTGTCGCAAAGTCGCGGTCACGATAAACAAGGGATGAAAAGTCAGTGTTTACCTTGGGCTAAATATAGTTCACATGAATTCAGGTCACTGATTGGTTGTCTATTTAAAGTCAGAATGCATTGTTTCTTTTCAAAGATAACAAGAGAGACGTTCTGGTGGTCATTGAACAATAACAATAGAGACGTTCCGATGGTCATTAACTCGTTGGCTTTTTTTTGGCGTTTAAAACGTGAAGACAATCAGATAGGATGACAATCTTATGTTATGGAATAATATCAGTCAAATTAAAGAAAGTGTAGTAGATCATATTGTTCAGAATCTGGAACACAGTATCTATTGAAGTTCATTTTTCAAAGCCCACGTGGTGTTCAGAGAATCAAGGTCAAAAACGAAAGTAGAATATTGTCGACTCGACCTTAAATGAATAACATTTCCAAATGATTTATGTATCCGACTTTAAATATTGAACAGTTTACAAAAAAAGAGAAAATCAGAGGATATATCAATGCTTGAGAAATAATTGTATGATTTAAATACGCGTAACAGTCTTAAGAGAGAAAAGGGGGGTCATTTGTTTACAAATGCACGTAGTTATGCAAAATAAATCGATGAAGTTTTCTAACAAACCGGATTATTTTATAAATAAAACTCCTTTAAAAGTAACTGAATTTTAAGCATAAGGTAATAAAAATAAACAAAACTATAACATTAAAAAAAAATGAAATTTCTTTGAGATTTTGTTTTCTTTCTTTAATTTCATACATAAAAAATGGTCATTTGAAAGATGAAATTAGGTGCCAGGAGACTGCGAGAATGCGGGATTTTGCTCTATTTATGCCAGAGCTTCTGGGGGCCTTGAGCGGCCCCCACACCCCCTGCCATAAGGCACCAAGCTTACAGCTTGGTGGGCGTCCGGCTTCTCCGAACGCATGTAACAGCCGCCTATAATTTTAATTGAGACTTCAATTTCAATGGAAAGCCCTGCAATTGTTCTTTTTCTTGGAATAACATGAACCTGAATTGAAACCTTACTGATCTCTTGGGGTAAAAATATTATCATAATCTATAACCGAACTTCTATCATGTCTATTTACATGTTTTAACAGTCCTCATTACATGCATTAAGGAATGATAATCTGGTTGTGTCTTTAATAAAAGATCCTGAACATGCATGAAATATTTGCCACTAAATATAAAGCAAACAATCAATATTATAAAGATTACAAAAGTTTATAATTGTATATTGTAATAAATCAAAACATTTTGTTAGGAAGTAAATAATTTGATAGTAATGTATAAAAAGAAAAACAAAGAGAAAATTTCTGCAAGCACTATTTTTCTAGAGTGAAATGGGGAAACAATGATCAGAAACGATCAACTGTCTTTCAACTTGAATATACCTATTTAATTTTTCTTTTGATATTTTGAATAAATTTGTTTTTCTTTTTCAGGCTGTCAGTGGCATTGTTGACCAGTTGAACAAAAATAGTAAGTATTTTTATGCCCCCGCAGTAGCATAAAGATTTAACCTTGTCTGTCTGTAAATCCTTTCATAGTCCTCAAATTGGTTTCCATTCTCTATCTTAAGTTTGCCTTGATCAAATGATATAAAACTTATAAACAATGCTTATTACAAAAAAACACAGATTGAGTGTGAATTTTTGTGGCCTCACTTTTTCCATTATAGAGTTATGCCATTTTACAAATAAAATGAATTTACTTTTTTGTTCTCAAATTTTAGTTTGCCTCAACTAAATATTAGTAATCTTATACACAATGCTTATTACCACAAGACTCTGATCAAGTGCAAATTTGGGTTTTGTCACTGACTGTTCTTGAGTTATGTCCCCTTTTAATGTTTTATACAAGTAGGGGCATCATCTGTGTCCCATGGACACATTCCTCATTTATGTTTTATATGGAATAATGTTGTACATACATGCACAGGTGTTTGAAAGCCTTTCTTACATGTATGAATAGTTCGACAGCAACAACTTGATAATTATTAACAATAAATAATTTTGAAGAACAATAACATTTTTACAGTTAAATTAATTTTCTATATAGTCTGTTAAAATAACTTGAAAAAGGAAATATATGTTAAATTTACTTTAAAAAAGAAATATATTCATGTTTCACTAAGATAAATATGTATGAATTTTCAGATGATCGTGAGCCTTCAAGTCCAGATTCACAGAACAATCAGAATGGTGCTAATACACCCCAGACAAATGGTCAAGATGACAGCCCTCCTCCGTCACATTCTGGTAAATTACACAAAGGTGGGGGTCCATTACGACACAAGAAAAGTAAAAGTAAATCTCGACACAAGTAAGTATTTACAAATATTTATAGAAATATAGTGGGTTGATTATCTTAAACTGAGGTCCCTTAACTTTTCACAAGTTCTTTTTAGTATTTAAAGGGATTCTTTTAGTTGTATAGTAATAGTTATATATCAGTTAATTTGAGTACTTTATATTTTATATGTTCAAACATGAATGGCTCTTTTGCAAATGCTAGATAAAAGTGAAAAGTTTTACACAATATTGCAAACTAAGAAATTTAAGTTATTTTTTTCCTGTTTTTTCCTACTTTATACATTAGAAGTCTGTGCATACTGTTTGGCAATGGCATCTTCAGTCACTATAGTTGAAATCTATTGAAGTCTATCAAAGTCATACTAAATTGTGCTTATTTTGAACTGAAATGAAGAATGCTGATTATGTCATTCTGGTATGTTTGTATTGTCAATCACCTCAAACTGTAACAAAATCTTTTATTTCAGGCAGGATGTAAAATTACGGAGAGGAAAAGATGTAAGTTAACTTTAATTAATCTGTTTACATCACAAAAAAGTATTGTAAAACCTTTCTAACAGTGGCCTCCCTAGGTAATTTCTGGCTCTCTGATATTCATCTCAATTGCATTTCACTAGACTACCTGATCATGTAATTACCTTGTTTGAAATTGTCTTTTATTTTACCTTAAGATGTCAAATATCTAGAGACAAGTTATATAAAAGAACAAATGAAGTCCTGGACTTTCACTTTGAAGAAGGAAAAGAAAAAAATAATGAAATTTACTAAAAAAAATCCTTTCAAAGAAAGTTATGAACTAACTAAATTCTATTATCAAGGAAATCTCAAATTTAGGCAAATTTTGAAAGCTTTTCTAAAATGCAGATAGTTGAAATGAGAAAATTAAAATATTTATTTTTTGAGAAACATGAACATACCTGACACTTGTCATAAAAACATCTTGAGAATATTATTTGATTGTTAAATCAACCTTTAGATTGATAGGAAGATATAACTCCTTTATCTAAAAGTGTGTTCAATTTAAAAATACAACAGAATTTCACGAAACCTTTTCAGATAATAAGGACATACTATATAGTTGTGCATATCGACGGGAAATTGCGATTCAATTTTTTTCTAGGAGTTACACCCCTTTGAACTTATTTACTTTAATGTACGACTTCAACAGTTTGTCATCGCAACTCCTCTCAAACCACACAACAGAATTTCACGAAACCTTTTCAGATAATAAGGACATACTATGTAGTTGTGCATATCGACGGGAAATTGCGATTCAATTTTTTTTCTAGAGTTACGCCCCTTTGAACTTATTTACTTTAATGTACTACTGCAACAGTTTGTCATCGCAACTCCTCTCAAACCACACAACAGAATTTCACGAAACCTTTTCAGATAATAAGGACATACTATGTAGTTGTGCATATCGACGGGAAATTGCGATTCAATTTTTTTCTAGGAGTTACACCCCTTTGAACTTATTTACTTTAATGTACGACTTCAACAGTTTGTCATCGCAACTCCTCTCAAACCACACAACAGAATTTCACGAAACCTTTTCAGATAATAAGGACATACTATGTAGTTGTGCATATCGACGGGAAATTGCGATTCAATTTTTTTTCTAGGAGTTACGCCCCTTTGAACTTATTTACTTTAATGTACTACTGCAACAGTTTGTCATCGCAACTCCTCTCAAACCACACAACAGAATTTCACGAAACCTTTTCAGATAATAAGGACATACTATGTAGTTGTGCTGCTTGTGCATATCGACGGAAATTGCGATTCAATTTTTTTTCTAGGAGTTACGCCCCTTTGAACTTATTTACTTTAATGTACTACTGCAACAGTTTGTCATCGCAACTCCTCTCAAACCACACAACAGAATTTCACGAAACCTTTTCAGATAATAAGGACATGCTATTTAGATGTGCATATTGATAGGAAATTACAATTTTTTTTTCTTTCTAGGAGTTATGCTCCTTTGAACTTATTTGCTTCAATGTACTTCTGCAACAGTTTGTAATCGCAACTCCTCTGAAACCACACTACAGAATTTCATGAAACTTTGTAGATAATAAGGACATACTATGTAGATGTGCATATTGACAGAAAATTATGATTCAACTTTTTTTTCTTATACAATTTTCTTTTCTTACATTTATTTCATTTCTCCAATGACAATGTGGGGACGGTGGGGTATGTGAGCGTGCTCACTAAGGTTCCTTAATTAATTCAGTGCTTGAAATTTCTCCTTACAAGTTGCTTTATACATAATTGTCATGTCTTGTCTTGCAGGGGACAGGGGAGTAAAGGTTTATTGGTGTGATCCAGTCCAAAAGAATTGACAGTGCTGTCCAGCCTTGTACAGTTTTTACATGTCCATTTTATTGTTGATAAACTTTAATAAAGCAGAGATGTACATCTGTTCTGTTGGTCACAATTCTAGAGAGACAAGATAAACATCAATGGAGCATGTAAACTTGTATCAAGGTTTTAGCAGAAGTGAAAATCATCTTTGTCATGTGTAATTGATTTTTAATACATGTATATTGATCATTGATAGACTGGTTAATTGTGTTTTATTCAAAACATTTTCATAATCATCTGAAAAGTACAGCCACATCTTATATTGCATAGTATATCAGTGACGATACTATTGAAAACATTCTTTTTTACAATCTATATTTCTATCTAATGTCTGTGTATTTATTTTGCAAAACAATTGATTTTTGAGATTCACATTGATTCACTAGATAAATTTTTTAAACAATTTTTTTTTTATGTAAATTTCAAAATGTAATTTAAGTCATGTTCAGTGAAATCTTTTGTGATTTAGGATGATTCTGATGCTTAACTTTTATTTCTATTGAATCCTCTGACTATATCCAAATTCAAATTATGTAGATGCTATTGCAGTGTAAATTTTTACATCTAAATCTCCACATTTTTAAAAGTGTCCGAAATAAGTAGTAGTTTTAAGAGCAGAAAATGGGTATAAAAAGCATCAAAATCTCAGTATTGTTGTATATATCAAAAATACATGATATATGAGTAATAGTATAGGGGATAACAGAATGGCAAAAGTAATGAAATAAACTAACAGTTTACCATCAGTGTAACAATATTTGTTATGTACAGAAATCAATGATATTAGCTATAGATAAAAGAAAGAAAAACGTCTTACAGAATTAAAAATAAACAGCAATTAACGTAGCTATGAAATTAGATTTTAAAGAAAAACTGTATCCAAATTGACCGTAAATATTGTATATCTGAAATAATTTGTACTTTCATTTTATCCTTTTATGATATGTTTTATGTATCATTTATTTTCTTTCATATTGATTGTGAACATTGCATGTTGAAGGAATAATCATGTCTGTAATAAATGTTTTTTGATCATATAAAAAATATTGTAAAAAAATAATAATTGTGAAATTCATATCATGTCATCAGTTATGAAGTAATTGGATAGTTACATTGTACTGTATTCACTATTTCTGTTTAATAAACAGCATTTTGCCATGACAAATGATTTTTTTATTGTGCCATTCTAAATTTCAAATTATGTCCTTTACTTGTTTCACTGAGAGTAAGATGTCTGACTCACTGGTTCATTAGAAGTATACTGCTTTATTTTTAAGATTTGCTGAGCAGTAACTTCATGAGTTAATGCCTCATCTTGATTGATTTTCCATTACATAGCGTGGTGTGTATGTCTCTTTTATATCCCTGCCTTGATATGGAGGGTAGTTATATAGTTGTGTAATATGTCTGCTTTCCATCACAAGTTGAAATGAAAATTGCAGTACTGCTTGCCAAATCTTCACTCAAAACTGTCATCAACCATAAAATTCGGGTCAATCTGGATTTTGTTGATTTACATTTTGTGTTCAATAGTTATGCGGCTTATGCCCTTAAGTTACTTTGAAAATTGGTATTTCTTTGTTTTCTTGAGGAAAACTAAAATACCGAACTGCAAAATTGTTGGGAATTGAAACAATGTCTGACATGGATTATAAGGTTTTTTTAATAAGCCTGCGACGTCTGTCACAAAGCTTGACATAGGGATAGTGATCTGGCATTGACAGCGTAAGTTCACTTCTTATAAACCTCATATTTTAGAAGGTGGAAGAACTGGATGCTTCATTATTTGTATATAGATGCCTTATGTTATGAAGTTTCCTTCTGTCATATGTCCATTGTCCTTGACCTCATTTCTTATGGTGAACAAGGTTAAGTTTTGGTATTCGATTCCATATATCAGATACTATAAGCAATATGTCTTCTATATTTTGTGTATTGAAGGATTGTAAGGTGTACATGTGCAACAGGCAGATGTCGTCTGATCTTGACCTCATTTTCATGGTTCAGTGGTTAAAGTTAAGTTGTTGAGTTTTTAGATATAGGAAGATGTGGTGTGATTGCCAATGAGACAACTCTCCATACAAATAACAATTTAAAAAGTAACCATTATAGGTTAAAGTACAGCCTTCAACACGGAGCCTTAGCTCACACTGAACAACAAGCTTTAAAAGGGCCCAAAATTACTAGTGTAAAATCATTCAAACGGGAAAACCAACGGTCTTATCTATATAAACAAAACGAGAAACGAGAAACACGTATATATTACATAAACAAACGACAACTACTGTACATCAGATTCCTGACTTAGGACAGGTGCAAACATTTGCAGCGGGATTAAACGTTTTAATGGATCCAAACCTTCTCCCTTTTTCTGAAACAATAGCATAACATCACAACAAAGAGAAACATACGATAAAATATCAATTGGCAGACTTAACTCAATTTGTTCTTTTACTAATACTTTATGCAAAAGGTCAACTATATTTGGTGTATAGAAATATTTTATGATGTTCATGTCAGTCACAGGTTTTATTAACCTGATTTTTGTGACAAAAATGTTGGTTATTGATTTGGGGATGTACGGTGGTCGGCAGCCAAATGCTGCCATTGAAATTTACTCATGAACCGTTCAACCAAAGCTTTTCAAATTTTAATATGTTGTTACTGACAACAAAATGGAGGTCAAGTTCAATAACACCAATTTTGACTTTTACTGTTCAGGAGTTATGGTTCTTGAAAGATTGAAAAATGGTGTTTCCAGTTGTGTCAGTGCATTTTCTCATGAACTATTCCACCAAAGCTTTTCAAATTATACTATGTTGTTACTGATGACAAAATGGAAGTCAAGTTCAATAATGACGATTTTTAACTTTTACTGTTCAGGAGTCATGGTTCTTGAAAGATTGAAAAATTGTATTTCCAGTCATGTTGCATTTACTCGTGAACCATTCAACCAAAGCTTTTTAAATTTTAATATGTTGTTACTGATGACAAAATGGAGGTCACATTTGATATTGACGATTTTCACTTTCACTGTTCATCAGTTATGGTTCCTGTGATATTAAAATGCCAGGACACAAATGAATGTTAATAAATCTGGTTTGCTGTCGCTCTGACAACCTCTTGTTTGACCTTGATCTCGTTTTCAGTTTATTGCTATGTTAAGTTTTTGTAATTTGCTCGGGTTTTTCTTGGAACTATAAGCAGTAGGTCAAGTATATTTGTTGTATGGAATGATTGTAAGGTGTATAAGTCTGGAAGGTATCATCTGACCTTGACCTCATTTTTCATGGTTTAACATTATCTTTTTAATTGATTGTTAGTGTTATAATGCCACTTTTGTGCTATTTCTTGGCACCTAGCTTATGGGCTTTAAAATATATCGTTCAAAATACAATTTACTTATTTATATTTATTAATTTTTATCTACAACTTTTAGAGACAATCATAGTACAACATGTTTGTAAGTGGATTTAACATTCTGTGAGGATCAGTTACAACATTCACAAAAATCTCAAGAAAATATGGCAGAAAATATATACATTTTTGTAAATTCATACACACAAAGATGCTCTGTTAAACAAAGGAAAACGATTATAAGAAGTGATTCAGTCGCCTTTTAATGTCACTTTGTGTAAAAGTAGTACAAACATTTATTGTAAAAAATATTGTTCACATTAATATAAACTTTTGCTCTGTAAAGGTTACATCTATCTAACTGATATTTATAATTATGTCTTTAAAGACGTAATTCATGATCAATAGCTTTTTGTACAGGTCATCACTCATCATGTGTAAACATACCAGTGGACAGTATATTTGAGCTTACTCTTTTTTTTTATGTTATTTGTTGCTTACTATATTCAAAACATATAAACTTCCTTTCTGAACACAATTATAATCTAGAAACAATGCCTAAATATCTTAGAGAAACATCATGAAATGTACCTAAAATGAGATTGTACACCTCCTAAATTACCAGTGATTAAGAAATACAGAGTTATTATCATTTTTATCATCATTGAGTAAATTAGGTTGACAAATTATTTGTTTAAATAATGATTCAATAAACAACATGCATAAATGTATGAGACTTTGATTTGAAAAACAATATTAAAATACAACCAAGAAACTCAGTTTAAACTTTTCTGATTCTTTATCTATGGGTTGTGATGAGCAAAGCTAAACAAATAAAAATAGAGATATAATTCATATACGAAAAAAAAAAAAATTTCACATGCTTCATAGAAGTAATTAGTTTCCCAGTTAGAATAATTTAAATTTAGGATCAAAGCAAAGCGTACAAATCTTAATTAACAATTTACTTACAACCAACAAACTTTTGGGTTTAGGTAAACAATTAATTAGAAGTTTTAAAAGTTTCTATGTAATAATAAAACCATGTGTTTACAAGTCTTTGTTCTTCCTTATATCTTTTATACCTGAATCATAGCTACATCTATTTATTATCATAAATGAATGACAAGTTCTGAAAATAGCGCTATTTGCAGCCTTCTAGATTTGACTCAAGCTAGTAGTATGAACACCAGAGCAATATAGTGGATTTGTAAAAAAAAATGTGTTGATATGCTGATTTTCCCCGTCGCAAAGAGGAAAATGTGGCAATATAATGAATGATAAACATGCATAAAGATAAATATAAATCACAATACCCTGTGACAAAAAAAACTTACAAAAATCTCGTTATGGCACCTAATAACTACCGGTATATCATACAACATTACACCTATAATATGTGACATTTTCTTATAATATTATTTTCCATCTCAAAAAAAATGTTTACACAGCCAACTTTATAGCACTTTTTGTTCTTAACTGAATCAAAACAAAATGGGTCATTTTGCACACATGTAGCCTGAACAATTTATATACATATACAATTGTATCTTGTCAAAAATGAAAACTAAATTGGAAAAAAATCAAATAAAAATTTGTCACTCTTATCATGATTTATGTAGATTTAGATATTAATCTTGTCTGTGGTAAATTGAACTGATATTTAATGTTTAAAACAAATACTACAGATTAACCAATTAACTGATTGTCAAGTTTGATTTTTAAATAAATTGTCCATTTATTTATCATTGTAAACCTAGACACATATTTCATTGACTATTGCAAGCCAGATTAGAGTAAAGGCAATCATTGAACTATACAATTGATTCTCTATCATTAACTAATGCACAAATCTAAAACAAAATTTGTTTACATGAAACTACATTTATGTCATAGAAATTTTTCAATTTAAAAAATTACATCACTTTATAAACTTTTCAAACTTCAATATCTTATAATAAAGACAGAAAACATCTTCTGTAGTTTTTTTATGATCACAATCGTCACTGAACTCTTTTTAAAACAGTGAGTGCTAAACACAACAATGAATCTAATATAAATCAAATTTTTGGAAAAATACAAAATTAACCTCCTACTAAAAATACAACTTATCCGTAAGCTAAGTGTACATATATCTTATATCATTCATTTTATCTACATCCATAGCAGACATTTATTTATCCCAGAATTCCTCACAGACAAACAAACAGTACTAAGTAACAGATATGTACAATAAATTGTGCATCTTCAATTCATCAATAGCAGAATAACAACAATACAGTAAACGTATGGACTAACACAACATTAGATGTAAAACAACCAAACTATGAAGTACTTTCTACACTGTCTGATTTCTCTATACTTAATTGTGCTATTTCTTCATCTAGTTCTTCATCGTTTCCTTCACTATAGGACAGGTGTGGAGACAGACGGAATCCTCGTGTCACGTAGGTAGATAATTTTCCTGTTGATGCTAAAAGTAGACCAAGGTATGGTGCCGATGGCTTCATTGGTCGTGAAAGGTATTCTGGGTGATACTGCACTCCTACGTAATATGGGTGACCTATAAACAAAATATTAATGAGGGTTTGATTAATGACCTTAACCTTTAGTTGCACGACATATAAAATTAAAAATTCCCACAATCATTCAATTTTAACTTGAAAATCTGAAACTTTTGACAATAGCATTGCAAATGAAGACATGGTTTCTAAAAGTCTAGTAAAATATGTAGATAACAAATTTTATACATTTAATCAAATACAAATGAACAAATTGAATTTTACCTGATGAAATTCTAGTCCTACCTAAAAGAAGGTACGTTTACAAAGAATTAATGTGATTAGTATCAAAATGATAAACATTCAAGAAAGTTGAATGAATAGAATTTTTATAATGAAATATTGACTTAACATACAATATTAGACAAATTAAATATTTAAGTCAGATATTGTCTTCTCTATTTAACAAATGTTATGTTAAAAAAATCTTTTATTTTGGGACACATGTTATGCATTTCCCCTCCTAAAATTATCATTTACCAGTTCAATAACGTCACACTAGATAAATGTTACCTTGTAGCTCCATTATTTCCATTCTTTCTCCATCTTCACTTCTACCAACAAACTTCATCCCTTCACCTTCTAACTGTGACACAATTGTAGGATTAACCTAACATAGATAAATATTATAATATAGTTATAGATGGAGACTTTCTACCTACATTAGCATTAACTTACTACTGTAAATGCTTTCATACCATGAAATAAAACATTTACCATGTTCTTGATAAGAACGTTGTTTTTTTTTTTTATATTCAATACTAGAATTTATGATCTGATACAGGTCACTCAAAAACTAATGGGTAAATTTTCATTGAAATAATAATGAACGTACATCTATGTATTATGCAGAACTGAGAAAAATTTCCTCGGCTCCCACTTACCACTTTGGATTTTTGTCATTTACAAAAATTGTTGACAAGGAGATAGACAGAAAAACAAATTAAAACCAGGTGCTCCGCAGGGCGCAGCTTTATACGACCGCAGAGGTCGAACCCTGAACAGTTGGGGCAAGTATGGACAAAACATTCAAGCGTGATACAGCTCTGAATTTGGATTGTAATCAAATTTTTGACATTACATGGTTTTTTTTTTTACACCAAACAAATGTCAAGATTTTACAAATCAATTAAAGATTTCTTCTTCAAACTTTTTAAATCTAAAATTAAATAGTTGATCATGACACAGCATAGGTTTCTGACACAGAACTAATGTGGTCTAATGAACTTAAAAGTTTTTTTTTGCCTTTGAGCAATTCACTATGCTGTTGAATATTAATCCTCTCAAAAAAATGTTTGAAGAAATTTTCTTTTTATTTATGAAATCTGAAATGAGAAAAATTTAAACCCCCCCCTTTTTTTTCACATCCCCGTTTCCCTTTTTCCAAAACTGATATCAATTCAAATTTCTAATGGAGTTTGCAACAATAACTACTCTTTTAAAAACATCATAAAATATTAAAATGTAAAATAAAGTGCTTGTTATCACTGAATGGTAAAGATTGGTTGGTAGTAAAAGTGAATATACATTGTTTATTGTATGAAACAATAAAAAAAACTTCATCAGCAACATTTTTTATTGGTAAATTTCCAATGAAGTTATTTACATAAAGTTATTGGCAAATAAAAATAGAAAATGACATCATAGTCATGTCTGGCAAATGTCCAACATACATTATCTAAAAACATTTTAGATAAGATAAGGAAAAAAAGCTTCATCAGCAACAATTTATATTGGAAAATTTCCAATGAAGTTATTTACATAAAGTTATTGGCAAATAAAAAAAGAAAATGACATCATAGTCATGTCTGGCAAATTTCCAACATATATTATCAACTACTATTCTATACAAAGAAAGATAACTCCAATTGAAAATTAATTGCTATTGCAAAATATTGTGCAATTAGATATTTCTTGCTATTGTGCAATACTGTGCAATTGAAAATTTCTTGCTATTGCACAATACTTGATATGGAATCCTGATTTGGACCAACTTGAAAACTGGGCCCATAATCAAAAATCAAAGTACATATTTAGATAAAGCATATCAAATAAGCCCAAGAATTTAATTTTTGTTAAAATCAAACTTAGTTTAATTTTGGACCCTTTGGACCTTAATGTAGACAATTTGAAAACTGGACCAAAAATTAAGAATCTACATACACAGTTAGATTTGGCATATCAAAGAACCCATTTATTCAATTTTTGATGAAATCAAACAAAGTTTAATTTTGGACCCCCATTTGGACCAACTTGAAAACTAGGCCAATAATTAAAAATCTAAGTACATTTTTAAATTCAGCATATCAAAGAACCCCAAGGGATCAAATTTTTGTTAAAATCAAACTTAAGTTTAATTTTGGACCCTTTGGACCTTAATGTAGACCAATTTGAAAACGGGACCAAAAATTAAGAATCTACATACATAGTTAGATTCGGCATATCAAAGAACCCCAATTATTCAATTTTTGATGAAATCACACAAAGTTCAATTTTGGACCCTTTGGGCCCCTTATTCCTAAACTGTTAGGACCAAAACTCCCAAAATCAAACCCAACCTTTCTTTTATGGTCATAAATCTTGTGTTTAAATTTCATAGATTTCTATTTACTTATACTAAAGTTATTGTGCGAAAACCAAGAATAATGCTTATTTGGGCCCTTTTTTGGCCCTTATTTCCTAAACTGTTGGAACCAAAACTCCCAAAATCAATCCCAACCTTCCTTTTGTGGTCATAAACCTTGTGTCAAAATTTCATAGATTTCTATTCACTTAACTAAAGTTATAGTGCGAAAACCAAGAAAATGCTTATTTGGGCCCTTTTTGGCCCCTAATTCCTAAAATGTTGGGACCAAAACTCCCAAAATCAATCCCAACCTTCTTTTGTGGTCATAAACCTTGTGTTAAAATTTCATTGATTTCTATTCACTTTTACTAAAGTTAGAGTGCGAAAACTAAAAGTATTCGGACGACGATGACGACGACGCAGACAGCCAACGTGATAGCAATATACGACCAAAAAATTAAAATTTTTGCGGTCGTATAAAAACTATAGAGTTCACGAAATCCATGAAATAGGGGCCTAATCATATCCTGATATCATCTTCAGTTGACAAACAATTAAAATAAAATATCAACATCAACATGCTTCTTCAGACTACAGCTAATTTCCCAATGCATGTAAAGCAAGACTTTGGTTAGCTTGCTTGCTTTGATTCTATAT
The DNA here is from genome assembly GCA_019925275.1 of Mytilus edulis. Classification (NCBI taxonomy): domain Eukaryota; kingdom Metazoa; phylum Mollusca; class Bivalvia; order Mytilida; family Mytilidae; genus Mytilus; species Mytilus edulis. Next base: position 65,016,865 of record CM034357.1, on the reverse strand, counting down.
TTGTACAATTGTAATTTGGATAACGTACAATCAAACTAAATATAATATATACAGGTTAAATTATGCCTATATATATTGTTTGAAGATGTCAATGTTAATAACAAAGCTTGAATTAACGTTTATACAAACAAAAAAAGCAAGCCTACAAACGTTTTACTTTACAAGCATTAGGAAATTAGCTGAAATACAGGTGATAAAATTGAGAATGGAAATGGGGAATGTGCTAAAGAGACAACAACCTTCGTTGGTAGGCGGGGTCATTAGACACTTTTTAAAAAAAAAGATACCCTAGTATTATGATTGTGGCCAAGTTTGGTTAAATTTGGCCAAGTAGTTTTAGAAATGATTTTTATACAAGTTACAAAAATGACGAAAAGTTGTTCAATATTGACTATAAAGGGCAATAACTCCTTAAGGGGTACTCTAACAATTTTGATCATGCTGACTTATTTGTAGATCTTACTTTGCTGAACATTATTGCTGTTAACAGTTTATCTCTATCTATAATAGTATTCAAGATAATAACCAAAAACTGCAAAATTTCCTTAAATTCACCAATTTTAGGGCAGCAACCGGACAACAGGTTGTCCGATTCAATTGAAAATTTGTGAGGGGATATATCTTATTCTGATGGACATTAAAATCTTGAAAGATTTGCCCTAAGGCCACGGTTTTTTAATTCGTTGGTTTACGGATTTTTCTCATAAAAAAGTCGGGTCGGTCGGTCGGAAAAAAAATAAAAAAAAAAATCTTTCAAACAGAAAAAGATGCAAAATAAATATATATTTCACCTTACTTAACAAAATGTTTGTCTTATTTGCTGTTTTGTAATCATTTCTAACATTTTTCTATGAAATATTAGTGATCAGTGATCATGAAATGCATGACATCGTTTAAAACTTCCTGTAAAAAAGAGGGTTGCACGGACAAAGACGAAATTAATCGTCATTTCACAAACAAGAAAAACAAATTACCGTAGCTCTCAATCATTCCACGAAACTTGGTAAATAATGATCTTCAGTTACAAAACTGATAAAGAAAAAAAATGTAAAAGTCGTACAAAAATAATGTTTCAACACACGTGTCGAAAAACGTAATAGACTCGTCCACTGGAAAAACGACATACGTTAACAGTTGTCATGCAATCGTTTATCCAATGATTGATATATGAAACAGAAAATTTCAATGATTGTTTATATCATCTTAATGATGTATTCCACTGTAACATTTGACAAGTCATTTCTCTGAGATGATCATCTTACGACTGAGACAATAGAAACGAACTTATTTTTAATAGTTCAACCAGGTTCGTCGCAAATTATTTGCGCAAAAGACATTTCAAGGTCATTATAATGATTGTCCCATTTTTAGAAGTAAATGGAAGTTTATTTTTTCACAACGAAGTGTTATCAACTTGTTAATGATTAAGCATTTTATTTTATAAAAAAAGAAATTTAATTATTTCAGGATATGCATTGATAAGGTCGGCGGGATAAAAGCATAAAAGTCATTTATTTTATCTGAAATCGGAAATGGGCGATTAAACCAACAATAAAATACGTGCCTAAATGTCTTAGTTTCAAAGATATAAAGCAAAAACTGCATTTTACCACTATGTTCTAATTTTAGCCATGTCGGCCATTTTGTTTGGTAGGCTGGGTCATCGGACACATTTTATAAACTGTAAACCACAATGATAATTGTGGCCAAGTTTGGTTAAATTTGGCAAAGTAGTTTCAGAGAAGAAGATTTTTAGAAAAGTAACAAAAAATGACGAAAAGTTGTTAAAAATTTACTATAAAGGGCAATTACTCCTTAAGGGGTCGACTGACCATTTTGGTCATGTTGACTTATTTGTAGGTCTTACTTTGCTGAACATTATTGCTGTTTACAGTTTATCTCTATCTATAATAGTATTCAAGATAATAACCAAAAACTGCAAAATTTCCTTAAAATAACCATTTCACAGGCAGCAACCCAACAACAGGTTGTCCGATTCGTCTGAAAATTTCAGGGCAGATAGATCTTGACCTGATCAACAATTTTACCCCTTGTCAGATTTGCTCTAAATGCTTTGGTTTTTGAGTTATAAGCCAAAAACTGCATTTTACCCCTATGTTCTATTTTTAGCCATGGCGGCCATCTTGGTAGGTTTGACGGGTCACGCCACAAATTTTTTAAACTAGATACCCCAAGGATGATTGTGGCCAAGTTTGGTAGAATTTGGCTAAGTAGTTTCAGAGGAGAAGATTTTTGTAAAAGTTTACGGACGACGGACGACGGACGCCAAGTGATGAGAAAAGCTCACTTGACCTTTCAGGTCAGGTGAGCTAAAAAGAAGATGTGGTTTGATTGCCAATGAGACAACTATCCACAAAAGACCAAAATGACACAGACATTAACAACTATAGGTCACCGTACGGCCTTCAACAATGAGTAAAGCCCACACCGCATAGTCAGCTATAAAAGGCCCCGATAAGACAATGTAAAACAATTCAAACGAGAAAACTAACAGCCTTATTTATGTAAAAAAAAATATGAAGTTCAGTGATAATGAACGCCATACTTAACTCCAAATTGTACACAAGAAACTAAAAGTAAAAATAATACAAGACTAACAAAGGCCAGAGGCTCCTGACTTGGGACAGGCACAAAAATGCGGCGGGGTTAGACATGTTTGTGGGATCTCAACGCTCCCCCTATACCTCTAGCCAATGCAGAAAAGTAATGCAGAACAATACGCATATTAAAATTCAGTTCAAGAGAAGTCGGAGTCTGATGTCAGAAGATTTAACTAAAGAAAATAAACAAAATGACAATAATACATAAATAACATCAGACTACTAGCAGTTAACTGACATGCCAGCTCCAGACTTCAATTAAACTGATTGAAAAATTATGTCTTCATCATACGAATATCAGGCACAATCCTCCCCGTGAGGGGTTTAGTATCATACCATCATATAACATATATGAGAAGAACATAACCTGTGTCATGCCAACAACTGGTTTTTAAATAAATGTGTTTAGTTCCGATGCAAAGACCCTATAAGTGAATCAATATTAAAGCCAAAATATGCAATCTTTAATGACCTGACAACAGTATTGTAACTATATCCCTTCTTAATAAGTCTATTTAAAGGTTTTGTTAGCTTCTGAGGTGAATACTGACATTTTTGTGCTTTATAAAGAATATTACCTCATATCTGTGTCTATGTCTTTCTTCTACAAAACTTTGTTTACCATACAGTTTTCCTGTAATTGAATTAATAATAGTGGTATTCAATATACATATTCATATCTATGTTCATGTGTAGCAAATTGAATCAAATGAAAAAATGTGTTCTTCAGCGACAAGCACAAAAGTTCTGAAAGTGGAAAAATAGCTTTTCTATAGTTTTAAAGAGTCAGTGTCCACTATCTTATATTTTTTTTTATTTTCAAAAACATTTTTTTCTTGTATTTTACTGTTTATGACAGTCTATATGTCATAATTAGAATTAAAAATCTGTAGTTTGACGTAGAAATTTCTTTAAAAATTTGAAGACAACAGTTTCTATCAGATTAGAAATAAAATGATCTGTTAATGTATTTATAAATTTCAATCAATCTCTTTTTTCAAAATTTTATATTTAGAAATTATTTTGAAAATTTGTCATATAAAAAAGCTATAATATGAATTTCAATATATTTGGTTGCCATATTTTTCACCCAATAAATTAGAGTATACATTGAAAGCTTGTAATATTGCATATTTTATAATGCTTTTTGTTCACTATCCTTACAAAACTTTTCTACAAAATTTTATAAATTTCAAGGGACATAATATGGAATCCAAACCAGATTAGATTTGATTTGACTGATTTTTGGTGTTTTAACACCACTTTTAAGCATCGCATTTAGGCTACTTAGTGGCGGCCAGTTTTTATAGGTGGAGGAAGCCTGAGTGTCAGGAGAAAACCACTGACCTTCGTTAGGAAAATGATAATTCTAGTCAATTAATATTGAAGTAGAGTGCACCCGCACCAGCGGGGTTTGAACTCACAATCTCAGTGTTTACAGTAGAAACTACTTAGACCACTCTGCCACCAAGTCTCAGAAACAAACAAGATTAGAGATGTTAATTTGATCCTTAACTGAAGGATATATAGCTAGTATTTTTTCTATATGTGTTAAGACATTCTTTTGTGTCTTTACGAAATTGCATTGCAATTCATGCCAGGTGAGCCTAAAACAGACACATAGGCTTAAATAGAAATATATTCTATCTAATCAAACCTATCATATGATTCCAACCAGGATACAAAAATTAACAAAATCCCAAAAAAATTATAATTTTCAACTCACTCAATATAGAACTTTCTGTATTGAATAATGTTTTTCTTTTTCCTAATCTCATGGTGCCACCCATCTGACCTGTGTTATGTTCTGGCATGTCTATCACCTGAAAACAATAAAATAAAAGATTTTGGGTGATTTAAAGGTTGGTGATACTTTAATGACATGCATAAGTCTTGCTTGTTGGCTTGCTGTCTGTTTGGCATATACAGACTGTTTTCCCTTGTATTAATAAGGTAAAGAAAGCAAGAACAGCTAATCTAAATGATTGTTGGTGTATTTCATCATTGTTGACTTCAAACAAAATCAGTGAAATAATTCTGATAGGTGATCATAGGAGCTTATGACAAATAAATGGTCTCCAAAAAACAGATACATTGAAGATAATCTAGGTGTAAACACAAATTTCAAGTTCAAGGAGTACCAATATTTAAACATTATAATTAAAGAATGAATGTGAATGTTTATTTTAAATTTGGTTTAAATGATTTTTGAAGAGGAAGTGTTTCTCATCATTTTCAATAAGAGTTTGAGTAAAGCATGTAGCAGTCATTTTTCCTTTGAAAGGTTTGTCATTTAAATTTGTACAAATGTAAAATATTAATTTCATAAAAAATCTAATGGTAACGTCAATTCACCAAAGTTTAAAGGAAACTGGTTTTAACATTTTTGGTAAACAAACGTAAAATCTTAATTTAAAAAATAAAATCAAATTGTAACTTTTGTTAATTCACCAAAAATTAAAGGAGATTGGTTTCAGCATTTTTGAGTTGTTGTTTGACATGTAGACGACGAACAGACAGACAATGGTATACCATAATACCACCCCTAAACAGGTGCATAATAAATTTTTTTTATTGACAATTGATAAATTGTATCATAACACAACATAATGCAACAAGACAACACATAAACTTACAACTGGATTTTTAGTTTTGGGATTAAATTCTGTAGAATGGGCATCCTCTAATCCTAAAACATTTCTGGAATATTCTATCACTGCACACTGTAAGCCTAAACATACACCTGTAACAGAAAGTTGAAGTATTTAAATATTATATTAATTTGGTACAGTTTTTAACACCCGTCCTTTTCTCCTTACAAAATTAAACATTCAAAAGGATGAGAGAGTAACCCTTAAAAGTTAGAAAGTTTACACCAAAAACTAATAAACTTTACATAGATTAAAACTGATATACTGTCATGTTTTTTCATACTTTTATTCACACTTGTTGCTGTGTATGAAATATTGTAGAATGATACTAGAATCCAATAAAATACAGTTTGCTCTTGGAATGTTTTAAGAAATAAAACTTACTTAAAATTTGGTGATAAGCAGAGAAAAGGATAACTTTGAGCGGGGAAGTTCTTTTTTTTCCCCAGATTTATTAAATTCTCTATTGAATTTATGATAATCAATTTTCAACTTCATATAAGACTTATTCATGTCCACATTGGCATTACAATTATGATTTTTATGACTTTATTTTATATTTTCGTTATTAGACTAATGCATGTCTTGCTTCTTATTCCTACCTAGAAATGGTTTGTTATTTGTTCTTGCCCAGTTTGCTGCTAAACATTTGCCTTCTACTCCTCTCTTACCAAATCCACCAGGTACCAAAACTCCACTGAAAATAGAGTCAATGTTAAAATGAAATGAAGAATAAAAGAACATAAAAATCAATTATTAACTTGTTTATTTACCACAAAAATAGGATAGTATACTGAATTTGACAATTCTTCCTGTAGTCTCATTTTGCACCCTTTAAAGTACGACAAAATGAATGCTATCACTACCCCAAAGTATTACTTGCAAGCCTCAAGACAGGTCCACTCATATTCATGAATCATCAACATCAAATTCGTGTAAAAACATTAGTAAACAAGAATGTGTCCCAAGTACACAATGCCCTATCCATACTATCATTTACTATGTTGAGGGGATTGTGAAAATGGGGTAAAATCTCTAATTTGGCATTTGAATTAGAAAGATCATATCATAAGGTACATGTGTACTAAGTTTCAAGTTGATTGGACTTCAACTTCATCAAAAACTACCTCGATCAAAAACTTAAAAACCTAAAGCTGGACAGACGAACGTACAGACAAAAGAACGGACGGAGGAACGGACCAGAAAATATGATGCCAATAAATGGGGCATACAAATAATACGCTAGTATCATATCCCCTGTAAATATGAGTATGCATTAAATACAGATTTGGTCTTTTTGAAAAAAACTCATGTTGTGGAATAAGACAGTATACTTACTTGGCACTGACTAGTTGATGCCATGCATCATGGTATTTGGATGGATTTTCTTTCATCATTGCTGGGAATAAGATTGTATACTTACTTAGCACTGACTAGTTGATGCCATGCATCATGGTATTTGGATGGATTTTCTTTCATCATTGCTGGGAATAAGATTGTATACTTACTTGGCACTGACTAGTTGATGCCATGCATCATGGTATTTGGATGGATTTTCTTTCATCATTGCTGGGAATAAGATTGTATACTTACTTGGCAATGACTAGTTGATGCCATGCATCATGGTATTTGGATGGATTTTCTTTCATCATTGCTGGGAATAAGATTGTATACTTACTTGGCACTGACTAGTTGATGCCATGCATCATGGTATTTGGATGGATTTTCTTTCATCATTGCTGGGAATAAGATTGTATACTTACTTGGCACTGACTAGTTGATGCCATGCGTCATGGTATTTGGATGGATTTTCTTTCATCATTGCTGGGAATAAGATTGTATACTTACTTGGCACTGACTAGTTGATGCCATGCGTCATGGTATTTGGATGGATTTTCTTTCATCATTGCTGGGAATAAGATTGTATACTTACTTGGCACTGACTAGTTGATGCCATGCATTATGGTATTTGGATGGATTTTCTTTCATCATTGCTGGGAATAAGATTGTATACTTACTTGGCACTGACTAGTTGATGCCATGCATCATGGTATTTGGATGGATTTTCTTTCATCATTGCTGGGAATAAGATTGTATACTTACTTGGCACTGACTAGTTGATGCCATGCGTCATGGTATTTGGATGGATTTTCTTTCATCATTGCTGGGAATAAGATTGTATACTTACTTGGCACTGACTAGTTGATGCCATGCGTCATGGTATTTGGATGGATTTTCTTTCATCATTGCTGGGAATAAGATTGTATACTTACTTGGCACTGACTAGTTGATGCCATGCATTATGGTATTTGGATGGATTTTCTTTCATCATTGCTGGGAATAAGATTGTATACTTACTTGGCACTGACTAGTTGATGCCATGCATCATGGTATTTGGATGGATTTTCTTTCATCATTGCTGGGAATAAGATTGTATACTTACTTGGCACTGACTAGTTGATGCCATGCATCATGGTATTTGGATGGATTTTCTTTCATCATTGCTGGGAATAAGATTGTATACTTACTTGGCACTGACTAGTTGATGCCATGCATCATGGTATTTGGATGGATTTTCTTTCATCATTGCTGCTTCTAAATGATCAGCTTCTATACACTGAAAAAGAGAAAAATAGGTTATTTTTCATTAAATGACTCATTATAATCTCAAAAGTCTCTAATTTTAACTTTGTTTACTCCATTTTTGAAAACTTACAATTTAGTTGACCTTTAGTCCTTGGTGGAAGAATGGAACTAAGTATTTCATGTGACAATCATATAATGCATCCTTTAACATCTATATGACTCAAGTCTAGCCTATTTTTATGTTTTTGAGTAGATAATAACTCTACTGCTTTTTAGGAGAAAGTACTCTTTATCTAGCTTTTTTTCACGCCTTCAACTTTAGTCGAAAAAGCAAGAAATAGCTATCCTACATTCCGGCAGTGGCATCCACAAATATTCACTCTGTGGTTAAAGTTTTTGAAATTCTTATTACTTTCTTAAACTATTCTGGATTTTTCCCAAACTTGGACAGAAGCTTGTTTATGATCATAAGATAGTATCAAAAAGTAAGTTTTGTAAAAAACAAAATCCATTTTTTTCCGTATATTACTCATTAATAGATTTACTTTCCCTGCCAGGAAACAAAACATTCACTTTGAGGTTTTAAAGATTTAAAATTTTTAATAACTTTCTTATATTATCCTGGATTTTTACCAAACTTGGACAAAAGCTTGTTTATGATCAAAAGCTAGTATCTAGTAGGAAATTTTGTTAAAACTTTGTACCTGTTTATCTGTATTTTACTTATAAATGGACTTAGTTTTTCTTCCAGTTAGCATTACACACAGTCTGCAGTTAAAGTTTTTAAAACATTTATTTCATTCATAAACTATCCTGGATTTAAACCAAATTTGGACAGAAGCTTCTTACAATCTCAAGATAGTATCAAGAGGAATAACTTTATTGATATTTCTCCTAATTATTGTTGAGTCTGGGATAAACATTAAAAGGAGGTGAGACACTGGTTTACAGGGAACCCTAAAAATTTGGATGTAAGCCTTAGATAAGGATAAATATAAAACAACTAGAAAGTAGGCTAAAATCTACACTATCAAATGTAATTCTGGTATAATCTTACCCTTAGGTTAAGTCTATGACTAACACACAATGAGGAATGTTGTAAGGACTTTATAACAGACAAGTAAGCATCTTCTAGCTGTGTTATTGGTATAATCTTACCCTTAGGTTAAGTCTATGACTAACACACAATGAGGAATGTTGTAAGGACTTTATAACAGACGAGTAAGCATCTTCTAGCTGTGTTATTGGTATAATCTTACCCTTAGGTTAAGTCTATGACTAACACACAATGAGGAATGTTGTAAGGACTTTATAACAGACGAGTAAGCATCTTCTAGCTGTGTTATTGGTATAATCTTACCCTTAGGTTAAGTCTATGACTAACACACAATGAGGAATGTTGTAAGGACTTTATAACAGACAAGTAAGCATCTTCTAGCTGTGTTATTGGTATAATCTTACCCTTAGGTTAAGTCTATGACTAACACACAATGAGGAATGTTGTAAGGACTTTATAACAGACGAGTAAGCATCTTCTAGCTGTGTTATTGGTATAATCTTACCCTTAGGTTAAGTCTATGACTAACACACAATGAGGAATGTTGTAAGGACTTTATAACAGACGAGTAAGCATCTTCTAGCTGTGTTATTGGTATAATCTTACCCTTAGGTTAAGTCTATGACTAACACACAATGAGGAATGTTGTAAGGACTTTATAACAGACGAGTAAGCATCTTCTAGCTGTGTTATTGGTATAATCTTACCCTTAGGTTAAGTCTATGACTAACACACAATGAGGAATGTTGTAAGGACTTTATAACAGACGAGTAAGCATCTTCTAGCTGTGTTATTGGTATAATCTTACCCTTAGGTTAAGTCTATGACTAACACACAATGAGGAATGTTGTAAGGACTTTATAACAGACGAGTAAGCATCTTCTAGCTGTGTTATTGGTATAATCTTACCCTTAGGTTAAGTCTATGACTAACACACAATGAGGAATGTTGTAAGGACTTTATAACAGACGAGTAAGCATCTTCTAGCTGTGTTATTGGTATAATCTTACCCTTAGGTTAAGTCTATGACTAACACACAATGAGGAATGTTGTAAGGACTTTATAACAGACGAGTAAGCATCTTCTAGCTGTGTTATTGGTATAATCTTACCCTTAGGTTAAGTCTATGACTAACACACAATGAGGAATGTTGTAAGGACTTTATAACAGACGAGTAAGCATCTTCTAGCTGTGTTATTGGTATAATCTTACCCTTAGGTTAAGTCTATGACTAACACACAATGAGGAATGTTGTAAGGACTTTATAACAGACGAGTAAGCATCTTCTAGCTGTGTTATTGGTATAATCTTACCCTTAGGTTAAGTCTATGACTAACACACAATGAGGAATGTTGTAAGGACTTTATAACAGACAAGTAAGCATCTTCTAGCTGTGTTATTGGTATAATCTTACCCTTAGGTTAAGTCTATGACTAACACACAATGAGGAATGTTGTAAGGACTTTATAACAGACAAGTAAGCATCTTCTAGCTGTGTTATTGGTATAATCTTACCCTTAGGTTAAGTCTATGACTAACACACAATGAGGAATGTTGTAAGGACTTTATAACAGACAAGTAAGCATCTTCTAGCTGTGTTATTGGTATAATCTTACCCTTAGGTTAAGTCTATGACTAACACACAATGAGGAATGTTGTAAGGACTTTATAACAGACAAGTAAGCATCTTCTAGCTGTGTTATTGGTATAATCTTACCCTTAGGTTAAGTCTATGACTAACACACAATGAGGAATGTTGTAAGGACTTTATAACAGACATGTAAGCATCTTCTAGCTGTGTTATTGGTATAATAAGCATCTTCTAGCTGTGTTATTGGTATAATCTTACCCTTAGGTTAAGTCTATGACTAACACACAATGAGGAATGTTGTAAGGACTTTATAACAGACAAGTAAGCATCTTCTAGCTGTGTTATTGGTATAATCTTACCCTTGGTTAAGTCTATGACTAACACACAATGAGGAATGTTGTAAGGACTTTATAACAGACAAGTAAGCATCTTCTAGCTGTGTTATTGGTATAATCTTACCCTTAGGTTAAGTCTATGACTAACACACAATGAGGAATGTTGTAAGGACTTTATAACAGACGAGTAAGCATCTTCTAGCTGTGTTATTGGTATAATCTTACCCTTAGGTTAAGTCTATGACTAACACACAATGAGGAATGTTGTAAGGACTTTATAACAGACGAGTAAGCATCTTCTAGCTGTGTTATTGGTATAATCTTACCCTTAGGTTAAGTCTATGACTAACACACAATGAGGAATGTTGTAAGGACTTTATAACAGACGAGTAAGCATCTTCTAGCTGTGTTATTGGTATAATCTTACCCTTAGGTTAAGTCTATGACTAACACACAATGAGGAATGTTGTAAGGACTTTATAACAGACGAGTAAGCATCTTCTAGCTGTGTTATTGGTATAATCTTACCCTTAGGTTAAGTCTATGACTAACACACAATGAGGAATGTTGTAAGGACTTTATAACAGACGAGTAAGCATCTTCTAGCTGTGTTATTGGTATAATCTTACCCTTAGGTTAAGTCTATGACTAACACACAATGAGGAATGTTGTAAGGACTTTATAACAGACGAGTAAGCATCTTCTAGCTGTGTTATTGGTATAATCTTACCCTTAGGTTAAGTCTATGACTAACACACAATGAGGAATGTTGTAAGGACTTTATAACAGACGAGTAAGCATCTTCTAGCTGTGTTATTGGTATAATCTTACCCTTAGGTTAAGTCTATGACTAACACACAATGAGGAATGTTGTAAGGACTTTATAACAGACGAGTAAGCATCTTCTAGCTGTGTTATTGGTATAATCTTACCCTTAGGTTAAGTCTATGACTAACACACAATGAGGAATGTTGTAAGGACTTTATAACAGACGAGTAAGCATCTTCTAGCTGTGTTATTGGTATAATCTTACCCTTAGGTTAAGTCTATGACTAACACACAATGAGGAATGTTGTAAGGACTTTATAACAGACGAGTAAGCATCTTCTAGCTGTGTTATTGGTATAATCTTACCCTTAGGTTAAGTCTATGACTAACACACAATGAGGAATGTTGTAAGGACTTTATAACAGACGAGTAAGCATCTTCTAGCTGTGTTATTGGTATAATCTTACCCTTAGGTTAAGTCTATGACTAACACACAATGAGGAATGTTGTAAGGACTTTATAACAGACGAGTAAGCATCTTCTAGCTGTGTTATTGGTATAATCTTACCCTTAGGTTAAGTCTATGACTAACACACAATGAGGAATGTTGTAAGGACTTTATAACAGACGAGTAAGCATCTTCTAGCTGTGTTATTGGTATAATCTTACCCTTAGGTTAAGTCTATGACTAACACACAATGAGGAATGTTGTAAGGACTTTATAACAGACGAGTAAGCATCTTCTAGCTGTGTTATTGGTATAATCTTACCCTTAGGTTAAGTCTATGACTAACACACAATGAGGAATGTTGTAAGGACTTTATAACAGACGAGTAAGCATCTTCTAGCTGTGTTATTGGTATAATCTTACCCTTAGGTTAAGTCTATGACTAACACACAATGAGGAATGTTGTAAGGACTTTATAACAGACGAGTAAGCATCTTCTAGCTGTGTTATTGGTATAATCTTACCCTTAGGTTAAGTCTATGACTAACACACAATGAGGAATGTTGTAAGGACTTTATAACAGACGAGTAAGCATCTTCTAGCTGTGTTATTGGTATAATCTTACCCTTAGGTTAAGTCTATGACTAACACACAATGAGGAATGTTGTAAGGACTTTATAACAGACGAGTAAGCATCTTCTAGCTGTGTTATTGGTATAATCTTACCCTTAGGTTAAGTCTATGACTAACACACAATGAGGAATGTTGTAAGGACTTTATAACAGACGAGTAAGCATCTTCTAGCTGTGTTATTGGTATAATCTTACCCTTAGGTTAAGTCTATGACTAACACACAATGAGGAATGTTGTAAGGACTTTATAACAGACGAGTAAGCATCTTCTAGCTGTGTTATTGGTATAAATCTTACCCTTAGGTTAAGTCTATGACTAACACACAATGAGGAATGTTGTAAGGACTTTATAACAGACGAGTAAGCATCTTCTAGCTGTGTTATTGGTATAATCTTACCCTTAGGTTAAGTCTATGACTAACACACAATGAGGAATGTTGTAAGGACTTTATAACAGACGAGTAAGCATCTTCTAGCTGTGTTATTGGTATAATCTTACCCTTAGGTTAAGTCTATGACTAACACACAATGAGGAATGTTGTAAGGACTTTATAACAGACGAGTAAGCATCTTCTAGCTGTGTTATTGGTATAATCTTACCCTTAGGTTAAGTCTATGACTAACACACAATGAGGAATGTTGTAAGGACTTTATAACAGACGAGTAAGCATCTTCTAGCTGTGTTATTGGTATAATCTTACCCTTAGGTTAAGTCTATGACTAACACACAATGAGGAATGTTGTAAGGACTTTATAACAGACGAGTAAGCATCTTCTAGCTGTGTTATTGGTATAATCTTACCCTTAGGTTAAGTCTATGACTAACACACAATGAGGAATGTTGTAAGGACTTTATAACAGACGAGTAAGCATCTTCTAGCTGTGTTATTGGTATAATCTTACCCTTAGGTTAAGTCTATGACTAACACACAATGAGGAATGTTGTAAGGACTTTATAACAGACGAGTAAGCATCTTCTAGCTGTGTTATTGGTATAATCTTACCCTTAGGTTAAGTCTATGACTAACACACAATGAGGAATGTTGTAAGGACTTTATAACAGACGAGTAAGCATCTTCTAGCTGTGTTATTGGTATAATCTTACCCTTAGGTTAAGTCTATGACTAACACACAATGAGGAATGTTGTAAGGACTTTATAACAGACGAGTAAGCATCTTCTAGCTGTGTTATTGGTATAATCTTACCCTTAGGTTAAGTCTATGACTAACACACAATGAGGAATGTTGTAAGGACTTTATAACAGACGAGTAAGCATCTTCTAGCTGTGTTATTGGTATAATCTTACCCTTAGGTTAAGTCTATGACTAACACACAATGAGGAATGTTGTAAGGACTTTATAACAGACGAGTAAGCATCTTCTAGCTGTGTTATTGGTATAATCTTACCCTTAGGTTAAGTCTATGACTAACACACAATGAGGAATGTTGTAAGGACTTTATAACAGACGAGTAAGCATCTTCTAGCTGTGTTATTGGTATAATCTTACCCTTAGGTTAAGTCTATGACTAACACACAATGAGGAATGTTGTAAGGACTTTATAACAGACGAGTAAGCATCTTCTAGCTGTGTTATTGGTATAATCTTACCCTTAGGTTAAGTCTATGACTAACACACAATGAGGAATGTTGTAAGGACTTTATAACAGACGAGTAAGCATCTTCTAGCTGTGTTATTGGTATAATCTTACCCTTAGGTTAAGTCTATGACTAACACACAATGAGGAATGTTGTAAGGACTTTATAACAGACGAGTAAGCATCTTCTAGCTGTGTTATTGGTATAATCTTACCCTTAGGTTAAGTCTATGACTAACACACAATGAGGAATGTTGTAAGGACTTTATAACAGACGAGTAAGCATCTTCTAGCTGTGTTATTGGTATAATCTTACCCTTAGGTTAAGTCTATGACTAACACACAATGAGGAATGTTGTAAGGACTTTATAACAGACGAGTAAGCATCTTCTAGCTGTGTTATTGGTATAATCTTACCCTTAGGTTAAGTCTATGACTAACACACAATGAGGAATGTTGTAAGGACTTTATAACAGACGAGTAAGCATCTTCTAGCTGTGTTATTGGTATAATCTTACCCTTAGGTTAAGTCTATGACTAACACACAATGAGGAATGTTGTAAGGACTTTATAACAGACGAGTAAGCATCTTCTAGCTGTGTTATTGGTATAATCTTACCCTTAGGTTAAGTCTATGACTAACACACAATGAGGAATGTTGTAAGGACTTTATAACAGACGAGTAAGCATCTTCTAGCTGTGTTATTGGTATAATCTTACCCTTAGGTTAAGTCTATGACTAACACACAATGAGGAATGTTGTAAGGACTTTATAACAGACGAGTAAGCATCTTCTAGCTGTGTTATTGGTATAATCTTACCCTTAGGTTAAGTCTATGACTAACACACAATGAGGAATGTTGTAAGGACTTTATAACAGACGAGTAAGCATCTTCTAGCTGTGTTATTGGTATAATCTTACCCTTAGGTTAAGTCTATGACTAACACACAATGAGGAATGTTGTAAGGACTTTATAACAGACGAGTAAGCATCTTCTAGCTGTGTTATTGTATAATCTACCCTTAGTTAAGTCTATGACTAACACACAATGAGAATGTTGTAAGGACTTTATAACAGACGAGTAAGCATCTTCTAGCTGTGTTATTGGTATAATCTTACCCTTAGGTTAAGTCTATGACTAACACACAATGAGGAATGTGTAAGGACTTTATAACAGACGAGTAAGCATCTTCTAGCTGGTTATTGGTATAATCTTACCCTTAGGTTAAGTCTATGACTAACACACAATGAGGAATGTTGTAAGGACTTTATAACAGACGAGTAAGCATCTTCAGCTGTGTTATTGGTATAATCTTACCCTTAGGTTAAGTCTATGACTAACACACAATGAGGAATGTTGTAAGGACTTTATAACAGACGAGTAAGCATCTTCTAGCTGTGTTATTGGTATAATCTTACCCTTAGGTTAAGTCTATGACTAACACACAATGAGGAATGTTGTAAGGACTTTATAACAGACGAGTAAGCATCTTCTAGCTGTGTTATTGGTATAATCTTACCCTTAGGTTAAGTCTATGACTAACACACAATGAGGAATGTTGTAAGGACTTTATAACAGACGAGTAAGCATCTTCTAGCTGTGTTATTGGTATAATCTTACCCTTAGGTTAAGTCTATGACTAACACACAATGAGGAATGTTGTAAGGACTTTATAACAGACGAGTAAGCATCTTCTAGCTGTGTTATTGGTAAATCTTACCCTTAGGTTAAGTCTATGACTAACACACAATGAGGAATGTTGTAAGACTTTATAACAGACAGTAAGCATCTTCTAGCTGTGTTATTGGTATAATCTTACCCTTAGGTTAAGTCTATGACTAACACAATGAGGAATGTTGTAAGGACTTTATAACAGACGAGTAAGCATCTTCTAGCTGTGTTATTGGTATAATCTACCCTTAGGTAAGTCTATGACTAACACACAATGAGGAATGTTGTAAGGACTTTATAACAGACGAGTAAGCATCTCTAGCTGTGTTATTGTATATCTACCCTTAGGTTAAGTCTATGACTAACACACAATGAGGAATGTTGTAAGACTTTATAACAGACGAGTAAGCATCTTCTAGCTGTGTTATTGTATAATCTTACCCTTAGGTTAAGTCTATGACTAACACACAATGAGGAATGTTGTAAGGACTTTATAACAGACGAGTAAGCATCTTCAGCTGTGTTATTGGTATATCTTACCCTTAGGTTAATCTATACTAACACACAATGAGGAATGTTGTAAGGACTTTATAACAGACGAGTAAGCATCTTCTAGCTGTGTTATTGGTATAATCTTACCCTTAGTTAAGTCTATGACTAACACACAATGAGGAATGTTGTAAGGACTTTATAACAACAGTAAGCATCTTCTAGCTGTGTTATTGGTATAATCTTACCCTTAGGTTAAGTCTATGACTAACACACAATGAGGAATGTTGTAAGGACTTTATAACAGACGAGTAAGCATCTTCTAGCTGTGTTATTGGTATAATCTTACCCTTAGGTTAAGTCTATGACTAACACACAATGAGGAATGTTGTAAGGACTTTATAACAGACGAGTAAGCATCTTCTAGCTGTGTTATTGGTATAATCTTACCCTTAGGTTAAGTCTATGACTAACACACAATGAGGAATGTTGTAAGGACTTTATAACAGACGAGTAAGCATCTTCTAGCTGTGTTATTGGTATAATCTTACCCTTAGGTTAAGTCTATGACTAACACACAATGAGGAATGTTGTAAGGACTTTATAACAGACGAGTAAGCATCTTCTAGCTGTGTTATTGGTATAATCTTACCCTTAGGTTAAGTCTATGACTAACACACAATGAGGAATGTTGTAAGGACTTTATAACAGACGAGTAAGCATCTTCTAGCTGTGTTATTGGTATAATCTTACCCTTAGGTTAAGTCTATGACTAACACACAATGAGGAATGTTGTAAGGACTTTATAACAGACGAGTAAGCATCTTCTAGCTGTGTTATTGGTATAATCTTACCCTTAGGTTAAGTCTATGACTAACACACAATGAGGAATGTTGTAAGGACTTTATAACAGACGAGTAAGCATCTTCTAGCTGTGTTATTGGTATAATCTTACCCTTAGGTTAAGTCTATGACTAACACACAATGAGGAATGTTGTAAGGACTTTATAACAGACGAGTAAGCATCTTCTAGCTGTGTTATTGGTATAATCTTACCCTTAGGTTAAGTCTATGACTAACACACAATGAGGAATGTTGTAAGGACTTTATAACAGACGAGTAAGCATCTTCTAGCTGTGTTATTGGTATAATCTTACCCTTAGGTTAAGTCTATGACTAACACACAATGAGGAATGTTGTAAGGACTTTATAACAGACGAGTAAGCATCTTCTAGCTGTGTTATTGGTATAATCTTACCCTTAGGTTAAGTCTATGACTAACACACAATGAGGAATGTTGTAAGGACTTTATAACAGACGAGTAAGCATCTTCTAGCTGTGTTATTGGTATAATCTTACCCTTAGGTTAAGTCTATGACTAACACACAATGAGGAATGTTGTAAGGACTTTATAACAGACGAGTAAGCATCTTCTAGCTGTGTTATTGGTATAATCTTACCCTTAGGTTAAGTCTATGACTAACACACAATGAGGAATGTTGTAAGGACTTTATAACAGACGAGTAAGCATCTTCTAGCTGTGTTATTGGTATAATCTTACCCTTAGGTTAAGTCTATGACTAACACACAATGAGGAATGTTGTAAGGACTTTATAACAGACGAGTAAGCATCTTCTAGCTGTGTTATTGGTATAATCTTACCCTTAGGTTAAGTCTATGACTAAACACACAATGAGGAATGTTGTAAGGACTTTATAACAGACGAGTAAGCATCTTCTAGCTGTGTTATTGGTATAATCTTACCCTTAGGTTAAGTCTATGACTAACACACAATGAGGAATGTTGTAAGGACTTTATAACAGACGAGTAAGCATCTTCTAGCTGTGTTATTGGTATAATCTTACCCTTAGGTTAAGTCTATGACTAACACACAATGAGGAATGTTGTAAGGACTTTATAACAGACGAGTAAGCATCTTCTAGCTGTGTTATTGGTATAATCTTACCCTTAGGTTAAGTCTATGACTAACACACAATGAGGAATGTTGTAAGGACTTTATAACAGACGAGTAAGCATCTTCTAGCTGTGTTATTGGTATAATCTTACCCTTAGGTTAAGTCTATGACTAACACACAATGAGGAATGTTGTAAGGACTTTATAACAGACGAGTAAGCATCTTCTAGCTGTGTTATTGGTATAATCTTACCCTTAGGTTAAGTCTATGACTAACACACAATGAGGAATGTTGTAAGGACTTTATAACAGACGAGTAAGCATCTTCTAGCTGTGTTATTGGTATAATCTTACCCTTAGGTTAAGTCTATGACTAACACACAATGAGGAATGTTGTAAGGACTTTATAACAGACGAGTAAGCATCTTCTAGCTGTGTTATTGGTATAATCTTACCCTTAGGTTAAGTCTATGACTAACACACAATGAGGAATGTTGTAAGGACTTTATAACAGACGAGTAAGCATCTTCTAGCTGTGTTATTGGTATAATCTTACCCTTAG
Organism: Mytilus edulis; assembly: GCA_019925275.1. Lineage (NCBI taxonomy): Eukaryota > Metazoa > Mollusca > Bivalvia > Mytilida > Mytilidae > Mytilus > Mytilus edulis. Next base: position 64,997,940 of record CM034357.1, on the reverse strand, counting down.
GTTAAGTCTATGACTAACACACAATGAGGAATGTTGTAAGGACTTTATAACAGACGAGTAAGCATCTTCTAGCTGTGTTATTGGTATAATCTTACCCTTAGGTTAAGTCTATGACTAACACACAATGAGGAATGTTGTAAGGACTTTATAACAGACGAGTAAGCATCTTCTAGCTGTGTTATTGGTATAATCTTACCCTTAGGTTAAGTCTATGACTAACACACAATGAGGAATGTTGTAAGGACTTTATAACAGACGAGTAAGCATCTTCTAGCTGTGTTATTGGTATAATCTTACCCTTAGGTTAAGTCTATGACTAACACACAATGAGGAATGTTGTAAGGACTTTATAACAGACGAGTAAGCATCTTCTAGCTGTGTTATTGGTATAATCTTACCCTTAGGTTAAGTCTATGACTAACACACAATGAGGAATGTTGTAAGGACTTTATAACAGACGAGTAAGCATCTTCTAGCTGTGTTATTGGTATAATCTTACCCTTAGGTTAAGTCTATGACTAACACACAATGAGGAATGTTGTAAGGACTTTATAACAGACGAGTAAGCATCTTCTAGCTGTGTTATTGGTATAATCTTACCCTTAGGTTAAGTCTATGACTAACACACAATGAGGAATGTTGTAAGGACTTTATAACAGACGAGTAAGCATCTTCTAGCTGTGTATACTTTCCTACTAAAGCTATTGTTACTTCCTTCAATAATCTGTCATGTCTACAACAAAAATGTAGAAATATAAAAATTCATTGTACTGGAGCAAAATCCTAACTTGATCTATTACTTGTCATAGTGTTTAACTGTATAACAAATATTAAGTCAATATCTTGAAGCATTAACGAAAAAAAAGTTTGGAAAACTGATTATTTTAAATATGTGAATTTTGGAAGTCCAAGGACCATAACTCTGAACAAAATCATCAGACCAGACAAAATTTGAACTTGATTTGTAACTTGTCATAATAAAACTATATACCAATTATCAAATCAATATCTTCAAGCATGATGAAAAAAGTGTGGAAAACTGATTTGCTGGACTGACGGATGGACAGAAGGAGTGCAAACCTAAAGTCCCCTTCGAAAAAAAAAAAAATGTTTCTTGACAAGTATGGTAACACAAATACATATCATATTGTAGCTTAAATATCAAAGTATATAATATTATCAATAAATTATAGGACATTGACTGGATGGAATCCAAATAATTGTCCGTTCACTGCACTATATTGTTTTTTTAAAAGGTAGTGATTAACCTTGGAAGATAAAGATTTCAAGTCAGTACCATTGGATTTTGATTGCATGAGAAGATATAGATATCAAGTCAGTACCATTGGATTTTGATTGCATGAGAAGATATAGATATCAAGTCAGTACCATGAGAAGATATAGATATCAAGTCAGTAACATTGGATTTTGATTGCATGAGAAGATATAGATATCAAGTCAGTACAATGGGATTTTGATTGCATGAGAAGATATAGATATCAAGTCAGTACCATGGGATTTTGATTGCATGAGAAGATATAGATAACAAGTCAGTACCATGGGATTTTGATTGCATGAGAAGATATAGATATCAAGTCAGTACCATGGGATTTTGATTGCATGAGAAGATATAGATATCAAGTCAGTACCATGGGATTTTGATTGCATGAGAAGATATAGATATCAAGTCAGTACCATGGGATTTTGATTGCATGAGAAGATATAATATCAAGTCAGTACCATGGGATTTTGATTGCATGAAAGATATAGATATCAAGTCAGTACCATGGGATTTTGATTGCATGAGAAGATATAGATATCAAGTCAGTACAATGGGATTTTGATTGCATGAAAAGATATAGATATCAAGTCAGTACCATGGGATTTTGATTGCATGAGAAGATAGATAACAAGTCAGTACAATGGGATTTTGATTGCATGAGAAGATATAGATACAAGTCAGTACCATGGGATTTTGATTGCATGAGAAGATATAGATAACAAGTCAGTACCATGGGATTTTGATTGCATGAGAAGATATAGATAACAAGTCAGTACCATGGGATTTTGATTGCATGAGAAAGATATAGATACAAGTCAGTACCATGGGATTTTGATTGCATGAGAAGTATAGATAACAAGTCAGTACCATGGGATTTTGATTGCATGAGAAGATATAGATACAAGTCAGTACCATGGGATTTTGATTGCATGAGAAGATATAGATATCAAGTCAGTACATGGGATTTTGATTGCATGAGAAGATATAGATATCAAGTCAGTACCATGGGATTTTGATTGCATGAGAAGATATAGATATCAGTCAGTACAATGGGATTTTGATTGCATGAGAAGATATAGATATCAAGTCAGTACCATGGGATTTTGATTGCATGAGAAGATATAGATATCAAGTCAGTACCATGGATTTGATTGCATGAGAAGATATAGATAACAAGTCAGTACAATGGATTTTGATTGCATGAGAAGATATAGATATCAAGTCAGTACCAAATGGGATTTTGATTGCATGAGAAGATATAGATATCAAGTCAGTACAAGGGATTTTGATTGCATGAGAAGATATAGATACAGTCAGTACCATGGGATTTTGATTGCATGAGAAGTATAGATAACAAGTCAGTACAATGGATTTTGATTGCATGAAAGATATAGATAATCAAGTCAGTACCATGGATTTTGATTGCATGAGAAGATATAGATAACAAGTCAGTACATGGGATTTTGATTGCATGAGAAGATATAGATAATCAAGTCAGTACAATGGGATTTTGATTGCATGAGAAGATATAGATAACAAGTCAGTACATGGGATTTTGATTGCATGAGAAGATATAGATAACAAGTCAGTACAATGGGATTTTGATTGCATGAAAAGATATAGATAACAAGTCAGTACCATGATTGATTGCATGAGAATAGATAACAAGTCAGTATGGGATTTTGATGCTGAAAGATATAGATACAAGTACATGGGATTTTGATTGCATGAGAAGATATAGATAACAAGTCAGTACAATGGGATTTTGATTGCATGAGAAGATATAGATAACAAGTCAGTACATGGGATTTTGATTGCATGAGAAGATATAGATAACAAGTCAGTACAATGGGATTTTGATTGCATGAGAAGATATAGATAACAAGTCAGTACAATGGGATTTTGATTGCATGAGAAGATATAGATAACAAGTCAGTACAATGGGATTTTGATTGCATGAGAAGATATAGATATCAAGTCAGTACAATGGGATTTTGATTGCATGAGAAGATATAGATATCAGTCAGTACAATGGGATTTTGATTGCATGAGAAGATATAGATAATCAAGTCAGTACATGGGATTTTGATTGCATGAGAAGATATAGATATCAAGTCAGTACAATGGGATTTTGATTGCATGAGAAGATATAGATAACAAGTCAGTACAATGGGATTTTGATTGCATGAGAAGATATAGATATCAAGTCAGTACAATGGGATTTTGATTGCATGAGAAGTAAAGATATCAAGTCAGTACAATGGGATTTTGATTGCATGAGAAGATATAGATATCCAGTCAGTACAATGGGATTTTGATTGCATGAGAAGATATAGATATCAAGTCAGTACAATGGGATTTTGATTGCATGAGAAGATATAGATATCAAGTCAGTACAATGGGATTTTGATTGCATGAGAAGATATAGATAACAAGTCAGTACAATGGGATTTTGATTGCATGAGAAGATATAGATATCAAGTCAGTACAATGGGATTTTGATTGCATGAGAAGATATAGATAACACAGTACAAGATTACATGGGATTTTGATTGCTGAGAAGATATAGATAACAAGTCAGTACAATGGGATTTTGATTGCATGAGAAGATATAGATATCAAGTCAGTACAATGGGATTTTGATTGCATGAGAAGATATAGATAACAGTCAGTACATGATTGATGCATGAAGAATAATATCAATCAGTACAATGGATTTTGATTGCATGAGAAGGTACAGATATCAAGTCAGTACCATGGGATTTTGATTGCATGAGAAGATATAGATATAAGTCAGTACAATGGATTTGATTGCATGAAAGATATAGATATCAGTCAGTACAATGGGATTTTGATTGCATGAGAAGATATAGATAACAAGTCAGTACAATGGGATTTTGATTGCATGAGAAGATATAGTATCAATCATACAATGATTTGATGCATGAAAGATATAGATAACATCAGACCATGGGATTTTGATTGCATGAGAAGATATAGATATCAAGTCAGTAAAATTGGATTTGATTGCATGAAAAGATATAGGTATCAAGGCAGTACATGGATTGATTGCATGAGAAGATATAGGTATCAGTCAGTACAATGGGATTTTGATTGCATGAGAAGATATAGATACAAGTCAGTACCATGGGATTTTGATTGCATGAGAAGATATAGAGGTATCAGTCAGTACCATGGGATTTTGATTGCACGAGAAGATATAGATATCAAGTCAGTAACAATGAATTTGATTGCATTTCAAGCAATTTTTACCCCTAAAAAATATAGAGGGTAGGAAAGCACTTTAATTATTTTTATATAGCTAGCGACAGGTCATGAAATTTGTGTATTAAGTACATATGCAATTGTATGGGTGATGAGAATTACCTACCTATCAGATAAATCTTTCCACCTCATCATCATTCTACTACCAAAAGGAGAACTGGATGTATTGATCTCTAATTTCTCCATCAGAAACTTGGACACTCCCTGAGCATGTAGTAGTAGAGGAACTCTGAACAAGGAGGACACATCATGGATTGAAAATACCTGCAAGTAAATTAGAACATGACAAATGATGTTTCTCTTCTGAGTAAAATTTTAATAAAAGAATTAGAAAATATTTCATATATAAGAGAGATATATAAAAATATGTTATGATTTTTGAATCTTTATAAATAAAAAACTTTTGTGTATCTTTTGACAAATTAGTGATCTCAAGTTCATAAGACCACAATGTTATGGTAAACTACCCTGAACCAAAACTGATGTGGGATGTGAGAAGACAGTTTCACACAGGACATGAAACAAAATGCCAAAATGCAATTATAGGCAGGACACCAATAATAAGCTTCTAAGGAGTAAGTTTGGTACGGGTCATATTACGCCCTAATTAAGAAAGTCAATGCTTCAAAATAACAAATGTTTATAGTTGCCTTAGTGACATGTGAGAAAGTTTTTAAAGAACATTTTATGTCATAGTTTTATTCTAAGCTATTGATTTTTACATCCCAGAAGGGATTTTAACTTAATTTGACAAAATTGGCAGGGTTTCAGCAAAATTTTTAAATCAGGAAACATAGAGCACAGCCGTCTACAACCTATATATTCAAGATAAACATGTAAAATGTCATTACAAACATTATTGTCAAAGATCTTTTTTTGTCATCCTATGCACTCAATGTTTCCTGTCCAAATATTCAATGGAAATGTACCCGTTTTCGTTGTTTTTTCATGGAAAATCAAAATGCATACTATTTGTGAAGTCATGAGTAGAATGCAGGAACGTTAATTGGCAATAAAAAGACTTCTTTTCTATCTAGTCACTGTATCAGCTATCGTTAATTGTGATATTGGTCAATAAATTACAATTTGAAATTTATTCTAAATAAGGAGGTCATTTTAGTACCTAATCGAACGTTCTCCTTTAGCATTTACATTTAAGTTATATATTTTTTCTAATATAGAAGACGGATTGTTGACCTCTAGATATTTCTTTAAAATTTGTTACTTGTAGGTTGCTTACATATACACCAAATATTTTCTTCCATTTATAGTTGACAGGGTGAAACATTTTTAAACAAGTGAAGTAGCTCACTGATGATACCCCCGCCGCAAGTGGATAATATTAATAGTGTAAAAATATGCAAGTGTTCGGTAAACAGGAAGTTGTCTAGTGATGAATCTGAAAACGCATCACACGGTATAGCTGACTTATATAAATCCTGAAACCAAATTTCAGAAATCCTTGTATTGTAGTTCCTGAGAAAAATGCGACGAAAAATATTCATGGGACGGACAGACTGACTGACGGACTGACGGAAGGACAGACAGAGGTAAAACAGTATACCCCCCCCCTCTTTTTTAAAGCGGGGGTAGCTTTCCCTGTTGTGATTTTCAATTTTCATCATTTTTCTGAAGCCTAAAACAGAAGTTTAAGTTGCTCCCCACAAAATGTTTGTATTAAATATAAATATGTTTATCCTTACTTGTTGTGGTTGAACATGACAAAATAAGGAGATTTTAGCTTTAACTGGATCAGCTATTGGTAGAGTACTTCTACATACAATCTGAAAACAAACAATAAATCTCAAAATACTACCTACATCATGTATATCGAGAGAAAAAAATCAAAAGAAAATTCTTCAACAAGCTTTAACTACATAAGGGATACAAAATATACTTTTACATATCTGAATAATTTATCCAATTAAGTTTATCAGTTTTTTTTGGAATATACTTTAATCAATAAGTAGCATAAGTGGCATAGGGGAATATACCTGAATATGAAGACACACAAAAGTTAACTTGAAAACAAACCTACAACAATTACTCATATTCTGTGGAATTAAGATGTTTTTACATATATATTAATAGAAGCTACCATACCAGATCTGGACTTAATCCTAAACCACGCAGTTCTCGCACACTAGCCTGTGTGGGTTTAGTTTTTTGTTCACCTGTGGCTTGTGGCTGAAAAAAGAATCAATTAAAACTGTAATTTGTACTCCTGTCATGCCTGTATATGAATAATATGACGCAAAAATATTTCTGAGGTCAGTGACCTTCACATTAAAATCAACAACTCAAATAAGACTTTCATTTTTGTATAAGTTCATTTGAAATTTTGCTTTATCATTTTTATATGGAACTTTGTGTGTTGGCTACATTTTGTGTAGATTCTGAAGTTGGTATTACATGTATGTTGAAATGAATATTTAAATGAATGAAGTTTTTCATGAGGAATATTTAAATGTTTATTGCTGGTGTTTTATCTTCACAAGAAGCTGGTAAACCAGATGCATTTTTGCAGAAACTCCAAATATTAAGATTAAATTGAAAACTTAAAAATTATGTTTTACTGAATCTGAAGATATCCTCGCCGAAAAGTGTAAAAATCATTTAAAATATTTAACTATAATAGCTATGTTCCAATTTGATGTTCATAATCTGCATCCTATTTCTAAAATTAAGAATTCTAAGCCATTTTACCTGAGGTACTAAACTGACATGTACTAAGCAATAGTCTTCTCGTTTGATTCTGAAGTGGAAAAACTGTCTGAAAGCTTCAATGAAAGGCATGCCTTCTATATCTCCAATGGTTCCACCAAGCTGATAAATACAGAACATAATTATCATACTTATAGTATTCAACAGTATTGTTGCACATCAAATAATAGGATATATATCTTTTAACACATGTAAGAAGTCAATTTACCCGAGACATTCCTATTTATTCAGTTGATATATGTTATATATGGAGTAATCTAACTATACAGGCTTGTAGACTAACCAAATTAAAAGCTTACAATAAGCCATAAAGGAATTATTTACTTCTACTATTTGATTTTCAAGTTTTATTAAGTACCTCCCTTCTTGGTCTACTTATAAAAGATAGACCCAGGGGAGGAGAAACATACATTCTTTTAAATGTGGCCTGATCCTAAATACCAAAATTACTGACAATACAAACTTCAGGAGTTTTATGATCACCATCTACAGGTATTTTAGCTACTCACCTCTACAATACAAACTTCAGGAGTTTGATTTATCACTGTCCACATGTATTTAAGCTACTCACCTCTACAATACAAACTTTAGGAGTTTTATGATCAGCATCTACAGGTATTTTAGCTACTCACCTCTACAATTATTATGTCAAAACAAACTTCAGGAGTTTGATGATCACTGTCCACAGGTAATTTAGCCACTCACCTCTACAATACAAACTTCAGGAGTTTTATGATCACCATCTACAGGTATTTTAGCTACTCACCTCTACAATTATTATGTCAATACAAACTTCAGGAGTTTGATGATCATTGTCCACAGGTAATTTAGCCACTCACCTCTACAATACAAACTTAAGAAGTTTGATGATCACCATTCACAGGTATTATAGCTACTCACCTCTACAATACAAACTTCAGGAGTTTGATTATCACTCTCCACAGGTATTATAGCTACTCACCTCTACAATACAAACTTCAGGAGTTTGATTATCACTCTCCACAGGTAATTTAGCTACTCACCTCTACAATACAAACTTCAGGAGTTTGATGATCACTGTCCACAGGTAATTTAGCCACTCACCTCTACAATACAACTTAAGGAGTTTGATGATCACTGCCCACAGGTAATTTAGCTACTCACCTCTACAATACAAACTTCAGGAGTTTGATTATCACTATCCACAGGTATTTTAGCTACTCACCTCTACAATACAAACTTCAGGAGTTTGATTATCACTCTCCACAGGTAATTTAGCTACTCACCTCTACAATACAAACTTCAGGAGTTTGATTATCACTCTCCACAGGTAATTTAGCTACTCACCTCTACAATACAAACTTCAGGAGTTTGATTATCACCATCCACAGGTATTTTAGCTACTCACCTCTACAATACAAACTTCAGGAGTTTGATTATCACTCTCCACAGGTAATTTGGCTACTCACCTCTACAATACAAACTTCAGGAGTTTGATTATCACCATCCACAGGTATTATAGCTACTCACCTCTACAATACAAACTTCAGGAGTTTGATTATCACTCTCCACAGGTAATTTAGCTACTCACCTCTACAATACAAACTTCAGGAGTTTGATGATCACTGTCCACAGGTAATTTAGCCACTCACCTCTACAATACAACTTAAGGAGTTTGATGATCACTGTCCACAGGTGATTTAGCTACTCACCTCTACAATACAAACTTCAGGAGTTTGATTATCACTCTCCACAGGTAATTTAGCTACTCACCTCTACAATACAAACTTCAGGAGTTTGATTATCACTCTCCACAGGTAATTTAGCTACTCACCTCTACAATACAAACTTCAGGAGTTTGATGATCACTGTCCACAGGTAATTTAGCCACTCACCTCTACAATACAACTTAAGGAGTTTGATGATCACTGTCCACAGGTAATTTAGCTACTCACCTCTACAATACAAACTTCAGGAGTTTGATTATCACTCTCCACAGGTAATTTAGCTACTCACCTCTACAATTCAAACTTCAGGAGTTTGATTATCACCATCCACAGGTATTTTAGCTACTCACCTCTACAATACAAACTTCAGGAGTTTGATTATCACCATCCACAGGTATTTTAGCTACTCTCTCAACCCAGTCCATTATAGCATCTGTTATATGTGGTACAACTGTCAAATTATAAAACATTGAAAAAATTAGTTTTCTGAATTTTTTGGCTTTTGAATCTAACATGTCTAAAGTATTTTAAAGAAATTGTTGAGAAAACAGTAATGAAAAATCAAACGATATCTTAAATAAACATCTACAGGTAACATCATGAACATGTAACAAGCATGCCGAGTCTTGACAAAAGAGGACTAATATCTGACATTAACATATTATTATTTTTTACAAAAAATAAAACATTTGGTCTCCTTATTACTAGTTTCTAGAACTATTCAACAAAGTTTGCTACTTCCTCATGAAAATCCTAACTCAGTTTATATTGGATGTTCTATTTAGAAACTTTAAAATTCTACCTACCTTGAACTGTTTTGCCAAGGTAATCTCCCCTTCTTTCTTTGTTGATCACATGTTGGTAGATCTTTCCAGTTGTAATGTTGTTGTCACGATGAAGTGTGATGTCCAGGAAGCGTTCATAATTTCCAAGGTCAAGGTCAACTTCTCCACCGTCATCCAAAACAAAAACTTCACCTATAATAAAAGTTGTGTTTTTTTCTTCAAATGATCAATCTTTTCTATAATTTACCATCTTCCATATATTAGGTCTCTCCTTATATTTTTCTTTTTATTGAAGCTTTTTTTACCAAACAAATCTTAAAGTTTACTTTTAAATGGTAAAACAAGATTAAAGTTAATTAATCTGCCTGGTATTGTATTATTTACATTACTTTTTTTTTAATCTAGCCCTTCCTGATTTTTAAATTGACATCGAAGTAAAAGCTAGTAATAGCAGCTTCTCTCATAAATGAAAGTACTTCTTTATAACTTGGTCATTCATTTGTATCAAGTGCTAGTACTTTAAACAATTAATATTTTACATCTTGTCATTGACCTGCCCACAACTACTTAATTTAATGGATACATGTAATAAATGTAAGAATGTATAACATGTATAATGCATACAAAGATGTATTTTGTTTTGTTTTCTATGTTGTTGAGTTTTTGTCACTGATTTAACAACAAAAGTATTCTTTTACTGTGGATTCATTATATTTCGTTGAATACCAATTTTTGTGGACTTCGTGGGTACAGGGAAACCACAAATTTAAATGTTCAACGAATTGCAAATTTTCTGTTTAATTGAATGCACTTTTGGAAAACCACAAAATCAAATATTCACGAAAATGCAAGTTTTCCTCAATCCACGAAAATTGGAACCCATGAAAATAAATGAATCCACAGTATTCATATAGTGTTTAACAAACCATGTTCATAAGGTGAAAATGTGCCAGCATCAATGTTTATATAGGGGTCAATCTTAATAGAGGTCACTCTGACACCACATGACTTCAGGATCATTCCCAAACTGCTAGCAATAACTCCTTTCCCTATTCCACTGATAACACCACCAGAAACCAACACATACTTCATGGCTTTAAGTATTCCTGCCAGGATTCTGAAAATATCAATTACTAATCAATTATTTAAGATGTGAATATTATTGAATTTTAATTTAAACACCCCACATAGATATTGAATGATTTAGATTCCATTTTTATTAGAAATTTGTTGATATGTTTGGTCTTTTGATTTTGCAATTTGCTTAAGGACTTTCCTTTTAAAATTTTCCTTAATAAAGCTTATTTATTTATTGTAAGACAAATACATGTATCAAGTCATTCATGACAATACACCTTATCGCTATTTGTCTGCCATATTAAACTGGATATCACACAGGTTCCCGTAAAATTTTGACGTCATAAAACAAAATATCTGACGCCACACTAGAAAAGTGATTGTTGTATGCGTCAAAAGTTCAAGCGGCCGGTTCATCCAGGATTAGCGATAAGGTGTATGGTAACCTTTCTTCTTTAAGGTTCATCATAACAAACGGACAAATATGGCTGTATTTACATGCCAAAAATTACTCGGAGTACAGACTTACCTGTAAAGTATGAAAAGTTTTAATGCCTAGCATCCACTAGATATAAAAAAGTTAAATCCATTTTGTGTTTCAGAAAGATAAAATCTCTTTTGGATTTTGATGGGCATTTTTTTCTCCTTCATGCAAAAGGTGTGAAAATTGACTAAGATGTGGAACAACAATGAGATGCTCCCTCAGGTAAATCAAAGAGCAGATTGCTCTGAGGGATACGATTGCCATTGTTTCATTGACACATGTATACAATGTACATGTAGCTGGATCATATTATTTTCAAAACTTAGTCAACTGCACATGTAAAATATAGAAATCTGAATAGTTACAAAATTGTCAATCCCGGATAAAAGTGTACGAACAATGTATTTAGGCCTATTGCGTTTTATTTTTGTACTATCAATTCCAAGTTTACTTTCCACAGCAGTCACTGAGACTCAAAGTGAGAGAAGGTATTTCACTTTGTATCTTATCACCTATTTTCCTACGTTAATTCTAGGAGGAACCCCATTCCTAACTCTTTAAATATTTAATTTCCTTTGGGTCAGTGATCATGACTCCTTTCCGTACACATTACTCGGTTTAAATTGCGATCGTTTTCAATATAATACTACGTTTATCGACAGAACGAGCTAATACTCGACGTGTTGTTTTGATTCAAAATTCATTTCCGGAAGGGAGACAACTCGAAACGATTATATGGAAGACTCCATTTCGCCTGAAGGGTGTTCTCGTTACAACTTGGCGATGAGGAATACATTTATTTTAATTTAAATGATGCATATGATTTAAAATTATGCAACAACAACCCTCAATAGCAGACATACATAGAAAAGATCCCATGAGTTATAAATTAATAAATTGAGTGGGGAATCCAGAGCAACCATTCAATCTAATACCCCTTGAAGTCAAGAAAACTACACGCATGCGCATAATTACCAAAACAAACCCTGGAACAAGAATGTATATTAAAAATGTTTATTAAACGACCTGGATGGTTCTCTTTTTATTTAAGGGAGTACAATCTCAAATATCAGTTTCATAAAGGTAACAAATCAGAAAAACTCCACTTCAGTTCTTATATGACAGAAATAGATTTATCGGAATTCAGAGAACTCTCGCATTTTTATCACAACTAGGGAATTATCTCTGACGTGTTTCTAAATTTATAAAAACACTAAATATAAATACTGCTTAATTCTGACTTTCTGTGTTGTTAAAAACACGCATATAAGTCAAGAGAAATGTCAAACATGAAGATTATGAAAAGAACATTATAGTAAAGTTGTTTAAGTTCAATCTTTTTGTTTGTTTTTACCTTTTAAAGCGACAATCATAAGAATCTGAGATGTTCCTTCATGTTTAGAATAAAACGATTGATGTGAGGGCAATGCTCTGAGCCACCGGAAGCAATCGTATCCCAAAAACCGGTTTGTATTGTTTTCATTGTCCTTAATTGACATGGACACCAGGTATCTTCACAACTATAGGTGAGTTAAAGAGTTTATCTGAGTCAGTGAGTGGACAGTATCAAAGTAATGCAGGTGTTTGTTTATTTTTGCACCTTCTGAAGAAAGGGAAAAAAATGCCCAGCAAAAACCAAGAAAGATTTTATCTTTCTTAAACACAAAATGCATTTAACTTTTAAATATCTAGTGGATGCTAGGCATTAAAACTTTTCAAACAGCACAGGTAAGTCTGTACACAAGAGTAGTTTTTGAGGTAAAAATACGGCCATATTTGTCCATTTGTTATGATGAACCTTAAGTTTTTAATAATAATTATAATGAAAGGTTCGTATATAACCTTTTTATATACTTTGATAAAATGGTCTATCTAGAATACACACGAAAAAAGAAAATTTATGTCATACCAAATAACAGCAATTCAACAGTGGAACATTGTGTATGTAAATTTAACCTATCCTCAAAACACGTGCAACAAAAAATATGCTCCAGCTGAAATGTTAACACATCGCATCAAAATCATATGACATATGTGTTCTGACATTTCTGTCTATCTGGTCTTTCGACTTTTTATGTATCTAAAATTGTTATATAGATTTATATCTAATTCCTTCCACCTTTTTTAACATAAAATTAGACCAGATCAACAACCTTGTTTATGTTCCAACCTTGCCGCCAATCCTTGGGACTTAACGATAAGATGAATGGATAAGTCAAGATCATTTCCGAGGAGATCAACTATTTCTGGTTTACGGTTTCTTAAAAACCAGTAAAATTTACCGAAGTACTGGTATGCTGTTGACTCAATATACAAAACTATATACAAAAGTCTGTTTGGCTTTTTTGTAATCATGTGAATATAAAAACAATATGCAACACTATGATTTGATTTGAAAGTGTAACAACTGCTTGATAAATTTAAACTCTCATATTTCTGGAACTAAATATTATACTTGGGTAAAAAAAATTATACATGTTTTTTCCGCTAACATGCCCACAGTCGCTTGGGTATATGATACAATTTTTTTTAATTTTTTTTTTATTAAGATATTCATTTTTTTATATTTATAATGCATATCTATCACTTCTGTGCATGTTTCACCTAGTTTCGAGTGATTAAAACGACTTAGTGGAAATACCAATTTTTACTATCCATACCAAGAAACATTATGGATAGTAAAATTTGGTATTTTAGCTGTTTACTACAAGGGGATCAGTTTGACTTTAACAGTGCCTGTCCCCAAATGTCACGAAAAGTATCAGCTAGGTTACCATGGTTACACACTAACTGAATGATTAGATCGGGGTAGGTAGGGTTAGTGGAAATTTAACACAAAAAAAATCATGTATCATTTTTTACCTTAGTATACAGGTATAATAATTCCAGCGTATTTTAAGCATTATTGTTTCTTTACCTCTGTCTTTTTGTAATTCATTTTCTATGCACGGTCAGTATAAACAAGGGGCATCTCTTTTCTGTTAAGTGTTTTATTATAGTGTTTATGAACTTTTGTTTACTGGTAATTTGAAAATATATGCAATGTATGTCCTGATAACTGTTATAATAACTAATTCATGTAATTATATGTTATCTGTTTTCTTAAAATTGAAACTATTGATAATTGTTATTTATACTGACTTTTATCATAAATATTTTTAAAAACAAGAGTGCACACGTTGAAATGTCTCGCCTTTTTACTAATCATTAAATACAAAGCTTTATCATTACAACTGTCACATAAACTCAACATAAACCAAGAAAACTAAGCATTGATCAATGCACCATGAAAATGAGGTCAAGGTCAGATGAACCTTGACAGACAGACATGTACAGCTAACAATCCTTCCAAACAACAAATATAGTTGACCTATTGCTTATAGATTAAGAAAACCAGACCAAAACACAAATACTTAACACTTAGCAATGAACTATGAAAATGAGGTCAAGGTCAGACAAAACTGACATATAGATCGTAAAATATTTCCATACACCAAATAAAGTAGTGACCTATTACATATTGTATTAGAAATAAAGACAAAAAAACGCAAACACTTAACGTTGACCACTGAACCATGAAAATGAGGTCAAGGTCAGATGACACCTGTCAGCTAGACATGTACACCTTACAGTCCTTCCATACACCGAATATACTAGACCTTCTGCTTATAGTATAAGAAAAACAGACCAATACACAAAAACTTATCTATAACCACTGAACCATGAAAATGAGGTCAAGGTCAGATGACACCTGCCAGTTGGACATGTACACCTTACAGTCCTTCTATACACCAAATATACTAGACCTACTGCTTATAGTATCTGAGATATGGACTTGACCACCAAAACTTAACCTTGTTCACTGATCCATGATGTTATCCTATTACTTATAATAAGAGAATTTAACATTAAAAAAAATCTTAACTTCCGCCGCCGGATCACTATACCTATGTCGAGCTTTCTGCAACAAAAGTTGACACTTGTTAGCTGTTAATCATGGTTAGTACAGCCTACGGTCTATTACATGCCGAATTATAGCCGATATATTGGGTTGATAAAGTATTCGAAAACAGTTATTGTCTATATCTACGTTGTACACTTTACATATGAAAGACAATAGATCTGTTTGTACACAATGGACCTTTGCAGGTACCCCTTTGAACTTTATAAATGATCTTTTCTGTCTCTCAAATAACTTATATAAATGTATTGCTATTGACATTAATTATTATGATCAAAACCATTTCTAAATGTATTGCAAGTCAGTGTTTGTTCCTTATTAAACAACACGAACAAGGCATTGTCCGCATTGCACAAAGTCATGTTTTTCTCTGTTTATGGCGTCTTTATACTAAATCCATTGGACGTTGGATGTGAAGTGATTGAGAATATATTCTTATATGCATGATTTTATTCATTAGTTTTTATTAGCTTTGAACTAGCTGTCAGTAACTGCGAGCACTCTAAGATCTGAACTTAAGAGTGTCCTTGTTGTTGGGATGTACAAGTACTCGGCAACGTTCACTCTATGTTTTTGTTAGATATATTTTTATTTGTATCCATCTAAATTAATACACAACTGTACTAGATAAGGGGAGTGTTGGGACCCCGCTACATTCTGTATGCATGTGCCTGTCCCAGAGGTTGTCGTTTGTTGCTGCATGTGATACATTGTTGTTTTTTCGTTCATTTTTTTCAACATTAATCTGATTCTGACCTGGTATTACGGTGAGTAAAAAATACACAAGTTCGCTTCTTTGCTTCAAAATATATATATATATATTTTAAAAACCGTTATAAATTGATAGTATGTAAATAACAGAACAAGAAACGTTGAAAAAGCATGATAGGAACGTGTCCTTGTTTTCGGCTATTGATAATTTGTCGGGAAAGTATTCTCTCACTGAGAGTTTTTTTTGTAATTTATTTTTATTTCATTATTAGTTTTTTTGTAGTGTTTGTTTTACTTTCATGCTTTGCCAATTATGTTGCAGTCTTTCAACATGTTCAAATATGTTGTCGTCCGACACTGATGTTTTTTTATTGTTTATTCTAATTTTGTCATCTTTTAAAAAAAATATTATGTTTTCTCTGTCATCCGTCTCTTCCTTTTTCTTGATTTCTACAGGAAAATCAATGTAAAACTAACCTCCATATATATACCTATGTTTGCAATGATGGGAAAACAACAGCAAAGTACCCCGGCAATAATCAAGGTAATTATTGACTTTATTGACCTCTAAATGTAAAACATTGAAGTTTTTTTTATTGAAAAATGCCACAAACCGCTACGTTTTATTTCCGATCAGAACTACTACGACATCGATCAAGTTTCTTTAATCTTCACTAAGACATTTTTCTCTTGAAAAAAAATTCCTTTTAAATGTTTAGAACTAATCTATAATAGGCGCCATGTGAATTAAAAAAAAAGGAATTGGCCGAATATTTTTTAAAAGTTGTTTTGATATTTTTTCTTCAGAGAAAAAAAATATATCGTATATTCGACAAATTTCTAGCGACATACGAAATTTAATAGTTTGTTTACACATAATAAAATTGTTGTTTTGCGATGTGATGTTTTATGTTGATTCTGTGATTATACATACAATAAAACTTTATTTGAGTGGTATAAACACCTTTGTCAAACATATATAAATAAAATAATTATAAAATGAACAAACAGCTCTTGACCTCTGTGTTTTACAAAAAGATCTAATCTCATTGTACTTGAAGAACCATTGCCCTATTGACCATCGTAACTTTTCATAAATCATATATTAGTAAGTAAGTTTATTATACAGCCCCGACAATAATTTTGAAGTTAATTATGACCATCTAAGTAGATAGAGGACACACACTTTGAAAAGACAAACACAGCTATTGCCTTAAAATTTTTTGCAAAAGTGTCCTCAAGTCCTTATTATTGCGCTGTATGGCTGTATGTACGTGTTTCGGAATTTGTTTTCTCTATAAAATAGTTTATACAATTATACTTTTATAGAAAGCTAATATAAGTTATTTGTGTAGATTTATTTGATATTGGTGATATAATGGTTTATTAGCATTTCTAAGTATAGTCGTTTTTAATGTGTGTTCAGCTACGATACATTGTCGGACCCATAGTAAACTGAGTAGTACTCCAGTTTTTTAGTATTTCGTATGCATTCGTCATTACATGTGTTACTGATTGACCAATGAACAGCAATAAAGAGTTCGAAATCATATGAAACCTGTTAGACAGACATGTACATTTTACAACCATTCCATACACCAAATTGAGTTGACATATTGCTTATGATATTTGAGATATTGATTAACCAAGAAATGTGGTCATTTGAGGAAGGATCATATAGGCAAGATAGTTGTCCTATTTGTCATAATATCTGAGTATTTCACATGAAAAATTATCACCTTTTCATTAAATCGTTGAACTCTGAAAGTGTAGTAAAATTCAAACTTTTCAAAAAGGACTTCGTGGAATGGTCCAAAAAGTGGTACGAAATGACTCAATAATATTTTTTAATAGATTTACATCCTTCGTATGAATAAAACGTCGACTTGGCTCATTCGACAAAATCCGCGTTAAATCAGAGTATTGAGTGGGTTCCGCCCTATGGTTTTGTGTTGTTTACACGAATTGCACTATAACATCATTTCACAACCAAATTCAATTAAAGATCGCCATGATTATTGATATATTACGGTCTTCAACCGACAGTAAACAATCCTTTCCGACGTCGTGTCAGGGTCAGGCTATTTAGTTCTTTGTCGACTTCTTCAGGGATCACAGAAGGTAAAGACAGCTGTCGGCTGACACTTTGTCTAGTCCGTTTTGATTTTTTACACAATCGATATAAGTTTGTAAATATTTTTCCTACACTATCTACACATTCACGGACCGATATTTCATAAAAACTGGCACATCCCATCTCTTGGGATTTCTGATCACCTTGTTCTTTGGTTACAATTCTATCATGAATACGGTCATTTTGATTTCCAACCAGAAACACCGGTGTCGTCGTTATACTTCCATCAGCCAATGAAATACTTGTTTTACGTTGTCTTTTTGCATAGGAATTTATTAGAAATTTAAGTCTTGAGCATTCCTGAAAACTACCTTCATCTGTCACTGAATATATCAAGATAAAGGCGTCTGCCCATTTAATGTTTTCTTCAAGTTTACTATGTTCCCCCTGAAACAAACAAAAGATATATCTACAAAGCATGTAAAGACTGAATTAAAAACACAGCTAGATTTATTGTAAAAATGGCTGTCTCTTTATAAAATCAACAGAGTTTTTTGATAGCATAGGAAATTAAAAAATCTTATAAGAACTTACAGGTGCCAAAGAGCATGTCAACGGCTGTTTTATGCATTGTCTATATTTTAGATACGGTATGATATCTAGTTTTTTTTAAATGAACGTTTGCTACGCAGTTGATTTAAATTTCAGGATAGAATTTGTAAAGATATAACGTTAGAAATATGATTTGACCAAATAGTTCGGTACATGTTCAGCACTAAATGTATATCTGCTTTGGGTCGATCATAGGTATATGTTTCCCGATATAGAATTTTCTTCTACCGTGCCAAAATGAAGATTTTACTATGCTCTTTTCAAAAAATATAATAAAGAGGAAGAGTCGCCATTTTATTTTTCAAGCTTTGAGTCGTTGACAATTGCCAAAATTTGCTTAGAGTAATCATGAAAAACACATGTTTGTGCATAAAAATCTACAAGATAGAATTTTGAAATAATTTGTGAGAAGATAGGATTTATAATATGCTGTAAGAAAATTAAAAAAAATGGTGTCACCGAACTTGTTTTCTTGCTACAAGTAATAATTAAAAATTTCCCCATCAGTCCAGTAAAGAGTTATCTGTCTTATGGTTTAGTGCTTTGCATGGTAGCTCTAATTCTGATATCGCATACCTGAGCTGCTGTATCCAGTACTTCAAACACAACAGTTTCTCCATCTACACCTTTAGTACACGAGTAGACCTTCTCTATAAAATGAATTCAGAAAGATTGTTAAAAACAAATCAATGCATAAAAAATTAAACTACAATATAAACTTGATGAAATTGTTATGTTGTTTATGGTATTTTATGGATATTTGAAATCTTGAGTTACACACCATGTATTTTGTTTGCAGCGTTTGTTGTATAGTTAATAAAAAAATCAAAAAGAAGTTTAGAAAAAAACCAAGATATTCACGTTGCGTTGAAGACCCATTGGTAGTATGAGGTTGTTTTCTACTTATTGGTTGGGCTTTTGTCACTTTGGCACATTCCACATTTCCATTCTCAATTTTATTTTAACCAAACGTCATGATGGAATGCTTACCCAATAGAGGGTCGTATTCTCCAATAAATCTTCTCGTCAAAAATCTAACTGTGAAAGCTGAAAATAATATAAAAACAGTTTTCAACAACAAAAAAGTATATCAATTGAAATATTGTTTTGAATGGCAATCGAGAAAACATATTGTATTGTATTAGAAGTGTAACGAACTTTCAAGTCCAGGTGTGAGGTGTCTGTCAATATGACAGTAAAACAGCAACCCAACCACCCTACATCCCAATCCCTGTAAACATATGCCTTTTGAGGGTCAATAATCAATCTTCAAGATAAAGAAACCTAGTCTCATATTTAGACCTTTTTTTCGAAATGACTACTGATGGTAGGTTTAATACCAAAATTTATGACACACGCAATGAATTTAATTTTCCTACAGTCAACTTTCCATTTCTGTGTAGCAACATCCCAGCGGCACCAGCATATGGAGTGTGTGTGTCTCAATTAATACGTTACTCTAGAGCTAGCTCAAAGTACGTTGATTTTGTTGAACGAGGAATACTGCTTTCTCAAAAGTTGAAAATGCTAAGACAGGGTTATGAATCAATTAAATTAAGGTCATCACTCAAGGAATTTTACAGTCGCCAACATGAGCTAATTGGCCATTATGACAAAAGTGTGTCAGAAATCATATTTGATATTCTTCCTCAGTCATAATAACCTTCCATCATTACCGAACTGAACAAAGAAATAACACGACGGGTGCCGTATTCGGTGCAGGAAATGCTTACCCTTCCAGAGCACCTGATTTCACTCCCGGTTTTTAGTCGAGTTCGTATTGTATCTTATTTATTATTTGTAACTGTTGATGTAAATGTCTTTTGGTTTTGTGAATCTTTGTTTACTCCTTGGTTTTGATTGTTCATTTCATACTTCGAGCTTAAATTTTTCCTTTGTTATCTTTCGCTTCTCTCTATCTATATCCTAACGAATAACTAAAACAAATATTATAGGGGAAAACATCGGCAGAGTGAGATACACATTTAAAACTTCGATTAGTTTGAAGTACTGTTATACATAAATGTTATAAATCACGTATACAAAAAAAGGAAGCATAGCCTATTTAAAGTTTTTTTAAAGTGTAGAACAAGAGAAGCAAATTTAATTTTATTATAACAGGAAAAATTATCGTGTGTCTATACTATTCTTTTTTTAGGTGAAGAAGTCTCGCACCTTCAACAAGATCAATTGTTAAATAATCATATCGGCAGGATGTCGGTCTGCTTATTATTAAATTACTAAGTTATATCATAATATAATAAACTAGTCATATTAAGAATTAGAATTACAAGCTTGTTAGTGATATGTAAACATTAAGCCAGAAAAGTTTACCTGCGGCGATTTTACTTACATAACACACTTAACTTAAATAACTTCATTATTTTTAAATTAAACAACCACGATCAAAGATTTCTAAACAGAAGCAGAGTTAAGCCAGTTCAAACAGAAAATATTTAATTATGATCGATAATCCCTTGCTAGATATAGTTATGAGAATGTTATACAATATTTCTGTACTTGTGTCATGAGGGTTTGCCTCCTTGTATAGTTCAACTTCTCACTTGCTGTGGCTGTGTACAGACGTTTATTTCCAGAAATCTGATTGATAATCCCTTGCTAGATATAGTTATGAGAATGTTATACACTATTTCTGTACTTGTGTCATGAGGTTCAACTTCTCACTTGCTGTGGCTGTGTACAGACGTTTATTTCCAGAAATCTGATTGATAATCCCTTACTAGATATAGTTATGAGAATGTTATACACTATTTCTGTACTTGTGTCATGAGGGTTCGCCTCCTTGTAGTTCAAATTCTCACTTGCTGTGGCTGTGTACAGACGTTTATTTCCAGAAATCTGATTGATAATCCCTTGCTAGATATAGTTATGAGAATGTTATACAATATTTCTGTACTTGTGTCATGAGCCTGCCAGGGTTTGCCTCCTTGTAGTTCAACTTCTCACTTGCTGTGGCTTTGTACAGACGTTTATTTCTAGAAATCTGATTGATAATCCCTAGCTAGATATAGTTATGAGAATGTTATATAATATTTCTGTACTTGTGCTATGAGGGTTTGCCTCCTTGTAGTTCAACTTCTAACTTGATATATATATAGACTTCTTGTTCAGTGATAGATATAGGAAGATGTGATCTGAGTGCAATGAGACAACTTTCTCTTCATCCAAGTAACAATTTATGAAAGTAAACCATAAAAGGTCACGGTACGAACTTCAACGAGGAGCCTTGGCTCACACCGAACAGCAAGCTATAAAGCCCCCCCCCCCCCCCCCCCAAAAAAAAAAAAAATACTAGTGTAAAACTATTCAAACGGGAAAACCAACGGCATAATCTAGATGTTTATAAATAGACTGATATTATTTGTGTAAAAATGTTTTATAAATCCTTCAAATGAAATCGAAGTGTGTTAAACTTGTTTACTTGAATATTCCCGTTACAAACTGTTAGTTATTCACACGTTAATGTTTTAATAAATATAAAACCATTATAAACATCATGTGTTTTTTCATTGTCAAATATTGTATCTATTAAATATATTATATATCTATTATATATATTATACCGTGATGGTGACATTCATATACTTAAAATATTGTTTAGTGAATTAATGAAATGAAAACTAATGGGAACGCTTCCCCAAAATGGTCAAATAAGTGTATTCATAGGGAACTCAAGAAACGCATCCCTTAACTACAGATATATTGTAAAAATGACGAAGAAATACGGTACCT
Source organism: Mytilus edulis (assembly GCA_019925275.1). Taxonomy (NCBI): domain Eukaryota; kingdom Metazoa; phylum Mollusca; class Bivalvia; order Mytilida; family Mytilidae; genus Mytilus; species Mytilus edulis. Next base: position 64,975,486 of record CM034357.1, on the reverse strand, counting down.
ATTGCATCTTGTATCAAAATTTAAAAAGAAAATACTCATATAACATACAAATGTGTTATCTCTCTAATACATGACAAAATTTTACAGATAAAGTTATGTTTATAGCGATTTTTTTTAAAAGAAAACTATATCAAACCGAGAATCCCGTCCAACCCTGATCCATGGGGCGTCTTGAACGTTTAGTGAGATGTGAGTTAACACTCCATTTTATAAGTCTTACTTTGAGATAAAGAACTGCAATATAAGCACTCGGTTTTTTTCTTTGTTTTACTATTTTCACACATAAGAATCAATAACAAAACTTTTGCATAAAAAATAAATACGCCCGAAGAGGAGATTGGTCAGCACTCGTCGCGTCGTCTTTTAGTTGTAAAAGTTACTGAATATAGTACGTTGTCACCTTTTATCTATAATTTATATACATTTTGTATTTATGTATTATATTTAGTTGACTCTGTTCAACAAATTGTTTTCCCCGTTACCTATTTGCTATGAAATGAGGGTAAATAAACTGGCCATTTTACAAAATTTTGTATTTAGTTGGCAAATGTCAATATATATAAATGCGTGATAAAAGGTGCTATTATTATTTATAAAACATTATTTTATTATAGTCTGATTACAGGGCACTTATGTTTTACAATTTAAATAAAAATAAGGTCAAGAATCAAACAAATATATGAATGAATAGTTTATTATGGTGCAACCTGTATGTTTACACGAGATCATACGATAGCACATTGTAACAATACCGTACGATGCAATGCCAAAATTGAAATCCAATATACTTTTATCAAAATACATAACAAAAATCTCAAGTATGAATGGATGGCTTAGTTCAGTAAAGTTAGTAGTAAACGCAATAGTGACATTGTAAAGTAAAATTATCTGAAAATTGCTCTTCCAAGTCCAAGATAAAGTTCGCTATGTATTTGTTGTTGTTAGATAACAATTCAATCAAGCAGCATTTAGTGGAAGTTTATTTATCTGCATAGGATAAGTATGAGTTTGGTATATATTCAGACAATATCTGATTCATTAAAATATATTAAACAGTATTGCATATGATGGATAGAAATAACAACGCAAAGATTTGTTTTTACATCAGTGGACCCCAAATCTCAGCCATTTTATATCCGTGAAAATTTCAATATCACTGCTCTATATATATCTCTCTGAACATATTTATAATAATTATACTGGTACAATCTCTTATTTTAAAGAATTTTGTACGGTGTTTTTTTATAGATGAAGACATAGAAATTATACTGAGAAAATTCATACTTATTTAGTTTTGATAAATAATAATAATGAAATTAGCTTAAAAAAATCCCTCGGTTTTTAGAATAACGCATATCATAAGTTTTTTTTATCTTGCAACAAACTCAATTCGTACTTTATATTCATCTGTTGTGTTTAAATAAAATTTCAATGTATGATATATGAGTTGCATCAGATAAAAATCGAACCTTTGTAAGTGCACGTATACAAGTACATGAATAAGACTTTGATTGATTTTAGAACATGTTTTGTAGGGTCACATTTATGACAACTCATTTTTTAAACAGTTAATACTTTTAGTGAATTTTCAATCCGAAAAAAAGGTGTGTTTCGATATTCATTTGGATATGGTTGCTTCAAACTACCATTGTATTCAAACTCATAAGTCGAAAATTATAATGACAACGCGATGGTTAAACATGAAAGAGACAAACAGATAAACAACAGTATAAAATACACACCACAGAAACCTTAAGACTGAGCAAAAACGAACTCCACCTAAAAACTGGGATTGGTCTCAGGTGCACCGGAAGGGAAAGCAGATCTTGCTTTACATGTGGCACCCGTCGTGTAGCTTATCTTAGTAAAAAACCCCGGTGATAAGTCTGATCCGGTAGGTCATATTTTGGGGAAAAGGGGATGGGATTGTAGTTATGATCATTCGGAGAACATCCGTTGTCATCTGTTGAATGGATATTCCATAATGGCCAACCAACTTGCGATGGCATCCGTTAGATTTACGAACGGATTGTTGAGGAATAGTTCAAATAAAATTTTTCCATTTTTTTGTTTATTTCAACATTGAGGTAATTCACCGTAACGAAATTAAACAAAAACAACAGACAACATGTTATATAAATCTCGTCAATCAATTAAATGAATCATTTTAAAAAAATAAGTACAATACCTGGATTCTTTGATTATTTCAATTAAATATTTATAAGACAAATAATAATAAAAAATAAATATCTTACCAGACTTTCCAACACCGTTTTGTCCCAGGATAGCTACTTTAAACGGCTTCTGTCGACTCATTGATATTTTCCGTAATAATTTTGGAGATGACATATTTTTCACATTATCTATTAGTCTTGCCCTGTAACCATTAAAATCATTTCTAATAAAAAGTACACCACAGAATGTCAACAAATTGCTACTGTGTAAGTTGTCGGTATAAATATACAGTCCGTCTTTTTACTCTATCTGACATTTAACACAGGTATAGACGGTTTACTACTTAACATGTAATTATCAAAGTATACACAATTTAAACCTCACCGTTTGATATCATAAATAGTTTATTATTTCAAATTATTGGATTATCTGTAATGGGTAATGGAAGTCAAACATTATCCGTTATTATAGATCTGCTACTGTCTGCCTTGCTTTTTTAATTAAAAACTTTAAAAATATGTAAATTCATACCCATCACACCTCCATTACATTTTTATGTATTGGAAAAGTCCATGTTTTTCATTATTTTAAAAATGTGTACAATTCACTACAAGATAAACTGCAGATTTTTGAACGTTTAAATGACCATGTGGGTTCGTGTTGTTAAGTCACTATTGTTTTTCTGTTTGCCTTGTTCTTTTTTAGCCATGGCGTTGTCCGTTTATTTTTTATCTGAGTTTTAATGTCCCTCTGGTATCTTTTGCCCCTCTTTTGAGCATCATTAGAAAGAGTTTTGGATACATATCTAGCATCGTCCTGGACATGCATGTAATATTTGCCATTGGACGTAAAGAAACCAACAACCAATGAATCATATCTTTCAAACTTTCGGACGGACGGACGAAAGAAATAAAGGCACAATAATAAGTATACACCCCTTTCTGTAGTCCGAGATTACTCTGACGCCCCAGCTTGTCTGACAACACAGCCGTTGGACGTCAGAGCCCAGCTTGTCTGACAAAACAGCCGTTCTGAAGTGGGGCAAAAACGATGAGGTGTTAAAATGGACGGATATGAAAAAAAGTCTTTTGAAAAAACATTTCGATATAGAGTTTTGAGTTCTGGTCATATTTCTATGCTTTCGTGATACGCTTTTGATCTTTTAAGCAATATTCTGATAAAAGATCATTTTCAATCATCAAAATGGGTCGATGAACATTATAATGCCATCTTAACAATGTTGTTTTATTTGGATACTTATCAAGTGATTTAAGATAACAGTAACAACATAAGTAAAACTGTTCATTTCATCTGATAATGACAACGTAATACACAGGTGTTTAGTTACCATGATTACGTATAATTATCTCAACAGTTTATCAAGATCAACAAAATATACCTTTCTAATCTGCTGGAATTTTTACAATCGTATATATAAAGGTATATATCTGCACTCTGAATAAAGTTTGGGGATCATTTTTATGAGTCCGTCATCCGCCAGTTCGATAAACTTTTAACTCGATATTTCATTTTAATTTTTGTGTAAATATTTTATGGTTTTATTGTATCTTTCCTTTACATGTGTCGATTTGAAATAAAGTTGTTAAACTTTGATTTCTCCGGCTTAGGACATTAGGATATTTGGACATTATAAAATAGTTTATGCGGATGTTGCCCTTGATTTACCCTTTCATCTTTTAGAACAACATTTTTTATAGTGTGCTGATGTGCTGTTGTTTAATTAAGGTATAAAATGATAAAAAAATAAGACTGGCAATATGAGATTTGGAAGAAAAAAAATCTTATCCGTTTTTTTTTTCAATACTTTTGTTTTTTAATAGTATTGTTTCTACAACCACATAAAAGATGTGCTATAAATTTTGTATTTATATTCAAGGGGTCATGTTTTGTACCGATAATAATTGTAGGAATGTGGATTGTATGTTTCAGTATCATTTTACTTTAGAATATGTTCAATGTGTCATGATGGGTTTGACATACCATTTCACTCGAGATGTCCGAATGTTAAACCCAAAATACTGAACTATCAGTAATGTCTTCTCAATGCTGTGAATCCTATAGTTATTGGAGATATAGATGTTATTTTTTTCACTTATAGAGACATGCACTAAGGAATTTTAACTTTTAGTGTCGCTAAAAGAGGTAAATCATAATATCTCTTTTGTTATACATCATTGTTCCATTATTATAATTTGAATCAGTGTAATACGATCTCGAAGAATCCCAATTTTGAACCGAATATGTATTTTTGTTCTTTTTCAGTGTTTTAAAGATTCCATGTACACAGGGAAGAATAATTAAAAAATGCACCATCAAAGTTCTGGCTTTAGTTCATATGTTTAAAAATTCACATTGTACATACATGTTGGTTTTTCAACAATAAATTGTTTCTTTAACTTTGCATTTATTTGAATCATATACATTTTATACTTACATAACCCCCTAATCACGATGTTTTTCCTTCAGCCTACGGGAAGATACATTGTCATTAAATTTGAAGTATGAAAATTATGTTCAATCGTGTTGTTTATATTTAAGATTTCTGTTACTAGTACAAATTAAAAATTCAAGACATTTGTTAGCATTAGATTAAAAAAACAGTAGTAATCGACAAATACAGTAGAATTATATACATCTATATTTCTTAAATACTTAGGGTAAAAAATGAACAATTGCATATTTGCTTTTATTTTAAAAATACTGATATATGCATATGCAATTGAATTATAATATATTAAGTTAACATAAATAGTAAGTGCTTTCATTTGTTTTACCTTTTCCAGTCGCTCTAATTAACAAATCCATCTTCCTTTCGAATATTTAGTAAAACGTTTACAAATTTTGCAAAACAGTTTCTCTCTCCTAAGTGACAGTGATCAACATTTAAAGTCATTTTATAATCTTTTCAAACGTCTATATTCTATGTGTACCTCTATCTCTCCTAACGGAAGCAAAATAAAGATATAGTAATTCATTTGTTTTTACCTTTTTCAGTCTCTCTAATTACCAGATCCATTTTCCTTTAGAATACATAGTAAAACGCAAACGTCATATCAGTTTAAAAATAAAGTGTACGCCAAGTACCAATATTGTTGACACGAAAGTAGTGATTAGGGAATTTTAAACATATTTTGGTCCATTTCAACACTTAAGCTTTAATTTCGACAAGCCTTTAACGCAGTCATATGTAAATCAAAAATAGACAGAAGTTTTAATATTCACGTCGTAGTGAAACATACTGACGATATTATAAATAGTACATCTTTAGCATTCTTTAATCTGAAATTCATCGCAATGTACCAAACAACTATTATTGTTGAATGAAGACATCATCAAATAACGGTATTATAATACCTCAGTCTTATACGTTATCCGTCCGCTCGTCCGTCCGGTGGATACTTGTCACACACCAACTCTACTTAAAAAAATAATGCACTCAACATTTGAATTTTTCTTATAAAGGTTACTTTTTTATATATGCATATCGTTTATTTCTACGCCGAATATACTAATCTACAATTGCTGTCCATTAATAAGTAACTTTTTTGAAATACTTTTACTTTCTGTCCATGTTGTGATTGAAATTAATTTAAGTGACCTAAACAATTAATATAGTTAAGACAGAAAAAGCAACGAGATACCTAGGTGTCCAATAAGTCACGATGATGAAGTATTTATATCAATCAATAAGAGATCACAAACCAAACTACATATTCTGTTACATATATGATGATTTTACAAATTAATTTATACCTAAAAGGCTATTATATTTTATTTTATTTGAGTTATACCATTTTTTAAATGAAAAGTTAATCTGTTAATGGTTCTTATTTACTATGTATTATTGAGAATATTCGTGGTTACATTATTTTGATTAAACAAATTAAACTCGAGTACCGACTTATCTCATTAGATGTCTAAAGGTCTTTATTTAAATATTTAATTCCGATATCGGGTCAAGGGTTATTTATAAATTACATAACTTTGTCCATACAAATTATTTGCATAAGATATGTTCTGAAGACCACCAAACATATACATGGTATTGCTAATTAGATACTCGTACCTTATCTAGTTTTCGATAGTAAGGCATGTGCGCTTGCTTTACGAGAAAAGAGATCTATACCTTTGATTATTTATTCCCGTAAGTTCTCCTAAAGCTTATGTAACTGCTCTGAATGGTTGTAACGATAACCAAGACTTTATGTTTCTGATCAAAGAGGATTGCTACTTACAGATACACACATACAGTATGCAGTGTCCTCCGAAAAAAAGTGGCTGCTATCATCATTGGTAGTTAAAAATACCGACTGCCATCTTTTGAGAATCACGACAAAAGTATGAAGACTTTATACTTCTGCAATATTTGTTTTTCGTTTATTGTTTTTAGCATAAATCAGGCCGTTAGTTTTCTCTTATGAATTATTTTGTTATGCCTGCCAGGGATTTTTAACTTACTTAAAGGGTACGGATTTTGATTATTAGAAAAAGCCGGATAGTGCCCACCAGTTGTTTACACTCACGTAATGTTAGGTCTCTTGTTGATAGTTGGGTCATTTGGGAATTATATACCATATCCTTATTGTATATTTCTAACATGATAAAAAATAAAAATGGAAAAAAATAATGTGATTCATTGATTTCGTAAAAATGATTACACTAAAATACCGCATATGTTTTATATTGACGAATCCTATTTCCTTGTTGGGACGTACGTAAATGTTATGGATAATGAATCTTAAATTAAGCTGATTTTTCTGTTAATAATAAAGATAAAAACCCTTTTAATTTAAATATTTGCTTGATCAAATGTGTATTAATTCGGTGGTAAGACATTTTTACACCCAACTTAGATAAAAATGACGTCGTCTGGCGTAAAAGGCCCATATCTATCACATTCTATTTGTACTTCGATTCACACAAACCTACTAATAGTGACAGATGTCACTTTCAATTCCGCCAATTTGCCAGTCTAACTGATAAGACTGGTCTCTAAAAATAAATCATATATTTCAGTCCTTGAATACTCATAACGGATTTTATTTGTGGTGTTTGTTTTCTCTGATACCGTTATTTGAGAGTTTTCTGGTTACTTGTATGTTCTATTACTTAATTTTTTTTTTTTTATCACTGAAAAAGAGTTTGAGATTTAAAAAAAACACCCAACCCAAAACCCAAACCATCTTTAGAAAAACAGTGTCATTGTGGTGTCTAATGTCATATCTCAATTTTTTTGTTTATAGAAGAATTTGATGTTGATGGTAGATTACTTATAATTTTTATTATTTATTCATAACTCTGCTTATATACATCCCGTCATTGAGTTATTGTTCAATGATAATTTTTGTATTCTTGTCTTTCATTTTTTTTTCTAATTTGCTTTGTCTATATGCCTTGATACACATGACGTTACTCCGTACTTATACATTCTGTCATTATGTTATTGCACTGTTGTAAATTTTTGTATTGTTGTCTTTCAATTTTGCCAATGTGCTTTGTCTATATTCCTTTTTGTGCTTCTTTGTTACATATTAGTTTGTTTATAGTGATTAAGATTGTTGCCCGCTGTACTCCTATTTTTGACATTTTGACCTATTATGTCTGTTTGATTTGTTCACACATCGTTGTCAATCACTCTCAATGTAATGGAATTGGATGCGACTGTCATGCGGGTGAGACTTTTGGGTATGGCCAGGTTAAATCCACCATTTTCTACATACGAAAATGTCTGTGCCAAGTCCGGAATGTGACAGTTGTCATCCATTCGTTTGATGTGTTTTAGCTTTTTATTTCGCCATTTGATTAGGAACTTTTTGATTTGAATATTTTACTTGGAGTTCTGTTTTTTTGTGATTTTACTGCATTTATGTTGCCATCCAAATGATATTTTGTTATTTTTGTTGTGGGATTTTTGTTTCATTGTTGAATTGGATCCTGCTTTCCATCGCATCTGCTAATATTGATTTTGATACTAAAAGTTTTATGTTATAAGCTTTACTTTGTCGATACGGAATATAAGTTATTTTCTAAAAGCTTATACCTTAATAGTGATTTAAGGATATAACGTATACTAGTTGTCGCTCTTTTAAAAAATAGTTATATTAAACACATAATTTAAAAAGAATGTATGCATATGTTACATGCTATTTTTTACACGCGAGATATATAGTTATCAAAGGTACTTGGCTTAAAAGTTGATACGCTAGACACGCGTTTCTTCTACATAAAACTATCAGTGTCGTTCGGATTAAAATAATTAGAAAGCCAAACAAATACATCGTTGAAGAGCATTGAGGACCCAAAATTCCAAACAGTTGTGCTAAATACGACATAGGTAATCTATACCTCGGATAAGAACATCTTTAGCATTACGAATAATTCATACGTTTGCAAACAGTAAATTTATAAAGATGACCAGATAATTGATATGCATATCAACATCGAAGTGCTGACTACTTGGTTGGTGATACCCTCGGGGACGTAACGTCCACCAGCAGTTGCATCGACCAAGTGGTGTTAATTGTTATCAAAGGTCTTTTCGATAAATCTACTATAACTTTGAAAGACGTCAAGTCTGTACATCCAGTATATTTTGAAGAGTTAATTTTCTATATTGATCTGTGCTTTTCACACGTTTTTTTAGTAATACAGTAAATCAATCTATGAAGTATAATAAATAGATCTTGTGTGACTTTTATTTGATACATTTTTATTTAAAAACTGCACAAATCAGCATTCCTTTGTCTACTATAAGCGTTTAGGATATCTAGATTTGTACCAGGGGGATCTATGATTTACTAGATGTACACTCCCACAGAAATAATATTAAACACTTAAAACTTCTTTTTTCTTGATTATGATAATTATCATCAAAACTTGTCATAATTAATAGAAGATTATTTTTTTTCAAATAAAATACCTGAATCCGTTTATCATGTTTATAATAATTCATAATAGTGCCCACATTGTTCTTAAAACAGTTTAAGTGATTATTGAATGATAACGTGTATTTTGTCAAAAAAATGTCAGATTACAAATAAAAGTTGCCAAAATAGTAATTAAGATATCAGTGTTCCTGCAATACAGAAGTCATTTCTAACTTTGAAATCTTACTGATTAAACACGGAGCTATTTCAAATGAAACCACGTAAACTGGTTAAAACAAAGTGCACACTGTGGGGAAGTTTTGATCATTTGTCGTCTGGAACACGGATAATACTATAGAGGTTGTTGATATCACTTATTCTAGACATAACGCGATCATGTTTCAGCAATGTTATTTATTCTAAGGAAAGTTTAAAAAGAGCTCGCCATGAAAAGTTTTATAAAACGTTTGAAATTCTTGTTTGAAAACTATCATGAAAATGCTTATACCAGTGTAATTTCATTCGTATATATAGAAAAAAATAGCCTAACGATCTTGAATATTCTTTATAATATCTATTAAGTAGCGATTCAAAATTTATCTATGATGAGTCTATTTTAAAAAACCACTGGGTCGATGCCCTGGAAGTGAAAGTTTCTCATCGAGGCTAGCACCAGTCTAGTAGTCTGAACTTTTTGGTGTTGACATGAATCATCATTGATCTAGTAATAATTCTTCAATCAATTGCTTATACAGTTTATCCTATCAACAATTAAACTTTGGAATAATTTGAGCATATCAGTTCGAAATGTAGACTCGTTATCAAAATTCAAAGTAGAATTAAAAAACTACGGCATTCAAAATGAGAATCAATTTAACTTAAAACATTCTTTATATGGTCCAAGAAAATTGAATATAATATCAACCAAATTTAGATGTTCGGAATCGTTCTTGAATTATGACCTGTTTAGAGCTAACATTATATCTGATCCAACATGTAAATGTGGTTTGGATATTGAGGACATGCACTATTTTTCTTTGATTGTCCTTTGAGTTCTATCTAAATGAAAGGGCTATTCTGTTTAATGGTCTCAGCTGGCTTCCCGAAGGCTGCGATTTGGACTTAAAACTACTGGTTTTTGGAAAGGAAACTCTCTCCTGTGATCAAAATGTGCAAATTGTTAAACAAGTATTCAATTTTATAAAGAGATCAAAACGATTTCTCGTAGTATAGTATCAACATAGGTAAAACGCACATCATCATCATTATCATCATCAACCTAATCTCTGTCGTTCTTTCCTCATTCCCTCTACTTTTTTCCGTATAGTTAAGTAATATTTATGTTGTTAATATTGTATGATGCATGATCATGTTCAATTTGTATTGTTATATATATTGTATTGTGGAGAAGACTTTATAAGTATGTTTTACTTGTGTCTGATCCTTTTTTGCTTTGAGCAAATAAAATATGTTTAAACTAAAATACAGTTTTGAATTATTCAAAATACTAAGGATTATTTTCTATCTTAGGACACGATTACCTTCGCTGTATTTGGTAAACCTTACGGAAGGAAATTATTTGTTTTTTCATGATCTTCTACGTCATCCTTTACCTTGCCTTTTTTTTTGACTTTTTTTTTATATACTTTTTTGTTTTCAGCGGCATTGCTGAGACTTCTGCAGACGAAACGCACGTCATCCATAAGCTCTTTGATCAAAACAGATGCATGATCTGTTCCCATACCAGACTAAAACAATTTGACGTTTTTCCGTTTCAAAATAATATAGATATTCTATAGCCATAAAAAGTGGTGACTATGTGTTTTTTTGTGTAAAATTATTGTTTTATATGTTTCATTTAAAGACACACTATGCACCCCACACACACACACACACACACACACACACACACACACACACACACACACACACACACACACACACACACACGAGGAAAACGGTAGGTATTTTAAATAGTGCAAATGAAACATTATCGAATAAGCTGATTTCTTCCACTATGTTTGAACAATTTGTTCTGATCATCGTGACAAATAACTTGTGACGATTTTATTTTGAATGACGGCGTGTATATAACATCTGAATATAGCTGTCAAGAATTCAACACAATAACAAATGTAAATTTAAATATCACAATCATTTATATATCATATATATATCTTATTATATGAGTTGCAAACGTCGTTGTCCTTAAGGTGACAAATCTTAACAGGATATGTCAACTTCCCCCCAATGTCATTGACAATACATTTATTTTGCGCATTTATTTTCAATATGATAAGATTAAACAAGTTCTGCGTCAAAATCTCAATCATGGTAAAACAATCATGAATATTGGCATTCTCTACAATTGTAAATGTTTTGAATAGCCGTGGAAAACCTAGGCCATTGTTCAATTCTGGTCGCTCACATAGCTTTCTTTGGAAAATGTCTTTAACAATCAGGAATGTGACTAAGGTTTTCAATTCTTTCCGTTGGTTAATAAAGTCAGTTTTTATTGACTTTTTTTATTCAACTTGGAGTTCCGTATTTTTCTTGATACCTTTTTGACTAAATGAGGATTTGCATAGCGGCCAATGAATGCATAGTAGATGATGCGTATTTTGTCGACACAATTGATCATCCACCTTTCGGAGTTCATGTGATACATGTGATTCGAACATCATACGACTAATTTTGGACGATATCCAATTCAATGTAGTTAAATAAGCTTTTGGAATCCATAAAATGAAAGGCATTTTTTTATCTGTTAGATTCTATTATATATACAAAGGTAAATGCCTGAAGATTATTTTAAGAACAGTTATAGACAAACAAACATATAGGCAATCCCAAAGATGGTAATTGACCACAATCACACACACGTACATTTTTGTACACTTGTAAACAACAAAAACTGAACACCGATAAAACGGACTTAAGTTGTTGTATGTATTATCAATAACCTTTGGTATCTTCTGAATAAGGTGGCTGATTAGCAATCATACCACATCTGTTCGTGCTATTCTTTTTACCAGTACCTTGTCATACATTCCTGGATTTCAGATGTTTAGGCTTGAGCGTTCCTGGTGAAGGTAAATTCAAAAGCGCGTCGAGCGCCTTTCATGTATAAAGCGCTATTGTCATTTACATAGTGGATCTATCATATACATTCAAATAATATATAATTCTTCGTTGTTATTCTATTCAATAAGCCACTATAAGCGTTAGCAATTTCACATTACAAAACAAGCATTTTGACAATTTCTTTTCAAATAAAAAGTTGAATCAGTTTACAGGCAACTGATATTGCAGGCATAATTTCGACTATGCTCTCAGTATATATTATATTTTCCTTCTTAAGATAACAAAACATAAACAAGTACTTGTTAACGTATGAAAAGTAGAATTACGCGCTAAATTAAACAGGATATATATCTTAAGGTCAATGTCAGATACGTATTACTTATCATTTGTTTCGATTCTAAGTGAGGAGGCAAATTTCAAATTATTAAACATAAGGATGGCTTTTTTATTGGGTATTATTGGAATTGTATATGTACTAATTATTCATGTAACATGTATAACAGCTACTACCAATAGTGTTCAGATTAATCTAATAGACGATAATCAGGCGCCGCTAGTTGCAATGCTCGACACAGCAAGTTTAAATAAAAATATGAAGACATATATTAACCAAGTTATATTACAAAGTCTTGGAAATTCCGTTAGGGAAACAGTTCAAGCCGTAATCAAAGAAGAATTCAAAAACCTCATCTCCAATAGCAGTCTACCAACTTCCGGAACAGGATCTAATCAAACACGTGACCCTGGTAAGACTTGATATAACTTGTACTTATTTAGTTAATTCAATTTATTTTATTAGCCGTTCATTTGTTATGAAGATCGTTGTCTTAACTGGTTTCATATTCTCTTCCAAACAACAGTTCATGTTCCAATCTACAGTGGCACCAACATTTTCCGAATGTCTGTATTACCATTCGTGTTTTTAAAGATTTCTGAGAGGTGATTGAACCTTTGAACATGCTACTTTGGTCTACTTTAGGGGTTGAATGTCTCATCCGAAAAAGGTTTATATATTCAAAGAGAAAGAAAACGTGACAATTAATTTTACAAATCAATTGTTATGACTAACTTTTTTATAAGTTGAAGTAGGCGGGTCATCAGAAATCAAACTTAAAATAGTCCAGATGCTGAGAAAAGCCATTTAAATTCAAAAGTGATACAAATCGAAATGGAACATACCAAATGCATCAGGCGAAGAAAAACTGACTACATCATGACAAAAAAACAACAGAAAGATAAACAAAAGACCACATAACGCTACAAAATAAAGTAAAGAAGGGGCAACACGAACATATGAAAAAATCAGGAGATATATGAGGTATACCGTAAGGGTAAGTTGATTATGTTCCAGTAGTTTAACCCGTTGTGTTCCTTCTGGCAAGTGAGAGTTACGATGTCATTATCGAGAAATTTACTACGACAATAGACACATATCCTTGGTCCTCTAAGAAACAAGTTTCATAACGTTCAACTAAAGCCTGTAAAGGAAATCAATTACACATACATGCGTCATAACATTAAAGACCCATTATTTACCTTCCTTGTTGTAATTCATAATGAGAGGATAATCGGGATTGGAATGTTTTCTTAAAATTTTTTCCCCCTTGGTTTGTATTTTTTAATGGCAATGTAAATGTTCTTCAAATTTAATAAGGATTTTTAAACCTTCTAGACCTTAAAAAATGCAACAGATAACAAAGTGACAAGCGAAGGAATTTTAGTGTTACACAAAAGCTTTGATCTGAAATATTCAAAATTCATGCTTACTGTTCGTTGTGAGCCTAGGCGCTGTGTCGAAGTCGTACATAGATCTAAAATGGTTTACTTTTACAAATTGTGACTCGAATGAGGAGTTGTCTCATTGGCAGTCACACCACATTTTCTTATATCTAATTAATTTTCAGAAGAAGAAGATGCTTTATTTCCATCAAAAGGGCTCACAAGGAGCATAATATATTATCATTATAATATTAATTTAATTATACATAGTTACAAACACAAATAAGAAACAACAGTTTTCATATTTTTGTAGATATATAGGAGTATATATAAAACTTTCGTCTCATGCACACCTCTAGAAAGGAACAAAAATGAATTCGGTGAGTAGGCTAAATATATCTAGCTTAACTGCAGGAGGCACCAAATGATGTGCTATATGGCATGGTGGCTGCATATCAAAATATGTATCGGAATATTAATGATATGGTACGGTATTGTAAGAAGTTGCACAAGACTGGCATGTCATCCTCGTGCCTGGTGCAGAGGAGTCAGTACTATTTAAAGTGACACAACTGCAAGAGGCACCAAGGGACAATGCTAATTGATATGCCAAAGTGCACATTTTACGAAAAGATACAATATTACCAGTTTAATTAAAAATATCACAAACAGAAAGGTACTAGAACTTATACGATGTGTCCTATACCCCACCATGCCAACCTCTTGACTAGTGCAGAAAGCCTGATTTAAATATTTATCTTTTAAGTTATAATATTTTGTCTTCATCAATCAACTGATAGACAGCTATCAAGATATCAAGATTCTCTACATTAAGAAGCCATGTACATATGCATAATGCATTATTTCTAAACATTCTGTGTACAAACTGTTGTTTGTAATTTTATTAAATTTACAGATTTTAATTTTCATTGCCTGTCCAGGAAACAAGCGTTCAGTATATAGATCCTGGTTAACTCCTGCTCCGTTTGACGACCCTCTTGAAATATCTCCAAACACCTGTGAAAAAGATCATAAAAGAAGAAGTATTATTGATAGATGGAATTGGGATGCTGCAGATCTTATTGAACAGGTAGTATGTAAATAGGTAGGAATTACTTTTGTTAATGAATAAACATGTCGTACCAATTTTTGTGGATTGAGGAACACTAACATGTTTGTGGATATTTAATTTCGTGGTTTATGTCGAATCCTGCTGATAAGACTATAGAAAATTTGTTATTCGTTGAACATTTTTTTTCATGGTTCACCTCCACCCACGAAGTTAACAAAAACTGGTATCCAACAAATAATAATGAATCCATAGTAGTGTGAGAATCAAGATTGAAAACTATAAACAAAACACTTCAGATGTTATAATCGTGTACGCCAGACGCAAAATTTTTCATCAAAAGCCTCGTTAGTAAAGTTCTAAATATTTTGACCTTTTGACGAGTTTTTACAGCTTAAATCTCTTTTTTAGACACGCGAATCAATGAATGTGTTTGTAGATAGATGTGTTTGTGTTCTGTTTAATTGTTACTTCTAAACTTGTTACACGATGATGACTGCTGTACCCATATTTTGACTATTTTAATTATTATGTAACGGAATTTGCCGAGACTGTCATCAAAGAGAGAGGGTTAGCGCTATAAAACCAGGTTTAATCCACCATTTTCTACATTTGAAAATGTCTTTACCAAGTCAGGAATAAGAAAGTTCTTGTCCATTCGTTTTTGATGTGTTTTGTCATTTGATTTGCCATGTAATTATGGACTTTCCAATAAGATTCCTCTGAGTTCAGTATTTTTGTTATTTTACTTTTTACATACCAAATCACTGTGTCAAAGTCATTGACGATTACTTACCCAAATTTAACAGGGAAATGAAATGTTTCTATTTTAAGGTTCGGGTTGATCTTTATAAAGATTCACAAGTAGATGCTATGTTTCTATTTGATGGAAAAGGTTCAACATGTGTTAGCTGGTTTTCAAAGGAAAGACTTCTACAAAGCTCTTACCAGGACTTGTCTCGGACTGCAACGATTAATTACTTCTCAATTGCAGGGTAACTTAATATGAAGTAGAACTAGACTACATGGATATCAGTTGTTTATATTGATATGTTGATTTGGTTTATTGCAATATGATTGATTATCCTAGTGAAATTAGAATTAACGATCAAGTTAAATATGTGAAACATATATTGATCTTTCCCTCGGGATGACTTCCGACCAATTTGTTTTTGTTAATCTTTTTTGATATCCGAAGACTAATTGTTTTAACTATACTCTTAAATTTGAAATTTGAGGAGACAGATCATTAACTCATTAATGCTTTTCCAATTTTTTGTCAAAAAATCGAAAACAGTTAGAAAAAGTGGTTCTATTTTTCATCGTTGTTACATACATTACATAGACCGTCGTTCTTCTGTTTCCATTTAAAAATTAAGTGTTTTGTTGGTAATATGAATTGTAAAAGTTTCCATCTATATATTTTTCAACCTATTTTCTTCTAAATGATAAAACATGAATATATAATTGATTAATACTAATTTGCTCCATTTAGGGTACAGTTTTATCTTATCAAATTTACTTGTATAACTTGTTTGCTAACAACTGGAGAACTGAATGTAATTACCTTTCCAGATCAATTTATGTCAGGAATATTTACAATTCTCTCAATAGAACGTTCAGACTATAACATCTGAAGCCAGTCGTTTTGGATTTTTTTTTTTAAATATTATTTCTGCTATCCACTCATTTTTGCAGACTTTTTTTAAAAATAAATTATTGAGATATATTACCAGTGTCATCTATAATATAATTTACAAATAACAAAATACTCTTTATTCAATTTAAAAACAAAAAATGGTTTTATTTTCAAAATTAATCAGTGTGTTCCCGAAATTACATGTTTTCTTATTTCTGTGAAATTGGTAGATTTTTCCGTCAGTCCATCGCCTGTTATAACTCAACTTGTAAATACTTATCTATAAAATTTAGAATTCAAGTTTTTTTTCTCATCAAACTTCATCTTAAAAAACAAACCACACTGAGATGTT
Source organism: Mytilus edulis (assembly GCA_019925275.1). Classification (NCBI taxonomy): domain Eukaryota; kingdom Metazoa; phylum Mollusca; class Bivalvia; order Mytilida; family Mytilidae; genus Mytilus; species Mytilus edulis. The sequence continues at coordinate 64,958,561 of CM034357.1, read as the reverse complement.
TTAAAGGAATAAACTATCAGTTTGAAATATCGTTACTAATGAGAAATTACCTAAGATGCTTCAGAGATATAAAATTACTTTGTATATCAATCATTTGTAATCCCCCTTCTACGTCCGACTTAATCATGGTATTACTTTCAACCTCATGTGGTTTATCATCCCTAATGTATTAATAACATTTACGTCTATATCTTTTGTAAATATCTTTGGAACTGTACTAGCATTAGCCAAAAATGTAAAAAGTGGTAAAACTAATATTTTTATTATACGCCTTTTTTCGATTAAAGTAAAAAGACGTGTACCACCGAAATGAAATAATTTATTCGTTTTCTCAATTTTATTCTCCAAGTTTCAATTTTCACTTTTTCTCTGTAATAACCAACATATATTCCTAAATGCATTTTTGTTTATGGTCCAATTAATCCCGACTACCATATCTTTGACTATTTTCCAGTTTTCCAATCCACATACCCTCTGTTTTATTTTTCATTTAAAATAAACCCAGAAATGATACAAAAATTTCTATTTCGTTCATTGAAGCTTTGAATTCTTTATTATCACTGAGAAATTAAGTCGTAAAATCAGCTACTTAAGAAATAATTCATGGAAGCCACAGATTTGTTGGAAATTTACACATGGCCTGGGTCGTGATATTTAAATTTTATCATGAGCGTTCGAGAGAGATAACAAATCTGTGGCTTTCATGAATTATTTAGATTCTAATAACACTCTAAGACATAAGCCCGAATTTCCAGCTACTTTGTAGCTGTGGTCTTATCAGACATCATGCTGATGGCAATTACCCCAGACCATGCATCATGCTGGGTTTGTTGATCTTAATCCCCCAAATAACTGGTTACATACATATTATCATATTTAATATATATATCATTTTCAGTACAGTTACAAATGTGAATAATTGATTCCTAGATATTGATATAGAAATTGATTAATAAAGTTTGATCATGTGAAAAGTAAAATCACAAAAATACTGAACTCTGAGGAAAATTAAAAAAGAAAGTCCCCAATCAAATGGCAAAAATCAAAAGTTCAAACACATCAAACAAATGGATAACAACTGAAAGTTCTACATCAGAAGTTGAAATAAAAACAGAAAACTATTACAGTAATTCTATTGTTTTGAAGAAAAAAGGGGGATTGTCATCTGGAGTTTTAATTGATTTTTTTCGTTTTCTGGTAATCAAATTAATTTTTTTTTTTTTTAAATCAGTTCTTTTGACCACATTGATTTGGTGTCACAAACCTATGCTGTGTCAAATATTCAATCACAGTCCAAATTCAGAGCTGTTTTAAGCTTAAATGTTGTGTCCATACTTGCTCGACTGTTCCGCTTTCGGCCTCTGCAGGAAATCTGGTTTGCCGTCACTCTAACAGCCTCTAGTTACACTTGAATTTTGGAAATTATTGTTAATTTTGGAGTAGGGCTCTATCATACATAGATCATAGTACTTAAAGACAAGGAGTTTTTAAAGCCCTCCCCCTTTTTAAAAACATCTGGAGTTTTTACTGTTAATTTCTAGCTGTGTAAAGTTAACTTAGAATTAAAAGCAAGTAGCAAATAAAATTTAATTTCAGCATGTTTATTTTGATATAGTATAGAAAAACGTGAATTTAATTGAAATTGATAGAAAACTAAGAAAAATACCAGATTTAGATAAAAGGGGGAGGGCTAAAAAAGTTGTCTTTTGACCAATATCTATGGCATAGACCAGATCATTTTCAAAGTTAGGCTAATCGTTTATGGTAATTTTTTAATTTTCCCTGATTTCGCATCAGTTTGAAAGAAATCAAAGTTATTTTAGTTTATTAAATATAGAAAAAAAAAGGTAAGGGACAAAATTATTTCATATACGTTTTATAAATGCAGGGAAAGTTGTCCATAACATCGCAATAAACTAAACATGCATATATTAATTATTTTTAATATATATTTTTTCTTTAGGATTTTTTTTTCTCAAATTTATTGTTCAGAAATACAATGAAGCTAGGAGGAAAGACACAGAGAAATATAAATTTATAGCTTATCATTTTGTGATTTACATCTGGTTATAATTAGTGAACCACTAAGAAAGTGTGTCCACATAATTTATATCTAACTGATTACTGATAACATGCTGAGATAGATTTATAGAAAAATATTAGGAAATCCGGGCTTATGTCTTAGAGTGATAAGACAAATACGGCCATTAAAAAACTGAAGCGAGGATGGGTATGTCATGTGTGTGGCTGTTGTTTTTTACTTTACCCCTGTTATATAAAGATAAAACATTTTAACAAATCTGTACCTTGCATGAATTATTTTGAAAATAACTGCTAGAAAAAATATGCCTAGTTCTTAATTCTCAATCCCAAACAGCTGCCATTTTTAATTTACATGTTTTTCTCATAAGCTACCGTCAAATCCAAAGTAGACATTTCGTAACTAAGCAACCGTCATTTTGACTTGCTGTAATCAGTAAATATGCAAATAAAGCCAAAGAAAATAAAACAAAACAACACCTACCTTAAAAGTCAATTTAATGTAATATCATACGAATTTCAATAGTTCACGTATCGGATAAACCTTCAGCTTTAGCGTTTTCATATGTATGACGTCATGTTTTGAAATAAGATAAATGCGCCAAAAGCATTAATTGACTTTTGCGGAATTCTATTTTATTTTATTCTGTAGATTCCTCCGAGCTCTTGTGCATTAGTTCATTTTGCTATGCATCCGAATAGGAATAAAGGTTCTGTAGTCTTTTTCAATTGCAATTTTTCAAACAATAAAATCGATATAGCGTTTACATAAAGGTTCCGATTCAAGTGGATTTACGTGGGAGGTATATTGTAACACCCATTATTATGTACATCCCCGAGTCTGCGCTGGGTAAAGATATATCGAGAATTTTATCACGTTGTTTTTTACAAAGCACGTCATAATAGATTTGAAAAACAATTATTCTATGATTTTAGTTATTAAGTTTAACTACGAAACTTTGCTGAAATTTTTTATTAATTGTTTTTTTTTTTTCAATTTCTAGGTCGAACGCTGCTGATCGCCATTTTTACATTAACAGTCACTTTGGTGGTTGTCCAAACGATTTCGGATGGTTGCAGATAATAGATACCCGGCTTAGATTTGGCACAACTGGTGGCTGTACGTTTGGTCATTTATATGGACGGGAATATCCATATTTCATGTATGGTACAAGAAACAAAGCTTGTCATTATGATAAGGAAGGTAAAAACTGTACAAACAGCAATGTGTGCTTGAAAGCGATCTCTTTCTGATCTATCAATAGTTCAAGCTGAATCAAAAATCTCTAAAATCTAACGTTCATTATATAGTTGCTACAAAGGTCAGGACAATCTTAATTCGAAGAACGCGTTATATCACATGTTTCATACATCTAATTTGAAAAATAATCATTGTTCACGCCTGACTTGTCAAAACATTGGAAAATAGTGTTTATTCTAATAAATGCAATATTTTATCAACTTTTCATTACTTTTGATAAACTGTTATATATAATAAATACAAAAGGAGATGCTAATGAAATAGATAAATTTTATTCAGAGTAAACCATACAATATTGGGGGAGGGTTGAGATCTCATAAACATTTTTAACCCCGCCGCAATTTTGCGCCTGTCCCAAGTCAGGAGCCTCTGGCCTTTGATAGTCTTGTATGATTTTTAAATTTAGTTTCTTGTGTATAATTCGGAGTTTAGTATGACGTCAATTATCACTGTACTAGTAAACATATTTTATAAGGGGCCAGCTAAAGGACGCTTACGGGTGCAGGAGTTTCTCGCTACATCGAAGACCTATTGGTGGCCTTCGGCTGTTGTCTCTACTCCATGGTCGGGTTGTTGTCTCTTTGAGGCATTTCCCATTTCCTTTCTTAATTTTAATATCATAATAAAAACTAAAAGGAAGATTCGTCAATAAAATAAACATAAAACTAGATCACCCAATTAGTCCCAATCAAAAGCAGAGGGTAAACTCGGATGTTTTTAAAAATTAAGATGCTCCTGTTGCAATAAGCACACTTAGTATTAAGTGTGACAATTTAAACCGTTGATAATCATGTTTTATTTTGTAAAAATGAGGTTCCAATTGTTAAATAAGTGCAATTCATCTTCATCATCTCTGAGTAACTTAAAAAGGATATCATGTGCTAAAATTGGCAAGTTTATCTCGTCTTAATAATTGTATATTTATAGTTTTACAGAGGCGCACTAGTTATGGCATTATCCTGATTTAGAGTAATTTCTCGTAATTTGATTGGCTGATATTGTCCTAATAAATTTCAGTACAATTTTTTATCACGTCATTTGGAATTATCTCCCTTATTTATTACGTCAATTGGAATTATCTCCCTTATACCATTGACCTAATAAAAAACCAAAAAACAATTGAGTTGCTTTGTAGTCATAATATTTTTTTATTTCTCACATTTTTTTATTTAATATCTAAAATATATTTATTGATATTGTCTTAACATTGAATTTGAATATAATAATATGTAATATAACAAAATCAGGATAAATTCGTTACACAGTGTTCAATTGTCCTAATACGAAATTTATCAGGTCAATAAAATTCATATAGGGTTTGGCTTCGCCTTACCCGATATGAATTTTATTGACCCGATAAATTCTCGTATTAGGACAATTGCACACTGTGTAACTAATAATATCCTATCAATTCAACATTTAAATTTCTATATTTTTATAATATTTAAGGTGGAAACTCTATGTACCAAATTTGTAAAGTGTTATTTCATTTTTCAAAATCTATCATACTTATGCCCTATGTAGAAAAAAAAGAATCAATATTCCATATCACTTTATAAGAAAAAATATTCTACAACCAAACTCATACATGTTCTAGGTTTAGAATTTAAAAAACATATATATCAAACTATGTTTTTTAGGTGAATGTGGATTTGCTGACATGATGGTTATATCCGTTAAAAAGAGGAGATTCTAAAACGAACATCCAACATGTTATCTTAAGCTGTTCAATACAAATATTAAAAGTATAGATACAATGTTAGGTATTTCATATTTTATTTATAATTTTAACTAATTACTGAAATTACCAAAGTTAAATGTTGTACGTTTTCTCAAAAGAGCATGTTTCATATCTATTTATAAAAAAGGTTATTCCGGCCAGTAAACTTAATTCGTTTCAGTGATCGGTAAACAATTTATTGTTCTGTCATATACCTATCAGATTTTCTTTAATATCATTTCTTTCCATATGCAAGCTTTTTATAACATTCCTAAACAATATACTAGTACCACTTCTGTAATAAAAGAAAGAAAAAGATTGAGAAGATTCCAAAAGGGAGAATAAAAAACTGTATGTCGAATATAAACAGACAAGGGCATTCAACAGAAAAATGGAGGAAACAAGTGAAATCACAAAAATACTGAAAATTCAAAACGGAAAGTCACAACAAACGAATCGATTACAACCGTTATATTCCTGAATTGGTACAGACATTTTCTCAAGTAGAAAATTGTGGATTAAATCTGGTTTTAAAACTAGCTAAAACTCTCACTTGTATGGCAACCGTATCTCATTATATTGACAACGATGTGTTAACAAAACAAAAAGACATAAAATAGGGAGACAATATTAACACGAACACCACCAAAAAACTGGAGGTGATCGCAGGTGCTTCGGAAGGATAAGCATAACACGTTTCACATGTCGCATCCGTCGTGTTGCTCATTTTATTACAAAGCCGGTAAATAGTGTAATTCGGTAGTTACATTCGTGAAAAAGGCACGGGATTGTAGTTACTATATAAGGAACATATCTTATTTCACCATGAAATAGATACGCCACAACGGCCAATCAACCCGCGACGGCGTGCGTAAACTTTATAAAGTGATGACTCACCTGAACCATTTGGAACTCTTGGTTTAAAAATGAAAAAGGTCACAATTGGGAAACTGAAATCAATCTTTTGTCGTAAAGTTTTGTTTTCAACCGACCTTCATAGTCAATATCTCGATATAAGCCCTAATCAAATGACAAAATCAAAGGCTCAATTACATCAAACAAATGGATAACAAACTGTCATATTCCTGACTTGGTACAGGCATTTCCTTTTGTAGGCCTCTCACTTGTATGACAGTCGCATCAAGACAGGAACAGTAAACCACATAGAAAGCACAAGCTTGATTTACCAAACCCCACCAAAACCAAGGATGATTTCATCTGCACCAGTGACAAGAGATACATATATATATAAGTACGTCTGAGTCAGTGACAACTCTACAACAGATGTATCCATCGGATCGCCATCAATGATGGTGATACATGGCTGTGTACATAATGTATATACAACTCGTCTAAACATCAACCCAACAATGTTAGATCTGTAAATTTGCTTTCGCAAATTTTTGGTTCTTCCCTCGCCGGGATTCGAACCCATGCTACTGTGATATCGTGACACCAAATCGCCTGCACTGCAGCCGTCCCGCTAGACCACACGACCACCTGGGCTCTCAAAAAAAGAGCTTTCGCTGGCCATGTGTTACCTTTCCTCGTCAGTTTTAATCTAGCGGCGTACTACAGTACATGATATATAAGGCATGAAGATGTTATTGTTACAGATCAGCTAAATTATCTATAGTAAAGGATCCTACAAATTAATGTAATATACAGTCACAGAAAATAATTATATTTATAAGTACGTCTGAGTCAGTGACAACTCTACAACAGATGAATCCATCGGATCGCCATCAATGATGGTGATACATGGCTGGGTACATTATGTATATACAACTCGTCTAAACATCAACCCAACAATGTTAGATCTGTAAATTAGCTTTCGCAAATTTTTGGTTCTTCCCTCGCCGGGATTCGAACCCATGCTACTGTGATATCGTGACACTAAATCGCCTGCACTGCAGCCGTCTATACATAAATATAGTCTGATTGCTACAGGTAATTGATTCACCGCTTAGATTTGTCACATCTGGTGGATGCACATTTGATCATTTATGCGGACGAGAATATATAAATGTCATGCATGCTACAAGAATCAATGCTGGTCAATATGACAGGCAAGATAACATCTGAATATCGTGTATTTTTAACTATATCTCTTCTGTATTGCTATGACTCTAGGAAGTACTTTCATCATAATAAATGATATTGTTAAACTCTTAATCTTGATAGATGGGTAATATCATTGTGTCAAGATCGTATCAAAATATTACAGAAGAGTAAAAATGTGTAACAATTGTATCGAAAAGAGAAAATCGAGTGCACCTGTTTATGGATGGGCGTGGTTGAGTTGAATACTTTGTCTTGAAAACGTACAAAGCAAGAATATTTGATACATCATCTCGCTTCAGATTCTATCATTTTTATATTTAAAAACTACAGGTTGACTTTATAACATAAAAACAATCACAGTTCTAAAAGATAAAATATATGGGTCAAGTGAAATACCTATAATAATCTTCTATCATTACCGAACTGAACAAAAAAATAACACGACGGGTGCCGTATACGGTGCAGAAAATGCTTACCCTTCCGGAGCATCTCATTTCACTCTCAGTTGAGTTCGTGTTGTTTCTTAATTATTATTTATAACTGTTGATGTAAATGTCCTTTGGTTTTATGAGCCCTTGTTTACTCCTTGGTTTTGATTGTTATTGTCCATCTAATGAATCACAGAAACAGAGTAGGTGTGTTCGAATAGCTATTTTGTTACTAAAAGTAATTGACAACAGTCTTTCAAGTTGGATTATGTAAATACATATCTTCGAAAAAAACAACATGTTTTTGTGGATGATAACTAAGGTTTATAATCTTCAACCACCAAAAATTTCTAGTCTGCCCTTTCACGGAATATTAAATTAGAATTGTTTTTAAATGTTTATGAATTTTTGAAAATTCCACCAGACAACTGATCAGACAATAGTTTTAAATTGAATAAATGCAGGCAAGATTATTAAAAGAGTGACGAAAGATACCAAATGGACAGTTAAACTCATAAACCGAAATCAAACTGACAACGCCATGACTAAAAATGAAAAAGACAAACAAACAACAGCACACATGACACAACATAGAAAACTATAGAATAAACAACACGAACCCCACCATTAACTGATGCTCATTTGCTAGTAAATACATTTGTCTTTTAAAATACAACTGACATATGAGGATCGTAATGTTGCTTTGTGGAAAACAATATCGGTTTTCAACTGCAAAATTGACAGCGCGTCTTCACTACAATGGTTTTCATTTCTACGGTTGTGAAAATGAACTGGCGTAATGGGGAGATAATTTTGACGAAGTAGAATCCTGACTGCATTGTTTATCGTAAGATGTGCAGAATAGAAGATAATTTACATACCGACCGTGCAAGGGCTGTATAGTCAAGGTCGTTAAAAACTTCCATTTGTTGTTATTTACATTAGATAGTAAAGAATAATGGGTGTAAAATTTATAATGTTTAGGGCAGGGGGCAAAATTTTTTTTTTTACAATGGCTTTAAACAGATTTAAGAATAAGGACATAAAGTTATCCAATCTATTTATTCGACACTCTTACATACTATTAAGTGCATTATCAAATATGTTATTGGATTACTGATAAATTAAAAATAACAAATATGAAAAACATTCAAGAAGTAGATTTGCATATTACTCATAATCGGAATTATCTTGCATTTGAGTATTTTCGTGTGTTTTTGTTATGTAGTTATGGTCCTGTTTCCATTCTTTACCCCGACCTCCAAATGAAAACAAAATAGTAATCAAGTTTTTTTTGTTTTGTTTTTGAAGCGGGACATGTTACATGTCTGTAAAATTGAAACTGATGTTTCTAAATATAGTGCTGTTCTTCAGTTTTAATACAGCATGCTTCCGTTTCATGATGATTTGTAACACGATCGACATCAGCTGTTCATATTTGGATATCAATATTTTGATAAAGGTTTCAAATTTATATATATGTTTTACATGAAGGTAAGTAAATCATATAAGATTCTTTATTATACTACTTATGAGCATTTTTCTGTTATATGATTGTAGTTTGATATAATAAAATGGTGTAGATAATGAAAAAAAAAAATGATTCAGTGACAGCTTTAATTTAAGTATTATGAATATGGTACGATTACAAGTGGATATCATCATTATCGCTATTTTGTGCATTTTTCTTTTGATTTTTTTTGTGTGATAATTTTTCATATCATTCTACTTGCTTGAGATTGAAAATTATCGCCAGAAACTAAGCAGGCACGTGGCGCTACTAACAAAATTGACATGAAATTGACAACGTCGTTATAGGTAAAATAGCGATAAATAGATTATCATTGGTCATCTCGACTCGATTGCCTTTCTCGTTTTCGCTGTCCCGGCTCAAGCGAGAAAATCAAGTTCGTTGAGACGATCAACGATAATCATCAGTATCTACCTGATTAAAAATGACAGAAATGTAAGCAACTATATGTCATTACCAATCCCACATCATATTGTCAACTATAAAAAGCCCCGATGTTGGTTTGATTATATAATAAATTATTCGATTTTTTGTTTCAAACAACTCTCCCCTTAACATTTTCACGAGGATGAATACAATATCAGTTTAGAATTAATTTTCACGCAGTATTGGTCTGCAAAATGGGCATTTGAATGAAAAGAATGTAAGTGAATATCATAATTAAGATACATATGTATTGATATGTTTGCATACAATCAGGTTCAATCAACGATTATTTGTTTAAATGTCCTGTACGAAGTCATGAAACGGCAATTGTTTTCAAACAGTTCGTTTCTATGTATGTCGGCGTTTGTTATTGTTGCATTTCAGTGTTTTTGTTGTTCCATTGTTTACTCTTATAATTGATGTGTTTCCCCCGGTTTTAGTTTATAACTCGGATTTGTTTACTCTCAACCGAATTATGGCTTTTTAAGAGCAGTGTTGCTTTTATTTAACAAGAGCAGGTGCATTAAGGGTAAATTTCGCACCGATATTTTTTCAAACGTTTAACTTGATGCATAAAAATCAAAGTAAGGCATAAGACACATAACACAGTAAATTGACATATTATATATGTTAGATAGGTTGTTTACTATTGAATTGAAACATTGCTTTTTAGAAGCATATTAAGCTACCTGTTTTTTTTTTAAAGTTTAAAAACCAATGGATATAGGGGACTGTATTTATTATGTCTTTTGAAAACTTGAATATTTCGCTGAACCTGAATAAAAACCACTAAACAACAAAACAAACCAAAACATAACATAACACAAAAGCACAAATTTTCGATTTCAAGCATGGTTAGAAAACCTTTTCTTTTTGGATTAAAGTTTCAGTAATTAACAATTTGGTCAACTCTTCAAAGAAGCTGGTTGAAAAAGAGAGACGAAATTTACAAATGGTGATAATCAAACTCATAAATTAAAAATAAACTAACTCTGCCTATCTAATAAAGGAAAAAAAGTACTAACAAAACAAACAACAGTCTACAAAACACAGCATAGTAAACTATAAATTGAGTACAAAACACAGCATAGTAAACTAAAGATTGAGTACAAAACACAGCATAGTAAACTTAAGATTGAGTACAAAACACAGCATAGTAAACTTAAGATTGAGTACAAAACACAGCATAGTAAACTTAAGATTGAGTACAAAACACAGCATAGTAAACTATAAATTGAGTACAAAACACAGCATAGTAAACTAAAGATTGAGTACAAAACACAGCATAGTAAACTTAAGATTGAGTACAAAACACAGCATAGTAAACTTAAGATTGAGTACAAAACACAGCATATTAAACTTAAGATTGAGTACAAAACACAGCATAATAAACTATAGATTGAGCAACACCCGTAAACACCTTGGGAACTAGTACTTATAAGCGTAATTTGAGAAGAGAGAGAGTGTTTCATAAATCTGGTATGTCTATTCAACAAATCAAGTACCAAGTACAAAGAAATTCCAAAATTATACAGAATGTATATATTAAGATTTATCTATGTCGGAAAAGTGTTTTTTAAATGTTTTTTTTTTAATTTTAAGGTTGGAGATAAATTTCAAGATATTAAAACTGAGGATGGCTTGTCACATGTTATGTCGTTTATTTGGAATGGTATATGTACTACTAAGACCTGTAACAACTAAAGCCAATAGTGTGCAGATTAATCTGATAGATAACAAGCAGGCTCCGCTAGTTGCAACGCTTGACACAGAAAGTTTAAACAAAAAATATGAAAACAAATATTAACCAAGTTATATTACAAAGTCTAGGAACTTCCGTCAAGGAAACAGTTCAAGCCATAATCAAAGACGAATTTAAAAACCTCATCTCTAATGGCAGTGAGCCAACTTCAGGAACAGGATATAATCAGACCCGTGAAACTGGTAAGGTTTGATCTAACTAGCTAGTTTGTCAATTTGATATACTTTCTGACTGTTCATATATTATGAAAATCATTGTCTAACTGGTTTCGCATCCTCTTTTAAAAACAATTATGTTCCAAGTTTGAATGGAACCAACGGCAACGTTACTCGGATGTCTGTAAAACCTACGTCTTTAAGGTTTCTTTATGTGTTGTCTGTTAATCTTTGAAAACGTTATTTAATGCTACGCAAGGAAGTAAGTCCTTTAATTGTGGATTTCGCATTAGAAAAAGATTTATATATTTCTTAAGTGTCATAATTATAAAAATATTCATAATGTAAAGAAGCACTTAGTAAAAGGGAACAATACAGTAGCACGAGACTACATCATGACTAAACAAAAACAACAAATAGACAAAACGAAAGTCCACATAACGCTACAAAAAAGATAAGACCGAGCAACACGAACATCTTTTAAAAAATCGGGGACGAATTCAGGTGTACCCGAAGGGTTTACCAATCATGTTCCTGTAGTCGCATTTGTCGTGTTGCGTGTGTCAATCAATTATTCAATCGATAATGTCAATATAGAGGAAATGACTACAACTATTTAAACATACACATACCATAATGCTCAATCAAATCATCATGGTGGTACCCTAGCATTTGACAGTGATCTTTATAGTCGCTAAAATCATTGTTACGTAATCAAAATGAAAAAAAATTACAATTACCTGTGTCATAACGCATACTGAATTATTGACGTTTCTACTTATAATTGATCATGGGTAGATTTAAATTATTAACTAGTAGATCAAAACCTACCTTTTCATGGCAATGACAACTTTCTACAAATTAAGCATGGATTACAAAGGTACTAAATATCAAATAATGCGGCGGATAAACAACGTTTACGAAGTAGCAACAGATGGAATTATAGTGTTAATAAAAAAAAAACATTCCAATATTAAATGTAATTTTATAAAATTTACAGAATGGATTCCAATTTTTATTGCCTGTCCAGGAAACAAGCGTTCAATATATAGATCCTGGTTAACTCCTGCTCCGTACGACGACCCGACGACCCGCTTGAAATATCTCCAAAAATCTGTGAAAAAGATCTTAAAAGAAGAAGTATTATTGATAGATGGAATTGGGATGCTGACGATCTTATTGACCAGGTAATATATATTTATAAATGAGAGGGAATTCCCATTGGTAATGAATGAATAGGAAAAATATGTGTGACTGAATCAAGATTGAAAACCATAAATAAAACGTGTCAGAGCTACAGGGTACCTGACGTTTCGTCATCAATAGATCCATCATTGGTGTTTGACTCAAAAATATTAAAAAGGCCAAACAAAAACAAAAGATGATAAGCACTAAGAACCCAAAATGGCGAAGGAGTCTGCCAAATAAAACTTAGAAGTTAAAATTTTAAACAATTAAAAGTTTTGAAAACATTTAATTTATAAATATGATCATATCAATGACAATATTTGGGACTACTAGGCTGATGATACTCTCGAGAAGAAACTTTCACCAGCAGTGACATCGACCATTGTTACGTGAACAAAGGACGAGCAATGTTAATATACTAGTCAACAAAAGAAACGATACAAGACTTTTTTCAAATTAAAGATAAAGTTTTACGTTCATTGGACCAATATTGAAGGAAGTAATACTTAATCATTATGGAAATATAAATTCGTTTATATTTTTTTTGCTTTTGTGACGTTTTTTCGCGATTTTTTTTTTTTACAAAATTTATATAAAACGACAATTTTAAAAACAAAAGTTCCAACTAATGATGCCAACCTCTCATTTAAAGGTAAAGACAGTTTTTGCCATCAATTTGTTTTTAAACATCATACCGTTTCTTCGTTTATTAGTTAAGCAAAGTTCGGCCCCACCAGAAATCGTTAAAATGTATACATTATCAACTGATTTACCATAGACAGTATGTGTAAAGTGATATTCAAAAAGCGGTAACAATCTTAAAACTAATCCGAAAGGTTCCAAATTTACTGTGTATTGTTTTCATATCTAAAGCATTGATTTGAGACGAAAATAAAAAAATTTTTTTTTTTGCAGTTTTTGAGATTTCAAAAAACACCTTTTTTTCCAAAAATTTAAAAAAAAACAATATTTCAACTCATTAGTTACAACATGAACATAACTTAATTAGCATATTGAATATTTTTAAATAAATTTGAAATTTTATATAGTACTTAGAAAATTATGTGTCGATTTTTTATTCAACTTTCCGCAAAACTAATTTACACCCTATGATAGTTTACACGGAATTTAGATACTTTCCGAAAAGTTTTGATTTTCATTATCACATGTGCATACATTGCAAATGAAAACTTTTTAAAATAGTGTAAATCATTTTGTTTTATATGTAACACATTTTGATAAATTTTATTTTAAAGTCGTGTATCGTTTCTTTTGTTGACTAGTATATGTTTAATAATATAATCAAGCTTTACTTTAATATATTAAAATAAGAATATTTACAATAAACATCACACTCAAAGAGAAGCAAAACAAACAAACTAAAAAAGGCAAGGTTCTCTAACATCTTGCCAAGAATGATAACAAATCAGAATTGATACCCGGCAGATCAATATTTAGACATCTTCGAAATATTGTTACAGTGTATTGTTGATGAGTGTTTTACAATTTAGTTCAGTTTTTGTCAAAGTAATTGACGTTTACTTATGAAATTCAACATGGAAATGTATTGTTTCTATTTTAAGGTTCGGGGTGATCTTTATAAAGATTCACAAGTAGATGCTATGTTTCTATTTGATGGAAAAGGTTCAACAAGTGTTAGCTGGTTTTCAAAGGAAAGACTTCTACAAAGTATATACAAGGACTTGCCAAGGACTTCAAAAATCAATTACTTCTCGATGGCAGGGTAACTTAATCTATAGGTTGCATTTCTGTAAATATTGACAATGCAATTTTCTATAGGAACCCCTTTTATGGCAAAAACTGTAACACTTTTACTATGAAGTTTTGAATAGAATCTTATCCTAGAATTGAAAGTTTATTTGCACTACATTTTTTTTCAAAGGTCAAAATATAGGTCTGTGCGGCATATTTTCAATGTTTATATGCCCTGAACTTCTCACAGTTTAGACTATCACTGATTTTCTTAACTACCCCTACCTGGGATAAAAGGTTATCACAGATTTCAATATAAACAAACTGCACATGCATATTTACTGTTAACATTCCCAAGATATGCCTCTATGAAATGGAACACAGAGATCATAACTGGGAACCAGTATGTAAACAAAATTAATTTTCTATGAATATCATAAATATCCCCAAAAGAGGCATGGTTTGAGAAACCGTTGTATTTACAAAGTGCAACCTATACAAACATTTATTCAAATTTTAAACATTGTTGTGACGTCATTCTATTGTTGCATTTATTCTTTATTCCAGTGATTGGACTATCATTTACCTGTAAGAAACCATTAAATTGTAATTTGTAATTTGTATGTGAGGGCCTCAGGGAAGATTAGTTTATTGTAACTAACTGAGTTTACCCTCTTTAAATAAAGAATTTATTATTATTATTATTATTATGTTACCTTTAGATGTCCAATATTTTTAAGAATAACCCTCCTCTTTCTTAAAAATATTGGACAGCTGAAGATAGCATAACTGATTCTGACAGGTAAATAATCACTGAAAAAAACCTATCAATTTCGCCAACTATTTTCATAATGTGAAAAAAATACAACCAAATAACAAATGACAATTACAAAACTACATTTTATTAAAGTCACCTTCTAATACAATTATTTTGTCACTCGTCAAAACAGAGAAAAAAAAAATCACTTTCAAATTGATTTTAACACTACCAAAAGATTTATTCTCGTCCGTCTTTGGTTATTAAAATTGACCTCTGGTGTTGCTCTTATTCTTCCTAACATCATTTTCATCTGCAATTAGAAAAAAACAAAGTAAAATAATGCTGCTAACGTTTGATAAATCACTCCGCAATACAAAGACCATAAACAACATAAACCTCACCCTGTGTAAAAGTGCAAATATAGAACTTACTACATGAACTACGGGACTACAACAGTAGTTATAATTTTCAGATGTTTGCGTTGATTTACAAGTTGTTGTTTTTTAAGTCTGATATTATTGCTGGAATATGAATATAATGAAAAATTTCGCTTATAAACGACGATGGATATGGGAACCTAAGCAGAATAAAGGAAATGTTACTGCATGTTATCTGTAAAAAAAATCAACCGTGTGTTCGATACGCACTTTGTTCGTAGTGATCGGTGTATGTAAGACAGAGAGGTTTTTTTTTTGCAAATAGAAATCGACAGACAAAAATATGTTCCGTTGATATTAGAAATAAAACAACACAAGGGACATCAATACACTAATAAACGAAAAAAGGGGTGACACGACCTTCCAGGAAAACAGTCGATAAAAGAAAATGGATTATCAGATGGTACTGTTTTGTTCAACAATCACATTCTCTTGAAAATTCTGATGAACAACAAAAAAAAAGGAGAGATATCTCTTCGTTTGTTCCTATAAATTATATATTTGAAACAAAATCGACTGCGGTGCACTCAATATGGTTCAACGTGAACCTGTCTTCACATGTGTATGTAAGAGACAGAGGTTTTTTTGCAAAAATAAATCGACAGACAAAATATGTTGCGTTGATATTAAAAATAAAACAACACAAGGGACATCAATACACTAATAAACAGAAAAATGGGTGACACGACCTTCCAGGAAAACCGTTGATAAAAAAAAATGGATTATCAGATGGTACTGTTTGTTTCAACAATCACATATTTTCTTGAAAATTCTGATGAGCAACAAAAAAAGGTGAAATGATTGGACGTTTTTATCTCTTCATTTGTTCCTATATGTTTTATTTTTTATTATTATTCACCTAGTAAGAAATGAAACCAGAGAAGAAAAAAGTAACTAAAAGGAGAGGACTACATTTTGAAATATAATATATATAAAACTTGCCTTTCTCAGCTGTTATAACTATATCCTCTTTGTAATCCACACTCAAATCGAATATATCTAAATACACATTTGATTTTAATCCAAAGTTTGAAACAGCACTATCACTAATCACCACTTTCTTCCTTTTTTTGTATTACGAATATACTTTCAACGTCTTTCCCCATTTTGGAACACAAAAATCATGTTTTTATGATCAAAGCTAAAAAAAGATGTCACTGATGAGTCTTATGTAGACAAAACGCGCGTCTGGCGTATTAAATTATAATCCTGGTACCTTTGATAACTGATTATAAGTATTGAATGCTTCTTTTTGTAACTTCATAGGGTTTTAAAAGCGTTGACCGTGCGCACATTTTTAGAAAGAATCGCTTCTGTCAACACTTTTATAGTTCGTTTCTATGTGTGTTACAATTTAACGTTGCGTCGTTTGTTTTCTCTTATTTTTGAGTGTAAATTGACATTGCGATAAGACGTGTCACGGTACTTGTCTATCCCAAATTCATGTATTTGGTTTTGATGTTATATTTGTTATTCTCGTTGGATTTTGTCTGATTGTTGGTCCGTTTCTGTGTGTGTTACATTGTAGTGTTGTGTCGTTGTTCTCCTCTTATATTTATGCGTTTCCCTCAGTTTTAGTTTGTTACCCCGATTTTGTTTTTTGTCCATGGATTTATGAGTTTGAACAGCGGTATACTACTGTTGCCTTTATTTATACCCCAATGAAGCTACAAAAACAAGCATTCAATTCCAAAAAACATAACTTTTTGTTTTTTTCTCGATTTATAGGTAGTACGGCGTTGATCGCAATTTTTACATAAACAGTGCACATGGTGGTTGCCCAAACAATTTTGGATGGTTACAGATAATAGATTCCCGGCTTAGATCTGGCACATCTGGTGGCTGTACATTTGATCATCTATACCAACGGGAATATCCATATTTTATGTATGCTACAAGAAACAAAGCTGGTCATCATGACAAAGAAGGTAACAATTATACAAAAGTAGTGTATTTTTAAAATAACGATGAATGTTTCTGCTATATTATAAATTTATAAAACTATTATCTGAATTAAAAATTACGTAAAAACATCGTTTTATAGTGTGTTTTTATAAGAGGCATTTGTAGAATGCGTTATTTCTTCGTCTCTCTTTCAAACTTCTCAATGGTAATATGCAATTTTCACGACGGACACTGATAAAACATTGAAATAATGTATAATTTTTATAAATGCTATATGCTAATATATTCCTATTGAGGAACCTTGCATTACATACAATATACGGTAATACATGATACTGAAACAGCAGATGTCAATAGAGCAAGGGAAGCAAATAACACCGTTAACAAAAGTAAATATAAACAAACAGACATCAAATAATACATAAAAAATTAAGGTGGAACAACCATGTCCCATTTAAAAACAGAGTGATAACCCAAATGAAGTAAAAAATGTAGAAAGTTTCTGCTGCAAAATCGGCACATTTCATTCATTTTGCAGAATATTTCACGAATTGAAAATAAAAAAAAGCATGAATTGACGAATTATTGAATGATGAATAAAAGCAATTACCCATATTCCTTAACCAAACACAGTATTCCATAACCCCATTCTTCGGTCTATATTAAAAAGGAGATTTTGACACTTGCTAAATATATTATGTTTATTGTATTTCAGGTGAAAGTGGATTTGCTGAAATGATGGTTATATCTGTCAAGAAAATATAGTGACGAACAAGAAATATGAAAAAAAGCAAACATGTTCTCTTACTATGTTAAATACACATATGTTCTTTTTCTCTCTACAACTGTAAAAAACCCCAACTCAGTGCTATGTATTTCTTGTTTTGATTAATTGGATTAATAGCTTTAATATCTCAAAATAGAAATTTGACGATGTGCTTTCTGATAAGTTTTTCAATTCCTCTTTTACAATAAGAAAAATCAAGGCCAGAAACGTTAATTCGTTAAATAGATGCGGGAAACGATTCATTATTATGTCATATATAAACTACTGTCACACAAGAGGAAGGTTTAGCTAGCTATGCAACCAGGTTTCGTCTACCATTTTATTCTGGATATATATGTACCAACTCGGGAATGTGACAGGTATTTTTCACTTGTTCCCTGGATATATATGTACCAACTCGGGAATGTGGCAGGTATTTTTCACTTGTTCCCTGGATATATATGTACCAACTCGGGAATGTGACAGGTATTTTTCACTTATTCCCTGGATATATATGTACCAACTCAGGAATGTGGCAGGTATTTTTCACTTGTTCCCTGGATATATATGTACCAACTCGGGAATGTGACAGGTATTTTTCACTTGTTCCCTGGATATATATGTACCAACTCGGGAATGTGGCAGGTATTTTTCACTTGTTCCGTTCATTGATTTTGTCCTTTGTTATAGACTTCCTCTTTTTGAATATGTTTTGGAGTTCTCTCTACGTACATACAAAAATTAGTTTACCTTTTAAAAAGATTTGTAAACAATGTAACATTTTCCTTTTGTAATTGAAAGATGCGTGAGAAGGTTTTAAGATGGCAATAAAAAAATGTATGTCGAATATAAACAATTATTATCATGCAACATGCAAATGTAGAAAAATGCAAACATAAATCAAACATACCAGACTCAACATATTGCACTGTTTATAAGTGCATGTGTCATATTTGTTTACTAGGTATCACAAATATCGGATTGTTTAATGATGATTCTTGCATAACCTTATGACATCATCAAGTTCATTAACTTACACCTAATTAAACTCTAAAACTTGACAAAAGAGTTTGAAGTGGAATCACAATTTGTCTAGGGTCAAGGACCGAGAAAATTATATCCATTAAAAAAGAGAGCACATTGAAAGATGAAACGCTCATAAGTTTTTCATCTATGTCAGAAAGATTCCATATCAGCCAACCAAATCATAAAATTCATGAAATTGTATTTCAAGCAGCTTGTAATTTAAGTAGAAACCCTCTATCATATAAATAATGAAGGGAACAACGGCAATCATCTCTTTTTGGTTGTAATAATCTAGTTCCCAACCGATCATTAGGATTAATTTTAAGATGATGATGATGGTGGATGTCTGCTTAACGTCCAATGGCAAATTAATATTAAGGCCAAAAACATGATAATTTAATATAGATATTAACTCTGCTTTGTACTAGACAGACACGCTGAGACGGATTTTTAACGTGCTAGTTCACAAGGTGACAGTCCACAGGAAGGCATGCCACCTTACCCGGACACATAATTTTGATTCCGTGCCAAACAGTCTTTGTACTTACTTCTAAATGCTTAGCTTAAATGCAAAGCTTCACGGAGAATCAGCAAACACCAATGTTAGAGACTTTGGTTTGACTAGGCCGGGTATCACAACAAACCTCATCGTATCGCAAAACGTTTGATAAATGGATAATGCGTATTCTAGCAAAGCTCTTAAAATCAAATATTTTACTGTGGTTTTGTCTGCATGTATACCTGTACAATAATGGCTAAAGGAATTAACCCTGAATACATAAGAAGGAAGTGGTGATTTCGATTCAATCCATGGTTACGAGATATTACTCGAATTAAAATTCCGAGCTGTATTGTAATGGTTTGGTCAATATCTAATAAAAAAGGTGTTTGTAACACACAGAAGGAAAATACTCAAAGAAAAACCAAACTCATAAGTCAAAAACAGTATACAAACACACAACATAGAGAACTAAAGAGACTGAGAAACACAAACCCTACTAGAAACCAGGAATATATCATGTGTAAATAGTTCTCAGCTTAAAACAATGTTATAGAAGCAGTGTTTTATAAATATAATACGTATATTCATAAAAAAAAGTACTATGTACATGAGGTGTACTAAACAGGATGTATATCTTATATATACGTCAATGTCGGTTAAGTGTTATTTAAGATTTGTTTCAATTGTAAGTGAAGGAGCAAATGTGAAGATATTAAAACTTATAATGGATGGTAAAAAAATGTTTGGTTGTATTGTAATGGTATATATACTTCTTACATATGTTACAGCTGCAACCAATAGTGTCCAGATTAATCTTATAGATAACAACAAGGTTCCGCTAGTTGCAATGCTTGACACAGCAAGTTTAGACAAAAATATGAAGACCTACATCAACCAAGTTATATTACAAAGTCTTGGAGATTCCGTAAGGGAAACAGTTGAAGCCATAATTAAAGAAGAGTTCGAACAACTCATCTCTAATAGCAGCATGCCAACTTCAGGGACAGCATCTAATCAAACCATTAACTCAGGTAAGATTAGACCTAACTTTTCTTATTTAGTTTATTCTTTTTATATTATGAAAAGAATCCCGTTTTGGTGATCAAAACTTGGTGATTTTTTTTTCTACACAAGAAAATGCCTGTACCAAGTCAGGAATATGACAGTTGTTATCCATTCGTTTGATGTGTTTGCGCTTTTAATTTTTGCATTTGATTAGGAACTTTCCGTTTTGATTTTTTTGCAGAGTTCTGTATTTTTGTGATTTTACTTTTTTTCTGCAGTTGTTGTAACTACCTATCTGAACATGGAAAAACAACAGACCTCCTCATCCGAAAACAGACGTGCATACAAAAACAAACAAAAGCGTACATCACATGGTCTAGATAGCTTGACTTGGTTAATCCTGTATATTAGGTTCTGCTTTTCAATATAATTTGCATAAAAATAGTGAAATGGAAATGTGTCGTGTAAAATTACTATTTATGTTAAGTAAATGAACTTCCAATATAATATGATGTTGCTTCAGATCATTACCTTCTTTTTTATGCCAAAGATAATCTTTTAAAATTTTTAACAGGCTTATAAAGCTACTAAAGCTTAGATAAAGCCGCGGATAAAAAAAAACCGGCAGAGATGAAGATATGGTGTCAACACCAAAGCTTCAATCGAAAAGCATTCTTAATTTAGACATGTATAAGGCATGATTTACTAGTAAACGTTACTTTATAAAATTTACAGATTGGATTCCAGTTTTCATTGCCTGTCCAGGAAACAAGCGATCAGTATATAGATCCTGGTTAACTCCTGCTCCGTTCGACGAAACACTTAAAATATCTTCAAAAACCTGTGAAAATGATCATAAAAGAAGAAGTATGATTGATCGATGGAATCGGGATGCCGAAGATCTTATTGACCAGGTAATGTGTACGTGTGGAGGAATCATCCGTAGAAATGACTAATTCTAATGCAATAATTGTGTATCATTGGTTCTGATCTGATGACAACAAGCATAAATTACTATAACTACCAGTCTTTAACTATGAGATGTCGACATTTTTAATTCCAGAATATATATATAAAGACTCAAATTTTCACCTCAATTTTGTCAAATTTCAAGTAATTGCAAATACTCTTATGTCGGTGCTTTGTGTCTATTGTCTTAAAATTAGTTTTTTGTGTGTGTCTTGTTCCGATCTTTCGAGTTAATCTAATTGCAACTGATTGTGCAGGTTGTTATTTTACTGTACTGTTACACCACTGTCCCAGCTTCGGGATGGATTGAGTGCTCACAACCATGGTGTTGTCCTGTTACACCGCTGTCCCAGATAAGGGGGAGGATTTGGGATCCCGCTAACATGTTTAACCCCGCCACATTCTGTATGTATGTGCTTGTCCCAGTCAGAAGCCTGTAATTCAGTGGTTGCCGTTTGTTGCTTTGTTATACATATTTATGTTCGTTCATTTTTTTGGTACATTAATTCGGTCGTTAGTTATCTCGATTGAGTTGTTTTACATTTGTGATTTCGGGGCCTTTTATAGCTGACTATGCACTGTAGGTTTAGCTTATTGTCGAAGGCCGTACGGTGACTTTTAGCTGAAGGTTTCTGTGTCATTTGGTCTCTGTGGAGAGTTGTCTCATTTGCAATCATAACACATCTTCGTTTCTATATCAACCCTGCCACATTCTTTATTTACCTTCCAAAGTCAGGAGCCTGTAGTTTAGTGGTTCATGTCTCGACTCATATTTGATATTTTGTAAATTGTTTTGTTATGTATAATTAGGCTTTTAGTTTTTTCGTTTGAATTGGTTACACTTTTGATGTCGGGCCTTTTATAGACGACTTTACAGTATCAGGTTTTTGTCATTGTTGAAGGCCTTACGATTGTCTATAATTGCTTACATCCACTTCATATTTGAACTCCGGTGGATAGTTGCCTTGTTAGCAATCATATTCCATCTCTTCTTTTTTATTATATATATACCTGACTTCTAAACTCGTGTTTTCATGAACAAGCATGAAATATTTTTCACTGGGTGTTAAAATTAGCAACATACAATCAATCAATTTAAACTTGTGTTAAATAATAGCCATTTTATATTTATTTATTTGTTTGGGAGGGGGCAGAAGGATTTCATATAGGAATATGGTTATGGTTGCCTGGTAAGAGCTGAAAAATAGGCATGATTAGCGACAGATTGAAATGAATAATAATGCCTTATCTTCCCTTCCTCATCCTTCATCTATAAATTTAAACTGACCACCACGGAATAGCCCAATAGTGATGAAAGTAGCGTTAAACACCAATCAATCAAAATCCCTTCCCTAGAATATCAAATAATTGTCCATTAACAGTTATTGTCCGTGTAGTTCTTATATTTATCCAGCTTATCGTCCTACATATATACTGTCATACCATAAAAACGTTTATAAAACAGCTCACATTCTAATATATTTGCATTCATAAATTTATTAATTTCATTTAGACATAACGACACCATGTTTGTGATGTGACTCTGTCGTCTAAATAACCTACCAAAAAAGAAGAGGTGGAAGAGAGTCAGAAGATCTTTCCAATGCAAAGAAACAGATATAGACTTCTTCTGGCTCACTTCCGAAGAAAAAAAACAAAAAAAACAAAAAACGCGACCCATTAATATGTTTTTAAAAACGCCTTGCCCCTACCTTTTTTCCAAAAAAATGGCATTATCAAATATATAAACATATATATAATCATCAAAATTAAAATGCTATTGTATTTTTATAAGACCTACTTTATTGCATGACCTGAGGAGACTAATGACATCTATCTATAAGTCCTAGCACGCATTTATCATTATAATATGAATATGTTTCTTGTTTTAATAACCACATATGATGCTATGTATGAGTCACCATTTTTCAGGACAGGAATTGGGGTTACATAGAGAGAATAATGTGCAAAAAATAGATAAGGGACAGGACCAAACCTATAGATAACATAATAAAGAAATGATGAACTATACAGAATAAGTTGATTGATATTTGGTTGCCTTATGTCCAGTGGCAAATATGTCACGCATGTTAAGGACAAATATTATAGAGATCAAAGGATAAAGAATAGAGTGAAATGGTAAAAATTAAAAGATATAGAATTATAGAAACGATCTTTGATCTGAAACCCTTCCCGCACACACACACCATAACCATTACTGGCAACATATATACATCTCTATATTAATATCTAAATTTGAACCTCCTCCCCCCCTAGACACCGTGGTTTTTTATCCGCCCTGTTCTTTGTGTCTTATCATATACATTTTGTACGGTCTAGATACTAGCTAAACGTACAATCATATAATTTGTTGGATACCTAATTATATTATATACTGTATCACAAAATAAACTTATATACACCCCTTTCCAAATGCAGTATTGAAAAGTAAATCATTTAAAAGTCCTGAAGATAAAATATGTTTTGAAATATGCCCTGCATACTTATTTCAGCAATGACATATACTGTAGTAATTATTGAACTACTATGGGGCTTGAAAAAACTATTTAAGGGATTCGGAGAAAAGAGCAGTAAAAAAAAAGCTCAGCAACGAATCCTAAATGTAAAATGATTTGCGGCATAATACATGAGAGCACATATTATAGATAGTATTAAGTATAAAGTTCACGCCTCATACAGTGAAGTCCTATGTCATAGGACTATTGTCGTATCATTGGTTAGTAACTGGTTCCATTTTATCCTGAATTGTCTTTATTAAAGAATTAGTTCCGGAGTATAACAGCTTATGTCTCTACTTGTCACGGGGTCTCTGGTTCTGCTGTTGTAATTAGGTGACTTTTTTCTTCATGTAGCAAAAAAGAGGTGACTTAGTTCAAATAATTATAACGTCCTGGAAGGCTTTCTATTCTTTTTCATGTTTGCTTTCCTGAGGATCAAGAAAAGTAAAAAATGATATAGCACAAAAGAACGTCATAATTACATGTATCCGGACTTAGAGGGGGAAAAGGGGGGGGGGGGGGGGGGTAGCTTTGTATTTGTTTTATTTCATTGTGTAGACTGTAGGGGAGTTTTTCGGAAGGGGTTTTTATTGGAAGTGTTTTTGCAATGCACCGTCCGGCATCTGTTTCTATCCATGAACAAGTTGTGTGTCAAATTTATTATTATTACTTGTCACGCGCATTTTTTTTGCTCGACCTGGCCATTATTGGCATAAATAGCCAGTGCACGAACTCGCACGAACGCCAAATTTAGTAAGAGGGGCGATATTCTGACGCGTTTTTTTAAGTCTTGGTCACTCAAGTTTAAAAAGAAAGAGGAGAAAATCCAAACAAATACCGACCAATCACAAACGTTGTTGCAAATTTGACCTTAAGACGTAAAAGAATTTCCCATGATGCAATTATTGCATATAAATAAAAAAAACTATTATACCAATTGAATACAAAATATTGCATTCAAATGACATTTTATACCAATTGAATAAAAAATATTGCATATGAATGAAAAATATACTATTTGAATGAAAAATTATACCATTTGAATAAAAAATATTGCATTTAAAGTCATAAGAAACCTCAAATCAAAAAAAAATAATGCATATGATTTTAATAACTCAATGGATAGTTTTCATTATAAAACTTATGTACATGTACTTTTTTCTGAAGAAAATTCTTTAATTTATTCATATTTAGAAGAAGTTTACTTTATTCGAATAGCTTCCTTCCAGCAAGCAATTCCCCCGAGATATTTTCCGTATGCAAGGTGACCTCAGTGTGACCCATCTCGTAAAAATCCGGTGACCACAATACGCATGGATGTCCTTAAAATAAACTATTATCTGAATTTACATGTTAAACACGTGCTCAATTTCCATGCTTTTTTGTTTATTTTTCGTCAATTGTTGACAAACAGGTGACAATCGTTAAACTTCGGCTTCAAGACACGAACTTTAATTACCTGCCATATTTTCACAACAACACTGACCGATTGAAAAAAAAATTGACAATTATACGAAATTTACACGAAAAAAATGATAAATTCGAGCACAGAAGACTAAGTTTACGATGTTTGTATGCATTGGTTCAAGAATTGGAAGAACATTATTTTTCACCGGTCACTCGTTTCTTATGACTTTAAATGAAAAAATATACCATTCAAATAAAAAAATATTGCATTTTAATGAAGAAATATACCATTCAAATAAAAAAATATTGCATTTTAATGAAGAAATATACCAATGAAATAAAAAAATATTGCATTTCAATGAAAAATATCGAATTTTTGCAACCAATACCATGAATAACATGCTATAGAAAACGCCTGGTTTTAACATTTGACACAGGAAACATGAATATGACGTCACCTTGTTTATCATTTAATGAATTTTTACATCGCAAAAGTGACTTACATGAACTAATCTATGTTTTTTGCATTAGAATTGAGATAACCGAATGGCATTTAGAAGCTTTGCTATTGGTTTTACTAAATAATCGTTTACCAGCTCCGATATGCGCCATTAGGTACGCAAGCTAAATTTGCGACTGTAACAGGAGCAGGTCCCAGTACACGTAGGGGTTTGTTTGGGACTAGTCCTGGAGCGTGTAGTGGAGTAACCGTCCTGGTTCGTATCTCTCAGTTGCTTGTATAGGCTTTGAAAAACAAAGATTTAAAAGAACAACTTGTATTATAACAAAGTACAAAATTTAACCAGCACATAATATCAAAACAAATTATACTTATTTTTTTTTGTCTAACTGGAAACTAGCATTCGTGTGACAATTGACCTACCGGAAGTATCTATCAAACAAATTATAATTATTTAATTTGTTTATCTAACTGGATACCAGGATTCGTGTGACAATTAACCTACCGGGAGTATCCATAAAATCGTCCTAACAAAATTTATCTAAAAGAAAAGAGACTCTCTATATAAACAACAAAATTGCGCAAGTTTAAATACAAATATAATGGATTGAAACAATCCTCTCTGGCACTAAACTAAGTAAACGGTATCAAAGATTAGAATTGAATACAATTCCCTCGGGTAACATACCTGTCGCCTTTAGACATGTACCCTTGAATATAAGAAATATATGGACGTATATATATAGTAGAAAAAATATGACCTTTTCGACTAAAATGAACCCGTTACAGTTCACAGGTTTTACTTCGTAAAATACCTAGCTTTTTCGATATAAAAAAAGTATCTACCCGGAAAACTTCGAATAATTTTTACATATCATGCTCTGATTGACTGAAATATTTTTCAATAGACCAATGAAATTAAGTTACTAAAAGTTCGCGCTTCTGCACGAGCTAAATCCCACTTCCGGTTTGACGGTAAAATCAGCTGAGAATAAAATGAAGGAAAACTTCAAGACTTTGAGTAAATCTTGACCTAAAACCTTTATAATTAATGAAAGGAGATAAAACTAAACATAGGTTGGAAATTCTGATAAAATTCCGATAACTTTGAGCCCAGAAACTTAATTAAATTCATATTTGTAAATAAAACTATAACGATGGCAAAACCACAACTATCACACGACATTAAAACCAACGTTTTACGCAGGCCAAGCTTCAAGTACAATATAATTTCTCTTAAATCAAGAATTGTGTGAATCAAGATTTAAAACTATATTCAATTGACGAAGCTTACCGTTGACAAGGACATAAACGACGGCCAATGTTCGCATTTGATGAACTATGTTTGCATGGTTTGATAGTATATTCAATATTGACTCGAATATGCAACGGGTGCTAGTCATTTCGTATTTAGTCGATTCGTAACTGAGACGTTTCGTAACCTTATGATAATATATAATGATATGAATTGTAGGTATTGAAGGAATTGTTGAATAGATATTTCAAACACTTATTGGTAATATAGCATTTATTGAATAATTGATAGAGACTATAATTGCGAACAATTTCACAAAGAAACAACAACTGAAACACAAACTTAATGTACTACTTGCTAAGAATAATAAAAAATAAATATTTCTAACGGCAGTGCAATATAAAATTCTGCTTATGACAGATTAGAAATAATTTTTGAGTTATCAATATTCGATGTTATAATTATATAATAGTTCTTAAAAAACTGGTCATTATCGTGATATATGGACTGCCCACAGGACAGTGGTATTGACTAAGATAGTGATAATGACTGAGCCGAAGGCGAGGTCATTATCGCTGTCGCAGTCAATACCACTGTCCTACGGGCAGTCCATGTATCACGATAATGACCAGTTTTTCAAAAACTATTATGTTTATTTCATTGAGAAACCATGTTTTGGAAAATTCGCATAATTTCAAAATGCCTAAAGCAAACTCGATTAGTTGTATTTTTTTTATGGCAAAGAGTGAAGACCAGTCGTAGTAATACTGCCATTAATTTTAGTGCAATTCTTCAGTATATAAATACTTAAACAAGTTCTCTATAATTTTATAATTAACGAAAACATATAATAAACAATTCAACAACTTAAATATAATATTGAAAGCAGTAAAATGTTTTATTAAAGGTACATCTCTCTTCTAAACAGAGTAACCACGCCCCACCGGTCATTAACAGAGAAACCACGCCCCAACGGTCATTATCAGACTGAAACCACGCCCCACCGGTCATTATCATGTAAAAGTTTGTTAACGACCGGTTTTCTGGTCCGTTTTGTTCTGTTAATGACCGATTGAATTATTTACTGAAGAATAATGAATGTCATGTGGCCCCTTTTTATCCAATAAGAGAAGCTTATTCTCAACCGATATGAAATAATTCACATTTATCGACTTTCTTGATGTTTAATTTTTTTTACAGCTTATGTCGCTTTATGAATGCTGGCAACGCGGCGCCGCAATGCCTTTAAAAGGGATATGGTATATTGGTATAAGGCGTTTGCCATTTCTTGGTGTGATTCAACCAGTTTATGTATTGTTTCTATTTTAAGGTTCGCGTTGACCTTTATAAAGATTCACAAGTAGACGCTATGTTTTTATTTGATGGAAAAGGTTCAACAAGTGTCAGCTGGTTTTCCAAGGAAAGACTTCTACAAAGCTCTTACCAGGACTTGTCAAGGACTGCAACGACTAATTACTTCTCTATGGACGGGTAGCTAAGTCTATAATATCCTAATAATAAAAAAAAATACTAGTAGTTAATTCAAATTGGTGTGTATTTTAAACATTTAAATCATAAAATCATCTATTTTTGGATATTTTCATGATGTTTAATGTTATTTTGATACAGTTTGTTTTGATTTTATCATCCCAGTAAACTTGATGTTTTAATGATACTACCCAAAGTATGTGATATTGACAAAGATGAACGATTTTAAACTAGACAGGCTAGACAAGCGTGATGAAATTTGCATTCACAAATGTTAACGTCTCTGATGAGTCTTTTGTAGACGAAACGCGCGTCTGGTGTATTGAATTATAAGCCTGGTACCTTTGATAACTATTAACGCTTTCCATCGTAAAATGCTTATGATTTCAATCAACTTGAAAACCAATAGCAGAATTGAACCAAATTAGCATTAGAAGACATCAATCGACACACGTCTTCTTAGAAAGACAACTGCACATTTTTTTTTACGTTTGCGACAATCAAATTACCGAAATGAAAAATCTTTGTAAACGAAGATTAATTTGAAGGTTGTAGGAAGTATGTAGCTCTACGACACATCAACAAGTAAAAACAAATCAAACTCACGGATTTATATAAGGGTGTTGAATAAACTCATCATAGATATCAGGATTAAAATTTTGTACGCCATACGTTCGTTTTATCTACAAAAAGACATATATACATACGGTAAACTCATCACATCTACAGGTTCTAATCAAAGCTAGTCAGGAACCTTGTCAGTGGTTGTTGTTTATCATGAAATTATTATTGTTGTACTCTAGTTTTAGTTATGGATGTTCAAAAAACAAATTCCATATGGTCCGAGTATACAGTTATCTCAGAGGCATTTCGTTTAGACAATAAATGAAAATGAAAAAAGTTCCCACCTGCGCTTTCTCAATAATATTTTTACAGTGTGTTGGACTACTTTTGGAACAAATTATATCAATATAATATACTAGGCAAAAAAAGAAACGTTACATGCTTATAAGATCATTTAAATTTTTATAACAAGAAATTGATAACAAAAAAATAATGGAATAGTTAGCTAACATGATTTTGAAGAGAACAATAACAAGTTTTCTTTATTGAAAACAATATTGCACATTTTCGAACAATTTTAACAGGACGAGTACAGAATTCGGGTTAACATGTCAATACCTTTTATGACCATCTCTTGCATTTATGACCGCCTGACACCTCCGTCGCGTGGAATCAATAAGACGTCGAATAAAATCTTGAGGGATGTTGTTCCATTCCCTGAAAAGTGCTGTCCGGAGCTGGGCTAGCGTTTCCGGTTGATTTTGGCTATTTCTGATACGTCGTCTAAGGTCGTCCCAAAGATGTTCAATTGGTGATAAATCTGGAGACATTGCTGGCCAAGACAACACACGAATACGGTTATTCTCCAAAAAGGTCATCGAAATGTGTGCCACGTGACAACGGGCGTTGTCCTGCTGAAAAAAACGTGGTTAAAACGATGTCTTCGAAGAAACGGGAGAACAACTGGAGCCAGAATTTCGTCCATATACCTTGTTGCATTTAGGTTACCAACCATGATTTTGAGCTCGGTGCGTTCCTGGTAGGTAATTCCGCCCCATACCATGATTCCTCCACCACCAAACCGATCTGTTTCCTGTACGCACGCATCAGAAAATCGTTCATTGCATCTCCGGTAGACCCTGTCTCTGCCGTCGCTAAATTTCAAGTTGAATTTAGATTCATCGATAAAAAGAACCTGTCTCCACGTTTGCCTATTCCATCGAATCCGTACCCGTGTCCATTGAAGTCGCACCATCCTGTGACGCTGCGTAAGGATAGGTCCCTTCAATGGACGACGAGCTCTTATACCAACTTGACGCAATCGGTTACGAACTGTTTGAGCAGATATTCTGTTGTTATGTCTTCCGTGGGTTTGTCGTGCAGTTTGTGACGCGTTTACAAATTGATTCCGGAGATGAATGATGCGGATGTGTCTGTCTTGACGTAACGTCGTTTCACGTGGCCTGCCGCTACGGGTGGGATCATTTGTTGTGCCAGTATCTCTAAGACGAGTCTTAAGCTTTGCAATAGTCATTCTAGAGACATTAATATGATTTGCAACCTGCACTTGAATCATTCCTGCTGCCAACATCCGAATAGCTCGTTCTCTCTCATTTTGGCGTAGACGGGGCATTGTTTTACGTGTAACTTTTTTCAATTTTTTAATGCGACCTTTTGTTAACAATCGTGTTCGACACAATAAATGACAAAAAGGACAACTCGATTCAAACTCTATACAGGTAAATTTTTGAAAAAATGGTTATTTGTTTGAAATCAGAAAATGACGTCACGTCATTTCCGATATTTTTATAAATGAGTAAATTTGATAGATAAATCATTCAGGTTACTAGTTTTAATCATGAAAATATATTTGAAATTAATATATGTGATATTTTCAAATAAAAAACCAATGTAACGTTTCTTTTTTTGCCTAGTATAGAAAACTTCATCGGCTCTAACTAAAAAAATGGACAATGCTATGTTAAGGGGTCTTGGAATCTTTTGACAGCTTCCGAAGTGCTAATCGTTAACCTTCTTCAGCTGGATCAAATCACTACTTTACTTTAAAATTCATGACCTAAATTTATGTTACATTACAATTTCGTCCCCTCCTTGCTATTTGAGGCGTAAAACATGAAGAAATGCATTTGGAAGGGGTATCAAAAATAATTGGCAAGCAACACACTAACCACACTAAGGACAGACAACGAAAATCAAAGGAAAATAACTGTGTACTCTGACCATATTAACAGAGAGCTTTGTTTCCGGGTGTCTTTGTAAAACAAATGTTAAACAAAACACACTTAGCGCATTTACAATATAAGAGAGGATGTGTTGTCAAAATTAGACTGTTAGTTTTCTTAAATGAATTGTTTCAAATTTTTCATGTCGGCACTGTTATAGCCAACTATACGGTATGGGTTAACTCATTGTTGAAGGCCGCACAGTTGTATATAAATACTTACAATTCATTTGAACTTTGTTGGAGAGTTTTGTCATTGGCATTCTTATCACATCTCCTGATTTATATATGTAAAATTGAGAATGGAAATGAGGAATGTATCAAAGAGACAACAACCCGACCAAAGAGAAGAAAACAGCCGAAGGCCATCAATGGTTCTTCAACACAACCAGAAAATCCCGCAGCCGGAGACGTGCTTCAGCTGGCCCCTAAACAAAAATGAGTACTATGTCAGTGATAATGGACGTCTTACTAAACTCCGAAATATATAAATGAACTACAATTACAAATAAACAAGACTTACAGAGGCCAGAGACTCCTGGCTTGGGCAGGTGCAAAAATGCGCCGATGTTAAACATGTCTTGTGACATCTCAATCCTCCCCTATACCTCTAGCCAATGTAGAAAAAAAAACCAAACACACAGCAATACGCACAGTAAAACTCAGTTTAAAAGAAGTTCGGGTGCGATGTCAGAATATGTAACAAAAGAATCTAAGCAAAATGACAATGATACATAAATTAAAAAGGTACTGCTAGCAGTTACTGACATGTCCGCTCCAGACCTCAATTAAACTGATTGAAAGATCTTCATCATATGCGTATCAAGCACAATCCCACCCATTAGGGGTTTAGTATCAAACCATCAAAAAATATATGAGAAGTACATAACCCGTATCATGCCAACAACTGGTTTAAAAATAATTGTGTTTACATCCATTTTTTTCTTAATTTCTAGGTATTACAGTGCCGATCGCCATTTTTACATAAACAGTCACCATGGTGGTTGTCCAAACGATTTTGGATGGTTACTGATAATAGATTCCCGGCTTAGATCTGGATCTGGTGCCTGTTCATTTGATCATTTATACGGACGGGAATATCCATATTTCATGTATGGTACAGGAAACAAAGTCTGTCATTATGATAAGGAAGGTAAAAACTGCACAAACATCAATGTGTGCTTTTAAGCGAACTCTTTCTGATAAATTATGAGTTCAAGCTGAATCAAAAATCACTAAAATCTAACGTTCATTATGAAGATGCTATAAAGGGCAATCTTAATTCGAAGAACGCGTTATATCCTCACATCTTCATACTTCTAATTTGAAAAATAATCAGTGTTCACGCCTGACTTGGAGACATTTGGAGAATAATGTTTATTCTAACAAATGCAATATTTTTCCACTTCTTATTACTTATGATATACTGTTATATATAATAAAGAAACAGAAGATGCTAATGAAATAGATAAATTCTAGTCAAAGTTAAACTTACAACATCATAATCAAAATAAAAAGGAAAAATCCCCAATAGAATAAACATAAAACTAGATCGCTCAATTTGTCTCAATCAAAAGCAGAGGGTAAAGCCGAATGTTTCAGATAATTGTTTGTGAAAAATAAGGTGCTCCTGTTGCAATTGGCACACTTCGTATTGATAATGAAAATTTGAATCGTTGACAATCATGGTTATTTTTTAAAGTGTGAGGTTCTAATTGTTAAATAAGTGCCATTCTTCTTCATCATCTCTGTGGAACTTGAAAAGGATATCATTGTGCTAAAATGGACAAGTTTATCTTGTTTTTATAATTTTATATTGATAGTTTTACAGAGGCGCACTGCTAATGGCAATACCCTATCAGTTCAACTTTAAGTTTCTATACTTTTACAACATTTAAGGTAGAAACTCTATGAACCAAATTTATAAAGTGGAATTTTAATTTTCAAAATCTAGCATACTCATGCCCTATGTAGAAAAAAATGATCAATATTCCATATCACTTTATAAGAAGAAATATTCCACAACCCAACTCATACATGTCCTCGGATTAGAATTTTTTTTTAAAAATTGTTAAACTATCTATTGTTTTTGGGTATTTCAGGTGAATGTGGATTTGCTGACATGATGGTTATATCCGTTAAAAGAATATAGTGATGAGGAAGAGATACGAAAACGAACATCAAACATATTATCTGACATTGTTTAATACAAATAATAGAAGTATAGATACAATGTTAGGTATTTCATGTTTTATCTAAAAAAAATAACTAATTACTTAAATTACTAAAGCTAAATGCTGTACGTTTTCTTACAAGGTCATGTTTCATATCTATTTATAACAAAAAGTAGCCCGGCGAGACATGTTACATGTCGGTAAAATTGCAAACAGAAGTTTCTAAATATTAGTGCTGTTCGTCAGTTTTGATATTGCATGCTTCAGTTTCATGATGATTTGTAACACGATCGACATCAGCTGTTCATATAAGCTGTTTTAAATAAGGGTAAGTAAATCATATAATACTTGATACTTTTATTATACCACTTATGCACATGTTTTTTATGATTGAAAGTTGATATGATAAAATGTTGTAGATGATGAAAAAAAATGATTCATAGACAGCTTTAATTTAAGAATTGAGTATCGATTTTTGTTTCAAACAACTCTCTCCTTAACAGTTTCACGAGGATGTATACAGTATCAGTTTAGAAATAATTTGCAGGCAGTATTGGCCTGCAAAATGGACATTTAAATGAAACGAATGTAAGTGAATATCATAATTAAGATACATATGTATTGATATGATTGCATAAAATCGGGTTCAATCAACCATTATTATTTTAAATGTCCTGTACCAAGTCATGAAACGACAGTTGTTTTCAAATAGTTCGTTTCTATGTATGTCGGCGTTTGTTTTTGCTGAACTTTAGTGTTTTTTGCTGTGCCATTGTTTCCTCTTATAACTGATGTGTTTCCCTCGGTTTTAGTTTGTAACCCGGATTTGTTTACTCTCAATCGATTTATGACTTTTGAAGAGCAGTGTTGCTTTTATTTAACAAGTAGTTGCAGTAAGGGTAAATTTTTGCTACCGATATTTTTTCAAACGTTTTCAAACGTTTAACTTGATGCATAGAAATCAAAGTAAGGCCTAAGACACAAAACTCAGTAAATTGACATATGATATATGTCGGATAGGTTATTTACTATTGAATTGAAACATCGCTTTTAAGAAGCATATTAAGCTACCTGTTTTTGTCGAGCCTTCGACTTTAGTCGAAAAAGCGAGACTAAGCGATCCTACATTCCGTCGTCGTCGGTGTCGTCGTCGGTGTCGTCGTCGGCGGCGTCTACAAATATTCACTCTGTGGTTTAAGTTTTTGAAATTTTAATAACTTTCTTAAACTATACGCGATTTCTACTAAACTTGGACAGAAGCTTGTTTATGATCATAAGATAGTATCCCGAAGTAAATTTTGTAAAAATAAAATTCCATTTTTTCCGTATTTTACTTATAAATGGACTTAGTTTTTCTGTTGGAAAACATTACATTCACTCTGTGGTTAAAGTTTTTAGAATTCTAATAACTTTCTTAAACTATCCTGGGTTTGTACCAAACTTGGACAGAAGCTTGTTTATGATTATAAGATAGTATCCAGAAGTAAATTTTGTAAAAAAAAATCCATTTTTTTCGTATTTTACTTGTAAATGGACTTCGCGCATTTTCTTTCAGTTAACATTACATACAGTATACAGTTAAAGTTTTTAAAACATTTATTAGATTCATAAACTATCCTGGATTTTTAGCAAACTTGGATAGAAGCTTCTTACAATCAAAAGATTGTATCAAGAGGAATATTTTTATTGATTTTTTTCCTCATTTTTGTTGCGCCTGCAATTTACAGCAAAAGTAGGCGAGACACTGGGTTCCGTGGAACCCTTACAAATTTTTTAAGTTAAAAACCAATGAATATTGGGGACTGTATTTATTATGTCTTTTGAAAAATTGAATATTTCGCAGGCCAGAGCTGAACCTGAATAAAAATAACTAAACAACAAAACAAACCAAAAAATAACACAAAAGCACAAATTTTCGATTCCTAGTATGGTTACAAAATATTAATTTTTGGATTTAAAGTTTCAGTAATCAACAATTTGGCCAACTCTTCAAAGAAGCTTGTTGTAAAAGAGAGTCGTAATATACTATGGGGATAATCAAACTCATAAATCGAAAATAAACAGCAATGCCTATCGAAAAAGGAAAAAAAAACGGACCAACAAAACAAACAACAGTCTACAAAACACTAAGATTGAGCAACACGAACCCAATCAACACCTGGGGAACTCAGGTGTAGTACTAGTAGTTCTCAGCGTAAATTTTTTGTTAAATCGTATATTGACAAGAGGGAGTGTTGTATGAATACGGTACGTATATTTAACAAAACAAGTACCAAGTACAAAGAAGTCACAAAATTAAACAGAATGTATATCTTTTAAAGATCAATTGA
This sequence comes from Mytilus edulis, assembly GCA_019925275.1. Lineage (NCBI taxonomy): Eukaryota > Metazoa > Mollusca > Bivalvia > Mytilida > Mytilidae > Mytilus > Mytilus edulis. Next base: position 64,922,464 of record CM034357.1, on the reverse strand, counting down.
AAAAGGTAATGAAAATTTGTTTAATTCTAAGTGCGGAGGTAAATGTCATGATATCAAAACTGAGAATGGCTTGTTACATGTTATGTCGTTTATTTGGAATGGTATGTGTACTACTTACTCATGTAACAACTACTACCAATAGTGTCAAGAAAAATCTGATAGATAACAAGAAGGTTCCGCTAGTTGCAATACTTGACACAGCAAGTTTAAACAAAAATTTGAAGACATATATTAACCAAGTTATATTACAAAGTCTAAGAAATTCCGTCACGGAAACAGTTCAAGCCATAGTTAAAGAAGAAATTAAAAACCTCATCTCTAATAGCAGTGTGCCAACTTCCGGAACAGGATCTAATCAAACCCGTGACCCTGGTAAGTTTTGATATGACTAAATTATTTTGATAATTCGATGTACTAATAATTTATATACTTCTAAAGTTTGAAATTCTGACGTTTCATATAAGCCGTTGATCTTTATGGCCGGCTGTTAAATTGATTGAAGACTTGGACTCAGACTTATTCTGTTGTAATACGTGATAACTGTTTCAAGATGTTAGATATTTTGGTTTGACTTTGTCTTAGTTTTATGACATTATTTATATCGAATTTTCTATCTATGAGTTTGACTGTCCCTCTGGTATCTTTCGCCCCTCTTTTTTATGACATTGAAACAGTAGTGGCATCCGTCGTGTTGCCAATGGAAAATTAGAATTCTGTGAACAGTCGCATTCAGAAAAAAAAAATACTTCGACAGTAGAAGCATATTTTTGGTCAACTGTGACAGATTCCATAGTGCTCAACCGAATTATGATGTTTATACCCTTGATTAAGTCAGTGATCTTTTTAGTCGCTTAAAAGGATATTTGAGGGATTAAAATTAGAATTACCTGCGTCATACTAAATTTAAAAAAAATTTAAAAAAAAAACGAACTCCAAGGAAAAATCAAATTTTGATAGTCCCTTATCAAATGGCAAAAATCCAAATCTAAAACGCATCAAATGAATGGAAAACAACGGTCATATTCATAACTCGGTACAGGCATTTTCTTATGTAGAAAATGGTGGAATTAACCTGGTTTTATAGCTTGCTAAACCTCTCGCTTGTATAATTGACGCATATAGTTCCATTATATTGACAACAATGTGTCAGCAAAACAAAACAAATCTATACAAAAAACGAGAAACGAGAAACACTCATGAACCACATCAACAAACAAAAACCACAGAACAACAGGTATCTGACTAGGACAGGTGCAAAAAAATCATCGGGTTTGAATATTGTGGTAGGCGCAAACCTTCGTCCTAACCTGAAACAGCAGTGTAACATTACAGCATAGAATTACCAGTATATAAATAATACATAGCTGAGAGGGTGATAGAGCAGATTGTTACCCCGTGAAAAAATTGTCAACTGAGGCGAGAACAAGGTTAACAAGACTTTTTCCAGGGGTAACAATATGCTCTATCACCCTCTCAGCTATGTTTTATTCAATCTATTAAACTGAATGTTCTACCATTATTAAAATTGAGAATGGAAATGGAAATGAAGAATGAGAATGAAATTATCGTCTTTTACTGTTTATAGATATAGGAAGATGTGGTATGAGTGCCAATGAGAAACTCTCCATCCAAATAACAATTTATAAAAGTAAACCATTATATGTCAAGGTACGACCTTCAACACGGAGCCTTGGCTCACACCGAAAAGCAAACTATAAAGGGCCCCAAACATTAGTAAGGGAAAACCATTCAAACGGGAAAACCAACGGTCTAATCTATATAAAAACGAGAAAAGAGAAACACGTATGAACTACATAAACAGACGACAACTACTGTACATTAGATTCCTGAATTATGATAGGTGCAAACATTTGCAGCGGGATTAAACGTTGTAATGGTACAAAACCTTCTCCCTTTTCTGAAACAATAGTATAACATCACAACATAGAAAAACACACTATAAAAATATCATTGGGAAGGCTTAACTCAATAAAAAAACGCAAATTAACACACAATGAACGAATAAAGCACATTAGCAACTCACTACTGACATGTCTCCGCTGTCTACATACATACCATCATAGCAGTCTAATAATCTGATATATAATCGATGTTTCTTATTCACGATTTCGAACTTTTCATTTTAAATGAGTGTGGATTCACATGACGGTTGAAGCAGTAGATGTGTACGATGTCGGTGCACCAGGTGTAGCCCCTGTTGGAGTGCATGTTAGAGTGCATGTGATCCCTTTAATTATTTTACATTGACATACAATTCAATATTTGAACATTGGTTAACTTTTGTTGCCCTTATTTTTGTCATAAATGTTTTAGCAAATGTATATATATATAAGAAAATTTGACAGGTTTATCATCCAAAAAGATACCACATCTTCTTTTTTATATTAAAAAAAAAATCAGAAAAATATACTTTACTGTGGGTTAGGATTCGTTATATAGATTAATAATTTAGTTTTGGATGTTACGCGTCTTCTGATTGGCTGACGTCGTTTTGTTTATCATACCATAGACACAATTTTGTCATGTGATCATGACGTCATCAACGTTTTTTCGTGATTTACGCCGGTTTAAATGGAATTTCGAATTAAATTATGAGAAATGACTGTAATATTTTTTTCAGCCTATTCGAAATAACATAAAAAATGTGGTGCACACGGTTAAATAACCCGCTACGCGCGTTATTCAGTGTGCACCACATGTTTTATGTTATTTCTTCATAGACAGAAAAAATATTACAGTCATTCCTTAAATAACTGTTGGTTATATTGATAATATCGAATCTTCATAAAAGGTGGAGCACAAATGCTGTGTTAATAATTTTTTTATATGTGTCACTTGTATGTCTCTCTGGTATTTTTCGCCTCTCTTTTGTATGCAAGAGTGACATCCCTTTGTACTATGTTTCAATTCGAAAAAGTCTATTGAATATATGTGTTGTGTACAAGTTATCATTTTGTACAAATTATAATTTGTATTTTGACTTTGTACAAATTATAATTTGTACAAAAAGTGCCTGTACAAATTACAATTTGTACAATATTTGACGAAAATTCACTTATAACTTGTACAACAATTTATAATATTGATTTTGGTGGAAAAAGCATTGATACACACCACCATAGAATGGTTATTAAATGACCATACAGTACATCTTATGTACAAAATAAAAACAAATGTATATAGTTCTTTATCATTTATTTGAGCGGGTGAGTGAATGATAGCATTGGGAATTTTATCTTTTGACTTTCACTATCTCTTCTCCAACACTTTGCAATGGCTAATTACTTCGGGGTTAATTGCTCTAATAGGTTTACAAAGCTATTTATCTGAGGTATTATTATTTACACTTTTCTAGTCATTTACTCAGTTGATGTAATAATTGTGTAAACATGGTCGGCATTGTTGATCCGTGTGGACAATAGACCGTGTTCGTGATCGTGTTCAAAGTTCTCAAAATATCTAAGGCGTAATATCTTGAAATTTTGGGTACCAAATATACGAAAAGCTGTGTAAATTTTAACAGATCATTTGTGTCTTATAGTTAAACTGAAACTCTGAAAGACGCATGTTAATATACAGCATCGGTTCTTGTGCTTCAACTTTTGCTACGTAAAAAAAAGGTTTAACAGCCTTAAAAAAACAGGTTGTCCAGGGTTTCTTTAATGTAAATGCATAGGCGGGAACAGCACATCTGAATGTAAATGTGATTGTCAAAATATGTTGTGCAATTCCCGATGCCATAATTCACTCACCTGCTCAAACGAAATCAATCATAAAGAACTACTTAAGTATTTGATAAATAAGATGTACTGTGTGGTCATTTTATAACCACTCTGTTGTGTGTATCAATGCTTTTTCCACCAAACTACATATTATAAATTATTGTACAAGTTATAAGTGAATTTTCGTCAAATGTTGTACAAATTGTAATTTGTAAAGGCACTTTTTGTACAAATTATAATTTGTACAAAGTCAAAATACAAATTATAATTTGTACAGAAAAGTTGTACAGAATGATAACTTGTACACAACATATGCATGTATTGTCGCTATTAAGTACATATTCATCACTTTATAATATACGTATAGTTATTTGATTTAACTTTAAAGCATTACAAAATTTATAAATTCAATAGATTTTAGTTTGTATTATTGGTTTCTGAAAGACATTTATGTATAGTCATAATTTTATTTATTTGTTTTGAAAGTTAAAAATCATTATAAAGAAATTTTTTAAAATATTAATAAGTTCGATTAGAGTACTGTCCAAGATCCTCATTGATAGTTACGATCGTTTTAAACTATCCTCCTCAACTAAACATTTGGTTTAATGATGCAAGGGACTAAATAAGTGCAGATATTGCGCTTCCTTAAAACTTTGAAAGCTACATTATGCTATATATTATACAAAAAATACCGAACTACGAGGAAAATTAAAATGGAAAGTCTGTATTTAAAAGATTAATTCAAAAGCTCAAACATATCAAACGAATGGACAACAACTCTCATATTCCTGGCTAGATGCAGACATTTTCTAATGTAGGAAATGGTGGATTGAACCTGTTTTTGAGCTAGATAAACCTCTCAATTGTGTGACAGTCGCATACAATCCCATTATATTGACAACGATGTGTGAACAAAACAAACATATATAGGTAAAAATGTCTAAAATAGGGGTACAGCCGTCAACATTGGGTAATAATCTTAATGACTTTAAAAACAAACAATTATGTAACAAGGAAACACAAATAAGCATATATACAAAGCATATTTGAAAAAAAATGAAAAACAAGAATACACAAATTCACCAAAGCACAATAACACAATGACGGGATGTATAAGTACAGATCCTTGTCATTCATAAAAAAGAAACACAGCAAGGGATATAATAGTCAAGGCACATTAGCAAACATGAAATACCAGAATACTTTTTCACCAGAGAACAATAACACAAGCACTGGATGTATAAGTACAGGTGCGAGTTTGTTTGTGTTGCACTTCCTGTTGTTCCTTTGTTTACCTCTTATATTTGATATGTTTCCCCTCGGTTTTGGTTTTTAACCAAGATTTGTTTTCTGTCAATTGATATATGACTTTTGAACACCGGTATACTACTGTTGCCTTTCTTTATCTATTACATCTTTGGTATGAAATATACAATAAAAAAGGTCAATAAATGTATTGAGGATACTTCTGTTCGATTTAAGATTCAGTTACTGATTTATTTCTCAATTGTTTTAGTCACTCTTATATTACTACTTTTTCGCAGTATTTTATTTGAATTTCCTTTCTACATATACCATAGAAGTATTTTGATAGTTGTTTTTTTTAAGACAACTGAACCATACAGGTACATTAATTTGTTGACACATTTTAGCATATTATTTCTAAATTTTTAGGTTGTACGATGTTGATCGTCATTTTTACATCAACAGTGCGAACGGTGGTTGTCCAAACGATTTTGGATGGTTTCAGATAATAGATTCCCGGCTTAGACATGGCACATCTGGCTGTACATTTGATCATCTATACGGACGGGAATATCCATATTTTATGTATGCTACAAGAAACAAAGCGGGTCATTATGACAAAGAAGGTAACAACTGTAGAAAAAAGTAAAATCACAAGAAAACTCCGAGGAAAATTCAAAACGGAAAGTCCCTAATCAAATGACAAAACACATCAAACGAATGGACAACAACTGTCATATTCCTGATTTGGTACAGGCATTTTCAAATGTCGAAAATGGTGGATAGAAACCTGGTTTTATAGCGCTAAACTTTGTATTTTTTTTTTAATTAAGACTTAACTATTTCTTGTTTACTGTGAGGTTAAGCTGAATTAATAATCCCCCTGAATAGCGTACTAACGTGATGCTATATCGGGAAATAAAAATTCGAAAATGTATCATATCATCATTTTCTTTCAAAAGCCTCGTTAAAACCATGCATTGTTTACGCCGGACACTGCTAATACTATAGAAAATAATGATTGATTCTAAAAAATGCTATAAGTTAACGAATTTTTAATGAGAAAATTGCATGGTAGCTATGATAAAGAAACAACAGGTGCCAATAAGGCAGGTGGAATTCCAGTCCAAAAAAAGCAGGCAACACCACAATTAAAAGAAAAAGTCTAAACAAACAAGTTTCCACAAATACTACATATTAAACTCAAATAAGTATAAATCGTCTACATTATTTCCGTGAACACCTTGAGCTTAAAAAGGGCAATTTGATCTTGTCTTGATAATTGTATGTTTAGTTTTACAGAAGCGCACTGTTTGTGGAAATAACACATCAGTTTGACTTTTAATGTCTATGCATGCTTTTAGAACTTGCAAAGTCGAATAAAGCAGTATACTGTTTAATAATCATATTTCGATTAAGCGAAAGCAAATCAAGGTTACAAACTAAATCTAGGGAAACAGATTAACTATAAAAGGAAATCAATTTCAACGGAACAACAGAATCACTGAAGTGCAACATAAAAAACGTCAACATACATAGAAACGTTTTCCCACTCTAAGCAAATATTTATTAATATAATATTTATTTTCAAAATCTAGCATACTAATCCCCCTATACGGGAAAAAAGAAATAATATCCCATATCTGTGTACACACGCACAATCATTCCACTCAACTCCTACATCACATTCCATTCTCAATTGTATGTCCTATGTTTAGAATATGTTATTTAAACGTGGTAAAAAATAGTATACAGTTATCTAATTTGTAACTATGCAATAGATCAAAATACATTTCCCTCGGTATGAAGATCAGCTCATTGTTCTATTGACTGAAGCCAACGGCTGAGGGCAATAGAACAATAAGCTGATCTTCATACCGAGGGAAATGTATTTTGATCTATTGCACTGTTACACATTCAATAACTGTTTTATTACATAATACATACTGAGTCAGTTCTAACAAATTCTTAGAAATAAAACACATGAAAGTAACATCTGTATTATTATAATGTGTAAGGAGCATACATGTACAACCAATACTTTAGAAATTCAATAAAACGGAAATGAAATCAGAGTAAATCAAAATTTGCAAACCGCTCCATCGCGGAAGTTATTTGTAGACGATCAAGAACATTAAAACCAAGAACGTTTATTATAAGACCAAACTTGATTGGACAACATGAATACCTTTCAACATGTTCAACTAATCAGATTTCAGAATAAGTGGTTATAACAAGTCAGTGCAATAGACTGCACACAGGTGCAATAGAACGATAATACCAGTGATATAGACCATGAACAAAAAAATGGCAGAAAAAATAAATAATTTAGAAATATTAATAAAACAGTAAAATACTCTTTATTAGGTAATAATATTTATTGTTTTTCAGGTGACTTTGGATTTGCTGACATGATGGTCACATCCGTCAAGAAAATAAAGTGACAAAGAAGCGGTATGAAAACGAAAATCAAACATGTTCTCTTACGTTGATAGCACATGATAAAAGAAAAGAAATTAAAAATTGTATAATATAAAAAAACTGTATGTTTCGTGTTGTTTTTATAATTTGGACTTATCTCTTGAATTACTAAAGAAAACAGGTTGGAAGAGTACTGACAAAAATAATTTCGAATTTATTTCTACTGAGGAGTACCCAAACTAATTAAATTAATTTACTGCATTCAGTCAACCATGCATTCGTTGTTCTTTCCTTTGCCAGTACGATTTGCATTACTATCGATTCTTTCCATGTACAAGCACAAGTTAAATTTCTTTATAAAACAGTTTGTAACCAATTTAACATTTTCCCATGAAGTAGAAATAATATGAGTGAAAAATGACAAAAAGGCAATAAAAACTCTTATGTCGAATGTAAGCAGACAATACCATGTCAAAATGAATTGGACGAAAATACGCCAAATTCTCCACTACATAGAAAACTAAAGATTGATCAACACGAATCCCATTGAATCCGGGTATGTTATCTGCTTTTTGATAGGGTTGCTGTCTCTTTGACACATTCCCCATTTGCATTCTCAATTTTATGGTTCCTGTTCCATTAGTGACAACCACCGTATGTGTTACTCATGTTGCAATGAAAATTTATCAGCAAAGACACCAGACTTATTATGGTGTACGCCAGTCACGCGTTTCGTCCACAAAATGCTCACCAGCGACACTCGAATCAAAACAGCTGGAAAGAGTACGTTACATTGGTGAAAAAAATGAAATATACTAGTATATCAATGATCTAAAAATTTTGTGGAATGTTATCTTATGTATATTTCTTGGTAAAACTGCTTATATGTTATGCAGTTTTCACAATATTGGTGAACAAGCAGATATAAAAATCTGCCGTTTTAAGTCGTCATCTGTTGTGCAAAGGATTGTTGATTTTTTTTAAGTAGGTTCCATTGTACTATTGTGAATAAAATGGGAATTTATAGGAATCTTTATTGGTTTGAATTTGCTTGTAGTGAATGACATGTTTATGTCTTGTTCTGCAGTCTAATGTAATAAGACGATCTTTAGGGTATATTGCTAAATGTTGGTGTAAATTTTATAGAAAACAACTAGTCTTGTTTGTATTCTTCTTAATTGTAATGCAGGCCATTATAGGTGTTCGAGCATATATGAGACTGGGCTGGTATTGTTGTATCTATTACAAGTAAAGCGGGCAGATCTTTGTTGGACCATCTCAATTTAATTGGTTTGATTTTTGTTTTGAGGGTCCAGACACAAGAGCTGTCCTCAAGCTTATGCCAAATAAAAATATATGTGTGGTTTCAGTTACCCTACCTACCCTACTATTTTGTCTTAAAAATAGCCTACCCTAAAGATATTTTTGTCATTTTTCATTAAGTACTGTTTAAGTCAGAATGTAGCTCCCATAGGTTTAATGTTAAATAAAAAAGATCCCTACCTGCCAACTCTAACATTTTTAGATGTAACTGGAACCACAAATTAAATCAGTTTTATTTTCCCTTAGGTAGGCATATACTAATGACATGTATGCCCTTTCTTTTACAGCTGTTTCTGTTTGTAGATTGTTACCAAAACAAAAAAATCAAATCATGTTATTGGTGTAAAATCTAGATATTCAATTGTTACCAAGACAAACATGACGATATTTACAAACATACTGTATCTAAATTTAAGCATCATTCATATTCTATACTCATTATTAGGTATCTCATATTTTAAGATATATTAATTGAAGGAGGTGATACTTTTGCAAATTTGAAAGTAAACTGTACAATATTCCAAATACAACATAACACTGAATAAAATATTTAAATATACTCTGAGACTACTATAAGAGGGGGGCAAGGGGGGTCCCAATAACAGCAAAACAGTAAATTGATTTGGCTTAAAACAGATAACAAGGAATTGAAAAGGGATAATAACAGATAACAGTAAATGAAATCTTAAAATCAGTCCTGTCCATGACCTATACAGTAGATCTTATTATATAACTGGTTGTATGGACCTAGCTATTTATATATAGGCTTTAACAGGGACATTTATATACATTTTAATTATAATCCTTATCAGGTATCCTTGGCCACAGGGCTAGGTTGAAAAATTATGTCCTGCATTTATTTGTTGTTGTAATCTCTGTCCTGCTTATTTATTTTTCACTCTATTTGGTCCTGCAATAATTTTTAGTTTAATATCCTCATTTTTTTTTTACATAAAGTGTCTCATCCTGCCTGTTTTTACTCACCCCCTCCCCTACCTATAAATCAAATGGTAGCTCCTTAATAGAAATGGGCTGAAATTGACAATTTGGATGATGGTTATGGTTATTTGTACAAGTTATAATTTGTACAACAAATGTGTACAAAGTCAAAATACATATGATGGGGTGTATGTTACTGGAATCCTGTAAATACGTAAATACGAGACTTCCATATCACCAGTGGAAAGACCACGAAAGATATAAAAGATGTGGTATAAGTGCCAATGAGACAACTCTCAAACCAAGTCACAATGTTCAATTATCTTCAATTTCTACTTAAGATTGGCTGTCAAAATGCTAACATTCCAATTTTCAATAACAGTTAACAATAAATACAATCTCACAATAACAGATAACAAAAATAATAGTCCCATATAAACCATGATAACAGCTAACAAGGAATATGACAATAACAGCTAACAGCAAATAAATTTTCAGAATAACAGATAACAAAAAATTAAATAACCACATAACAGCAGAACAGTTAAACCCCTTGTCCCCCTCCTATTTATAACAGTAGTCTCAGATATACTCTAGATAGAAACCGTAGTATAAATTGATTGAATTATAAATACATAATGACCATGAAGGATATAGTCATGGTTGACTGGTTTCTTTTTTTTTTTATTGTAATACATCCTATTAGAGCTTATATGTGTATGTTTTATCAAATGCTGAATCAAAATAAAGTTCTATGTCCAAAAAAGGTTCCGACTACGATATATTTTTAGGCACACCGTTCACCGCTCTTTTGTGTGGAGGTAAAAATTGAAAAATGGCATCGGCTCTCAAGAAGGTCACAAAACTTTCGTTGATGTTTCATAAAAGAAGTAAAGACTTAACAGCCATTAGAAGGAGTATTGGAGATATATGGGTCAATGGAAGCTGTATTGACCGTAAGCATGTTATGTCATCAACTGATATCTACTTAAAACTGTATGATGGCCAAGTTATCTCAGTCTGACTGTGACAGTTACACAATATTTTGTTCGTCTGTTCCTTGTGTTTTGATTTGATGCGTCTATTTTAGTGTCAATTCAGATCATTCATGTATTTTTTTTATCGTTAGCAGATATTGTTAAGTTATTTAGTCTTATGCCACGGTAACCTAACAGAAGTGTGAAAAAAACTGTGATGTAATAATGTAATAATGTCCATAAAGTTAATCTGATGCTAAACAGACTAAATGATCATATAATGATCAGCAATACATAATCAACAAAACAGAGATTTTTGTCATGATGAATTCTATGTTCATCTAATGTTGGAGAGTGTCCTTCGTTGGATATCATTATGTCCTGTCCTTCGTTGGATATCATTATGTCCATGCCCTTTTTTGAGTATACACATAGACCAATTAGTGAGGGACACCGGCTCTTTAGAGCCTCAAATTAGTTTTGTCATTCAGAATGACAAGGACCGTGCAGTGTCCCAATTTGCAATTTTTTATTTCATCTGACGACAAAATACGGCTGCTGGCGATATTTTTATTATATTTTTTGTCTGTTTACAAACCCTATGCAATAACTTACTAACTTATTGTAACATGTTAAATGCTGTTAAGAATGTACACCTCTGAGGAGCCAAACACATCTAGAATTAAACTTTTTTTCTTGACCTGTTTTTTGGGTTTATATGACTAAAAAAATAATTGGTGAAGAAAAAATCATATGGTGGTGCACTTTTTTTTTTTGCTACAGCCCTTTGAAAGTACCCAATTTTGATGATTTCCCCATTTTTCATCAATTTTTACCTATTTTTGGGCTATAGTCATGAAAAAAATCACATTTCCACAATTAAACTTTTTGTCATACTTTCAATAAAGATGAAGGGGACCAAACTGAATAAATTTGGTAGGTGTTAATATAAGAAAGTTTTATCATATTTTGATGGTTTTTTGTGTCAAATTTACCATGTTGTCAATTTTGTAATTTGTGCATGTTGTGATATTTCTCCTTTTTAAGAACAAATTGCATATTTTTTCAACTTCTTTGTCATAAATGATTGAAAAAATACATATCTAAGAAATTTGAAAAGAAAAAAGGGATGTGGGATGTACATGTTTCTGGAAAAAATATTTTTTGTATCCCTCACCCATTTTCTCAAAATTTTGGCTAAAAAAACTGACTTGATTGGTAATAAAATTTGAAAAATTGATTACTCAAAAACTGCTCATTGGAAATACCCAATTTTTTCTCAGAATTAAGTTTGATTATAACATTTTTCAAATTCATTGATATTTCCACTTGTATCACATATTTTAGAAATAATTTGAGAACAAGATTTCAACGAGACTGAATGAGACTGAAACATCAGAAGAATACATCCTTAAGTGCAGACAGAGTGCATTAGAAATTTTAATTATTCAACATGTTCAAGAGAAACTTTCAATACTGGATGCCACATATTAGCCTAAATGTGGTGCTTAAAAGTGGCATTAAAACACCAAAAATCAAATCAATACTGGTTCTACAGCACAATGATCCTAAATCTTTAAGCTTTCATTTGAAACAAAATTACACAAATATTTTACTTATTGACAAAGTATGAGCTATGCGTAAGAACTATTTTGTTCAAAATATGACCTATACTTGCTTTAATATTAAAAATAACTTATGATTAGGAAAGAAACATATTGAACCTTACAACATGTACAATTACACAGGTGTCATGAAAGGCCAATTCAATTAACTTTATTAAATGCCAGTTTAAAAACTGTGCACATGGACAATTAAGTCCTTAGAGTAGACTACTAACTATAGGTACCATAGTTTTAGCATTTACATACATGTGATGGACTGTGAAACTCAGATCAGGAGATTGGGAAATTTTGGTCAGGAGATTAGGATTCAGATCAGGAGGTTTTTAATGACATAAATTTTGTCGTAAATGTAACCGCATTATGTAGAAATTGTCTTTTTATTCTTAAATTTTCCTTCAGAATGTAATATGTTTATAGTACCCTTGTAGTCTTTCTATTTGAATGCTATCACATTATTAAAAAAATTATTGAGAAGAATCTGTTTCTTGTTTTGTTTTGTTTTGTTTCTGATAATTGATTAATGACTGCTTGTAAATAAAGCATTATGACCTTTTCTTTGTGTATAGATTTGTATTCATGTCTCCATCTCCTTATCATTGGTATAGACAAATAAGAAAGAAATAAGCTATATACCAAGGATTTGTATAGTCACTATATATTTGTAATATGATGAATAATTGAATTTACAAAGAATATATCTATAGTAATGCATGGTTTTTCATGAAACAAACTTATTTTTCTATCTTTTATAGCTTAATCTTTAATAAAGGGTATAAAAAACAATCAACTATCCACACTACATCAAATGGACAACAAACAAATGGAAGTTTTTAACGACCTTGACTGGCTATACAGCCCTTGCACGGTCGGTAATCAAATGGAATATATGTCAGACTTAATATATAAATTTCAATCTAAGCCTTGAAAAGAAGTCTAGATTCCTCAAATATTTTTTTAATTAATGTTTTTTATTTGTCCAAAGACCTTTAAAATCATTTGATTACCATCCTTATAAAACAGTTAGATTAAAATATAATAGATTTATATTCTTTTTACAACTTACATCATTAAAGGACAAAAAAAAAAATCTTAAAGCAGGATAAATCAAAGGGAAGTAACCATATTTCAACACACATAGATTTTATTACACAACGCCAATGGCAGTTATCCAGAGGTAAACTTAGTTGATTACCAGTATGTTTGACACCAAAGCTGTCAAGTGAAGCCATATAATTATACATCTTCTTTGATTTACAGGTAAAATTTAACACAGGTGTCAGTTACACCCGTAGTAACAAATTATCAAAAAGGTGTCTGAAAATTTTCATTCATGAAATATTTCATACACAGGATTTTTTTCTTCTTAACGGGAGGAACAGAGGAGACCCCCTGAAAACAGGATAATTGTACTCTCATTGGAAGGTTCACATGTATGCATTTATAATCTAACTAACATATATTTTTACAGCGTCAATTGGTTTATCAGAAGAACAAATACAAATTCAGCAGTTGGCAACAGATTTTGCTAAGAATGAATTATTTCCTAACATGGCACAGTGGGATCAGCAGGTATGTATTTATAGAATATCAATGTTATTTGTACAAGGCTTAGAAATAGGTAGAACAAGTAGCTGTGCTGAGCATTTCTACCTGCTTTGAGCCGAGTACAAAAAAACATTTATATTGTGAGACAATGAACGATTATTCTTTATATCCATTGTACTGCAACTCTTATAACTGCACATTTCTTAATTTTGAGTGAAGACATAATATTTCTGCGATCACAGTGGGAATTCTTTAACATGTTCAACTATAATACTGCTATTCTTATTGTAAGGCTTTAAAAAAAAAAGTAACATTGAGTACTGCAGAGCTGGAAGAAATGTAGAAATTAGAGATAAAATAAAATTCAGCAAAACTTCAGGAATGATTTGCATCATAAACATCATGACAAAACATACTAATGAAAACTTTCAAACTGAAGGGTTTACTTTACTTGTACTTCATAGATTTGGATACTATACATGCTACATGTATATGTCATTTAAATAATGTTTTGAGGTTCATGTAGGCGTTGTTTGATTTTGATTTTGTTGTAATAATCAAACATTTTTCAATATGGCATCTTGTTAGACATGCTAATTGTGGATTTTACTGTAAATGTTAACCAAGGAAAAAAGTTGTAACAGAAAATTTGCATAAGGATTATGTTTAACCAAAATTTCAGATTCCATCATCCACTTTTACAAGCATGTGTTTTATACCTTCTTAATTTAAGAAATATTTTTAAATATGATATAAAATATATATTGACATCAAATAATATTTAGTAATATACTATGACAAATGTAAAGTTACAAATGTATTAAACTGTATGAGATCTAATATATCATGCAGTGATTCACAGTTGACTTGTTCAATTATGAGAGAGTAGAACACTTGATATCTTTGTTTAGGATTATGAGAGAGGGAAATGTAACTTCTTTATTTTTACAGGAAATATTCCCTAAAGATATCCTGAAGAAGGCTGGTCAACTTGGTTTTGGTGCTGCATATTGTAGGGAGGATTGTGGTGGTACTGGCTTGTCACGCTTGGATTCATCACTTATATTCGAAGCTTTATCTCAGGGTTGTACAAGTACAACAGCTTTCATCAGCATACATAAGTAGGTGTCTATTTTGTGTAAGTTATGACAGACTAAGACACACATTTAAATCTATAGATGAATGTAGAACACTAAGCAGTATCTAAAAAAAAGTTATATCCCCACTCTGGAAAAAGGAGGTTAACTGATTTACCTTTACCTATCCATCTGTATGTCCATTCCAGGAACTTTTTTGTTGCATATAATATTATTTGTCAAGAACTACAAATCCTAGCTTTTCGAATTTTGTCAACAGGGTTCATGCTTTTAGATTCCAGTTTACAAATACTTATACATTCAAACATAATCGCCATGTATGAAAGAGGGAAGGAAGTACAAAGAAGGGCTTCCTGAAATGTTTTATCAGGCTTCATTTAAACATGCTTGGGTGAGAAACAATAAATACCAGTTTTACAGTGGAAATGAATAAGTTCTGTGCAAAGTAGTAACCACTTGATAAGATGTCATCTTTGCTGCATGTTTCAGAATATTTGCGATATAAAATCTCACATGGCAGTTCAAATGGTGAAAATGCAGTTTTTTTATAATGTTATATTTTCTTTTAATTGCTAATTCCTTTAAATTCCATAGTTATGCCCCATTTATGGTCATTATGTTTTTTGGTCAGTGTGTCTGTTATACTCCTTCTGTCTAGGTTCAGTTTAAAGTTTTTAGGTTAAAATTTTTGGTCCAAGTAGTTTTTGAGGAAGTTGAAGTCCAATTTACTTAAAACTTAGTACACATTAAATCAAGAAAGGAAATGGGGAATGAGTCAAAGCGACAACAACCCGACCATAGAGCAGACAACAGCTGAAGGCCACCAATGGGTCTTCAATGTAGCGAGAAATTCCCGCACCCATAGGCGTCCACATGTTTCCTATGATATGATCTTTCTAATTTTAATGACAAGTTAGAGTTTTGACCCCAATTTCAGGGTTCACTCAACATAGAAAATGATAGTGTGAGTGGGGCATTCATGTATTATGGACACATTTTTGTTTTCTTTTGCAATTACTTTATACAATCTTTTTAAAGACTCTGTGACTAATATCATTCATGTATTCTATCTGCGGGTTTGGAATTTTGAACTTCCTCATAATTGGTCTTATTAGTGTTTATATTGAAGATGTTTTACAAACCATCATTTAAAGCATTGCTTTTTTACTTTATATTTTTTTTCTACGGTGTGCAACAATTAATGTAATGAATTAAAACACTTTCAACTTCTTTTCTGTTATGATGGAACTTGTTTTCCAGTATGTGTGCATGGATGATTGATGAGTTTGCCAATGATGATTTGAGACAAAAATGGATACCACAGCTAGCTGGCATGGATAAATTAGCATCATATTGTTTAACAGAACCAGGTATGTACTTTAGTGACTTGTAATTGCATGTTTCTTTATTAGTTTAAATGTTGATATAGATATATGCAAGGTAGAGTAAGGATTTTCATATAGACTGTAGGTAATTGATTGATTTGACAATAATGATTCAGGACCTAATTTTTAATAATCACAGCAGTAGAAATTTCAAATGTATCCCTAATGGCAAGGATGTTATGATGTTTCTTTTTGATCTGTTGAAGGAAAATGCATATAAAAAATTTCACTAGACAATCAATTGAAAAGAACCAGGAACAAATGTTTAGACCTCTAAATCGATTTTTTGTAGAAAGAGAAAATTTGTGATGAATGTTCATATTATTTTTAAGGGTTCCTTATATTTGTAAACCACTGATCAAGGATCTGAACTGATACCAGTAAGTACCAGTTACACTATTCCAGTATAACTTTTGTTATTTTTTAGATAATGGTAGTGATGCTGGTAATATAAAGACTTCTGCAAAGTTACATGGAGATAATTATATACTGAATGGTACAAAAGTAAGCCATAAAAATAATGCACATCATACAATGAGTTATTAACAGTGCTATATATCAGTAATGAAAGAAAAGAAAATAGGTATTTATGCTGTTTGATTATTGTAAAGTCAGAAATTTTTGTCATCATTGCTGCAGAATCTTTGTGATCTACTTATTTCAATGATTTTTTACTTGCTGCTTAAAATACCACCTGGAATTTGTCTGTCTAACTCTTACCTATATTTTACTGCTCCACTCGGGGGCATTATGTTTTGTGGTTTGTGTGTCCCTTCATCTGTCCCGCGTCAGTTTAAAGATTTTGATCAAGGTCTTTTTTGATGAAGTTGAAGTCCAATCAACTTGAAAGTTAGTACATATGTTTCCTAGAAATTTGACCACAAATTTCAGTCCACTGAACTTAGAAAATGATAGTTGCGTGGAGCATTTGTGTTATAACGACACATTCTTTTTATTTAGTAGTTCAAAGTTCAAAATATTTTTTTTCAGGTATTTATAAGCGGTGGAGGGGACACAGATGTGTATGTAGTCATGTGTAGAACTGGTGAGGCTGGACCAAAAGGTATCACATGTATGCTGGTAGACAAAGAATCACCAGGGCTGGCATTTGGCCAAAAGGAGAAAAAGGTATATGTTTAACATTAAAGATTTAATAAACAATTTAAGGGGGAAAAAAATTTCATTGTTTGCTCATTTCAATGTATATTGATACAAAATTGATGAAATGTAAAAAAAACTATTTCAGTATTTGAGATACATTTCTATTATACCTTTACACTCTAAATGCTTCTATGTTTACATATAAATAAATGTATCTATATTTATATATAGATGTCCTCAAAGATCTGTATATAAGATAGTTAGAACTTAAGACCACTGAGTAAATATGACTTTGCAATACCACTTAAATCGCCAACTGAGGATATATGCAAATGAGTAAGCAAACCAACTTCACAAAATAGAAAACAATTAAAAGAACATAGATGTCAATAGTTTTTTAAATTTCTAAATATACAATGAAATTTCCCCCATCTTTAACTAAAAACATATACTTTAGTATCACTCTTTCAGTTAGGCTGGAACTCCCAACCAACTAGATCAGTGATCTTTGAAGATTGTCAGGTGCCTGTCTCAAACGTTGTGGGAAACCTAGGAGATGGCTTTAAAATTGCCATGAGAGGTTTGAATGGTGGAAGAATTAATGTAGGTTTGTATTGAATACTGTGTACATTTTTCCCCTTTCTAAAATTCATCAATGCTCTTCATTCATAATGATTTTTACATTGATGTACATATATAAAGTTTTGTCATATATTTCTCACCCGCCACAAATTATAACTTCCAAAGTTTTGTAAAAAAAAAAAAAAGTGGGGGTATGGGAGTTGGGTCTCAAATAAGACTTGGTTACAAATGTGCATATGAGATTTCAAAAGCATTCATAAATTTCTCAGTCTTAGTTTTTTGCATCTTTTTAAAACAATTTTAAACATTTCTACAAACATTCCATTAAACAATGCAAATTACTGACCCAATTACATTTTTTTACCTTTGTGAAATTATAACTCAGTGTAAATCTTCAAATAGGAACAACCCCACATTTCATATTCCTAAGCTAAGTTGTTGGCCAATTTATAGCTTCACTCCTTATTTGACTAGTTGTTAAAAACAAAATTAGCAATGAAAATGTGTTCATTGCAACTTGGGACAACAGTGGAAACATGTTCACTGCAACTTTGGACAACAGTGCAAAAATTTTCATATCAAACTAGGTGAGAAATGTACATACCCATAAAAAAGAAATGGAAAATGATGGAAAATGACTCTTATATATTGTAAAACATGTGACTTGTGGACTAATTATAAATTACATCTATGACTATGAATGAAACAAGAAGTGTTTGAATTGATAAGTATACAACATTTATATTTCAATGGCTAAAAAATTCATTGAAAATATAAAATTAAAGTTTAAAAAAACTTGCAGATAATACTAAACCATGTGATTGTTCAATTTGAAATATAAAAAAAAATGTTGCCTGAATACTTAAATTCAACTGAATAAAATTGAGTATGCGTTTTGACCTGCAATTTTCTTTCATCAATGCAGATATGAACCTGCAATTTTATTTTAATAGGTTGACATGTATGAAGATCAACTAATATGCAAACATATTTAAGGGTGAAATTAACAAGTATAATACCAGTGCTTTATATTTCAGGATCATGTTCATTAGGAGCTGCACAAAACAGTCTACAGTTAACTAGAGATTACTTAAAAGTTAGGAAACAGTTTGGAAAAACATTAGACAATTTTCAGGTAAAATGTTTACTTTGTATTGATAGAAAATCAAAGAGCTTTGAAATAACAACTTGCTCATCTCTATCAAGTGAATATATATGTTATGCAGTGGAATTAGGATTATACTTTTTAACTTTAGAGATAATCTGCAAGATTGAAATATTGATCCTTTTCATGTACTTACACATATCTCATTCTTATTAAAACCTCTCATCTTCTTCATTTGTATGCAACTGAAATCCATTCTTTAGCTTTTCAGTAAATGCACGAGTTATGCATTCTAAATTCTAAATTATATTAATTGCCACCAAAGAAACTAAAATACACAATATCAAGTGATATGCTCTTTCCACAACTACACTAAATTCAAAATATATCATATGAAATTATTAGGGTCCCGCCAAAGGCGGTCCCCTATAGTGATCAGTCTGTCCGTCCGTCCGTCCGTCCGTCTGTCCGTCCGTCTGTCCGTCCGTCTGTCCGTCCGTCCGTAACACTTTGTGTCCGCTCCATATCTAGAGAACCATTATGATTTCATACTTTATACTTTACATGTTTATTAACCACCACCAGAGGGCGTGTCATGATGTATGTACAACTTCCTAGGTCAAAGGTCAAGGTCAAAAAACTTTGGTTTCAGTTGACAACCCTGTGTCCTGTGGTGAAGATCGTGTCCGCTCTATATCTTGAGAACCGTTATGATTTCAAAGTTTATACTTGACATGTATATGAACCAACACCAGAGGGTGTGTCATAATTTATGAATGACTGCCTAGGGCATAGTTCAAGGTCAAAAACTTTGGTTTCAGTTGACAACCCCATGTCCTATGGTAAAGATTGTGTCCGCTCTATATCTTGAGAACCGTTATCATTTCAAAGTTTATACTTGACATGTATATAAACCAACACCAAAGGGTGTGTCATAATTTATGTGCAACTTCCTAGGTCAAAGGTCAAGGTCAAAAACTTTGGTTTCAGTTGACAACCCCATGTCCTATGGTAAAGATCGTGTCCGCTCTATATCTTGAGAACCTTTATCATTTCAAAGTTTATACTTGACATGTTTATAAACCAACACCAAAGGGTGTGTCATAATTTATTTACAACTTCATAGGTCAAGGTCAAGGTCAAAAACTTTGGTTTCAGTTGACAAACCCATGTCCTATGGTAAAGATACAATTTTTTAATGCACATTATTCACAGCGGGGCCCACAGAGATGGCTCCCATCTCAATGATATCTAGTTAAAATCAATCTTATTACGATACAGATGTGTCAACAAATCACTAACAAGGATCTGAAAAGACTATACTACTTTTTTACTGGTATTTAACACAATGAAATGCATGCCTTCATTATATAAAATAATTAATAAATATCAATTATTGTTAAATCATTTAAAAACCTTATATATGTTTCAAGTATTTATAGAGAAATACATTATTTAATTTCAGTATTTACAGTTTAAGTTAGCAGAGATGGCCACAAAGTTAGTAGTATCAAGAAACATCATTAGAACAGCAGCTATATCACTAGACAATAACTGGCCAAACAAAGTTCCTTTATGTTCTATGGCAAAATTCTTTGCTACAGAAGAATGCTCAAAAGTAAGCCAACCATATTTTAAATTGACCTTTTGTTAATCATTTATAAAGGTTTTAGACTTCTAAAATTTGAATATAAACATAAAGTATATTGTTATACCTCAGTATGTTTTTTCTATATAAAAAATAATGAAATAGTTGTACTATTTCATTCCACAGACTTTTTGCCAGTCAATAGCTTCAAAGACTATTACCCCGGTTAATAGTTTCATAATATTCTTTCCCGTACTTTTTCATGCTTATTTTTCATTGGACAATAATGATGTCATTGACTATTTTGCTTGGCAACGTCAAACTCTAATATTGTAAACAGTATAATCTGTAATTTCACTTACAAGAAGCAATTATAAAAGAGGGAAAATCTTTACGCGCATTTTTAAGGATCTAAAATTTAGTACCTTATCCATAATATGGGTTCAGTCGTCATATTCTGAAAGTGAATTTGTGTTTGGTGTACTTTAGCTTAAATTTATCATATGCATGAAAAATTTAACACAAGTATTTCTAGTCTTGATTGCAATTAATGAAATATTTACAAATACAAGAAGAACTATAAATGTGCATGTCAAGTTATGTGAAATTTTTTTCTTTTCTTACAAATGATATATGTACACTTTTAGAAAATTAGTTAATTTGGTATATAAAAAAAATTAATGATTCTGTGTTGTTCAGTATAATAAAACACCTAATGACTGGTTGTGCGGGTAATAACAAGTTTGTTGTCTCTTCGCATACCAACTATTGCTCTCGGCTTTGCCTCAAGCAATAGTTGGTATCTCAGGGACAACAAACTTGTTATTACCCTTACACCCAGTCAATAGGTGTATATTATTTCACTGGGCCACAATTAAAAATATTTCAGTTTGCCCAAACCCGACCCATGATGACTGGGTGTGGGTAGGTAGGTAGGCAAATTCTTTTTTTTTCTTTCAGAATTTGCATGAAAATTTTTAAAGATCTTAAAACAGTACATCTGTTTTTTTCGTCAAAACCTTTGTAGAGTCAACCAAAAGCCATGAATTTAAAACCTCTATACATAAATTAGTCTACTTTATGATTTGTATCCTGAGATGTTTATAATCCTGACAATTGCTACATGTGTGAAAGGGCTGGTGGATTTATGAAGTGATTTTCAACAGTTACATCAACACGATGTTTGTGTAAAAAAAAATATCAGCTGACTATGTATTGATTTAATTTGTTTGCAGTTTTTAAACCCTATATCTATTAAAATAGATTAAATGCCCTAAAATATTTTAAATGAATTATTATCTACCATCCATAGTTTGTCTTTTTTTTTTTTGAAAATTTATATTTTAATAATTACATTAGATCTATGTTTCATTATAATATTTTATTCTGATTGTTTAACTGCACATCACGTGTTATTCCATAAGCAGTTGCATTGCTCAATACAACTTTTCACTCATGATAACATGTGCTCCAACAATAAAGTGCACAGGTGAATTAAATAATAAAATATATAAAATTCGTGTTTTCATGATCATAGCTAAAAAATGTAATTATAAGTATTGAATGCTTCTTTTTGTAACTTTATAGGGTTGTAAAAGCATTGACCGTACGTACATTTTTAGAATGAAGCACTTCCGCGCTTCATACAAAATGTACTTTTGTTAACGATTTTACACCCAAATAAATTTACAAAAAGAAGCATTCAATTCTTAACATTATCACACAGGTAAACTAATTTGGCTATAAATAGATCAAAGCATGTTCTGTAGAATCTCCAAACTAAAAACATATTTGTTATAATTTTATTTCTTTAAATAATCAAGTTCAAATTTTTGAAAATAATCATTGATAAAGTATAATTGCATAAAGTTAACGTTTTCTGAAGACTATTTTATTTTTAGGTCATCAGGTTCCAGAGGCTTCCTCACAAATTTGTATAAAAATCCCACCATAACATGTGTTTACTTTTGCACATGTGAAAAAAATATATTCTGACAAAAGCCAGATTTCTCTTGTCAAAGGGGATTTATATTTATATTGCAATAAATTATTCAGAAGGAGTTACATTCAGTTAAGATTATATTCTGATTCTGTGAGCAATTATAGTTTTATCAAATTCTCCCAAACAGCAATGTACTGATCTTGTCAACTAAGACTTGTAAATTTGAACTATTTGAAAAAAAGGCATCTAATTCACATGATAAAGGAAGATTATAGTTAAAGACAACAATTTATCAAGAAATAATTCCTTTTTTAGCTCACCTGGCCCGAAGGGCCAAGTGAGCTTTTCTCATCACTTGGCGTCCGTCGTCCGTCGTCGTCCGTCGTCGTTAACTTTTACAAAAATCTTCTCCTCTGAAACTACTGGGCCAAATCAAACCAAACTTGGCCACAATCATCATTGGGGTATCTAGTTTAAAAAATGTGTGGCGTGACCCGGTCAACCAACCAAGATGGCCGCCACGGCTAAAAATAGAACATAGGGGTAAAATGCAGTTTTTGGCTTATAACTCAAAAACCAAAGCATTTAGAGCAAATCTGACATGGGGTAAAAATGTTTATCAGGTCAAGATCTATCTGCCCTGAAATTTTCAGATGAATCGGTCAATCGGTTGTTGGGTTGCTGCCCCTGAATTGGTAATTTTGAGGAAATTTTGCTGTTTTTGGTTATTATCTTGAATATTATTATAGATAGAGATAAACTGTAAACAGCAATAATGTTCAGCAAAGTAAGATCTACAAATAAGTCAACATGACCTAAATGGTCAGTTGACCCGTTTAGGAGTTATTGCCCTTTATAGTCAATTTTTAACCATTTTTCGTTAATTAAAGTAATCTTTTACAAAAATCTTCTCCTCTGAAACTACTGGGCCAAATTAATCCAAACTTGGCCACAATCATCTTTGGGGTATCTAGTTTAAAAAATGTGTGGCGTGACCTGGTCAACCAACCAAGATGGCCGCCACGGCTAAAAATAGAACAAAGGGGTAAAATGCAGTTTTTGGCTTATAACTCAAAAACCAAAGCATTTTGAGGAAATCTGACGGGATAAAAATGTTTATCAGGTCAAGATCTATCTGCCCTGAAATTTTCAGATGAATCAGTGAATCGGTTGTTGGGTTACTGCCCCTGAATTGGTAATTTTGAGGAAATTTTGCTGTTTTTGGTTATTATCTTGAATATTTTTATAGATAGAGATAAACTGTAAACAGCAATAATGTTCAGCAAAGTAAGATCTACAAATAAGTCAACATGACCAAAATGGTCAGTTGACCCGTTTAGGAGTTATTGCCCTTTATAGTCAATTTTAACCATTTTTCATAAATTAAATTAATCTTTTACAAAAAATCTTCTCCTCTGAAACTACTGGGCCAAATTAATCCAAACTTGGCCACAATCATCTTTGGGGTATCTAGTTTAAAAAATGTGTGGCGTGACCTGGTCAACCAACCAAGATGGCCGCCACCGCTAAAAATAGAACATAGGGGTAAAATGCAGTTTTTGGCTTATAACTCAAAAACCAAAGCATTTTGAGGAAATCTGACATGGGATAAAAATGTTTATCAGGTCAAGATCTATCTGCCCTGAAATTTTCAGATGAATCGGTCAATCGGTTGTTGGGTTGCTGCCCCTGAATTGGTAATTTTGAGGAAATTTTGCTGTTTTTGGTTATTATCTTGAATACTATTATAGATAGAGATAAATTGTAAACAGCAATAATGTTCAGCAAAGTAAGATCTACAAATAAGTCAACATGACCAAAATGGTCAGTTGACCCCTTTAGGAGTTATTGCCCTTTATAGTCAATCTTTAACCATTTTTCATAAATCTAAGTAATCTTTTACAAAATCTCCACTGAAACTACTAGGCCACAATCATCTTTGGGGTATCTAGTTTGAAAAATGTGTCCGATGACCTGGCCATTCAACCAAGATGGCCGCCACGGCTAAAAATAGAACATAGGGGTAAAATGCAGTTTTTGGCTTATAACTATGAATTCAAAGCATCTAGAGCAAATCTGACAAGAAGTTAAATTGTTAATCAAGTCAATATCTATCTGCCCTGAATTTTTCAGATGAATTGGACAACTGGTTGTTGGGTTGCTGCCCTCCAATTGGTAATTTTTAAAGAAATTTTGCCGTTTTTGGTTATCTTGAATACTATTATAGATAGCGATAAACTGTAAACAGCAATAATGTTCAGCAAAGTAAGATCTACAAATAAGTCAACATGACCTAAATGGTCAATTGACCCCTTAAGGAGTTATTGCCCTTTATAGTCAATTTTTAACAATTTTCATTAATTTGGTAAATATATGTAATTTAAATTTTTACCAAATATAGTTCTCTGTTACTAATGGGCAAAGTTCATTATAGATATAATTGTAAGAAGCAAAATCGTCCAGTAAAGTAAGAACTTCAAACACATCACCATCACCAAAATACAATTTTGTCATGAATCCATTTGTGTCCTTTGTTTAATATGCACATAGACCAAGGTGAGCGACACAGGCTCTTTAGAGCCTCTAGTATTCAGTAAAAACAAAATCTTCTTGCAAGATTGTATATTCGCAACTTCCGGATCCATTTCCTGTCAGAATAACATTGAAAATATTCGATTGCACATGGTTTTGAACAAATCTACCTGAATATTCTTATCAGATATTCGTTTACACGATGAAATTAACATTGAGCATATAGGTAAGGGTTTGGTAGTACAGACAACTAGAGCGTAAAAAAAACTGTGCCACTTCACATGTTTCACTTCTTTACGTTCGTTAAGTCAGAACATAAAAACAGAGAACATCGAATATCGATTAACTGCATCTCTTATGCGCTTTCTTTTAATCTTATTCATAGTTACTTTCAAACGCAAAGACGACAAACTTTAAGTTTTATACGATGACGGAGCAGACACGAAAAAAATCCGCAAAAAAAAAAATTCTTCTAAAAAACGTCAAAAAAAGAATTTGAGTCTGCGGGTTTATTTTGGGTTGGTCGCGTTTGGGCAAACATACAATCTTTTTATTTTGGCCCTGCATGTTGATTTTGATAGCAAAATCAACATCTGATTGGTTGAAACTATTCCATGTGACGTCGAACAAAACTTCATATTCCCTTCTGAGTATCATATTCCCTCTGAACGTCAGGATTGCCCTGAACGACGTTACTCACAATTAATGTTTTAAAACTTTTTGATCACTTTTTTTTTTAAAGATAGTAAAGTAATTTGTTTTTAAAAACTATTTCAGATCTAAAACAGAAATAAATGAATAATTAACTTTTAATAGGTTCTTATTATCATTGTGTATGTTGTGTTTAGTTATAAAAAAACCCAAAGGGATGAGAAAACAACTATGCAAACTAATATCTTATGTTCAGAAGTAAAAAAAAAGTATAGGCAGTGGAATAAAACATTTATTTTCCTCAGGCAAAGCCCTTGTGAAATATGAATATTCTTGGGTTAACAAATCTTCATATCTGCCTCAGTCACGGGAAATAAATATTATAATATTCCTCCTTCTTCCAGTCTGCTTCATTGTGTGCAAACTTACATATTGATTGTAAATTTAATGTGTCCACATTTGATGAGAATTCCATGCAAAATGTGTGCCTCATATCAACACAAATACAATATGAATTTGTTTGTATGCAATGGCACAAACACAGGTTTAATGGGAGTTCTGAATTAAATCTTGACATGGTTGATGTACACATACTAATTTCTAAAACCAAAGATATCTTTAACCACATATATATACTTTGATTGCTATATATTGGACATACACATGTTTCATGGTTATTCTTGGATTATTCTATAAGTTGATATATTTGTTTACTTGGGTGTGCATCATTCTGTAAGTTGATATACTTGTTTTGTAGGTATGTAATGATGCCTTACAGTTACATGGTGGGTATGGCTACCTCAAAGATTATGCTATAGAACAGTACCTCAGAGACACAAGAGTACACCAAATATTAGAAGGTATTTACTTTTCTGTAGACTTTTTATATGCCCATTTACAGGATGTATTATGGTATACTGTTGTCTGTCCTGATTTAACCAGACTTAAAATTGAAATTCCCTGATCTGCTGAATAACAGATAATGAAGGGCAATAGTAAATACTCATTTTAAAATAATGTGACTGTGGTTTATTGTTTTTTCTTTGAATTGTGAAACTATTTATTAGTTTATAAAACAGATTGATTTTTCTAAAAGTTGAAGAACATAGCTATAGTTATCTCTCAAGAAAGTGATTGCTATTCACCATGTGAAAATCTCAAACATTTTGATAATTATATGTTAAAACTTAGTGATAAGGCAATACTGTCTTAAACAATTGACGTTGTATCACTGGCAAACAATATCTTCACTTTGATGTTTTGAGGATTAACTTTTCCATTTTTGATTTAAAAAACGGGGAAATAAATGTATAATATTTGATGTTTTATATTTGATGTTTTATATTTGATGTTTTGTAGGTACCAATGAGGTGATGAGAATGTTAATCTCCAGAGATATACTGACAGATGAAGAAAGAAAATATGTATGATGAAACAAAATATGTAGGAACTATTCATATCTGTGATATTGTCTTCTGTCCTCAATCATCAGTCATTGAAGTTTGTGAATGAAAAGAAATCTTCTCAACTGTGTCAACACAAACTGAACCTTTGAAGTGAAACAATAAATCAAGTCAAGAAAAAGAATGAACTGCATCATAATCTGGGATTCTGCGACACAAAACCCAAGTTTTTGCAACATTTGATGTGTGTTTTGATGACATACAACAATCACTGACAAAGAGCAATGATACATTGACTGTACCAATTATTCTGCACTAGATGTCCATTCTGACAATATATAACTCTACAGTGATGCTGAAGGCCATAATATTTGAAAATTTAAATCTCATGAAAAAAAAAAAGAGATTATAAACCAAAAAGGACAAAAAGTATAGCCTAAGAAATGTAAGGATTCACAGCTTTGCATGAGAGAGATATGTTCCTTAATTTAAAATAGTTTCCAAAATTTTGTTACATCACATTTTAATAACACAATATTTGTATTTTCATGCTAGTTAGTAGTATAAAAGTAAGAACTGCCTACTGGGCTTAAGATACCCTCAGGCCACCAGCAGTGGTATTAACCCAGTTGTAGTAATAACATTGAAAGCAGTACACATTTTTCTGCACTATAGTTACAGTGTACAATTTTCAGTAATTAAAATACATTTTGATATATTAGCAATACAATTCTATGAGGTCTATCAATAAAAAGTAAAATCACAAATATACTTAACTCCGAGGAAATTTAAAACGGAAAGTCCCTAATCAAATGGCTAAATCAAAAGCTCAAACACATCAAACTGACTTCGTACAGGTATTTTCTTATGTAGAAAATGGTGGAACATCAACAGATGTTTTATGGTAAACCAGTTTATACAGTGAAAGCTCCAGGTTTTCCATTGTTTATTTATTTTATCACAATAAAATGTGTATTGAATTAATCATGAATTGTTTCTACTATATTTGAAATGCTTTGATAGTAGTCAAAAGAATCATGTTTTTATTATTTGAAAATGAAATACTCTATTATACATAAGATATTTTTTTTATCATTCATTTTGAAGCTTATGTGAAAAGTGAATTTTGCTAGGTTTATGTATTTATACAAACAAGACTGAAATTCACCCAACATACTGCTTGTATTTTTTTTTTACATAAATGCTGTACACCAGTTTATACATTACTATATTCATACACTCATTTGTTCAAATTTTCAAGGGTTATATATGTGAAAGCTGTAAATCTAGCTATTTTTTGACAACAATTTATAAAAGTTTGCTCTTTACTGGCAATAAAAACATGAATTTTTGTTATTCTGTCTATTTATAGCAGGTCCACTTCCTGCTACAACACCCTAATATTCAGGTTTCTAATTTTGATTACCTTTACAAATTGTATCATCAATAATTTCAGAAGTTATTGGGTGTATTTATTAATGCATTTTGTGAAGAATGTACGAAAATAACCGATCAATAATTATGATTTCAGGTAATGCTCCAAACAGATCTATGCATCAAATATCAAAATACAAGTGTTTCATTGTGATTCCTAGTCAGTTACATTATTCTTATTAATAAAAAACTTAACAACAATATCTGAATTTACTGTAATCTAAGATACGAAACATGGAAAAATTCATAATATCATAAAATTGAGGATGTCTCTCTGCTATTTACATCAAAGTAGTTACTATTTAAAGAAAACCAAGATCTACTAAATGAAAACCTAATGAAGATGAATAAAAGTGAATTTATGAAATGGAAAGTTGACATTTTGGGATATCAAAGGAAGAAAAAAAACATTGATTGTGGTTTAAACAGTTTAAATGAGTTGTTTGCATTCAGATTAAATTTTTTTCCTCATCAGTAAATCATTGAGAAATCAGTTAAAATCAATAGTACAACACCAGAGGTAAAAAAAACTGTGTTTATCAATTGACTGAATTAATTTTTCAAGCTCTAGATAATTCTTAGTAAAACATCAGTCATTACTTATAAAATGTAAAACAGTAACTAATTAAAAACATTTGAATTAATCAAACAGAAATTGAGGCATTATGTTGGAAATTATTTCGTATCTTTTCGACCGATGTGCATGTGTTTAGAGTGATTTTTTTAGCTTTCCTACATTGCTAAAAAAAGAAGCATTCTTTAGGATTAAATTGGTATTATGTTTTAACAGAGTTTTGAATTTGGAAAGATATATAGAGGCTGGCTGAGGTGTCCAATATTTTGAAAAATTAAGTTTTGCATTTTTCATCCAATATTAGTTGTTTAAAGTTAAAGTGGCATAACTCCGATCTAAACAGTCATATTAAATAGAAATATTTACTGACCTTGGAATATTTCTTTCTTGTTTCAACTTTTGATAATCTCATATAGTAATATACATGTGAAGACATGCTTAAGTGAAAGATTACACAAGGATACAAATCAATATTTTGTACATCAAGTTATATGATTGTTTCTCTGAATACATTGAGTTGTTTTGTTTTTTTTTGGACTAAAATGTTTTATAAGTGTTGAACAGTTATATAGTATGCAGGAACTATTTTCTCCTTAGCTAAACTAAGGATTTTAACTACAAATCCTTGGCTAAATCTTTTTACATTACTTTACTTTTAATTCTATGGAAAACATGATTTCAAGAATTGCAATTTTCAAATGATAATATAAACATTTGAAATCGGGAAAAATATTGATACGAACATTAATAGGGGTCTAAAACTATTCTCGTATCTGATTTACATGTGAGGCAAACAATGTATCTTATCTTCTCAGAAGCTGAAAAACACGACAGATAAACTCATACATACCGAGATTAAAATTTTGTACCTAGACATCAATTTGGCTACAATAGACCTGTCAAAAATGCTTGAATCAAAAAGTGAAAAAAGCGAAATAAAGAACAAGTAGAAGAGCATTGAGGTCTTTAAATTCTTGAAGATTTGCAGAGTAAAAAATCCTTAGAATTTCAAGGTTTTTTGAACAGTTAAGAATTTGTTTCAGTTACTATAAATGTGATTTTCACAATTTGTTATTGGTCACATCGCTGTCACTTATATCGTTAAGACATATAACTCCTATATGTTTGCTAATAATCGATGTACCAAAAGCTTCATTGACCCGATCCTTTGATAATTTCATCAGCATTTTCGTTTTAATCTTGCCCGTTTACCAATCCTGTACACTGCTGCCCTCTTTTTTGTTCCAGTCTTCAAATGTTAATTGCTCTTTGCGTCACTAAATGTTTTATGTTCTGACATCTTATAGAGTGTCTGAATGCTACTTATGTTAGACCGATTCACAAGCTGTTCCAAGTATCTCGATTTTTTTGAGTGGCCCCTTTTCTTTTAGGTCTTTAATTGAGAAGGAAAGGAGGGATCCTGACATAGAACTTCTTGTGGTTATTGTTGAAGGCTTGTTTGATATTTTGAGTTCATCAGTTGCAGGTTTTACTGAATAAATTTTGATATAAACTCATAACTGTTAGGAGGATCTAGCGATGATTGACTGTGTTATGTCCTCATCTGATGATTATATTCCCTTTATTGAGCTGATATCAAACGATTCAAATTGTTTTGTAAATAAAGGCAATAGTAGTATACCGCTGTTTGTAAGAGTTAGGTTATATCTGAGAGGAATCATTACTTTTATCCGGATGACAAATTATCTTTCCCATCTCTTCTGAAGTTTGCCATAATACAGTTTGAGGTTCAGCTACGCCATCTTTTGTTGTTGTGCCCAAAGTAGAAGTATGGAATGTGTTATACCACTAAATCGTAGTACGTCACATCCGGTTGCATACGACAGAGGGTCGAAAAAAAATATTCCCTTGAATTTGATAGTTGTAAGAAATTAATCATACTTTTTATTTTAGTGAAACAAATCTGGGTCATAATCATATATCTTGAATGTTTCAAAGCACCATTTTTCTTTTATTTAGTGTTTCTATAGAAAAATTCTAAACTTGAGGTTACATGGTTACTAAAACTTGTACACAGTTACAAAAGGGGTAAACAGTTGATATGTTATTTCCTTATATGCAATGAAATGTTATGTGAAATTTTGCCGTCTATTGTACTGGACTGCATAAAACTTGACTCAAACCATTTCTTAATTTGAAACAAAGATAAGTTCTGCACATTATTTTTTAAAAGTACAAAAAAAAGTAAAATCACAAAAATACTGAATTCGGAAGAAAATTCAAAAAGGAAAGTCCCTAATCCAATGGCAATATCAAAAGCTCATGCACATCAAACGACTGGATAACAACTGTCATAGGAAATGGTGGCTTAAACCTGGTTTTAAAGCTAGCTTATCCTCTGACTTGTATGACAGTTGCATTGAATTCCGTTATATTTACAACGATTTGTGAAAAAAAACCAAACAGACATAATAATTTAAAGAGTCAAAAATGGGAGAACAGCAGTCAACATTGTGTTATAATCTAAATCACTATAAAAACAAACAAAATATGAACAAAGAAGCACATAAACGCACATAGACAAAGAATATTAGCAAAAAATAAAGACAAGAATACAAAAAATACCACAGCACAATAACGCAATGACAGAGTACAGAACCATGCCATGTGTATCAAAGAAGCACAAAAAGACATTTAGACCAAGCACATTATCAAAAATGACAGATAATAGTACAAAATGTTTTACAATTGCGGAATAATTAAGTAAATTTAACAAAATGGGCAATCAATGGTGGTACACAAATGTATTACACCTGAGAAACTTCGCTTAAATCAAGAGCTTTCAGGTTAAACGGATATATTACATTTAATAATGAGATGAAGCTAGATGCTGTATGCATATGTTGACTGGTAGGTCAAACAAGATCATAGTCTGATTTTTAATAATTCTAAATTCTATACCTAGGATTTCTACCAATTAACAGCCTCCATGTTGTAGCTTGCCTTTATTGGTTCAAAACAATTACATCTTGTGGCTGAATTAGTGAAATGCACTGGAAGTATAAAAATGATACTGTTAGATTAGTTTTGAATCCTGGCCATTAAAAAATATAAGTAGAGGGTATCGAGCTTTCATGAAAAACATACCTAAGGAAATGATTTCTAAGGTTACTCCTAAAGACCACCAATAATTAAATTATTGACCATCTGAAACCTCGGTAGAACATTTATTGTAGCTGGTAATTGTCTCATAAAAGAATAATTTGATGGCAGTGGCTATTTTTCCATGTTTGCCGGCACCGGCTAAATGGCAAATTTGCTATTTAGCCGGCTCTAATTAAAATATCGCTTTCAAGCCGGCAAAATAGCATATTTCTATAGAAATGGCTATTTTACCGGCACAAGAAATATAGTGAATTTGTTAATTTGTAGTTTTTTTTTGTTAAGAGTGAACTTTGATATTTACCTTTGAAAAGTAGTTTGACAAATGTGCACTGTCAACATAAAACAATAAAAAAATACTGATATACCAGTAGCTAATTAAGAAAACAGCTAACAATATTTGAGACACATATAATCGTTCAAAAACATTTATCAGTCAAAGTATACATAACTATTAAGAATGTATGACAAGAAAAAAACTAAATAAATATATTGAGCATCCATTTGCCGGCAAAATAGCCACTGCCTAATTTGATTTATTACTCACAATGTCTTCCTCCAGTATTCTTTTTTCCATAAAGTTGGCTAAACAAATCTCTTCTGGAATATTTGAATTTTGTTAAAGAACTTTTTTTTGTATTTATGTTTTTTTTCCCGGAAAAATCTTGTTTCTAATATTAAAACATTTAACCTCATATTAAGAGAATTTGGATGGGAACATAGTATATTGAGGAAGTCTTTCATAATTAAATCATCTGTAAGGAAATTAACTAACGTTTACTTAATTTGATATTTGATTTAGTCATAATAGATAATAGAAGAAAACCCGTACACATCAATACATATCATGCCATGAAATTTTTTTATTGACATATTTTGATTTTGATGAAATTTTAGGTGGGGGAAAATTGATCTATTTATTATTAACTGAAAATGGACTTTCAGTAACTGCAAGGTTTCTTTGGTAGCTGATTTCATTATATTTAAGAAATAATTCTTTCATGCACTGCTCTATGCTTATTTCAAAGTTACCAAAAAGCGAGAACATAAATCTTGGTATTTTGTGACATGTGCGAACTACAATTTGTGGTTATGTGGGATTATAATAAGATACGATAAAGTCAATACCTAGTACTTTTGTCCGCTAGCGTATAGATAAGACTTCGATTTGTACTAGACAACAGAAAATGGAGTCATTCCGTCTTGTATTATCTGTCATTGGTAAGATCATTGAAATATTATATGTTGTAATGGTACACTACGTTAATACTGTTGGAACAAAAAACACACGAAATATTTTAAAATCCATATATTCTTAATAGGATTTAATAGTAACTTAAAAAAAATAATTTTTATACAGTAAATACAGTACAGGGTAATACAATTTATGAATCGCAGGAGGAACGAGAACTCTTTGTCGAACGGACAAAATCTACATGAAGTCCAAAAGATATTACACCGAAAACCAACAATTCCGGAGATGAACACAGATGATAAGTAGTTCTTGTTCAATTGTTGCATAATGATTACATATGTGTGATATTCAGTGATATGCAATTACACGAAATGATAAAAGAGTTTTGGCTATGACCAATACACGATATTCAATTAATCAAACTTTTCCTGGGAAAATATTTTCACTTCACAATTCCTTTGAAGCGTTTGTTATGAATGACACAAGGTCAACCAACTTCATTTAAAACACAAAAATGGGGAAACTCGTCAATATATCTTAAAACATAATGGCGTTGTTTAGCAATACTCAGACTTTATATTAGAGGCACTTCAAAGCATAAACAGCTTATATTTGTATTGAAATTTTGAACCGTTAGAGGATCTTAGATTACTGTGATTGGTTTATTTATATATTTAGTAAGTTTGGCTCACCTCGGACTACCAGTACTAAGTGATGCAAAGTTCTGTGCCCATGCCTTCAAGGATAATTCATATGCCTGTCAGTATCCACATGTATACAAAAAATGTCAACACGAATGTGATGACAGACAATGTAAGTCGTACAGAATATACAAGGTTACAACAAATCTGCATACATCTGTGTCATGTTGTATAACTCTTACTTCGATACACGCTTTAATATTATGGAAAATTGAAAATCCGATTTTATACAAGTCATTGAAAAGTATAAATAAAGGGTAAAGACATTTTGCAATCAGTCTATTGTAAAAGTTAACCAGTAAACAAGACAAAATAATAATATTCACAGTACCAATTTTGCTGAATCAGTAGCACATTTCGACAGTTTAACATATTTTTCTCTTTACTGATACTAGAGACAAGACGGTGACGAACTGATAAAACAGAAAAAGGACAAAAAGTAAATCCAAACTCGAATAAAATTGACAGCTATGCACAAGGGAGATACAAAACAAGACACTCTTTGCGAGATCAATTGAGAAAAAAAACCCCGAGAGAAACACATTAACTATAAGAGGAAAACAACGGAACAACAGTAACACTAAAGTGCAACACAAACAAACGCCAACATACATAGAATTGGATTATTTGATAACAATTGCCTTATTTCTGACTTGGTACAGGATATTTTAAGACAAAAAGGTGGATTGAACCTTGTTTTATTGCTAACCATAGACAGACACCTTAGACGTTTTACTATAACAATTTCGACTTGAACTGTTACCTTATAAAGATAACTAAGCTTTTAATATGTTCAGTTTTCACAACAGCTTTGACTGACACCTAAGACGAAGGGCGTAGAATGAAAAGCAGAAGATACTTACCCTTTATCCTAACTTAAGGACAATTGATTTTGAGCATTAATTTTCGTCTATTGTTTACACGTGCGCTTATAGTTGTATTTGTATTAACGAAAATCAAGATCCTTTTACTATTTAAAATCAAAATATTTTAATCCTCCTTAGTAAAACATAGCCACTCGAGTATTTTTTTAACACAATTTCTAGTTTCAAAAGGTATGCCTTAAAACGTTGATATTTAATAGTTTTATTCCTCTACTGAAATTGGTGATTTGCAACTATCAAACATATCGCAATGTTTAAAATGATACTTATGGAATACAGATGAACAGCTTTTTAAAACCTTTGAATCTTTTTATATCATAAAATCTAAGAAATTGATTTTTTTGTTTGTTTCAGGTCTCTTTAATGTGCATTTTCCAGCTAACTTACACAATATTCAAATATTCTTTAAAAATAAACATGTACCAATGAGCCTGTAAATGTTTCGGTTCTCGTATTAAACTAGACATCGATTATTTTTACTATGTTGTGATATATAATGCTGCCTAAACTCTACTTTTAAGTTTTTAAATATTTTTCTGAAAAAAATAAATTAAAGAAGGACATTGTTATCAAATTTGAGGGTTTATGTTCAAGATTAGTATCTGCAACTTGCACGGTCCAATGGATATTTTCAGACTATTAAGGAAACAACGAAAAAAGCTGTTTACTACAGTTCATTTGAAATATAATACTAGGGTACATAAAATCAATTTGATGCATTAACTAATGATGCTAACAATGTCAATATCATCTTACAGTAAACTGCTTTAAATGTTCATCCGTTGAAGACCCAAGTCATTGTCAAACGACTACTACATGTGGACCATCTCAGGTTTGTTAAATTTAATGTTATTAGGAAATAATCGTCGAAACTTGAATTCAACATCTACATAAAATATAAATGTCTAAAACACAATTAATTTAATGTTCTATTAGGAATACCCTTTGAACAGACCACAACAATTAATACCATGTTTTATTTTTTCTATGTGAACACGTGCATATATAAGTTTCATTCGCACAGTAAAGGTAATATATTATTATTATTTCAGATTCAAATTCTTTATAATGTTTGATATCATATATATATAGTAGTTTTTGATGCATGATTTTTCTGATTAGGAGCTTAATCATAACATGTATTAGATAAATTGAAGCTACAGTAATGTATATATATGTTCATGTTCCCCTACATTACATTAATTGTCCCGAATAACTGTTAAAATAACACATATGAGCAATTAAGTGGATAGAAGTCATGCATAATGCCCGAAGCTTTATATCACTGTTTTATTAGATTTCTTATATACCTAATTAGTCAAGTTAATGACCATCTTTTTTATTTTTTCACTATTAATTTGTAATATTTTCGAAAACACCGCGAAATTAATTTTTTTTTCAGCAATACTTATTTTGTGAAAATAAAAATACATATACAGTAATTTATCGATGTTCTAACCACATAAATTGATTCAAAATATTCAAATGTTGATAACAAACAAAACCCAGGGTAATCTCATATATCAAATAAAGTAATAAAACTTCGTCGACGTCTGGTGCTATGATTACATAATCTAACATGCGAATCCAAACTCGATCAAAATGTCACAAATTGCTGATAGGACTCCATTAGTCAACTATAAATCCAGATTCAATCCACCATTTTCTACATAAGAAAATGCCTGTACCAAGTCAGGAACATGACAGTTGTTATCCATTCATTTGATGGGTTTGAGCTTTTGATTTTGCCATTTGATTAGGGACATTCCGTTTTGAATTTTCCTCGGAGTTCTTAACTCGGTTTCACAAAATAACTTACGACTAAGATTAATCGTAAATCATGAACAATTCAGTATACTTACGATAAATCTCAATCGTAGGTTATTTGGTGGAACCGACTCGTATTTTTGTGATTTAATTTTTAAATTATAGATCGAAACGATTATGCTGTACTTAGAGTATCTAAAGATTTGTCGATTGTTCTTTTAGACACATCGTATCGGTCAAGCATTTACGATATTTCAGACGTTCTTCCTCACACCTCTGTTAGAGCAGGTTTTTTTTGTAAGGTTCAAACAAAAGTTAACGAATTTTGTATACTATGAACATGCACTCGGATAACATATAAATGAGTTAGGTATACGCCATGCAACGAAACAGGCGATACGTTACTAATGAGAAATGTTAAGTTGACAATTGAAAGTTGAATCATAGATTTTAGTTCAAGTCGCACGTCTGTATATTATGATGAAACTGTTATTTTATGCCAGGACACACTGAAGAGGGGCGAAAGATACCAGAGGGACAGTCAAACTCATAGATCAAACAAACTGACAACTCCCTGGCTAAAAATGAAAAAGACAAACAGACAAATAATAGTACACATGACACAACATAGAAAATATAGCTTATCACAGCCATATATTATCTAAGCCGTATTTGGCACAACTTTTGGAATTTTGGGTCGTCAATGCTCTTTAACCTCTATACTTCTTTTTTGATCTGATCGTTACTAATGAGTCTTATGTAGACGTAATGCGCGTCTGGTTTATCAAATTATAAGCCTGGTACCTTTGATAATTATTGTGAGACAAGACATCCCTAATTGCTACCCAAAATTTAAGTTTTCAAGTTGCCTTTTATTTGTGCCTTTTAGATAGATTGTATTTGTTCTACTTTATATGAGTACAAAAATAAGTCGGCAGTTCGGGGTGCACAATTAATTCCCATTTTCATATTTTCAGAAAAAAAAGAGGAATGAATCCAAAATAAACTGTGATCATAAAGGATAAGAATGCCTTGCATATTTAAAGGCATAGTGTTTACGATATAAAGATGACTTTGGGAGCAGACACTCACACTTAAGATAAAGATGTAGAATAACATCAATGAAACAGAAATCAGACAATACCGAAACACAAAGAATCAACTCATATATAATTCAAAATACGATCGTAAACAAAATACAACTTTAATTGTTTATACATAATATGATGCTCGCAATTATTTGATAATGAAAAATTCCAATGGGACAAACAATACCCACTCGAAATGTCACAAATCAATGCATTCGAAAGAGTTTGAACCTCTGACAAATGCATTACCAAATGAACGTTTGTTTGTTCATATAGGTCAGTTTGTTTCAATTATCCAATTTTCTCAACATTGATACTGTAAAATATCAGATTCTTGATTCTAAGATAAAACTCAGCACGAACGGTAGATAATTGACAACCTAAAGTTCATACTAGTATATGATAAAAAAAAAATTAAGAAAGCAATAACAAAAAAGTTAGAATTAGGAAAGGTTTACTTGAATACTCCAGACAATGTTGATCAGCATTTCGTATGGTAAAAATAACAATAGTATCATTATTAAAGTGTTATCTCTATTTGTATTTTGTATGCATAGGCGTGCTCAATGACAGGGTTTATAGACCAAAGTTTTCGTAAAAGATATGCTCTAGGATGTGCTAATACAACGGTAAGTTATCAAAATAATTTTGTTTCATTAATTACTCGGTGAATAATTTTATCTCGGAATACTCAGAAATTGTATGGAAGTTAAAAATGTCTTAACAGAGCAAGAACATTGACAATTTTATATTCTCTGTTAATGAACAAAGAAACTAATGTCCCAACCCCTTTAGACAATGTTGACCTAAATGAATTTGACTATTTTTGTAAGTCCCTTTTGGTTATACACTTTCTAAATCGAAAACATCTCTTTGAATGGGACAATTATACGTATCATCTTCTTAAATTAGGAAACCTTATTTAGTGAGGATAAAGAAGCAAAAGATACAAAGGTTATATTCGAAACTCTAACGCTCTCGAGCTAAAATAAAAATGCCATGGAATAAATTAAAAATGATGAAAAGACAACAACAGATTACAAAATACTACAAAGGAAACTTAAGACAGAACACCATTAACCATGTGTAGTGATATAAACTGCACTGGCACATTAGGAAGATCCTGCGACACATGTGGTATTTAATTGGATCACATGCTATCATTTCTTCAATATTATAAATTGTTTTATTTATACAGCAATGCAATATTTTCCATGAATCGCGACACACAAGGAAAGAATTACATATGCCTGGATACTGCTGCGAACAAGATAAATGTAATTCCAATCTGGTCAAATCAACAGATCCCCTGTCAGGTAACTCAGCATTAGAATAATTTTGTAAAATTTGTAAACGAGGTGTCTGTACAGTTTACTTTAAAACTAAAGGAATCTTAGTACATGTAAATCAAAATTTCATTGCGTCCAAATTTACAGCAAATTAATTATGTTTTTTATACACACCTTGCTCACGCTTAGAAAAGGTAAAAGTTTTAACATGGTTTTTTAAGTAAGTGAAACAATAGAGGTATCAAATATTAGAAATAAGAAGAACTACTGAACGGTTTATCAGATGTTTTAATATTGATGTCCAAATATTTATTTACTAGTAAAACAACTAATTGAGGCAAATAATAAACTGGTTATATTTTCCGATGTCTACTGCTTAACATTTGTGCAAGAGATATTGCAATAAAGATCATGACAGATACTCAAAGATTCTCTCGTCATCATTTTCAGTCTCTAAAGAATGCCGAGATGCGACACCATATACATGTCAATATATGTTAGATAAAAACCAGAATATATGCGACCATCACGCTACAGCTCGCGAAATATGTGCAGCTATGTGTGGAGAGTGTCGTATGTACTATATATTATTTAGTTTTTCATATCATATTTGAAGTACCTCTTTTACGTATTATTTCGTATGATTAAGTAGAATTGATCATTATGACTATTTGTCTTTAGATTTTATAATATCCTTTATATTAATTTGATACTATTAGTCTTTTGATTTATAGACCAAGATCACTCGTTCACGTTCACCATATCGGACGATTGTGTGAATCTCAGAAAGAAAATACAAATTCTGAAAATTATGACAACATGCTGTTACTAAGTTAACGCTTAAGTTTTAGACATTTGGAAATGAGTTTTGAAAAATGAATATTTGCTGTCAATGTATTGTACCAAAACCAAAATGCCTTTGATCTAATATCTTGAAAAGTTTCTGCATCCGTACTCGTCTTCTTTTACATTAGCAAACACATAAAAACAATCTGGCATATGAATCCTTAGTTAATTGCATTGTGTTTGTGGCATTGTTTTAATTGATTTCCTTTTGTCAATATGATATTTCGGGGAATTTCTATAAGCCAAATATTGATTATTCCAAGTTTTGCAATAAATGTTGTACAATTTTCATAACTAATTGAATCGAGTTAAAAAAAGTTCTCACAGCTGGTTTGTAGTAGTATGGATGATAAGAATATGAATGAGAGTCAATGAGACTTCAAATCGACTACAAAAGTCAGCAAAAAGAGTTATAAGCGTTTGCTAACCCATGTCAACTTTTTTACTGTGATTGTTATATAGAGAACAGCAATAAAAGCATTGGACACGTAGGTGTTAAGTGAGTGTATCAATTTTGTGTATTACTTTGTGTCGTGAATTTATAAAAAATAAAAAATATCTTTCCTTTTTATGTTACTCAGTGTTTAAAAAGACTGATAAATACATTTTAAAATTAAAGTTTGATCTCTGGGCGGAGGGAATTTCAGTACATAAGAAGGATGATTTTCATCCTCCAGCATGTCGGACACACTGACAGAACTTTAAACTAGAATTGGTACTTTTGTGGCTACGTTGCTTCCGACTTCAAATGACTTTGACTTGTAAATCAATCTGCATGAATCTTTTCAGTTTGTCTGTTTCTTCTGAGTAAACCGTAATAACATACTTCGCGGTGTCCAAACATTTTATTGACGTTATGATAGGATTGTTGTATAATTGGTTAACATATATAAGTAAAACATCTCCATCATTGATGTAAGTGTACAATGAAACCTCTCATCTCTCTTGGGTGCTTCGATAAACTACGGGATTTCAGTACATAACTTTTATGACTTTCTTTTTCTGTACCGGTTTAATTGTATGTTTTTATATATACCAGCCAATTGATATTGTAATTCACTAATGAAAATGTGTTTCTATGGATCTATTGAATATCATTAGTTTTTCAAGGAAATGTTGCTTATAAATTTTGGATAATTTAAAAATGTCATATTCTTTGCATTTTTTGTAAAACTTTTATAATTTGTTATGCTATTTGGTCTGCTTATATTTTGAGTTAACATAACTAGATAACATTTTTGTTCGCTTTGGGGATTCCGTATATCGTCAGATTATCGGAATTCCAATGGGGACTAACTGTGCACCACTTATTGCGGACCTGTTTTTGTATTGCTATGAGTTACAATTTATGACAAAAATAAGCAAAGACCCATCGAAACAACATCTGATAAACAAATTTAATAATACTTTTAGATATTTGGATGATATTTTGGCTCTCAATAATGACGACTTCAGTATGTATATTAAAGACATGTATCCTGTTGAACTTACTTTAAATAAAGCTAATACTAACAATGACCACTGCCCTATCCTCGATCTTGATATCTATATCACTAACGGAAAGCTGAATACTAAAATTTATGATAAAAGAGATGATTTTTCATTTCCTATCGTTAATTATCCATTTTTAGATGGTGACGTTCCCTTGTCTGGCGTACTTACGGTGTTTATATATCTCAACTTGTACGATTCGCTCGTGTATGTAAGAATGTTTTAGATTTTAACGAGAGAAATTTATGTATTACTGAAAAATTATTACACCAGGGTTTTCGATATCACAAACTAGTCAAAACATTTACTAAATTTTATCATCGATATAAGGACATCATTCGTAAATATAGCTCAACATGCAGACTTCTTATACGTTCAGGTATTTCACATCCAATTTTTTATGGAAATATTCTTTATAAAGCACAAAGGTGTCAGTATTCACCTCAAAAACTAACAAAACCTTTGAATAGACTTATTAAGAAGGGATATAGTTACGATACTGTTGTCAGGTCATTAAAGATTGCATATTTTGGCGTTAATATTGATTCACTTATAGGGTCTTTGCATCGGAACTAAACACATTTATTCAAAAACCAGTTGTTGGCATGACACGGGTTATGTTCTTCTCATATATGTTATGATGGTATGATACTAAACCCTTAACGGGAAGGATTGTGCCTGATGTTCATATGATGAAATCATAATCTTTCAGTCAGTTTAATTGAAGTCTGGAGCTGGCATGTCAGTTAACTGCTAGTAGTCTGTTGTTATTTATGTATTATTGTCATTTTGTTTATTTTCTTTGGTTACATCTTCTGACATCAGACTCGGACTTCTCTTGAACTGAATTTTAATGTGCGTATTGTTATGCGTTTACTTTTCTACATTGGCTAGAGGTATAGGGGGAGGGTTGAGATCTCACAAACATGTTTAACATCGCCGCATTTTTGCGCCTGTCCCAAGTCAGGAGCCTCTGGCCTTTCTTTGTCTTGTATTATTTTAATTTTAGTTTCTTGTGTACAATTTTGAAATTAGTATGGCGTTCATTATCACTAAACTAGTATATATTTGTTTAGGGGCCAGCTGAAGGACGCCTCCGGGTGCAGGAATTTTTCGCTACATTGAAGACCTGTTGGTGACCTTCTGCTGTTGTTTTTTTCTATGGTCGGGTTGTTGTCTCTTTGGCACATTCCCCTTTTCCATTCTCAATTTTATTTGATATATCTACAGATGGTCCACTGAGTTGTCTAAACTGCACTGATCTTGGTGAGAATGAGATATGCAAGACATTTGAGTCATGTGATAATGACAAGGTTTGTGACATACAAATAATCTCTCTCGTTCACAATATGCTACTTAAGTCATGTCCCGTTTAAATAAGAAAGTTGATAAGTGTTACGATTTTATCTGATTTCGGAGATAATTAATACTAGTGACACAAAAGATGTAGGTCATCTAATAATCCTGTAAAACATGATTTTGGTACATTCCAATCTTCGTGGCCATAAAAAAAATGAGAGTTCGCAATTCATGGAGGGAAACTAGGACGGTGATAATGTTGGCCCTGTTGTCATAAACTGTTAAAACGTTGTGTATGAAAATGACAATAAACGTTCCAGACAAAGAGCCAGGGTAACGACTTACAGACACAACCAAAAATGTAATATATAAAAGACATACAGGCACATTTCAACTCATTTAAGAAGGAGTGCATTGTTTCACTACAAATAAATACTAGAACAGGTATGCTCATGTCATATTTCGTGTTTGTTTCGCCGTTCACTTGTTTTGTGATCCGCCAGACACTAAATTCAACCAATTTTTGCACATTTTACTTTCAGAAGTGCATTATTGACCGAGAAGTAGACATTCAGACTCTTGCAGTTAGATACAGGATGGGATGTTCCACTGAAAATGTAACCATTATTTAATAGCAATGCATTTAAACCGTCATATCTAGTGATTGATATACACTTTTTGTGCTTTAAAAACATATAATTCTGTAATGTCATTTTTTAACCTGTGTATGAATAATACTTGTTAATATCTTTATACACAGAGTAATCAAAAGAAGAGCATCACTTTATAATAATGCTTTCTCGAAATGTTTTTTTTTTATATCGCCGACAAATTTACAGTTTACATACTACATTGAACTATTTATGATTTGTGCAAATGACGTTTAATTTTTATCCCAGGCATAGATTACCTTAGCCGTATTTGGCATAACTTTTTGGAATTTTGGGTCCTCGATGCTCTTCAACTTTGTACTTGTTTGGCTTAATGACTAATCTGATCTGAGCGTCACTGATGAGTCTAGTGTAGACGAAAAGCGCGTCTGGCGTATTAAATTATAAGCCTGATAACTATTTGATTTTATGTTTAAGTGTAATTTCCTTACAAAAACGAAAGCAATACATGTGGATTTAATTCGTCTGATGCGCTTTTCTTGATTACCTTCATAAGGAGCTCTCAAACCCGATAGTTTGGAAGCCAAGGATGTCTAAAAACTATATAAAATAAAGAGTTACGCAAAAATTCAAAAGAAAAAAACAACACACTTTTTTGTAACTTTTTTAAATGTGAATTTAAAGAATGAAAGTCCTTTAATAGGTTTGTTCTGCAATGGCGAATGCTCATGACGCGGTTTGTTGCAATACGCATTCATGTAACAACCAAGTTTTGCTGCTGTCAAATCTGTCTGCTAAGACAACAGTTCCAAGTACGATAACAACAACACCAACAACGACAACACAGCCAACCACTACAACTCAGCCAACAACAACAACAATCAGAGTGACTTACCCAGCGCGTATGATATATACTTATTTTATATTGATATCTTTCCTGATGTTCTGTAGGAAGTGTTTTCCTCCCATCGAATATTTTCTGTAAAGGTGAAATCATTCGAAATTTTGGGTTCTTAATGCTCTACATCTTCAAACGCTATTTGCCTTTTTTACATTTTGTATTCGAGCATCACTGATAAATCTGTGTAATCGCAATGGGTACCTGACGAACACAAACACATATTTTTATCTGTATTAAATCCTTTACACCTTAATTGTAAACCTTTCCTTAGATGAAATTGAAAAAAGATTGACTGCAGTCTTTTTCTATTG
The DNA here is from genome assembly GCA_019925275.1 of Mytilus edulis. Classification (NCBI taxonomy): domain Eukaryota; kingdom Metazoa; phylum Mollusca; class Bivalvia; order Mytilida; family Mytilidae; genus Mytilus; species Mytilus edulis. Next base: position 64,877,743 of record CM034357.1, on the reverse strand, counting down.
AACAGTTATACATAATTATGGTTCTAAACATCTTTCATTCCTTAAAGTAAAATAAGCGATCATTTCTTATAAATAAGAGTAACCTGTTTGTTTAGCTATCTTTAAAATTTCAGTGAATTGTGGAGTAGATTTTGTCCAAGTTGGTGGGACATGTTATTATCTAAATCCGGAAGGCAGGACAGAGATATGGGAAGATGCAAAGGTATACATTGTATGATTATTGATCTGGAAAACTATGTTTGTCTTGTTATATCAAAGGCAAATAATAAATGTGTATCAATGCAATGTAAAAGGTTATGGTGAAATTTGGTTGCCCGAAAACATGTTTTAAGAGGAGCGGAAGATACCAGAGGGATATTCAAACTCATAGATAAAAAATAAACTGACAACACCAAGGCTAAAAAAGAAAAAGACAAACAGGAATTTATATACAGTATCCAAGAACACAACATAGAAAATAAAAACAAATATGCCACATTCGATGTGTGTCTACTCAAAGGCAGTCACCGGATATATACACGTAGTAGGCATTTAGGTGTAAAAGTGAAATGTATTTACTGCGTTCGTTTTTTATTTGGCTGTTTATGAATTGTTGAGCAATGATTTTTTAGTACTAGGTATACATGGACAGTTCTATTTGGTGTATCAATTTGTAGTGGTATGATCTATTCAGAATGTTTTAAAACTTCAGTTTTTTATGGCATTGTAAATGTGTCGATTTGAGCACCAAAGACGAATCTTCCGTTGACGAAACGCACGATCGGCGTACTTAAATATACGCCATGAGTATTGACAAACCCTGTGTCGAGTCCACTGCTAGTGGAAGTGCGTTCATGAAAATATTATCAGCCAAGATTTTAGTACTCCTGGGTTGAGATAAAATATTACTGATACATTAATTTTTGGAAAATGTAATGTTCATAAAATGTTGAATTATTCGAAGCATTTATATTTTTCTATCTCTAAGCATATATGGCCTTATATGAATTTTGTCAGATTTGTTTTAATTTCTGTTTCAACGCTCTTCAATTTTATACTTGTTTTGGCTTTACAACAGTCGAGCTAAATGCAAGTGCGACATAAGACTATGAAAATATATAAAACCAGGTTTAATCCATTGTTTACATTAGGGCAAGCATGTAACAAGTCAGGAATATGGCTGATGTTATCCATTCGTTTGATGTGTCTGAGTTTTTGACTTTGTTATTTGATAAGGGACTTTTCGTACTGAATATTCCGTGGAGTTCGGTGTTTTTGTTATCTAATTTTGCCATTATGTGCAGTTATTCTTGTAAATATTTATTGTTTGCACTTAGTTCCAATTTTTTTTCGTCTAATGTGTATTTTTACCAGTTGCGTCACATTCTGGATGGTGAGATAATGACTGAATGTGAATTCGGATGGCGGATGATTCTTGTGTTACATAGGACACTTACCCTTTCGAAACATCGGGTGCATTCCTTTTGATGTTTGTTGTACCACTTTTTTTAAACCTTCAGGTTGTTCTTAGTTGTTTTATTTTGTATAAATTAAAAATAATAGGATAATTTTTATTGTAAAAAAAGAAAACTAAACGATAGAATTTTGATATTAGAGAAACCAAGAAAGCTCTAATAATACGCTTTCAGGAAAAAAAAGAAATATTGGGTTTGGGGTCTTGTCTTGCAGGTTCACAGTTCTGTATATTTGAGTTATTTTACCTTTTAGGGCTAAGTTGGGCAAAAATTGAGTCAAATAAATAATATTTCTTTTTTTTAAAACGGCGATAGCAATAAGATAAAACATGATATTTACATATTTAGGAAAAATTTACTCTAAGGATAAAAGTTATAGACCGATTTTTTCCCTGCTTTTCTTCAATTCAAGATTGCAGAAAACACCAAATCTACATTGAGTTAAAAAAAACAAAGTGGAGAACACTGTGCGGTAGCGTGAAATAACACTTTATGGTGGTACAAAACACCTACACTAAAATTAATTTGGCTCGTTTCATTTTTATAAAAATTTGGAAAACAAAATATTTTGTCCATATGACAAAAATATAAAAATGTCAAAAGACTTGAATCACACACTTTTATCGTAAATTTTTCGTTGGACAAATAGAAGTAATTAAAACAATGAACTGAATTTTTTTCAGAGTTATCTCCCTATAGTGTTATGTACCATCTTTATCATTTCTACGAATGAATAAATACAAACACCCTTACATCCTGTTTACTCTTTAAGACCGTATATTGAACTCTAGGTGTCTTTTGGGTATCTTTTATCGGATTTCTGCTTCATTGACGTTTACCAAGCATTTCCTTTCAGTTTTGTATACTAAAGACTTTTCTTAACAAGACAATAACAATCAAAACCGAGGAGTAAACAAAGACTCATAAAACCAAAGGAGATTTACATCAACAGTTATAAATAATAAATAAGAAACAATACGAACTCCACTAAAAACCGGGAGTGAAATCAGGTGCTGCGGAAGGGTAAACATTCATATGTCCCTTGTTTCCATTCGTTTGATATTTTTGAGCTTTGAATTTTTAACTTTGTTATTTGAAAAGATACTGTGCGTTTTCCATTTACTTTGGTGTTCAGATTTTTTTGCTATTTCACTTTTTTTGGTAACAAGAATACGAAAATTTTCATGATACTTCCGTCTTTTTTGTATGGCATTTTTCATTAAATCTCTTCTGGAATTTCTTTTTTTCAGGTTATCTGCATGGCGTTAGATAGTCAGCTGGTAGAATTTGAGACAGAAAGAGAATTAATGGAAATGAAAAATTATCTTATATCCAAACACGGTACAGTTTGATTATAAACGTTACAGTTACATAACAATAGTCATAGTGGGCAAATATCTAGAATTCACGTCACAATGTAAATTTTACATGACATTATGAGCAGCTAGAATTTTCATATTCAAATAAAAGTTCTTTGTGAGAAAATCCACATACAATTATAAAAGTTTAAATGAAAATAAAACACCATTTGTATCAAGTGATATAGCTTAAACAGTTATTAAACCAATATTATATAAAGTAACCATTCGAAAAATGTTACCGACAATTTTTTAACTAAATGCAAAAGTAAATTTATAAAATTTCTGAAAAGTGCCTAAAATATTCTGGCAATATCAAGTAAGCTATCAAAATCTTAAGAACAGACAGCATTTAAACGCAAGGTGAGATCTAGTGGTCTCTTTTTTGTTGATATTCTCATTGACACGATTAATTTTTATTTTTAATTCATGATGGTGATATTTTTACAGGTTATGACCGACATTATTCATATTGGATTGGTGGGAAGAAAAACCCTCAATCATCAAGCTGGGAATGGGATTCTAGTAATTCACATATTTTAACAACTGCATGGTTCGGAGACAAAGACAGTAACACACAAGGAGAATGTTTAGAATACGGAGCAATGTATGATTTTAAGTGGTATGGTGGACGATGTCACCTTCAATCTAATTTCATCTGTGAAAAGAAATAATTCTCCGTTTTGGCATAATAAAATACAGTAAAACTTTTGGATTTTTGTTTGATGAAAATACAAATACAAATAGCTGTTTGATGCATGGTTACTTTGTTACTTGACTACTTCAGATACATCCCTTACTATACACTACTGTTTCAGGTAAAAGTCAAGGTTGTTATCTATTTAAACGTTTAAACCTGCTGCATTTGTTTACACCTGTCCTAAGTCAGGAACCTGATGTTCATTGGTTGTCGTTTGTTGATGTGGTTTATAATTTCTCGTTTCTCGTTTTTATATAGACTAGACCGTTGGTTTTCCCATTTGAATGTCTTTTGTGATGCCTTTTATAACTTGTTGCTCCGTGTGAACCAATGATCCGTGTTGAAGACCGTACTTTGACCTATAAGGGTTTAGTTTTACATACAAATTGTGACTTTGATGATGAGATCTTCTTATATATAAAAAAATCATAATTTTCTTCCTTGAAAATTGCCTATAACAAGTCAGGAATATGACAGTTGTTATCCATTCGTTTGATGTGGTTGAACTTTTGATTTTATCATTTGCTAGGACTTTCCGTTTTAAACTTTTTTTAAAACCAATTCTGTTTGGGATTCTTAGACTTGTTTATTAGTTTTGAGTTTTGTTTCTTGTGTGTTGTTAAGCTATCCTTTTGATATCTTTCTCTTGTTGACCTCTAAATAGTCAAACGTCTAAAAAAAGTTGTGAATAAAATAAATAAAATCTACCAAAGACCCGTATTCAACACCTGATTCTTTAAGACTATGACATATAACAAATCCGAAACAAGTTTTTAGCTTTAATCAGGTAAATCATCATCTGACTGGATACCACAATCTATACACTTTTTCAATCTTGATTCATTTTTTGATAAGTAGATATCTCATTGGCAATCATTTCAAATTCAGGTCTTCAATACTCTTCAACTGCGTACTATATTTGAATTTATATTTTTTTGTAGACAAAACGTGCTGCTGGAGTACGAAAATTTCCACCAGGTATCTCTAATGAAGTTTTTTGCAGGTTGTTAATAAACAATGACGTTACATCGTTTGGAAGTTTGCGTTTTTTATTTATTTAAGGATTATGGCTATATAATGGAGACAAAATACATCTTCAAATTGTACCAGCTCGACTTATCAGACCGACATTCCAAGCTTAATATTTCACGTTCTAGCTTTAAATGCAGATCCAGTTCCCATGATATACAATGCTATATAAAGGCAACAGTAGTATACCGCTGTTCAAAACTCTTAAAGTCATGGACAAAACTAAGGCAGATCTCAATCGACTGACCATTAAAATCATTGACCACAACTCTGCTTGGTCTAAGGAGGATAGACTGGCTCGGGAAAGATTTTGGATAAGAAAATTAATAACTTTGGCACCAAATGGAATAAATGAAAAGATGTAGTTCGACTCCGTGTAGTGCTTCACATTTAGGTTATATTACTTGTTATTACAGTCTCTGTTTCTTTTTCTTAACCTTTTTTATTTATTAAATAAATTTTTAACGGCCGTTTGTTCGCGATGTTTAAATATTCAGACTCTGTTGTAGCTAATTTACTCATATTCAAATATTTTAAAATTTAGATCGTTCAGTGCTGTCTATTTGGTTATTGTACAGACGTTATCATGCTTATACATGTTATACCATCATTATTGTCGTTCCCGATAAAGTTTTAGAATTGTGCTGGTTCAAATCGCACATTATTATTTGTATTTAAAGCATATATGTGAGCTCTCTGTTGTAATAAGCCATATAACCTATGTCATGTTTAACAAATGTTTAGAATGATGCAAGCGTCTTAACTGATGTTCGGTTTGACTGTTTTATTGTATAAATTTCAAGATTTAGTAACAGTTTAATCTAAGAAGACTTAAAGATGATTCATTTAACATCAGAATCTGACTGACGAAGGGTATCTGTTATCCGAAATATTTCTAAATAATTACATTTATAGTTACCTTTTTTTGTATTTGGAGTTGTTGTGTACACTTTTTTAGGCGTTTATATATATATATATATATATACAACTCGTCTAAACATCAACCCAACAATGTTAGATCTGTAAATTTGCTTTCGCAAATTTTTTGTTCTTCCCTCGCCGGGATTCGAACCCATGCTACTGAGATATCGTGACACCAAATCGCCTGCACTGTAACCTGCGCGCTAGACCACACGACCACTTGGGCTCCATGTGGTCGTGTGGTCTAGCGTGACGGTGACATGCTACTGAGATATCGTGACACCAAATCCCCTGAACTGTAACAGGCGCGCTACTGAGATATCGTGACATCAAATCGCCTGCACTGTAATCGGCGCGCTAGACCACACGACCACACAACGCAAAGTACATATACGACTTATTTAGTTTATTCCACACATTTATGGTGCCGTAACCATTGGATAAGATGGACAGCAAGCTAAAAGCAGTCAGAGCTGGTCACAATAGTGCAGTAAAGAGACTTTTACGGAAAACGAAAGATGATTCAAATTTGGACAATGAAGAAAGTGCTGAACTTTTAGAAACATTAATTCAAAAACAGAAAATTATAAGTGCATTGGACGAAGATATTATGAATTCTTTAAAGGAGGAGGACATCGAGGAAGAAATTCTAAATGCAGATGAGTACAAATTCTTTTTGAACACCAAAATATGACATTTACGGAAAACATTCGCAAACAAATTATGTACTGATAATGATATCCCACAGCATGATCACGCATTACCTTCTCACACTTTTGAAAACATTAATCAACACAGTTCTGTTCCGTACACAACACAAATGCATCCCGTTCAGCAACCTAGCAACCAAAATCACCATTTGCCGAAACTTACACTATCCATGTTTAACGGAGAAATTCTGACTTGGCAAACATTTTGGATTTTGAATCTTCCGTCTATTACAATGTAACACTCACAGACGTACAGAAATTTAGATATTTAAAATCCCAGTTTGTTAATGATGCTGCAAGAACTATTGACGGGTTACCGCTCACAAACTCAAATTACATGGAAGCTATTTAACTTTTAAAGGAGCGTTTCGGACAATCGCATAAGATTACAAATGTTTATATGCAAGCTATGCTAGAACTTAGAGCACCACAAAACAACCTACTCAGTCTACGTGTTTATTACGACAAGTTAGAGGCATATATAAGAGGTCTTGAATCATTAGGCCGCTCCGGAGAATCGTATGGTGCATTACTTATTCCGATAATACTGAACAAGCTTAGCTCGTGAAAACGGTTCCGATAATTGGGAATTGATTGATTTGAGACGTGGAATTTTAAAAGAAATCACTATAATTGAGGCTGGACAACGCTCGTCGTCGTTTATGGAATCAATGCAGCCTACTGCAATGACCGCATCATTTTTGACAAGCGCTAATAGAAAAGGTACACCAAGTAAAGTAGTTACATTCGATAACCGTGAGAGACAAACACAAAATATTCGACAAAAACCTTGCATATTCTGCCAGAATTTACATGACCCTGCAAAATGCCCAAATGTTACAGATAGCGACACACGCCTATCAATCGTCAAAGAAAGGAAGTTATGTTTTAACTGCTTAGCATCACACCGTTCCGTAGATTGTAAATCGAAATTTCGCTGCCGCCAGTGCCAAAAAAAGCACCACACAAGTCTCTGACATGAAAATACATGTACTAATGATAAACAAACGTCAGTAAATGCCGTAGTTGATGATAGCGAAAATACATTGATCGCCGCAAGTTTTCATTCGTCTGAAGAAAAATTCCGTTCGAACGTGCTTCTAAAAACTGCCGTTGCACTAGTTGGGGAAAATCGATATGTTGATACGCACATTTTGTTTGATGAAGGAGCACAGCGCTCTTTTGTAACCGAGGAGTTAGCGTCGAAAATAGAAATACTAGGAACAGAAACCATACATTTATCGGCATTTGGAAGTACCGACAGCAAAGTCCGTCATTTGTCAAGAGCACGCGTATACGTAGAGTCGATAAATAGAATGAAAATTCCAGTTGAGGTTCTAGTAGTACCGAACATCGCCAGCCCGTTAACGAATTACATCGGTAATGGTATAAGAGAATTCAAGTACCTGAAAGGATTACGTTTAGCTCATCCGTTTACAGAAGACAACGCTTCTTTTGAAATTTCCTTGCTCATCGGAGCTGATTTCTATTGGGATTTCGTAGAGGATACAATATTAAGAGGAAATGGTCCAACCGCCGTAAAATCCAAACTTGGTTATTTGTTGTCTGGTCCAATTCCGACGTCTCATCGTCAACAGAGTAATGTAGGTTTGTACAACATATTGACATTGCACAAACCAGAGGAGTTCAATTTAAAAAGATTTTGGGAATTAGAGTCGTTAGGAATAGATAGCAACACGACAGATGTAGAAACGGTAGACTATATGGAAACATATCAAAAGACAGCAATCGAATTTCGAGAAAACAAGTACATAGCAAAGTTGCCATGGAAACCAGATCATGAACCCTTGCCTACCAACTTCTTCGTTACGAAACGAAGAACTGAAAACGTCATTCGAAAATAAAGTCAAGATCCCAAAATGCTTAAAGTATATGGACAGATAATTAATGATCAAGAACGCAGAGGATTTATTGAGAAGGTTAAGGATCCCGATATTAGTAAAGGTATTGTACATTATATCCCACACCATCCCGTTAAAAAAGATTCAACAACTACACCAATAAGGATAGTTTACGATTGTAGCTGCCGACAGTCATCCCAGTTACCGAGTCTTAATGATTGCTTGTTAATCAGATTTCGATTGAACCCGGTTGCCATAGTAACTGAAATTGAGAAGGCATTTTTACATGTCGGACTGCATGAACAGGACCGTGATGTCACACGATATTTATGGTTAGATAACCCTGTTGATCCACAAAGCGATTTAGCGACATATAGGTTCAAGTCTGTACTATTTGGAGCGACGTGTTCGCCGTTTATCTTAAACGCTGTCCTGCTAAAACACTTACAGCAAACAGAAAATGAAACTACTAAAATACTGACAAGGGATTTATATGATGACAACATTTTCTCTAGCATTTGCAATGAAACTCAAGCCGTAACTTATTTCGCGACAATTGACCTCAAACAACGAAAATGGGAGAAATCTAGCTATCAAGGAGGACGTGTTAGATACCGACAAAGAAGCAAAAATATTGGGAATGCGTTGGAATGTCAAAACGGATGAATTATCTTACGCAAAACGAGTTTTACCGTCTGTATCGTCAAATATTACAAAATGCTGAAAGAATCTTCAAAGTTATTTGAGCCACTAGGATTTTTAAGCCCAGTTAGTATCCGAGCAAAGATTTTGATGCAAAATTTGTGGAAAGAACGCAATGATTGGGACGAACCCCTACCCGAAAATCCACAGTTACAGTGGAAGGATCTGGCAAAAGACATAGGAATCGTTACAAGTATGAAATTGCCTAGACAATACTTTACCGGAAATACAAACTCAAGATAAGACAATACTTTACCGGAAATACAAACTCAAAAACTAACAAAACCTTTGAATAGACTTATTAAGAAGGGATATAGTTACGATACTGTTGTCAGGTCATTGAAGATTGCATATTTTGGCGTTAATATTGATTCACTTATAGGGTCTTTGCATCGGAACTAAACACATTTATTCAAAAACCAGTTGTTGGCATGACACGGGCTATCTTCTTCTCATATATGTTATGATGGTATGATACTAAACCCCTAACAGGAAGGATTGTGCCTGATGTTCATATGATGAAATCATAATCTTTCAGTCAGTTTAATTGAAGTCTGGAGCTGGCATGTCAGTTAACTGCTAGTAGTCTGTTGTTATTTATGTATTATTGTCATTTTGTTTATTTTCTTTGGTTACATCTTCTGATATCAGACTCGGACTTCTCTTGAACTGAATTTTAATGTGCGTATTGTTATGCGTTTACTTTTCTACATTGGCTATATGTATAGGGGGAGGGTTGAGATCTCACAAACATGTTTAACCCCGCCGCATTTTTGCGCCTGTCCCAAGTCAGGAGCCTCTGGCCTTTGTTAGTCTTGTATTATTTTAATTTTAGTTTCTTGTGTACAATTTGGAAATTAGTATGGCGTTCATTATCACTGTACTAGTATATATTCTGGATACCGTCTTTACGCCAATTCACCCGAAAATTACTTCACAGATGTGCAACTTGCAAAAAGGTCAACGGAAAACCGTACAGGGCACCAGACCCTCCACCATTACAGAAAATAAGACTTCAAGAAGCACCGCCTTTCACAGTTACAGGTATAGACTTTACAGCAGCGCTTCAAGTCAAGGAAAATGATGTTACATTGAAAAAAGTTTACATATGTTTATTTGCGTGTGCGTCGACAAGAGCCGTGCATTTGGAGATAATACCAACTATGAACGAAGAATCTTTTTTACTTGGATTTAGACGATTTACAAGTAGAAAATCATTACCGCAGATCGTTATGTCGGACAATGCGCTTTCTGTTATTTCAGCGTCACAGGAGGTAAAACGGTTATGCGAGTCAAAGGAAATTGAAGAAGCTTTATCTTCTTTTGGAGTCGAATGAAGATTCATTCCGAAGCGTGCACCCTGGTTCGGAGGGTGGTGGGAGAGATTAATTGCACTTACAAAAACAAATATGAAAAAGACACTAGGACGTGCGTTAATCAATTTGGATATGTTACAGACATTTGTCAAAGAAATAGAGAAAATTCCTAACGACCGACCACTAACATATGTTTCTACAGACGTTATTGATAGTGAACCGTTAACACCCGCGCACCTGTTGTATGGACGCCGAGTTACAACATTACAGTATCCACGTACCGAAATTGACAACATTAACGAAACATATAAATTGACTGCTTCAGATATTTCAAAACGTGCTCAAAGATTATCTACACTTATCGAACATTTTTGGAACCGTTGGAAATTTGAGTACTAAACCTCACTTCGAGAATTTCATAAAAAGACTGGAGACAATAAGATTAACATTAATGTAGAAGATGTAGTTCAAGTGCATGACGATAAACCGCGAATTAAATGGAAAACAGCAGTAGTGGAGGAAGTTGTTACTGGTAACGATGGTTTAGTGCGTTCGGCGATAATCAGAACGAACAGTGGCCGAACTTACGTCCGATCGTCAAACTCTATCCTCTAGAAATAAACGAAGTTACACCATCTGATGAATATATGGAAAAACCAAGCAACGAAGAAATACCGACAAGAACATTGTCCTTGCGGAAGGCATCAATTCGTGCAAAGGAAAGAATAAAATCATGGACTCGTTAAAGTTTAATTCAAATTTCTATTTTTGTGTTTTGAAGAGACAGTAATTCCTGCAAGTGTAAAAATTTCTTTTTTTCTTTAATGATGAACATTCAAAGTAATATTCTATTGTTTTGTACATAAATACACTTTGCGGGCCCCAGTATGTTGAGAATAGTTCGAAGTTATAACGTTACGTTTCCCGTATTTACGTTCACATGTTTGTGACGTTTCTTACAGTTTGTATGGGCTTCACCATTGTAAATATTATACGCAAAGTAATCACAACGCAAAGTACATATACGACTTATTTAGTTTATTCCACACACTAACATCACTGAAGAGACATATATTGTCGAAATCTAGATCTGGTGTACAAAAAAAAATTGACACCTTGTGTTTGTGGCATAACATCTTGGCCACAAGTTTATTGTTTTCTGTTTAGTATTTAATTTATATTATTAAAGATCCATTTTGTGACATCTCGTGATCAATCTTATTTGGCAATCGCCAATGGCAGTCAGCATGGTTAAAGAACATCAGTTGTTCTACCTGTTAGTCAAATGCGTTTTGTTTAAATATACCTTTTCACTTTTTTACTCATATACATATTGTTATTTATTGCAGGTATATAATAACAAATTTTCAGCAATTATTTCAAAGCAAATTAATAAAAATATAAAAACAAAATATAATACTGTTTTATGTTAAGTAAAAAAAACCATTTTAGGTCAACTGTCAATAACAACATTTTAAATAGCTTAAATAAAAACATATTTTTTTAACAGTAAATTATAATACAAACTGATCAATAGACGCTTTGAGACTTTTTTTTTTAAGAATTTACTAATTTACAGAAGATAGATAAGGTATAAAAAAATACTTGGTTTTACTGTAAAAAAAAATCCAGTGTAAACATACAATTATTCAGCTAAATTGAATAAGGAATTAAGCAAGGATTATTTGCACTATATTTGAAATAAAAATCATATCTTACATTAACCTGTCTATGTTGTATTTTTCGTTGCTCTTAGTACCGAAATAAACACAACAGTAAATCACCGGTGTTGCAAAGTCATAGATCAATTGAGAGAAAACAGATATAAATATAGTTTTCCTCTGCTCCTGAGATAATCTTAGATAAAACCTAACAAAGCGAACATTCATAATTTGCGTAACATCTTTTCAAGATTCAAACTATCTTATAAAAAGTTCGTATTTTTGGAGTTGATGCAACATCCAATTTCAATTCTTTGCCAAAAGTTCTAAAATATTATTAATAAAGCAAGCTATTATCTTTTTACATTAAAAAATTGAAACAATTTTGAAATTAAATCTTTATCGTTATAAAATATCATTAAACTAGCATGACCAGTCAAAACCGAAGACGATTAGATACAACACCGGAAATAGTTTCAGAGAGGTCGTATTTGCTCTGTTAACAACACACATTCTTCTTTTATCGGATAACCTCATGTATATTTGGAGTATGACAGAATAATCACACAGATGTTATACACTTCTATACAAAGTCATTAGTTCTGAAATAGATTTTCACAGATTTCACAGTTAATTATCAATCAATACATGTATATATAGGTACACTACAAAAACATATCATTGCAAATAGAATATCACTCACTACAAAAGACACAAATACAGGTTGATAATAGTAACGGTAGCTGCGATATAACTACTTTACATAGAAAAATAAGTATAAAGGAATTATTAAACTATCAATTTGCTTGCGAACTGTTTTACGTCATTACTAATTTATAGATAATAAAACTAAACGCTAGCAATATTATACAGCATGTAAATATAAACCAAAAAAAAACACATTTTGTTTCGCACCTAGGACGAAATTAGCTCTTTAATTATCATTTATATGCATTTTATCTGTTTTAATACTTAACAGTTTTTACAGTTTAGGAATAGTCGGTTTATATTTAGATATGTACACAACTAAAACACGTAAGTGCACATTTGATACCACTAATTCAAATCACATTTTTTTAGTTCGAGGACAATATTTGAGGACAATTTTTTTTAACAAAAGACCTGCTTTACAGAAACAAAATATTGATAAAACTACAAATTTTAAAATAAAAAGAGTAGGTATGATTGCCAATGAGACAACTCTCTCAATCAAAGACCAATCTGCATATAATTAAACAACTATACGTCATAGTGTGTTCACTTAAGAAATGCAATTAAGAATAAAATCATGCAACCATTTCTGATTCTCATATATATACATTGTGTAAGACAATTAGTTACGTTTATGGTTAAATCCTTAAAAACTCTTATTGTAGGCATATCTTTAACGTGTTAGATAATTGAAAAAGTAAAGGCTGGCAAAGTTAACAAGTAATCAGTAGGTGCTTTGGTGTCAATTGCTACTTTTAAATTTCACCATAAAATGTCTTATATGAAAAAAAGTGTTAGTAAACAAGAAAAGAATAAAACAATTATCCCATTTCCCTTTTATCAAAGTTAAAACACACAACCAGGCAGCATGAAAATAATATTAATCACAAAGACACATGTATATATTCCTGTAATTCAACATTCGATTATCATATGCACAAAATTAAATTACACGGACAACTTATTTTAGCATAGCGTTACTTGTTGAGATTCAATTGTAGCTGCATCTTTAAACTTTAACATATATAAATTATTTCTAATTGCTTTTTTTTAACAATAAATCGTAAAATATTGTAACAAACATCTATAAATTTATATATCGCTACTATAAAAATATATAAATATATTAATAAGAAAACAGATAAAGGGAATGTCGATACTTTTACCATGGCTTAACATCTATTTCGACGGGATTTGGAATATCTTTTCTGTTTGGGTAACTGCTATGTCCTTGACTGAATGTGCTATCCTGATTTGAATACATTTCAGTTTGTTCGTCTGTGTAGTAATCTAGTGGTGCAACTGATCTCCTAAAATAAATCAATCAGATATAAGTGTTGGTGAATAACAGGATGCAATATATTTATATATTTGTAGATTATGATATTAAAATAATAATTTATCTTAATAAGTCGATTAAGAAAATGCAAAGCAAAATCACTCACGGAACTAAACAAAACAAAAACGGAGCGAGATTAATTGCTGCCACAAGGTTTGTTCTCCTGCTATCCAGGAATGGTAGAATACATATTGTTTATTACTCATTTCTAAGTCAGCAATTGACTAAAATTGTACAATGGATTATGTGTTATATATACCTAACCCACAATGTTCATTTGCAAATCATTTTGTATACGCCTCTTGCGTGATTATGCTGAGGGAGGGTTCTTGATACGTCAAAATACCAAAGATAGCTAACCAAAATACTCAAAAATTTTGTTTGCGATTTAGATATTTCTTGAATTTAATATTTGTTTCTTGACGTGTAAAACCAATTTATCATCATCAGCGTCTTTTATATTTTTTCTCAAATCCTTGGTGAGTTGTCCTCTTCATTTTGAATACCACATATTTTTTTCTGTTTGACAATAATAAAGATAATAATTTTAGTTTTGAAAAATGTCACATCTATATTTTAAACTTAGTTTTATTTATTGCTTACTTGTTCTTTCCACACCATTTGATCACTAAGAGGAAAATAATAATCAGAAGAAGAACGCTGATAACTACTCCAATGATCCAGAGTTTTGATGCATCAGAATTTGAAGTATCGGAACTAACATTACATTGTGAGCTGCTTTCGGCATAGCATGCCCCGTTCAGAACACACACATCAGACTACAGGAAAGATAAGGTTATATATTATGTAGAAAATGTATTGAATAAATATATATATATATATATATATATCTAGTCATTATTATATCATATTTAAGCTTTAAAATTCCGAATGTCAGTTGATATTCACAATTTAATTTGCTGCATTCTCCGTGTCATTTATCAGTATGAGGAGTCCACAAGGCTACCCATATTTGCTTTTTGGTGCCGCGTTGAAGGCTGATACAAGGTTCGATTTTGTCATTGAGGGTAGTCTACCTCTGACTAAAATAGCTTGCCGAAGTAACATTATCAGATGTTTGAAGATTGTTTAGCGTCATTCACGTTTACATTTCATTTTGTAGATTGTGAAAAAAAAGACCAAAGTCACCAAAACTGCATTTTTCAACTTAAGCTTATTTTCTGTATAAAGGTACCAACATTTGTTCGCATGATTTTGTCCCATTCTTACTATTTTTTTTATGATCCATTTCGTTGATTGATTGGTGGTTAACGCCAATTTTAACACTAATGTGCTATTTCGTGGCGGTAAAATTTTAGTCGTTGAGGAAGCTTATTGCCCGGAAAAAACAACCGACTTTCGGTAAGAAAACTAACAATCTTAGTCAATTAAGATGGAAGTCGACTACTCTTTCCCCGTGTCGGATTCGAACACAAAACTTCAGTGTTAACTGGCTAGTGAACCACTTAAAACTCTCGGCAACCGATGCCCTTGTAGATAATTGATGTATAAAAAAGAAGATGTGGTATGATTGTCAATGAGACAACTCTCCAAAGGAGACCAAAATGACACAGATATTACAACTATAGGTCACCGTACAGCCTTCAACAATGAGCAAAGACCATACCGCATAGTCAGCTATAAAAGGCCCCTTAATGACAATGTAAAACAATTCAAACGAGACAAATAACGGCCTTTTCTATATAAAAAAAATGAATTCTATGAACTTATTGTACCTACCCGTAACTGACAAAATACATATGTATCCGTTGTGGTACAAGTATTGCAAGTTGAATCAAACATTACCACTGGAACCGAATCACTGAACTCAACGCCGTTGTTTGTGACTGATACTAGGTAGACATTGGTGCTTGTTGTACTTGTTGTCGACCTCTTTCGTCGTCGTCGATTGGCTGTCGTAGAACATCTTATTTCTCCCATATTTTCCATTATAGCAGTTGTCAAAACATGTGAACCAGAGGATTTTATCGAATTGTATATGATCTGAAAATTATGATAAAATGAAAACAATGAGTATATTGAAGATTTTCCTCCTTTTTCTTCTATACTAAACCGACATGTTTAAAGCTCGAACAAAGTTTTACATTATCAATTAAGATACCTACCTTGTATAAATTGCATTCTTCTACATAATTTAAAAAAAAGTGGTATGATTGCAAATGAGACGGAAGCCACGTATTGAGCAAGAATTTACTATCTTTCCTTAACACTTGCTCTGTCAAATATTCAGTTGAGTTAGTGTAGCTTAGTCTCTTATTTTCTATATTGGATGTTTTACTGTTATTTGTCTGTTTGTTGTTTTACTTTTTTTATCATGACATTGTGAATCTGTGTCTCGGAAAAAGATTTTCCAAAATAAAAACGACCAAAAGATTTACCCTGGGCCTATCTTTTTATACCTCTATGTTTTGAAAAGGTCAATGTTCGTAAAATGTTTACCTCAGCATTTTCTATCCGACATTTAGTATCGTTTGACATATAGAAATTTTCTCCAAACACTGATATGTAGTTACAGGCTCGGCTTCCAGTGTCACACAATGAATCATTAGACATTTCTGTAGCAACAACAGGCGGTGCAGTCATGTTAACACGGCAGTCTTCTCCAGTAAAGCCAGTATAGCAATTACAAAAACCTGTACCATGCAACACATAAAACAAAGCAATCAGAAAGTAGATTGTATCTTTATAGTTCCATTTCAAAAGAGGAGATTTGATACAGCCGTTATCTTGCCATTGATTTCAAATCTGATAATATTATACAATCCTTACAAAAGTATTTTAATTAAAGTCATAAGAAACCTCAAATTAAAAAAATAATGCATATGTTTTGTTATAACTCAATAGATAGTTTTTATAATTAAACCAAGGACAGTTGTTATATCATTATGACGTCATTTACATTTTGAATATGACACAACTAACCTAAATTTACCATTTAACGTACACTTGTAATGCATAGTTATTGTTGTCGAAATCAAATAGTAGTCAAGACTACACAATGTCAGGCTACGTTAACGTCTGTAATGAGAACACCGTGCAGCAAATTTTGATTAGGCCTTGGCCATCTAAATTGTTATGACAAAATTGACTTTTGCATTTTGCGATACAAAAAAAGTTGTTGAAATTCTTCAATTAAACATTCATAAAAAGACAAGTGTTTCACTTCTGTCTCCAAAGATTCAAAATCAATGTAGGTTGATAGATCTGTAATACTCTTTAATATTTGTTTTTAAGGGGCAAAAATGGTATCATTATCGCTTCTCCTTTAAGGTAGCACTACAGTCTAACGATGATTTTTTGAAGATATTTTTTTTATCACATAATATTGAAGTAAGATTCATTCTGCGCGGTTTGTAAAAATCCCAAAGTCATTATCATATCACAACAGGGAGAAAATTGATAATGAACTTATGTAAATAAAAGCACATGGTAATTAATCTAAATATATAGGCATTTGGGAGGGGCTAATATGTCAATCATCTGTTGATACCAGTGTCTAGCTGTTAATCCCTGACCACAAGATAAATATTGTAGTCTTATCTTATTGTTTTGCAACAAAAATAATTTATATAACATGGAAGTGAACAAAGAAAAAGAAAAAATCTAAAAGGAAAAAAAATCTACAAAAAATGAATTAAAAATGTTAAAATGGTAAAGAATGGGAAAGTATTTTTGAAAGCCTCTGACTGTCTGTATAAATATCTTCTCTTTGGTCTTATTCATTTAAATACAGTTTTATGCATTTTTACTAATTTTCAGTTTATGTGTAATTTGTCAGTTCCATTAAATTAAAAAAAAAAAAAAAAACATGTGGAAAGTGAATTTTCAAGAAGGTCTAACTCTTGATCTTTTTATGAACATGTTTTTTGATGCACACTTTTAATGTTCTAGCTTATTTCAGACAGTTTATTTCTTTTTTTAAATTCAAATGAAAGTTATTCTTTATATAAAGAGAATAATGATGTTAAACATTGATTTTATGCAGCTGGTCAATCTTGTTATGCTCTTATCTTAGACTGTCTGGATTGAGGCGGAGCTTTGTCTATATTTAATTACTACATCACAGATGTTGGTCAAATCTGTGACGTCAAACTCCCGCCAAATGCCAAGTTAGTGTTGGACAGTTCACATATAATGCAAAATTTACAGCATTAGAGCATCAAAGACACAAAGTGTGTGGTTCTATTGATATAGTAATGGTATCAGAACACTCCTGGGGTGTTCCCAGTGGAATTTTTGTATTTATATTGTCTTTATAGGGGTTCTAAGGGGAAAATTCAGTTTTTAGGTCATTTCTCAGAACAATTTTTCATGAGAATTGTAAGGAAAAAATGAAAATAAAAACTTAATGATTACCCCCTTTGGCCTGACTTTGATATATATGATTAAAGGATGTATTTTCTACAATACCGTGTCCCAGTTTCTGGATAATTTGTTTCTAAATGAATTTATAGGTCTTCAAAGATGAAAGGTGAAATGAGGTTTGGAACCCAGCAGTTAAATCAATATATCTTCTTACTGGAGGAATATATCAAAAATCTAAGACACGGTTTTGTTGATTGTATATGGTTGATTAAAGGGATGAAAACAAATTTTTACTTCCATTTGACATGAATGTGCCATTTTCATCCAAGTTGGAAGACCAATTTTTGGGCAATTAATGAGCTATATTTTGAAATTAATCAAACAAAAAATAAATTTATATATAGATTAAGAAAGAGTTATATTTCAGCTTTAAAATGAGTTAAAAATTTTAAAAATCCATTGAGTAGTTTTGTAGAAATTAATCTTTAAAGACTGTTGATTGGAGTCAGAAAATTTTGACTGTAGTGCTACCTTAAGTATCGAATCTTTTATAAATTGTTATGTAAGTAAGATTTGTCTTAAAAACTGTCTGAATTGATAAATCTAGATATAAGCTATTGGCTCTAGGTCAGTACACGGAAAACAAAAATTAGGCTCCAAACATCAAATCCGGTGTTTTGATTGGTTTATGTGGATTGAATATTTTTACATCTTTTTATCAATTATATACCTTTCTACGACATAGTTTCATAATCATTTAAATGTATTAAAAAGTTTACTCTTAACTATCCTACTGCCTTTCGATACTTTTATTTGGCATTGCACAAGACTTGTCTACGTTGACTGTCCATGCCATCAAAGCACCAAATCCCAGGGATTTGTTTTAGTTGATCAAGTCTCTGATGCATGCTTCCTTATGATGGCTTTTAGCTTTTAGTAAATGCGAGTACTCTCAAATCGTACTTTCGTGTTAATTTAAATGTTGATACATTTTGTAATGCATTTTTGTTATTGACTGTTAACTTATTTAAATAAACAAGTCTCACTATTTTTAATATTTTCCAGATTTGATACGTGTTTGGTATGACGATAAATTTTTACTACTGTTCTTGTACTATGAACAACTAAGTTATATATTTTTAAATATTTATTTTCGTACTCTAGTGATACCTTAATATACAATTATTTGTATTAACCTATTAAGGTTATTTTCATTGGCGGTATTTTGTCCAAGGTTGTGGCTGTCTTTTTTTTTATATTGTTTTATTGATTATGTATTTACATTGTGTGATTGATCAAATTTTCGTTCAGAATATGTTGACTAGTTTTCGTTTATATGTCTTTTGATTGCATAAAGCCTTTTCAATAGATTTTTTTATAGTTTGTCTTTCTATGTTGTGATGTTACTGTATTGTGTCAGATTTGGCCGAAAGTTGGCGCCTATTAAAAGTTTAAACATTTGTTTTCAAGTGTACTAAGTCAGGATCCTGATGTTCAAATGTTGTCATTTGTGGATGTGGTTTATTAGTAATTCTCGTTTTCGTTTTTATATAGATTAGACCGTTGTTTTTAAATAGATTTACACTAGTAATTTTTGGTGCCCTTAAAGTAGCACAATACAAAGATTTTTCATCCCCAATCAGACATCTTTAAACTGATGTAAGTCCACTCAACCTTCTTTAAATTTTATAAATGAGGTACCAAAAGAAAGAAGAATGATTAATCTTTCAAATTGTGATAATTTCATTATGACATAATTATTACATAATTTATTGTTATGTAATTAGTTGCTATATTGTGATGTCCATACTTGAATGAATTTAGCTTCTTTGTTATTCATAGCATCCCAAAATATTTTACAGAGTTTTGCACAACACAATTTTACCTCCAAAACTCTGTCTCAGATTTTTCCTATTGTATTTCATTCTCTCATAAATCTCCAATGAAGTTTGCAACATCAATTCATAAGATATCACTAAATGCAATTGGGTATAACATTTTTTCTACTGATGTTTTTGGAAATCTGAGACAGTTTTGGAGGTCAAGCTGTGTTGTACAAGAATCTATAAAATATTTTGGGATGCTATGAAGAACAAAGACGCTGAATTCATTCAAGTGTGGACATCACAATATAGCAACTAATGACATAACAGTTATGTCATAATGAAATTATTACAATTTGAAAGATTAATCTTTCTTCTTTCTTTTGGTACCTCATTTATAAAATATAAAGAAGGATGAAATGAATTACATCAGTTTAAAGTTATCTAATTGGGAGTGAAAAAATCTTTGTATTGTGCTACCTTAATAGCTTTCTGTTGGTGTGAGCCAACGGTCCGTCTTAAAGGCGGTACTTTAACCTATGATGGTTAACTTAAATTACAAACTGTGACTTAGATGGAGAGTTGTCTTATAGACACTCATACCACATCTTTTTAAATCTATATCACCTTTTAAAAAATATAAATTTAAGATATTTGTCTGAAACGTACCTTCTACACAGTCTCCATTTTTCACACCATTGTATTTACATTCGAATGGACAATCGTTTTCAGTGATCAGTTGGGCAATACTAGTTCCATTTGCACTCATTTCTGAATATAGGCTATTGTTAGTACGGACCTCGTTTATACATTGAGTCTTAAACAATTCAAATGAATCGGCCATATATTCATCTGTTCCAGCAATCTAAAAAATGGAACCATATCCTTATTATCAATGGTGTTTTTTAAATATCGGAACTAGTACTGTTGTTTATTTTGTATTAGCTATAAAAAATATTTAACTTTTTTTTTCTCTCAGCATGAATATTCCACTCGAACATTTCCTTAATTATCTTTATTTCACAGACAATAATCATTTAACGAACTTCGAATTAAGGCTAGTATATAATCATGGGTGCTAGCTTCAGTGCATGTACAATTCAAACGTCCATTTGTGTCAAGTAATCTGCATAAGTTTAAAGGTCTTCACTATTAATTGGTTGATATATATCATGTGTCATGTTCAGCTGATGAGAGACATTATTTAGTCATCTGATATCTTAGGTAACAAGCACAGAATTATATGCTTTCTCTGTCAATAAACCTAATCTAAGTCCGTTTGTAGTTAATACCATTCCCTAAATAGTTATCTTTTGATTTTTTAATTCCTGATGGATTTGTGCAATGGTATTCTTGCCGCTGACGTTGTATTTATATAAAACAAATATCTATGTATTTTCAGGGATGGTAGCTTTCATTATTAGTACCAATGACATGTTTTCCATTTCCCCAATGTCGACCGTCACATGCTCGAGTAGTAACACATCCTCTACTTTTGCTTTTTTGCAGTTGATTGTCAAGCACTAATACCTCCATGAAATTATTCAACAAATGTACCGGCAATTAAGCCGATATCAATAATTTTGAAGATTTCTAAATCACTTGGCTTATTGTTAAATAAGGCCAGATTTCTGATTTCTATAGAAAAAGGTATACGGCAGATATAAAGTGGTATTGCAGAGTTATTTCTAAACCCTATACAAGAAGGAAATACACTCATCATAGATACCTGGACTAAATTTTATATATACGCCAGACGCGAGTGTCGTCTACAAAAGACTCATCGGTAACGCTCGAACCCAAAAAAGTTTTTAAAAAAGCCAAATAAAGTACGAAGTTGAAGAGCATTGAGATCCAAAATTCCTAAAAGTGTTGCAAAATACAGCTAAGGTAATTTATGCCTGTGGTAGAAAAGCCTTAGTATTTAAAAAAATTCAAAATTTTGTAAACAGATAATTTAAAAATATAACAAAACGACAGATAGAAAGTGATATTGCAGAGTTATTTCTAAATTATATAGAAATGGAAATTTAAAAACTTCAATACCTCTATATCTATTTCATGCGTACGGATAACAATGATTTAGCAATTATAGTCTTTGTATGAGGTTGATACGAGGATATATATCAACAAGTATAAATACCCAATTTGATCTTCAGTCAATATACTACTTTCTGGTTGATATATTTGTATTGACCTCATACAAAGGCTATAATCGTTTAGTGTTTATTATTGTTCTTTTAAACATATTAACGACATTGGTTTGATTTTGCCTTCTTATAAACGTAGAGAAACAATATTAACTGAAGAGACATTTATTGTTAACAAACACATCTATATAAAAAAAATGGAACCGTTAATGTTATTACCTTAATATTCACAAAACAATTCAAAATTGCAGATGAAACATTGACATTAGATAAAGATGAACAGGCATCAAATAGAATAGAATCGGTGAAGTAACTGTTACAGGCATTTTCAGCGGCTGTTTCATTCCAACCATTCTTCCAACCTGAGTCCTGAAAATCAATAAACATTGCTTTCATATGCTTTTAACTCTACATGTTGTAAATTGTCTTCTTGTGTGATATTTTACAGCACAATATCATTGATTTGATTATAGCGTTAAAAGAAAATAAATGACGCCAAACGTTATTGGTCAAATGTACTACAGAAATGTCGTTTATGAGTAAATTAATTTGGTGCAATATTGTACAAGCATGTTTCATTGTATATTTTGTAAACTTTTTTTGAAAATGTTCGATTTTCAATGATCTTCAACATCGTTATGCAGACGAAACGTGCGTCTTTTGTACTTAATTACCTGGAATCTTTGTTGAGTTTTTTATTCATGGTCTATATGATTGTACTTACTACTACTGGTTCTTCAATATATGCTACAATGTCTGGTGAAACATCAATTGTGACATCATCATCATCGTCTGCGGAGCGTTTGCTTCGAATGGAGCATGGTTCTCTTCCCCAATTTAACGGTGGACAGGTCGGCATAGTTTCTTTCCAGGAACAATCTACATTTGGGTTGAGTTCATACAGGAGCAATACATAAAAGACTGACTTAGTTTTTCTGTTCTTTTTTTCTCAATAAATAAACTGTCATTTGCAGGAACACTATAATAAAATCATATTGAAGAATTCAATATTTTGTCTAAAGGCATACCATTAAACAAATTAATCACCATACATATAAATGAACCAAAATTTAAACAAAAGACATTCAAAAGTAACAGAAGCCAGAGACTTTTGACTTTGAAAAAACGCAACATTTCAGAGTGGTTAAACATGTTTACCTCTCCCCCTATACCTCTAGACGATGTAGAATAAACAAACGCACAGCATTACGCGATAGAAAAGTTAACAGAAGAAACTAAGCAAAATGACAATGATACATAAATTGACAAACTTAAGGACTATTGGCAGTTACTTACATGCAAGCTCAAACCTTAATTAAACTGAAAGAATGATTAACGTCTTCATCATGCAAAAATCAAACACAATTCTTTGGGATTTAGTTTCATACCGTCATAAAATATACATATGTCATAACCGTGTCATGCAAACCACTGATGTATAGAATAAATGTGTTTATAATTATGCAAAAACCCTATGAGTGATTCAATATTGATTCAAAAAATGCCATCTTAAATGACCTGACACCAGTATTGTAAACAAAACCTCTTGAAAAAGTCTGTTTAAAAGGTTTTTTTTCACGCGAATGGCGACACATTTGTGCCTTGTATACCACAAAAGATTTCTCATGTATTCTGAACAGATATATACTTTAATTTGCAAAAATAAAATTTTATGTTTAGACTAATAAATGAAAATAAACCTGTTATTATTATCATGTGTCCGAAACGATTTCTGAATTTTCTCTCATCACAAAGGCGCAAAGCAAAAACATTGAAATCAAAGGCTGTATGTGTACCTAGCACTCGAAGAGATAGAGGCAATATAAGAAAAGCTCAAACACATCAAACATATGGATAACCACTGGCATATTACTGACTTGGTAAAGTTATCCTTTGGTTTTATGTTTAAAAGTTCAAAATCTGTTCTATGATTATATTCATAGGGCATTTTTTCCAAGATTTTTGTTGTACTTTTTATATTTTTGTAAGAATATCTTTGAATTAAATTTACCTCCAAGTCCTGGCAAAGGTCGTTGCATTATCATACACTACTCCATCGCGTCCAGTGTAGTCATCTGTGTAGTTTCTATTCCACGTTCCACATAAACCTTCTGTTTGGTATCTATCGGTTCGAGACATGGTTAAAAATGCATTTATACGTCTATTTAAAGATATCCATACATAAACTCGAGATCCCGTTGGGAGAACGATCTGAAAATTAACTCATCGACAATATTATATATTAAAACAAAAACAATCAAATACAAGTTTATAGATAATATTAACTTTCAAAATCATCAATATGAGTTTTGAAACACTGCAAAACGTTTTACCAGTTTAATGCAGCAAAAACAAAGTAAAAGCTTAATGAGAAAAGTGATGTCACTTTGCGGATTAAGAGATAATTTCAGATCCACAAGGTAATGATTTTCATTGGTCGTAGTCGTACCTGGGTGCATCAAATAAAAAAAACGCCTTTAACATAAACACGTGACGAATGAAGGTAAACAATTGCCACGTGCTGATTGTGCAACAAGTCTTTTCCCCAAAAAACATACGACGATATTAATAATAATAATAATAATAATTCCTTATTTAAAGAGGGCTACACAGTTAGCTATAAAGCTAATCTTCCCTGAGGCCCTCATGAAATACAATGAAATATAACAAACAATTACAAAATATCAAACAGACACACATACATGAATAACGAAATAAAAAATTGTTATGAAATATACAATTTTGAAAACAGGTAAAAGTTACAAATTCATATCTGACATGTATAGTTTTGGCACCAACAATACCAATATTTGCCTAAGTATGCTTTTTGCTCAAAGGTCGTAATGTTAACATATATTTTCGTTTCCTGCTTCACTAAGTTTGTAAATTCTAAATGCTACCATATGCTTGTTTATACCTCCACACTGCAGAGTCAAAGTACTACCATTGGTCAAGAATAATATACATAGAATGGGCGTGAATTTAAATAAACTGAGAGATGGCGCTACATTGCTATCACCAAAATTAATGTTGGTCTAATCTGCTAAAGGTAGAGAAGAAGAGACTGGATCGTAACTCTTGGCTAGCGAAATGATCTTTCGGGAAATACATTTAATAAATATCTTCAAACAAGTTACCTCATATCCACCCCAGCGACTGTATACTTCTAAATACTCATTTCCGATTCCACAATTTAATCTGCGAATGATCCACTTTGTTGGTCTTCCACATCCATAGATAATAAAAACGTCAGATGCAGCACGAACGGCTATGGCGCAATTTTCTGTCCAAGTATGATGGCTTTCATATCTTCGTTGGATAGTATGAACCTTAATAAATATTATATCACTTTTTTTCAATTCCTACTCGTCTAGAGTACCCCTTATATGTTGGTTATAACAAATTAGATAATTAAGAGTCTTTGATAAATAAAACATATAAATGCATGAATGCCAGTGTAGTTAATATGTGGTAACATTATCTGATGTGATATGCAAATTATTGTTTTAAAATCTATGTTTTGGTAAATATGTTCATAGTTGTATGATTAAATTTGATAAAGGTTAATAATTATAATGATTACACCATTCAAGACAAAACTTCGAAACAGTTAATGTAACAAGTCAAATGATTACATATTAATAAAAACTATTAATGTAAGCACCTGTATCAGTTTATCAACCATATTATAAGTTAAAAGTTATTAAATGTTTTCGTTAAAAGTAACTGGATCAAATGAAATTCTGCATTTTTGTTTCATAAGAAGAATTGATCTTTAATTAGTCAGAACTATCTTAGGGAAATCAGTTTCCTTCACGTTTGTCAATATCCAATATTTAAGTATTTAAAAAAATGTTAAAAAATTATTACAATCTATTTGGTTATTTTCAACTCGTTTTTTTTTTTTTTCCTTAATAGTTTACCTTGTTCATTATGCGCAGCAGATATTAGTTTTCTTGCATTTGCCTTGTTGTGGTTTTGTAGTTAAGGAGACAATGTTACTTTTGAAGAAAAAAAAAGAAGTCACCTCTTCTTTGAAAGTCTTTATAAACAGATGACCTCTGATATGAAGATGACATACAACAAAGTCATTAACAGAGCAAGAACGCACGACCTTGTGAGTTCATACTAGAAACCACAAGAAAAAAACAAGAAATATGTAGTAGCGCTGCAAGTTTATTGGACTGTTGGTGCTTTAACAAAATGGCGAAAAATAGTTTAAAAATGATGGAAGTTCAGTTGTCCTAGTCATATGGTACTTGTAAAATATAAAATTGTAGAAGTTTCTGAAATAATTGCGATATCTATCAAGGATCGTTTGAAAAACTTTCTAAAGAAGATCTGTCGGTTAGACTTTTATTAACTTAAAAATACCTTTACGTTTTATTTTCTTTAGGCACTTCGTATAGTAAGAATACATAAAAATACAACCACATGAATTAGAAATGCAGAATTACTACTTCTATCACTAAAACTTTTTTCAAACTTAATTGTAAGGTAGAATGTCAATGTCGGAAATTCAATATTTAAAACTTTACGTCAATCTACAAACCTTCAATATGACTGTAAATACGAATTATTGGTAGACCATTACAGTGCATCAATGTAAATATATGTATACGTCAACGTGCAAAAAGATAATTCTGATTATCAAAATCAATATACTAGTGAATTCAAATATAGAAATATCGAAAAATAAATCTAAATTGGTTAATATCTAGTATTTGAAATCCAAATCAATTTGCCTAGGATGAATGTCTAATTATACAAATTAATAACGAATTACAAATTTAAAGGAATAACATAGAACAATAAATCTACGCAGTATTATTTTAGCATCATCAATATACAGGATATGAATCCTAACAAGATTTCCTTGAGGGATGGTTGCGATTTTTCGGCTGCTGAGTATGATTGTCCCTTTGGTATAGTTTGCCTTTCTTTTTATAATTTTCCAGATCAAACATATATTTATGTTCATTCAGCATTCATCCGTACATTGCATTTGTGCTCATCACCCACAGAGAAATTATTATATTTGATAGTGTCTGTCACGTGACGTTAGCGTATTGTGACGTCACTTCTAAATTTTCTAACGTTTGAACGGGAAGTTTGCTTAATTTGTTTTTATAAAATCCAGTTCCATCTTCAACACAGTTAAAACCTTACAAAAGACATACACAACCGCCTAATAGTTTACGGGCTGGAGTAGAGAAAAAGGCTACTTTTTAGCGTAAAAGACCAAATGTAAGTAAAAGTCTTTTTTATTCTGATCCAGTAAGACCCTTGGCACCTCGTGGGAATCAGAACATTAATGTGGTAGGTAATCCTTCAATTCAAGTTATGGTAAATGCAAGCAGAGACATGTATTGCCTCCAACCAAAACCAAGGTGACCGCGCGGGGTCGGACCCTGTAACAGTAGCCATTCCTGAACAGTCGTCATCGAGAGTTCTGATGTTGAGTACATACTATCAGCGTCCAGAGTTACACAATGTATCCACAACAATCCACAGGAGAGCAGCCGATAATGTTTCCAGAATTGTTTCTCAAGACGAGATGGTCCCATTGATTTAGGAAAATTATGGTATGTTTACACAAACAGCTAATTACTGACTCGTGGTTAAATTTCCCTAGTTAATCACTTTGCAGAAAGCATCCCTAGCATATTTGATCCGATTGGCGCTCATATTCCGTAAAGGATTAAAGAAAAAAAATAGAAAGGAGGTGCAGTTACAGTGGTCAATAAGAAACCAGATTCTTTGAAATATATAAACTTGGACTTCGGCTTTTATTATTTACATGGCAATTCTATTAGAATAATGTCCTATTACGGGGCGCCGAATTGGACTCTTGTGGTTTTCTACAAAATTCAATTCTGTCATAACAAAATCATTTTTGTCTTACAAAACTATGTGATACAGACTTGTATTATGAGAAATTCAATTTTGTGATGACCAAATTAATTTTTGTAGACAAAATTCATTTTTGTCATGACAAAAGTCAATTTTGTCAAAAAGGTATGCAAAAATAAACTTTAATCAATTTTGTCTCACAAAAGTCAATTTTGTCGTCGCAAAATTGACTTTCGTGAAGACAAAATTGACTATTGTGAGACAAAATTGACTTTTGTGAGACAAAATTCAATTTTGTGAGACAAAATTCAATTTTGTGAGACAAAATTCAATTTTGTGAGACAAAATTCAATTTTGTAAGACAAAATTCAATTTTGTAAGACAAAATTTAATTTTTTGACAACAAAATTGACTTTTGTGACGACATAATTGACTTTTTTGAAGACAAACTTGACTTTTGTAAGACAAAATTGACTATTGTGAGACAAAATTCAATTTATGAGACAAATTCAATTTTGTCAATTTTGTGTCACAAAAGTCAATTTTGTGTCACAAAAGTCGATTTTCTATGCAAATTAGTTCACCGAATCCAAACTTAACTAATTTACATACAAAATTGACATTTGTTGCCCATTTTTCAAATGAGGTAACAAAAGTCAAGTCTGTGATACAAAAAAGAATTTTGTCGTGACAAAAGTAACTTTTGTCCACTGAAAGATAATTTTGAATGACAAAATTTAAATTTGTAGTATACTACAAATTTTGTTAAACTGAACTCATTTTTGTTGAACAAAACTCTTTTTAGTTGAACAAAACTCATTTTTGTTGAACAAAACTCACCTTTGTCCGTACAAAATTGAATTTCGAGTACAAAACCACAAGAGTGCCATTCGGCGCCTCGTACCTATAACAGAGAATTTAAAAAATATGCAAAGCATTTGATTAGCGTCGTCTAAGGGTACTAATAATGGTTGGGCCGTGTACGATGAACAGTAGCAACTCAATAAAGAGCGCTTTCAAACTTCTTCCTGGAGTGGCATTGATCAGGATTTGTGCGTGTTGTGCGTAGTGACAGGGAATGTCAATCAATCATCGTCTGTAGTCATGAGCAATAATTTTCTTCCCTCCTTGAATTACCAATCTCGTCGTTGCAAACTCATTTTCAAGATGTAGAAATTAAAAGGTTAAAAGTAAAATCACAAAAATACTGAACTCAGAGGAAAATCAATTCGGAAAGTCCATAATCACATGGCAAAATCAGTGTGACATGACAGATTTTATAAAAAGAAAAATGGGGGTCACCGGGCAAAATTTTTCAAGGCATTCAAATGGATAAAACCAGAGGATTCCGAAAATTTGTCAAAAATCCAAAACATGACAAGCCAGCTTCCTTAAAGTAGGCAAACTTAATACGTATTAGATAAGTGAAAGAGTAAATACTGAGAAAGTTTTGATTAACAAGCATTCAATATGTGCTTTGGTAAATATGAAAAAGAAAATTGGTAGTTAATAAGAAATAAACAGCTGCGCCATGAGCGCATGATACGACCGACGTCTTGTGTGGAAGTTTTATGCAATGATCATAAATAGTTTCTGAGAAAGTTTTAAGCAATTACCATTTATTGCTTTTGAGACACGGCGGGACATGTGAACCCCCCCCCCCACCCTGTTTTCTTTTTACAAATATCATATCACTAAAATAAAATTTTGAATCAAACCAAAAAGTATGCAGATCTTTAGATTAATATAACAAAGAAGTGTGTACAGTTTCAAGCAATAATCATAAATTGTTTTTGAGATACGGCGCGACATGTAAAAAAAAACTCCCCTTTTTTACAAAATACTCAATAACTCAAAAATAAAATTTTGAGTCATCACCAAAAAGTATACAGATCTTTAGATTAATATAACAAGGAAGTGTGTAAAGTTTAAAGCAATAATCATAAACCGTTTTTGAGATACGGCACGACATGTAAAAAAACCCTCCCCCTTTTTTACAAAATACTCAATAACTCAAAAATAATATTTTGAATCATCTCCAAAAAGTATACAGATCTTTAGATTAATATAACAAAGAAGTGTGTAAAGTTTTAAGCAATAATCATAAATCGTTTTTGAGATACGGCGCGACATGTAAAAAACCCTCCCCCTTTTTTACAAAATACTCAATAACTCAAAAATGAAATTTTGAATCATCACCAAAAAGTATACAGATATTAAGATTAATATAACTAAGAAGTGCGTAAAGTTATAAGCAATAATCAAGAATCGTTTTTGAGATACGGTGCGACATGTGAAAAAAACACACCCCTGTTTTAGTTACAAAGTGCCGTAACTCAAAAAGTTTAAATCTTATTTTCACCAAAAAGTATACAGATCATTTGACCATCATAAAAAACAACTATATTAAGTTTCATGAAATTTAGATAAGTCGTTCTCAAGTTACGGTGCGACATGTTTACGCCGGACAGACAGACGGACAGACAGACAGACGGACGGACGGACGGACACCGGACATTTGTATACCATAATACGTCCCGTCAAAATTTTGACGGGCGTATAAAAAATAATCATAGTATCATATAAACAAACATGTACGCAGCACGTAACATATACTTAAAGGTACAGGTCTATATTCAAATAAATCATCATTCGATTACCATATGCAAAAATCTTATTCTGCACACAGCTTATTTCATGTTACATGTTGAGATTCAATTTCTGTAGCTTTAAAACTTGAACATATGTAAATTGTTTCTTATCGATTTATTTAACAATAATTCAAAGAACATTGTAACAAACATCTATTCATAAAGTTACTATAAAAAATATAAATCAAACAAACAACAGATGGACGGAAATGTCGGTACTTTTACCATGGTTTAACATTTATTTTGACAGGCTTCGGTAGAACTTTTCTGTTTGGAACACTGCTCTCTCCATTACCGAATGCACTATTTTGATTGAAATAGATATCAGCTTGTTCATCTGTGTAGTACTCCATTGGTGAAACTGGTCTCCTTAAAATAAATCCATCAAATGTAAGTTTTGGTGCATAACAGGGTGCTAATTAAACCAGTTTACGATATATATAGAATAAAGTTTTGTTTTTGATACTGACTTTATCACGGTAATATATTAGGTGAGCCCGATATCATGATTCTGCTTGGAACATGTCTTAAACAATTACGAGTATAATTGTATCATACCGGTAAGTCAAATTTCTTTATTTTTCATAAATCATAGAATGATGGGATATGAATCAGCAGATTTATCATGGTCAGACATTGTTTTAGAAGTTCAACATTCTAATTATGGGTGGGTGGATAACATTCCATTTATCTTGTCATTATACGCTCAGTGGTCATCCTTATCACATAGTTTTCAAATCATTTTAGGAAAGCACTGTGTAAGCAGAATGTTATTTACAGGCATATGTAAATTTCATTTTGTTTTATTATTTGATTTTGCATTTGATAAGGGACTTTCCATTTTGAATTGTCCTCGGATTTCATTTTTTTGTGATTTTACTTTTTATTTTCCATCAAATAAATAAATCTATAGTATATATGACAAAATATCAAGTCAAGGTTAGATGAATAAAATTACAAAGATTCAAAGCGTAATTGTATGTAATGACATATATGTTTTGTTTCATCAATATTTTTTGGGTCAAGTAAACTATTAGTGGTTTTCATAACCTCCTCATGGCACAGATCTTGTGGGTTTAGATTAACTTTATTAAATAGTTGTTTTCTATAAAAAGAAAAAATTGTGTGCAATAAATAAGGAAATGATTGATTATGCGGATGAAGAGTTGTCAATACTCACCGACCGAGTCAAACGTAAAGTTTCGAACACTGTTTGCGATTTTGATTTGACTTGAATTTAATATTTGCAACTTGACGTATTAAACCAATTACTCCGTTCTTGTACTTTGACATATACATGTGAACTTTTTAAACATTGTGACTTGGAGGCAAAGTTGTTTCATTGGAACGAACACATACCACATTTTTTATTTCTATTTGTCATCATCATTGTCGTTCATGATTTTTTCCTATACCCTTGGTGTGCTGTTATTCTGATTATAATTACCACACATATTTTTTTCTGCTCGACAATAATGAAGACAATAATTTATGTATTAAGTTATGTCACTTCTATAATAACTTCGTTTTATATAATGCTTACTTTTTCTTTCCACACCATTTGATAACTAAGATGAAAATAATCAGAACAAGAAGAACGCTGATTACTACTCCTATAATCCAGAGTTTGAATGTATCAGAATCTGTAGTATCGGAACTAACATTACATTGGGAGCTGCTTTCAACATAACATGCCCCGTTCAGTACGCATACATCAGACTATAGAAAAGAAAGGTCAAATTAACAGGGTTACATTCCATGAAGAATAAACATTAAATCCATTAATGTATTTAGTCATTAATATACGATACATCAGCTTTAGAAATTCAATAGTCAAAACGTATACACAATTTCAGGAACGTTGTGTTTATTCGTGATCGTCTGTTATTTTTGGATGCATTTCCCGAGTAATTTATTACAATCCGATTAGTTCAGGACCATCTTTATTTTCGATTTGGAGACGTGCTATTGGTTCACAAAATGGTAACCTTTTCATTGGAGGTGGTTGACATTTAATACAAAAGAGCGTGGTAGTGAAGCATTATCAGAGATTTTTATTAATTGCTTATCTTCATGCTTATTTGAATGTCATCCTTTTGTAGATTCGGATAAGACAAAAGTAATTTTTCAACCCTTTTCAATATTCTGTAATTGTATCGAGCTACCGAATAAGACTATCTACCGGGTTTGTAATAACATGAGCAACACGACAGGTTCCACATGTAGAGCAGGATATGCTTACCCTTCCTGTACACCTGTAATCACCCCCCCCCCCCCCCCCCCAGTTTTCTTTTTTGATTAGATTCGTGTTGCTAAGGCTTTATTATTCTATGTTGTTTTTGTGTACTACTTTCTGTGTGTTTGTCTTTTTCTTTTGTAGCCGTTGCGTTATCAGTTTATTTTTTATATATACGTTTGAATGTCCCTCTGGTGTCTTTTGTTCCTCTTTTCTCATGATCTGTGTCCCTTCAATCTATTTTTATTATCAATCTCTTATTCATTTTGCCTCAATATAAGTTTGTATAATGCTTTACTGTGAGATACCAACAACCCTGCACACAACCATAGAACATAAGAATATTTTTTTTTATTGAAAAATCTAATAGAAATATGTTCGCAAGCAAACACAGACATTGTATTAACGATATCTTCCTGAAGATAATTGATGCCTGCAAATATTTTACCTACCCGTAACTGACAAAACACATATGTATCCGTTGTGGTACAAGTGTTACAAGAAGAATCAAACATTACAACTGGAACAGAATCACTGAACTCAACGCCGTTGTTAGTGACTGAAACAAGATATACATTGATGCCGCTTGTACTTGTTGTCGACCTTTTTCGGCGTCGTCGATTGGCTGTCGTAGAACATCTTATTTCCCCCATGTTTTCCATTATGGCAGTTGTAAAAATATATGAACCAGTGGACGTTATCTTATTATCTATGATCTAAAAATTATAATAAATGAAAAAAATCATGTATGTATTGCTTTTCTATTACTCTTTTTCTATATTTTAGCTTTACGTTTAAAAGCTCGATAATATTTGCTTCGGGATAAATCTTAAAAATATCGATACCGCTAGTTACCTCGTATGAATTTTATTCATCAATTTATTCAGAAAGCATGTTATTATTGTAAATAAGACGGAAAGTCATATATGAAGGAGGATCTGCTTACACTTCACAAGCGCTTGTTCTATCCAGCATTTAGTAGAGTTCATGTTGCTTAGTATTAAATGTGTCTATGATGAATGTCTAACTGCTATTTATCTGTAAGTCTTTCTTTGCAATGACAGTGTAAAATTGGTTCACTGGAAATATATTTAAAAAAACGCCGAACAGATTAACCCTTGCTCTACTTCTTTATATCGTATGTTTTGGAAAGGGCAATGTTTGTTAAATGTTTACCTCAGCATTTTCTATACGACATTTTATATCGTTTGATACATAGAAATTTTCACCGAACACTGAAATATAGTTGCAGGCTCGCATTCCAGTGTCACACAATGAATCATTTGACATTTCTGTAGCAAGAACAGGCGGTGCAGTCATATTAACACGACAATCCTCACCAGTAAATCCAGCATAACAATTACAAAAACCTGTAACATGCACCAAATGAAACAATGCAGTCAGTTCTATTTCAAATTATAAAATTATAGCCGTTATCTTGCAAACGCATCTAAATATTGAGTATTCGTTAATCCTTTCAAAACACGCTGAACAGCTGTGATATCATTATGAAGTAATAACATTTTGAAAACAACAAATCTAACATAAATTAACAATTTGACGTACACTAATTTTTTATAGTTATTATGTCAAAAATCAAAGTGTAGGCAAGACAACATCCCTAAAAGGGAGGGCGGACAAAATCTCTATCTACGTTAACGTCTTTAATAATAAAACCATGCAGCATAATAATTTTTTTTCAACTAAGCCTTGTCTATTATAATTCAATAGTAAAAAAAATCAATAATAAAACAAGTGCCATCTGAAATACTTATATCTTAGAAGTTTTAAAATCAATAGATTTTTAAAGATTTAATTTTTTGCATTCAAGGGGCCAAACATTGTATCATCATGCCTTCTTCATCTTTTATCAGTTGTTAAGTAAGTAAGATAAGTTTAAAAAAATATCTGAAGTAATAAAGTTAAATATAAGCTACTGGACTCTCGGTTGATAAACATTTCTCAGTAATCGGAAAACGAGAATGATGCTCGAAACATCATATAGTTTTTTATTGGTTGATCTCTCATATCAATTTTATACTTTTAACGACTTTATATTTAAAAATAATTGTATGTATCTCTAAAACGTACCTTCAACACAGTCTCCATTTTTCACACCATTGTATT
Source organism: Mytilus edulis (assembly GCA_019925275.1). Lineage (NCBI taxonomy): Eukaryota > Metazoa > Mollusca > Bivalvia > Mytilida > Mytilidae > Mytilus > Mytilus edulis. The sequence continues at coordinate 64,842,814 of CM034357.1, read as the reverse complement.
TACATTCGAAAGGACAATCGTTTTCAGTGATCAGCTGGGCAATACTAGTTCCATTAGCACTCATTTCTGAATATAGGCTGTTGTTAGTACGGACTTCGTTCATACATTGAGTTTTAAACAATTCAAAGGAATCGGCCATATATTCATCTGTTCCAGCAATCTAAAAATTGGAACCATATCTTTCGGATAAATGATATTTTCAATTTATGAACTTGATGAATGGTTAATTTTGTGTAACATATCGGAAATTTTAACCTATTATTTTTTTCTAGTTTTCAAGTATGGATATTTCGCTCGATTATTTCCTATTTATTCCTTACTTCACAGAAATTAATATCCAAACGAACTTAAAATGAATGCTTGTACATATTCTTGGCAATCAAATTGCATATACACATCATATGGGCATTTTAAAATGAAACTACTACTGTACTGTTATCTACCAAGTTTTTCTACCTTCATCAGGAATTGACAGATAGGTATGATGTGTCATGTTTCAGCTGATGAGGGACAGTCCTTTGACATCCTATAAAACATATTAAGAAAACATATTCAGCCGGTTACTACTGTTGCCTTTTTTGCAATAACATGAGCAACACGACGGGTGCCACATTTAAAGCTAAATCTGCTCTCCCTTCTGGAGCAACTTAGATCATCCCGTGTTTGGTGGGGTTTGTATTTCTTTAAAGACATGACTTTGTCAGTTTATCTTCGATAAGTTTGAATGTCTTTATGGTATCTTTTGTAGCCTACATGTATGTGTGAAGTAGATACAGGGTATATCGAAGAATTGTTCATAAAAACTTAGTAACGACTTTGCTTCGATGTTTACTACTACTAAATGACAAGAAACAACAATTACTGAAGGAATATTTATGGTAGAAATGAGCATATAGTGCATATAAATTGGTGCCGTTAATGTGATTACCCTTATATTCACAATACAATTGGAAATTGCAGATGAAGCATTGACATTAGATATTGACGAGCAGGCATCAAATAGAATAGATTCGCTGAAGTAACTGTTACAGGCGTCTTCAGCGGCTGTTTCATTCCAACCATTCTTCCAACTTGGGTCCTGAAAATCAATTAAATTTATTTTATGTTCCACTTCTTCTACGGGTAGAACTTTTTTAATATATGTGCCACAGTTTACATAACAGCTTAATAAATTGGATTATGACGTTAAATGATAAGACTCATAATAAATTATGCCAAATGTTTTCTGGAAATAAAATTGTTGGTCTAATGTACCAACGAAATATCGTTGTAAAGTAAATTTTATTTTGACACATTATTGAATAGGCTGTGGTCATTATATATTTGGCATAATTTTTTTTTAAATTTTGATTTCTAACACGCGTCAACATCGTTAATTATTTGGTCTTTCAATTGGTATGGTTCATTCCAGGGTCACTGATGATTGTTATGCAGACGTCTATTGTTACAGTGTCTATATCTTTATACTTACTATAATTGGTTCCTCTACATATGCTACAATGTCCGATGGAGCATCAATTGTGACGTCATCATCATCGTCTACGGAGCGTTTGCTTCGAATGGAGCATGGTTCCCGTCCCCAATTCAACGGCGGGCAGGTCGGCATAGTTTCTTTCCAAGAACAATCTACATTGGGCGACAATCCATCTTGGGTTGAGTTCATACAGGAACAGTACATAAAAGCCTGACTTAGTTTTTCTGTTCTTTCTTTCTCCATAAATAAACTGTCATTTGCGGAAACCCTGTAATAATGCCAGAAACTTGTATCAAACCATTGTATCTATCTATACAGAAGGCCTTCAATAGACAAAGAACAAGATGTATTTGTCACAGCTATTGCTATGATGGATACTATGTGCTCTCCAACTTCAACTCTGAACGTCAGTGATGAATCTTTTGTGGACGAAAAGAGTAAAACAATGCCGCCTTAGAGTTTAGGAATAAGGTCAGATTTGCATTTGTTACGAGCTATGGACAATGACTAGTTCATGTGTTTCATACGTATTAAATTATAATACTGGTACATTTGATAACTATTTACACCACTTGGTCGATGCCACTGCTGGTGGAAGTTTCGTCCCAGAGGGTATCACCAGCTTAGTAGTAAGCACTTCGGTGTTGACATGAATATCAATTATATGGTCATTTTTATAAGTTTCCTGTTACCAAACTTTGAATTTTTCGATAAAACTAAGGATTTTCTTATCCTAGGAATAGAATACCTTAGCCGTATTTGTCTCAACATTTTGGAATTAGGGGCCTTGAATGCTCTTCTACTTTTTACTTGTTTGGCTTAATAAATATTTTGATCTGAGCGTCATTGATGAGTCTTATGTAGACGAAACGCGCGTCTGGCGTATTAAATTATCCTGGTACCTTTCATAACTATTTCAAGTACATTTAATTTTTTATCATGTCATAGTAAAATCAATTCTGACATTTTCGAATAATATCATCACCTATAAACAATTGTCATTCAAGTGAGAAATGTGGGTAGCTATATTACCAGGTTTGAAATACCATTTTGATTTGCACTATGCCCGTATCAAATCAGGAATGTGATAGTTGTTTTCATTCACTCCTCTTTCTTAAATAACCTTGGAGTTGGGTATGTTTGTTACACCGTCAAATAACACTACAAAGAGTTCGCTCTGTTATAATCAACTGAACGTTTCAATCATGTTATACTCGTAAGAAAATGAGAAGTTTCTCAGTGATCAAACTGCAATATATCAAATGATTTTTTTTCGATAAATAGTGTGGTTCGTGTTTTTTTAAATTTGTACATATTTGGCAAAGGGTCAAAGTAAATATCAAAATTTGAAATCTAACGCGCCTCATTAAGTTCGGTCAATGTGTGTGGTGGTTCTATGCTATTTTAATTTGCTGAATTCTAATAGGAAATAATCCTTAAGTTTCCCATAATCCATTTTAATGGTTTGATTTATTAATGTAAATTACATGCTAATAATTTGATGTGTCCAAATTTCTGGATTTACCTTCATCATATACAACCAAAGCCAAAACATTGAATTTCAGGGATGTATACTTACCATAACACGTGAAGAGATAAAGACAATATAAGAAATTTAGCAAAATCTAACTAAGGTCAACCTGAAAAAGCTGGAACATTCTTCATTTATTGGTTTCTGATGAAGTAGGTTAGGTAATGGCCATTTGGACCAGGTAAAAAAACATCAATGTTACAAGCTAAAAAAATTTTAAGCTGACTTAAAGACATGTACGAAAGGTAAATGGACTATTTGTGTCAAAGTTTTGTTCTTAAGCGTTGATTTTTACATCCCAAATGATGAGAGATTTTGGAGAAATTTGACAAAATCGGACAGATTCAACCAATTTTAGGACCAGGAAATATAGAGCGCAGGCGTCGACAAACTAAATATTCAAGTTAGACATGTAAAATGTCTTATCAAACATTATTTCAAAGGAATTGTTTGGTCGCTGTATGCGCTATATGTTTCTTGTCCAATAATCAACGAAAAATACCCATTTCCATTGTTTTGTTCCTGAACAATCAAATCAAAAGCCAAGGAACTGTATTAGGTATACTTCCATTTGATTTTGTTCAATAAATCTTTATCTAAAATTTAAGCTAAACAAATTGGGCCAATTTACGGTTTTATCGAACCTACTACTTTAACAACGGAGAAATTAGGAATGTTCTGTATAAATTATTTCAGTACCGAAGTATTGGATATCGAGCTATTGTAACCTTCAGAGACAAGAAGATACATTATAGCAGGTAACAATGCTATGCCTTTATAGTAAATATAATAAGGATAAGAACTCAAATGATAGAAATATACAGACCTAGCGCTTAAGGCTATCCTTTGGTTGTTAGTATTAAAGTTCAAAATCTGTTTTGCGTAAATGGCATTTCTTCAAAGGTTTTTATTGTACTTATGGTATATTTCCTTATGAAAAACTTCGAATATTTACCGCCAAGTCCTTGCAAAGGTCGTTGCATTGTCATACACTACTCCATCACGTCCAGTGAAGTCATCTTCGTAATCTCTATTCCAAGTTCCACATAAACCCTCTGTTTGATATCTATCGGTTCGAGACATAGTTATATATGCATTTATTCGTCTGTTTAATGAGATCCATACATACACACGAGACCCCGTTGGAAGAGCGATCTGCAAATTAATATATAAGACAAGTGAAAAATACGAGTATTATAAGACTGTTGATCAAATTTGCCAGTTATATAACACAAGAACACGGTTAAAGCATCGCATGAAACCTACACAAGTATGATACAGCACATACAATAAAGATGAACAGTTAAATGAATATTTATTATGCGCTCGAGAATTACACTTTAAAACCATCTAGAACAATTTACCTCATATCCACCCCAGCGACTGTATACTTCTAAATATTCATTTCCGATTCCACAGTTTAACCTACGAATGATCCACTTGGTTGGTTTTCCACATCCATAGATAATAAAAACGTCAGATGCAGCACGCACGGCTATGGCGCAATGTTCTGTCCAAGTATGATCTTTTTCATATCTTCGTTGGATAGTATGAACCTATAAAATAAACATATTAAATATCTGTAATTATTACATGTCACGCATATACCTCGTATGATATGTCATTAAAAAGTAGATACAAATGTTGCTTTGTTGAATAAAGATATAAATACAGGAATGACTGTATCATTGTAGATTATTATCATATCTAATGTGATATGTAACTTATCGTTTTTCAAATCTTTTTGTCAGTTAATATGTGCATAGCTGTTTGAAAATAACGAAATATTCGCCTCTCGGTTTTAAATACAGAATTTATGTTAAATGAGTCAGTACAATTTGAGGGAAATTAACGATCAAGTGTTTGATTCACTTCATTAATTTTTCAGCATTTAATTTTCAACTTCTTGAAAGAAAAACATGAACATTTAGTTTCGCTGTATATTTGTTAAAAGTTTTGTCATTGAAATCATAATTGATATCGTATGCATTAGGCAATCATATTCATTTTTAGAACGGGTATAACGCAATGGATTTTACGCTATTGTAACCCTTGCGACAGTGGAGGGAGATATTACAACCCTCTGAATTTGAAAAACCTTTGCAGCAACTATTTTTTCGATGGCAGTTTAGATTTTAATCACGGACGACATATAGTACAGGACCAACCCGTTTGTATTTATTGTGAATTTTGTCTCGTCCACAACATACATAAGATATTTGCCATTGGTCGTTTAACAACCAACAGACAATCATTCTGTCATTATTAATGTTATTTCTTATCCCTCGAAATTATAATCTCAAAGTTCTGCAAATCAATACAACGATACCACCCATTTATCTTCGTGGGACAATTTTCAAAAATGTACATAAACAATTTATCTACAATCATTCCCTATAAACAAATCCGACATGATCTGGGCCTATACTGATAGAAAAGTTTACAAAATTGTTTTTCTATTCAATTCTCTGTTATATGCATTAAAGTAACTTGTGCTTGCTGTTCACTGGTATGAATATTTTTATGTACAGGCAATTTAAACCGATTTACAGATCAAAACTAATTTAGCTTTAACGAATTATAATTACCTCTATTGGTTTAGTTTTGTGTCTGTAAAGGACAAATTCTCCCTGGTCATGAAAATCATACGATCTAAAAACACACATATAGTATATAATTCATAAAAGTTATAACAATTTTTTTTCTATGAGTTGTTCGTATCATTGTGATCACTTGTTTATTTACCACAAAACAATTGCGTTAACACAATTACTGGTGTTGTGTCTTTGTGACAATTATCATCTAACAAAAACCAGACTGAGTGCTCTTTTAGTTCGTATATTCTTCATTGACACAACTTATACTAGCAAATTCATGACTAAAATAAACAGCGATAAGTCTGAAGGAAAAAATTAAAACATACAACAGGCCACACATCACTTTACAAAGGGTCTAAAGATCTTTTAAATGTAGGTGTCCAAGATATAATGATTGCCGATGCAGTGATTTCTGACACAGATATTTACTGGAGGCAAATACTCCCTTTTAAAATTTCTCTTCGTAGCTTTGAGCTATTTTTTCTATAGATGTGATGATGGAATCCTGTGACATACAGAATACAGAGCAAGCTTGTTTTTCAAAATTTCGGATCTCAATAGAACTTAGCCGTCACGTCGTTTTAAGTTAGTCAAGATATCAAGCAATCATTACTAATTTGTGGTTTCTTCTTTCTTGTTCAATTTGACAAATACGATAATCATGGTTCCCTTTTAAACTCAATACTACTGTTAGATGACATTACATATACAACTGGAAAACAAGTCACAGATAACGAATGCAAGTTTCTTTTAAATTCATTTAATAGCACGATAAGTCAGAATGAAAAAGGAACACTGTTGGTGTCAGCAGGAATGTCGACTGTTTTTTTTTAAATACGATATCAATAATAACCGGGCTTCGTAAAGATGAAAGACTGAGACTTTTCTGTATGAATCAAAATGGGTTTTCCCGCAAAGTATACCTTTTTGTTTTCATTACATTTGCCATAATGAATTTCAAAAGCAAACAAATAAGGCATATATAGAACGGTGTAATCAGTAAAAAATTTCAACATTTGCATGTTTCTTTGCGACGAAAGGGTATCATATTGTATATAAAGTCATCATAGATACCAGGATTGAAATTTAGAATTAGCGCCAGACGCGCGTTTTGTCTACAAAAGACTCAGCAGTGGCACTCGAATCAAAGAAACAAAACAAAAGGCAAAATAAAACAGAACTAAATTGCAGAACATTTAGGATTACAAATTTTGTAGAGTTTTGTCAAATACAGATAAGGTAATCTATTCTTACGATTAAACAGCTTTAGTTTTTGAAAACAATTGTTAGTTTTGTAAATAATGAATTTATACTTATGACAATATCAATGATAATCCATGTCAACAAATAAGTGCTGACTACTGGTAAAAGATCTTAGGTATATGAAGTATTCCCATCAAAGTAACACCACCCCTGAATTATGTTTTTTTTCGATTATCAGACATTGATTCCTTGTAGAATAAATGATAAATTTTAAGAAATAGATTTTGTAAAACATTTTGCATGCCTGATTGTGATCACCATAGACACTATCTTTATTGATCTATATCATCTAATAAACAGATGACTGTTGCAAAATTCCTCCTCAAGGGTTGCCGTTGTAGTATATATAGTGTCTAGGTAAATTTTTCATCATCAAGTAGAGATTTGAAAGAAAAAAAACGTCAGTTTTGACACACATTAAAGTGGTATGACATTTTGTGGCATTTTATCTCGGAATAACAATTTATTATTACTATTGGTCACATAAAAACTTACTGCCAATCAAATGTAGAGAACCAAGGATCAGTTCCTGTAAAACAGGATCCATACCACCACCAGTAATCATCTGTTACATTGTCGTTAACTACATGAACCTGTGAAAGGAATTTGTGTTAAGAGTTATTAAATAGCATTATTATTCCAATAATCTTACGAAAAAGTATATAACAATTAAAGAAAATCACAGGCTATAAACGTTTGTGTGTATGTTCTGTTAAGGTTATTTCAAAATACAACAATAACTCAAAACCACATTTTTCCGGTTGGAATTGCATATAGATAGTTTAAAAGAACAAGATCAAGAAATTAAACAAGAGTTTATATCGCGATCGCTAACCTGTAATGTTTTGCGTAAATCTTTCATCAATAATTATTATGTTTGCTTTTCAATATATATTTGTTCATGGCTTACATCATTGCAAGGTACATAACTTCCCTATTAAACAATAAAAGGCCAATATGCCTATTTTTTTTTTAATTTAAAGTTAACCCTTGAGGTCAGGTCTAATTTGTATCTATTTGTATCTATTCTGTTTTACGTTTTCTTTCCATTATACAAGCAAAGATACAACGAAACTCATCAATGCAGAACAACGCAACAAGATACACCACAACACTAATCTTGATTCAAGGCAATTAAATAATCATGTAAAGGATTTCCACAAAAGTTTATTACTTCACATCCTATTTATAAAATCGAGGTCGATGTGAATCTTTTTGGGGCCTATATAGAGATTTTGTTGTTGTTGTTTGGTTGATAAAAAATTTAGAAAGAAAAGTCGAGCAGTCTATCCTGAATCGCACGAATGACGTACACATGACTTTGTCAAATATTTCAAAAAGATAGTCTCATCCTATCCTGGTAGTTGTTTCAATACTTTATGCTTTAAAATCTTTTATTTTATTAATAAATTGATTCCTCTGGTGTGTTTTTTTTTTCTTTTTCGTGTGAACATATGTAATACTATATAAAACATGCCTATGTAGATAAAATAACCAAAAAGAAAAGATGTTGGTTCTATCTGTTTCCATTTTCCGTTTCCGTTCCGTTTTCCGTTTCCGCCGTTTAGCAACACCCCATATCATTAATAAGATGATAACAAAAAAAAATGATCAAAATGATAATGTGAATTACAATTGACACAAACCGTGTAGTTGATATTTAAATCTTAACAGGTCATCATCAGATAGTTTTTGCTTGGTTTGAGATCTTCTAATACTAATAACGATAAAATTAATGACACAAACCGTGACTTCAGGTAGTTGATAATTTGACCAGATCGGGTCATCGTCAGCTTCTAATACTCTTAATTTAATCTTTGCTTGGTACGCCTGATCCGATGCAGAATTTTCAGGAAGGTTAATATCTAAAGTTTGCCACGCCCACTGTTGCCATCCATCAAGTTCCAATCCACACATTGACGGTTTTGTCATTTCGGTGACAGAATTATTACAGTACATTGGAGCTCCAGCTGTAAATTGTTCATTAAAGTCAAATAAATCTAATTTGACTTTACATGAGTATGACGTATCGTTATATCTACAAGCTATAGGAACGGTTGTCCATACATATAATGTTGCTGATTCTCCACTTGATATTGACAGGTAATTCGGCCACATCTATTTAACATTAAAGAATATGTTCAAGTTTAAAGTGAAGTAAACAAAATATAAAACGAAAGTTTATTCATTTGTGATAAAGGTTTAAAAATGATTATAGTTTTCATTCTCAAATTCAGTATTTCGACTAAGAGGTCATAGGAAAGCAACAAATAATAAAATTGCCATTGAAGTTTCAAATTTGTATTTCTTACGATTGTTATGTCCCTTAAATCACAAAAATATATGATGAAATAAAGACTGATATCAGATATTATTTTATTAACTCGCTACGTAAATATTACATGGACATGATTGCTGAACTATGAAAGAAAGGATCACTATAAATAAAGTCGAAAGTAGTTTTAAGACAGCGAACAAAATGTTGCTTAAATTGAGATATTGACAAATAATATATGTCACCAAATTCGTGATGGTAACCATAATACGATTGCTGTATCGATTTTAGCCGTTCTTTCTCATAACTCTATATCAGCTTAAATGAAAAGAAACCCCTGTTTGCTAGATATGTCAACGAGGCAAATGGGTTTATTGTTACATATATGAAGTTGGCAATTGGCAAGTTGACAGTGGAAGATGTGATATAGGGTTAGCATGAGGATGATTTTAAGTCAAATTCACTGAAGTTTTGCAAAAACAGAGTCTGTGATTATCTATATGTTGATATAAAATAGCATTAAGCTAAGTTGACCGGCTAAAACGGTAAGCAGATACAATGTTTTAAAAGCTCATTGAAATAATAATAAAATACGCACGTATATGTTTAATACAACATTGCTTATTAAATAGTTTCATGCAGGAAAACTGTGTATATAGTCCATTTATGATAAACAGACGTGAGGAAATATGTAAACTACAGTAATAATTTTAGATCCTGAATTTTGGAAATCAGAAATTATTCTTATCCTATTAAAATCACAAGACATTAGTTTGTCAGATACAATGTATCAGTATTTACAAACCTTTTTGTCGAATATAATGAAGAGTATTTGAACAAAAAAACAATCAAAATGTTTAATACTGCCTCATTTTCAGATCGTTTAAAGTAATTTAGTAGGATATAAGATAAGGGATTGTTCGCAAAGATTTTTGCAACAACAAACTTTGATTTTTATGCAATTTTTTAAAGTGTTTTGAACGGATTTTACTCAAAACTATTGTACGATATACCTTTCATGTCAAACTCGTCAATATCAACATGTTTATGATGTTATTATAACACCACAGTTAATCTCCTTCTACTAAAAGTTTTAGATTATTTCGTCCTAGTCATTAACTAATAAAACTGAAATATTTTTAATAGATTAAATTCTTTCCCTATTTGTACAAAAATGGAGATCAGATAGCTGCTATATATTGTTCAATCTAATTCGTTAAATAACCAAAAACTGCAAATACATTCATCACTAGGATTACATCAATGGTGCCACACTTGTAAAAAAATTAAACTAGCTAGTACAGAATTCAATATAGTAACAGAACCAACAATAAAAATTTATAGAATGATTGCCAACGAGCAGTTAAAGACTTACGACGAAGATGCCATATTTCCTGGCAGATATAGGTTCCTTTTTTTATTATTTTTTTCAAAATAACAAAATTTGAAAACTCTCTGATATTCTGTTCTTGTAGATATTGTATTCGAAAAAGATATCACATACATTTTCTATGTCTTTTGCGTTTCCATGATGATGGTTGTTCTTCGCCAACTTATATATTTGTTCTCTTTGTATTATCTTTTTACATAAAGTCATATTTGTACTTACATCTAAGCCAGCGTAGTAGTTCCAGCTCTCCATAAAAGCCTTGTTTGACGACAAATGAAATCTTATTCCACATTTTATCTATAAGTATTTTGAATCAAGATGACAGGTTAAAACAATATACTTGTTTCCTTCTAATTGATATTACAATAATGGATTTGACATCATTGATAATAATAAGAAACTTCTTCGATAAATCGACTTTACATTGATATATTAAAACAAATTCTGCCACTTGAAAACTTCGTCATTGAACAGAAGTTAGTAAACAAGTATAAAAATAAAAATCTGTAATAAACTTATATTAATAATCTCAAATAGTTACACATGAATTAATTATATTATTTACCAAATTATTGGAATTAAATTGTTTTTGATAACTCAAACGGTTCACTTAGTTCATAACAAAAGTAACTAAATCAATCAGTATTTCAGCTATTGAAGTATGTCAAATATGATTTTTCTATATATTTTGTGCTTTATTTCATTTAAATGGGACAAACTTGCTTCACTAAATAAATAATTCAGTTGACTTTTAAGGCACAAACTGTCTTATGAAATAAATATACAAATAAGAGTTAAGCTATTTTTGGCAATATATACATATTGATTGTAATATTTCCAAGGGTTGATATATATTTTGTCAAAGTCAAACGAAATGATCTTCAAAATTCTGCCATTTTCTTCCTGCCTACTGTACTTCTCCAACTTATTATGATATAGAGTGGTCATTGTTACTGGACCGTACGTAATTCGTAAATTCTTATTTTTCTGTGTTCATTATGTAAGATAGTAAATTCAACACTTATTGCTTAAAAAGGCAGAGATGGTGAATTAGATTTCTTTCGAGAACAGTGAATTTCGCTTGTTCGTTAGATTTAGTCTAAAAATATATTAATGACCACTGTTTCAAAACTTTTTTATATTTATTTAAATATACGCGTACACTTTTTTTTATTAACCTTCAAAATAGACAATTAAGAGTCATTGTTACTTTTCATTCATACAACACAAGATTACAAAGATTAGTTGTTATTGATATACGACATGTTCTTAATTACTAAACAATTGCCAAACTTACAAACTTTCATAATATTAAAGGTTCAATTTTTTCTGCATCAAGTAATACATATTCCAACAATATATGTCACTTCAAGTTTAAATCCCCGTATATAGTATTCGGGATTTTTTTTCATAGCGTGTACAAGTTCCTGACGACTATATTTTTAAATTATTAATTGGATGATTTGTTATCTGTAGGTTAAGTTTAGGAGATAATAAAAGTGGAAAATAAACCTACAAAATTTAAAAAAAACAAAGGCTACACGACCATTTCACTGTTTATGAATTGGGTTCGCCCAGCCGAACGAATTTAGATATAAGTTTGTTGAGATTAACTTTACTTTGACAAATTTATACGAAGTTCCTTATCCTTTATTTATTAGATATTTATCAAAAATCGAAAATTCATGACTGTCGGAATGAAACACTCGAATTTTAATTTCATGAAAAGTTAGAACTCACATTGATTCCTATTTTTTTCTCTCTATGCATCCAATCGGTACTCTTTAATCTGCCCTCTGTGTGAATATTGTCGTATGCAATATCTGTCTTTGTAATAAACTCTTCATTGTCAATGTACCATTGGATATCATACGTCATTGAATTTAAGAGAGAATCATAACTGTTATAGTAATAGTACCCAGAATAGACATAGCATTCAAACATCAACTGGTGATCTTCTGAGTTCAAATCGTACGTTGGAATTGTAGGACTCGCATAAAGCCAGTAAATGTAGTCTGTTATATTCAAATCAACTGTGGAAATTCAAGTTAAACCAACCATTTACGTCGTTAACAATAAGTCGACAACAAAATGTGAATTAACGTGGTTTGTATCTAAAGATAATTTTATCTTTACGAGTTGACAGATTGTTATTGTTTTGTGATTTTAAGATATTTAAACAACATTTATGCCACAGTCTTGTTTGTACCATTTTTATCAGTAGTTTGAACAACAAAAATATGTATGCTATCTTAAGTATTGTGCGTTATTGTAACTTATAATTAACACCAACGATTTCCTAGAACGAAAAAAAAAGGAAAAAAAAAATACTGAATCGCTATGTTCTTAACTTTTACTATGATCTCTTTTTTTTAGATTATAAGAATCTTTTATGTTTTACAAGTGCTTTGAGTTTATGTAGTTGAGTAGAAAGAGAATAAATAATGTCAAGGTTCTACGTTATAGACTTTGCCTACAAAAAAAGTGAGTCGCATGTAATCCAGGTTTCTACACTTTGAATATATTGTAGCTACGAAACATCATTGCGTTAGAAAAAAACATCGATAATTTGTAATTCTGTAGGTTTTGTTCATTTGTTCATTACTAGTATCTGATTACTTTCACAACTGTTTAAACTATCTATTCATATTGGATTTTTGTTTTAACAAATAGGGACTTCGGTGTCTTAGTGTTCTAAGTAGTCGAACTACTATATCACTACCCTGTCGACACCGACACGAATCCAGCACGAGACAGGCGAGTTTGTCTCCAGGACTGATTAGGGTTGTTAGTTTTCCTAACCGAACTTGGAGCTTCTCCCCAGACACTACGGCTTTCTCCACAAATAAAACCTAACCGCCACAAAATTGCGAAACTTAGGTTAAACGCGAATCAATCAATCGATTTATTAATCACATTTATAGTGTTGTACCGCTATTTTTTCTGAGTATCTATACCTTAAATGAATGAAATACAAATACCATAAATATTTTCGGTAGAAGTCATCAGGGATGTGTCTGTAGAAGATGCTTCCTGCCAATAAAAACTCTGTGTTGTCTTTATATCTGATACTTGGGTTTCTAAACTGGTACTAGTTCCATGTAATATTGACTGATGATCAGATACTTCTGAGGGCGCGAAACTGGCATAGGAAGTTATAGTTTTAAACAAAGAAGTTGCTTCATTGTTTGTTGAGGAATTCGTGGTATATAAATGTACAGTTGTACTCATTCTATCCAAAGGCTCCGGTAAACTAAAAGCAATGGCCGAAGATGATGGATTTACAGTAGTATGCATTGTGTTCCAGCTATCTACTGCCGATGATTTACTGTCATCAGAGGAAGATGTGATAAAAGTATTCAAATTCTCTGAACTTGACATTTTTGTAGTGTCTATTGGGTTAAAATTAAACGAGGATGACAATGTCTTAAAAGTTGTCTCTATGTTATCCAAATTCTCATGATAGGAAGACGAACTGCTTGTTATATCAAAACCATAATCCATTCTCGAAGACGACGAAACTAAAACGGTATCCAGGTAATTTACGATGTTCGAAGTGGAATACAAATTATGGGTCAAATATGAAGAAGCCGAAATTGTGGTCATATCATATTCATTTCGATAAGTCCATTCCGAGGACATAACCGTATTTACTGAGTTCCAAGTCACGGACGAATGTGACTGTACAATTGTCTCCACTTTATTCAAGTTTTCCATACTAACTGTCAAACTGTCGGTTAGGTCATCCATATTCATGTAAATGTCTTCGGAGGACGAACTTATATGCATGTTTATTTTATTCCAATTCTCAGATGTCGATAGACTATTTGTATTGTCTGCAGTTGATTCCAATAATGTGGAGGATGGATCAATAGAAATTTCAATCTTACTCAAATTATCCGATAATGTGACATCGTACAAGGATGATGATGTATGAACTTCGGTTGGTGTCATACTGGAATATCTGTCTCTTTCTGTTTCTATACAAATGATAAATTGTTTAATGATAATATCTGTTGACTAAATTGTCTAATTCTTCACATTGCATAACACTTTATTCATATATAATACAACAAACAGTCGTGACTGTTTATTCATTTATTTAGCTCCATCTATTGACGACACGAGATAAAGAAATATAACATCATTCTTGAAGTAGCAGTTTACTGGTTTTATTTTAATAACATTTTAGCTAATTGAAGCACAAATACAAAAAGAAAAAAATGCTTAAGAAAATAAAATTGAGAATGGAAATTGGGAATATGTCAATGGGTCTTCGATGAAGCGAGAACATCCCGCACCTGGATGTTAGCCTTATCTTTACCCTCCCTAAAAATGTGTACCAGGGGCCGGTAACAAGAAATTTTATTAAGAGAGGTCGTAAGTATTGAATTAAGGGGGAGATAAAATCATTCTAAGATCATTCAAAGAGTGTAAATCAAAGCTCCCTCAGGTTGTTCGTAGATCGGTCTTATTTCCCCCTTAAGTTGCATCGTAATAGTTTTCAAGTTACGAGTTCTTAATAATTGTCTGGCGTCTCCGTTTTTGGTTCCTCCCATAGAAATTAGAATCACCTTAAATGAATCATAAAAACGTTTAAATGAACGATAAAATGCGCATAACAATAAACTACCCATTTAACCTAAGGAAAACAATTCTGGCCTCAGTCCACCATTATTCATTCTTCCCCTTTTTTGATATAAGTCAAATTGAATTAAAAAATTTGCACCGCTTCAAACATGAAATAATTCAACTGCTTATAGACCATTATTATTTTAATAAAAATATGCTTGTCTCAGGACAATCCATCAGTACTTTTTCTTTTGAGTGCCCTATTATTCACCAGGCCAATGGTAGGATTTAAATCTTGTATAAATGACGTAGGCTTATCTTTCTATCCTACTTTCATTTCGGTCAAATCACTACTATAATGGTTTACTTTTATAAATTGTTATTTGGATGGAGAGTTGGCTCATTGACACTCATACCACATCTTCCTATATTTTTTCACTATAACAATTTTTTTTTCTTTGAAAGCCTTCTTACAAAAAATAAAATCACAAAAATACTGAACTCCGAGGAAAATTCAGAACGGAAATTCCCTAACCAAATGGCAAAATCAAATGATAAAACACATCAAACAAATTGGCGACACTTGTCATATTCCTGACTTGTTACAGGCATTTTCAAACTGTAAAAAAATGATGGATTGAACCTGGTTTAAAGAGCTGAACCTCTAACTTGTATGACATTCTTATCAAGTTCCATTATAATGATAACGATGCGTGAACAAAACAGACACAATAGGCAAAAATTGTCAAAAATAGGTGTTTAACAGCAACACGAAACCTTCAGATGATCCGGAAGGGTAAGCAGATCCTGCTTCACGTGTGGGGCCCATCGTGTTGCTCTTTATGTTACAAAGCCGGTAAATAGTCTAATTCGTTAGGAAAGGAATGGGACTGTAGTTACGACATAATGAACATATCCGATATCATATGTATAACGGATATTCCATATTGGTCAACCAACTCATGATGGCCTCCGTAAAATTTACACTTCACCATTTGGAACTCTTGGTTTAAAATTGAAAAGGTCACAAATTTCTCCTTGCTTTATATTTAACACTTCTCTCAACAAGCCAAAATTGTAATGATTTACAATAAATAGAAACTACCATCCTCCACACACATGGCCAAGAAAACACTGATATATTATTTCCTATTCAGATGAATTAATAATTAGAATAAAAAAGTTTTAAGGTTCACGTATTAACTTTTTTAAGCAACTTGTTCTATTATTAACAAGTGAATGTACAACTCAGAGTAGTCGGGACCACTCTTACAAAAAATATCAAGTGAAGCTATTGCGAATTGTTCTTGGTACACCCCTAAGTTGCTAAGTTTGTTTTAAGAACACTTAATAACTGACCAAAATTTACGAATGATTTTGTGTTACCGGAATTAGTCAGATCGCTTTAAGGTAGGCGTAAGATTCGTTCTTAAATCATGCACTTTTTCAAACATTAAGAGCTGTCAATCATTCTAAGATAGGTCTGAGGTTGGGTCTTGTTACATTCTTAAATCTTAAGACGCCCTTTAGACGTTCGTAAGACATAAGAATGCTTCTTGTTACCGGCCCCAGGTCAGTGAAAATACGTCATACTAAACTATAAAACATATAAATGAACAAGAATTAAAAAAACATACAAGACTAACAAAGGCCAGAGGCTCCCAACTTGGGACAGTGTCATAAATGCAGCGGGGTTAAACATGTTTTTTAAGATCTCAATCATCCACCATACCTCTAGCTAGTAAAGAAACACAAAATAGTACGCACAGCAAGCAAAACTCATCATCAAAGAAGTCCGAGTACGATGTAAAAATATTTAACAAAAGAAACTATGTAAAACGACCATGATAAACGCATTAACAAAGGACTACTAGCAGCTACTGACATGCCAGCTTCAGACCTCAATTAAACTCATTTAAAGATTGTGCATTATCATATGAAAATCAAGCGCAATCCCACCCGTTAAGGGTTAAGTATCATACCATCATAAAATATATGAGAAGTATTTAACCCGAATCATGCCACACACTGGTTTTAGAATAAAGGTGTTCATTTCCGTTGCAAAGACCATACGGTGAATCAATATTTATATCAAGACAGGCCATCCTTAACGAACAGTATCGTAACTTCAGATCTGTATATTCCATCTAAATAGGTCTGTTTAAAGGTTTGTTAGCATTTGGTGGGAACGCCGACATTGTTGTGCTTTAAAAAAAATTACCATAAAAGATTGGACGTGAAATGTCCCTGTACCGGTGATAAAATTTCATACATGTTTAAACTAGTTTGTGATATAGAAAACACTAGCACGTGATAATATTTCAGTCACACGGAGATTTCTTTCGTTAAAATCAAATTCTTAATAAAAAAATTTGTTTGCAATAGTCTTATTCAATCCTTGTTAACTGTTCATAGTTCATAGTTTTATAAAGAAAAAAGTAAAGATGTTAAATGTATGATTAATCGAGAGAGAATTATTTCATTCATAACCTTTAATGACTTGTATCTCAAAAACCAGGACAAAGAATTTTCTTTTTTCTTCAGTTTTTTTGTAAAAAAATCTTGTTATTTTAAAAGCTAAAAGCGGTAAAAAGCAGGGAAAACAATATTGGTAAATGTCATGTTCTAAATGACCTTTTTGTACCTGACTCATTGAGATGAAAGGGGAAAGAGTAGTTTTCTCAAAAACCCATTTTCAAACAAGTCTTTATTCATGCTTCTCGTTTCGGCAAACTTTGATTGGTTAAGTCCCTTCAGAATTGATTGTGTCAAATTTAATTTCAATTGTTCTCATCTGTAGGTGGTTAAAATATATTAGTGTTATTACCTAAGCAATATCTTCCACACATTACAGGTTTGAGATACATTATATCATACCCTCCACATTTCATCACTGGTACAATCCAACTGTTGGGACAATCCAAGTCCATGTGAGCTTCGCAAGCCCTCACATATTTTATCTCTTTATCAACCGTAGGTAGTGACCCTATAATTATCAAATATGGCTTAACGAACAACTATGTTAAAGTGTATTCAAATAAGGTTTGTCTAATTCATCTAGAAATTATAATTAAATCGATTGAATGTAGCATTCATTCACCTTGAAATCCTTCCATATTTGAATTAGTATACGTTTATATCATTTCATGAAAAAAGTACAATATAGACGACCTTCAAAAGAATGGTTGTCAATTGTTGATGTCGTTTGTTGATGTGTTACATATTTGTTTTTTCTTCCATTTTTTTATAATAAATTATGTCGTTAGTTTTCTCGTTTGAATTGTTTCACGTTTGTCATTAAGGGGTCTTTTATAGCTGACTTTAGGCTATGCTCATTGTTGAAGGCCGTGCGGTGACCTATAGTTGTCAATATCTGTTTTATTTGGTCTCTTGTTGAACATTGTGTCAATGTATACATATTTTTTTGGCAGCATTTGTATTTATTGCATTTCAATTCTGACTGAGTAAAAAGTGAATAAGTGTCGAAAGGTGTAACAATTTTTTGCAGCTTATACTTACCGTTCATCCAGATTGGATTATTTGTTCCGCACTGTCCTGGCAAAACAGGCGAGTTTGCCAAACTATAACTGCCATCGAATCTATACCATCCATAGTTGAAATACATTGACTCACATTCGTTAGAGATATGACTAGAATCGTTGTAATCTGCATGCCGAGTTGGATCATATAAGATAACACTGTAGTTCAAACACGGATCTAATGTGGAATCTACAAAAGAGTTAAATTAAACCTTTAAATTCCCAAGCGTGAGATGTTAAAATCCTATCATTGAGAATTATAACATAGTTTGGATACAGCAATTATGATTAAGATGCAATTTTAATATAAGTTATTGTCCTCCCTCGCAATGTGATGAATATCTGAAAATCATTACTTTTCAAAGTAGATAACTTTCTTTTTATGTATAAGAAATTGTTGATGTTTAGAATGCGGTGTTTACACTTATTATTATAATTGCCAATATAAATGCATCTGATATTTATCACTCTATTTTTCTTTTTTTTCTTAATCTCATTATTGTATTCGGGTTTTGTTTTCTGTAATTATTTTATACTTCAGTTTCATTATGTATATCTTTTATATTCATTTGATAAAATTTACTGTTTGCAATAGCATTAATTGTTCTAATTTATAAATAATGAGGATGTTCTTATCCCAAGCATAAAGACATAGCCGTATTTGACACAACCTTTTTCAACTTTTGATCTTCAGTGCTGTACAACTTTGTACTTTTTTTTCATTTTTGATCTTTTATATCTGGGCGTCACTGGTGAGTCTTGTGTGGACGAGGCGCGTTTTTGGAGTATTGAATTTTAAACCTGATGCTTTGTGTTATCTATTAATCATGTGTTTCTTTGTCTAATACGTTCTCCTATTTATTTGTTTTGTAGTCCTGTAATATTATGTTGTCATTTCTATGTTATATTTAACATTGCCATTAAAGTGCAAGGTTTGGCATGCCACAAAACCAGGTTCAACCCACCATTTTTCCTTTAAAAATGTCCTGTACCAAGTCAGGAATATGGCCATTGTTATATTATTGTTCGTTTCTGTGTGTGTTACATTTTAACGTTGCGTCGTTTGTTTTCTCTTATTTTTGAGTGTAAATTCTAATTGCGATAAGACGTGTCACGGTACGTGTCTATCCCAAATTCATTTATTTGGTTTTGATGTTATATTTGTTATTCTCGTGGGATTTTTTCTGATGCTTGGTCGTTTCTGTGTGTGTTACATTT
Organism: Mytilus edulis; assembly: GCA_019925275.1. Taxonomy (NCBI): domain Eukaryota; kingdom Metazoa; phylum Mollusca; class Bivalvia; order Mytilida; family Mytilidae; genus Mytilus; species Mytilus edulis. Next base: position 64,822,955 of record CM034357.1, on the reverse strand, counting down.
TAGTGTTGTGTCGTTGTTCTCCTCTTATATTTAATGCGTTTCCCTGGGTTTTAGTTTGTTACCCCGATTTTGTTTTTTGTCCATGGATTTATGAGTTTTGAACAGCGGTATACTACTGTTGCCTTTATTTAAGAATAATCATTGATCAAACAAAAGATGTAAATGCAAGTAAAAGTATATTATATTAGATAATTGGTGGTAAATCAATTATATAACTTCAACAAACAGTAACATACTCACCCATACAATATCTACCACAGTTCATGTCATATTCAGGTTTCAGATGAGCAACGTTGTATCCGTCACAATGCATTACAGTAACATTCTTACTGTTTCCACATTCGGTATCATTTCCTACCGTGCATGCTGTAAGTGTGGCTATTTCACCATATGCTGTCGGGTAAATACCTGATAAGGAACACATTACATATAATAACAATGTAGTTGATTTTGAATTGGAAAGTATTTATATTATTTAAAACGCGTTAGTAACATTAAATATATTCAAGATTTACTTTCAAGTATAAACATTCAAACCATATTAAGAGAATAAATAATTATTCACCATCCAACCAGACAGGAGAAGATGAACCACACTGTCCCGGCTTAGGAGGATGAGTTGGTATGCTCTCGTTTCCTCTAAATTTGTACCATCCTTCCGTGTGGATCTCCCAGTCGTAACATTCTTCATATTCTCCACTTTGCAGTGTATAATTGACAGATCTCTCAAAACTACTTGGTATTATATTGTGCCAGCGACAAGGCTCATCCCACACATACGACGGAGTGGTAGAAACCTCAGAGGAGTTTCTCGATTCTACAAACAAAAAAATGTAAAACTTGTTCATTTGATTTAAATTTAAATTGCAGATCTAGATGACACCTAAAATTAGCTATTTGTGTATTTTCATCTATCCTTATATATTGTATTCGACTTTTACTTATTTTTAAAAAAGATATTTGTTTATATTAACCAAGAATATGGTTAAAATCATTATTTTTAACTGCATTTGCCAGAACGCAATTCATATCAAATGTCATTATAAAACAAACTTATTTCCGAATGATTCCACAAATGATGGTAAACGTCAATGAAAAATCGACAACTCGTTGATTAATTGAAATATGCGTACATTCAGTCAGAGATTTTCATAAAGGAACAATTTTTGCAAATAATAGTAATGAGCTGAAGTACACACTTATTCTTATATATGGGATCGAAATTCTACATTTTCATATTTATTTTAAAATCGTCCAAATATCGTCTCTTGGTTGTGTAATTTTAATTAAATGATGATTGAATGTACGTCAAACTATATATAGATACAAACCTAGACAGAATCTTCCACACATTCCTGTCTGTCTGAGATACATAATGGTTTTAGTTCCACATTTCATTGTGGGTATGGTCCAGGTGTAGGCACATTCGGACCAATGATCTACTTCACAAGCTCTGAGATATACCAAATTTGTTTCAACAGCCTGTTCAATTGTTTCTGTAATTAGGACAAATATTCAAGTAATTTGTATATTGTTACATTATTTGAATTTCACACACTAAGAAGAAATAGCATCCAAATAAAATAATAATTTCAACATCTAAAATAGTTTTTCGCATCAGATCAAGATGCTCGTTTTGAAAATTAATTTCTTGGAAATCGTAGCCCAAACTTAATATTTGAAATACTAATAGTGTCCGATTTTCAAGATTTAAGTGAGAAGTGGAAAAAAAAGAAAACCAGTTCAGAAACACATCTACAACAGTAGACGAATAGAAATCACAATTGATAAATAGCATAAACAAAAAAGTGCAAATCAAGAGATATTATTTTCAACAATGACCATCAAAAATCAAGTGAGATCGTTTATCTGATAAATCTTACCATTTATCCAAATCGGATTATACGATCCACAATGACCAGACGATGCCGGACTTGTTGACAAGTTATAACCGCCTTCAAAATAATACCACCCTCCTGGCCAAAAGTTATCACAGTTGTATAAATTATCGTAGTAGTCTTGATGTCTAGTGAAGTCATAATCTATTATGCTGTAGTTTGTACAGGGATCATTTGTGTATTCTGAAAATATAAAAACACATAAGGATATGCTTGTAAAACCATTATACAGGATCCACATGTTACTAAAACCATACCAATGTTAGTTTAATGAAAGCTTTTGTCTTCTTCTAATCATGAATTATCAAAATCTAATAGGATATTTTACGCAAAGGTGAAGTTGATATGGTAGCTTATCATAGGTAAACAAATACCAAATAATCGCAGATCAATAAAATCCTGACTGATCGAATGGAAGCTATGACTGTTAATAGATACTTTGTGTTCAAGAGTTGCCTACATATGTTCCTTGTATTAGTGTTTACAGTAGCATGCTCACCCATACAATATGTGCCGCAGTTCGTTGTGTCATATGTAGATTTCAAATGTGCAACATTATATTCATCACAATGCATTACGGTCACATTCCAACTGTGTTGACATTCGGTTTCATTTCCTACAACGCATGCTGTCAGTGAGGTCATTTCACCATAAGTTGTTGGATACACACCTAATCCAAAACAAGTTTGCATATTAAAATTGACAAATAGAAATATACTAAGAATTGTCGTTACAAGGTTGAAAACACTATATTTGGTATAGATTTATATTAATTTATTGAATTATTTTAGATCATTAACATTAAAACATTTCTTTGTCAGATAACATTCACATAAATATATGATCAGAGAATAATTATATATTCACCATCCAACCATATAGGAGAAGATGAACCACACTGTCCCTGCTTGGGAGGATATGATAGTATGCTCTCGTTTCCACTGAATTTGTACCATGCGTCAATATAGATATCAACGTCTAAACAGTCATCATATGCTCCATTTTGCAGTGTATAATTGACAGATCTCTCAAAACTACTTGGTATTATATTGTGCCAGCGACAAGGCTCATCCCACACATACGATGGAGTGGTAGAAACCTCAGAGGAGTTTCTCGATTCTACAAACAAAAAATGTAAAACTTGTTCATTTGATTTAAAAGCCTGTTTATAGTGGTCAAGCGCTGAAGTAAATTGCAGATCTAGATGACACATAAAACTGGCAATTTGTGTAAAAAGAGTCAGTTATACAGAATTTCAATAAAGAATACATTGTGAAAATGATAGTTATGAGCTGAAGTACACATTGTTTCTTGTATATGGGATCGAAATTATACATTTTCATATCAATGTTAAAATCGTCCAAATATCGTCTTTTAGTTGTGTAATTTTGATTAAATGATATTTGTTTATATTAACCAAGAATATGGTTAAAATCATTATTTTTAACTGCATTTGCCAGAACGCAATTCATATCAAATGTCATTATAAAACAAACTTATTTCCGAATGATTCCACAAATGATGGTAAACGTCAATGAAAAATCGACAACTCGTTGATTAATTGAAATATGCGTACATTCAGTCAGAGATTTTCATAAAGGAACAATTTTTGCAAATAATAGTAATGAGCTGAAGTACACACTTATTCTTATATATGGGATCGAAATTCTACATTTTCATATTTATTTTAAAATCGTCCAAATATCGTCTCTTGGTTGTGTAATTTTAATTAAATGATGATTGAATGTACGTTAAACTATATATAGATACAAACCTAGACAGAATCTTCCACACATTCCTGTCTGTCTGAGATACATAATGGTTTTAGTTCCACATTTCATTGTGGGTATGGTCCAGGTGTAGGCACATTCGGACCAATGATCTACTTCACAAGCTCTGAGATATACCAAATTTGTTTCAACAGCCTGTTCAATTGTTTCTGTAATTAGGACAAATATTCAAGTAATTTGTATATTGTTACATTATTTGAATTTCACACACTAAGAAGAAATAGCATCCAAAATAAAATAATAATTTCAACATCTAAAATAGTTTTTCGCATCAGATCAAGATGCTCGTTTTGAAAATTAATTTCTTGGAAATCGTAGCCCAAACTTAATATTTGAAATACTAATAGTGTCCGATTTTCAAGATTTAAGTGAGAAGTGGAAAAAAAAGAAAACCAGTTCAGAAACACATCTACAACAGTAGACGAATAGAAATCACAATTGATAAATAGCATAAACAAAAAAGTGCAAATCAAGAGATATTATTTTCAACAATGACCATCAAAAATCAAGTGAGATCGTTTATCTGATAAATCTTACCATTTATCCAAATCGGATTATACGATCCACAATGACCAGACGATGCCGGACTTGTTGACAAGTTATAACCGCCTTCAAATAATACCACCCTCCTGGCCAAAAGTTATCACAGTTGTATAAATTATCGTAGTAGTCTTGATGTCTAGTGAAGTCATAATCTATTATGCTGTAGTTTGTACAGGGATCATTTGTGTATTCTGAAAATATAAAAACACATAAGGATATGCTTGTAAAACCATTATACAGGATCCACATGTTACTAAAACCATACCAATGTTAGTTTAATGAAAGCTTTTGTCTTCTTCTAATCATGAATTATCAAAATCTAATAGGATATTTTACGCAAAGGTGAAGTTGATATGGTAGCTTATCATAGGTAAACAAATACCAAATAATCGCAGATCAATAAAAATCCTGACTGATCGAATGGAAGCTATGACTGTTAATAGATACTTTGTGTTCAAGAGTTGCCTACATATGTTCCTTGTATTAGTGTTTACAGTAGCATGCTCACCCATACAATATGTGCCGCAGTTCGTTGTGTCATATGTAGATTTCAAATGTGCAACATTATATTCATCACAATGCATTACGGTCACATTCCAACTGTGTTGACATTCGGTTTCATTTCCTACAACGCATGCTGTCAGTGAGGTCATTTCACCATAAGTTGTTGGATACACACCTAATCCAAAACAAGTTTGCATATTAAAATTGACAAATAGATTGAATATCTAAATAAATGAATATACTAAGAATTGTCGTTACAAGGTTGAAAACACTATATTTGGTATAGATTTATATTAATTTATTGAATTATTTTAGATCATTAACATTAAAACATTTCTTTGTCAGATAACATTCACATAAATATATGATCAGAGAATAATTATATATTCACCATCCAACCATATAGGAGAAGATGAACCACACTGTCCCTGCTTGGGAGGATATGATAGTATGCTCTCGTTTCCACTGAATTTGTACCATGCGTCAATATAGATATCAACGTCTAAACAGTCATCATATGCTCCATTTTGCAGTGTATAATTGACAGATCTCTCAAAACTACTTGGTATTATATTGTGCCAGCGACAAGGCTCATCCCACACATACGATGGAGTGGTAGAAACCTCAGAGGAGTTTCTCGATTCTACAAACAAAAAATGTAAAACTTGTTCATTTGATTTAAAAGCCTGTTTATAGTGGTCAAGCGCTGAAGTAAATTGCAGATCTAGATGACACATAAAACTGGCAATTTGTGTAAAAAGAGTCAGTTATACAGAATTTCAATAAAGAATACATTGTGAAAATGATAGTTATGAGCTGAAGTACACATTGTTTCTTGTATATGGGATCGAAATTATACATTTTCATATCAATGTTAAAATCGTCCAAATATCGTCTTTTAGTTGTGTAATTTTGATTAAATGATGATTGAATGTACGTCAAACTATATATAGATACAAACCTAGACAGAATCTTCCACACATTCCTGTCTGTCTAAGATACATAATGGTTTTAGTTCCACATTTCATTGTGGGTATGGTCCAGGTGTAGGCACATTCGGACCAATGATCTACTTCACAAGCTCTGAGATATACCAAACTTGTTTCAACAGTCTGTTCAATTGTTTCTGTAATTAGGACAAATATTCAAGTAATTTGTATATTGTAACATTATTTGAATTTCACACACTAAGAAGAAATAGCATCCAAAATAAAATAATAATTTCAACATCTAAAATAGTTTTTCGCATCAGATCAAGATGCTCGTTTTGAAAATTAATTTCTTGGAAATCGTAGCCCAAACTTAATATTTGAAATACTAATAGTTATCGATTTTCAAGATTAAAGTGAGAAATGGAAAAAAAAGAAAACCAGTTCAGAAACACATCTACAACAGTAGACGAATAGAAATCACAATAGATAAATAGAATAACCAAAAAAGTGCAAATCAAGAGATATTATTTTCAACAATGACCATCAAAAATCAAGTGAGATCGTTTATCTGATAAATCTTACCATTTATCCAAATCGGATTATACGATCCACAATGACCAGACGATGCCGGACTTGTTGACAAGTTATAACCGCCTTCAAAATAATACCACCCTCCTGGCCAAAAGTTATCACAGTTGTATAAATTATCGTAGTAGTCTTGATGTCTAGTGAAGTCATAATCTATTATGCTGTAGTTTGTACAGGGATCATTTGTGTATTCTGAAAATATAAAAACACATAAGGATATGCTTGTAAAACCATTATACAGGATCCACATGTTACTAAAACCATACCAATGTTAGTTTAATGAAAGCTTTTGTCTTCTTCTAATCATGAATTATCAAAATCTAATAGGATATTTTACGCAAAGGTGAAGTTGATATGGTAGCTTATCATAGGTAAACAAATACCAAATAATCGCAGGGTCAATAAAAATCCTGACTGATCGAATGGAAGCTATGACTGTTAATAGATACTTTGTGTTCAAGAGTTGCCTACATATGTTCCTTGTATTAGTGTTTACAGTAGCATGCTCACCCATACAATATGTGCCGCAGTTCGTCGTGTCATATGTAGATTTCAAATGTGCAACATTATATTCATCACAATGCATTACGGTCACATTCCAACTGTGTTGACATTCGGTTTCATTTCCTACAACGCATGCTGTCAGTGAGGTCATTTCACCATAAGTTGTTGGATACACACCTAATCCAAAACAAGTTTGCATATTAAAATTGACAAATAGATTGAATATCTAAATAAATGAATATACTAAGAATTGTCGTTACAAGGTTGAAAACACTATATTTGGTATAGATTTATATCAATTTATTGAATTATTTTAGATCATTAACATTAAAACATTTCTTTGTCAGATAACATTCACATAAATATATGATCAGAGAATAATTATATATTCACCATCCAACCATATAGGAGAAGATGAACCACACTGTCCCTGCTTGGGAGGATATGATAGTATGCTCTCGTTTCCACTGAATTTGTACCATGCGTCAATATAGATATCAACGTCTAAACAGTCATCATATGCTCCATTTTGCAGTGTATAATTGACAGATCTCTCAAAACTACTTGGTATTATATTGTGCCAGCGACAAGGCTCATCCCACACATACGATGGAGTGGTAGAAACCTCAGAGGAGTTTCTCGATTCTACAAACAAAAAATGTAAAACTTGTTCATTTGATTTAAAAGCCTGTTTATAGTGGTCAAGCGCTGAAGTAAATTGCAGATCTAGATGACACATAAAACTGGCAATTTGTGTAAAAAGAGTCAGTTATACAGAATTTCAATAAAGAATACATTGTGAAAATGATAGTTATGAGCTGAAGTACACATTGTTTCTTGTATATGGGATCGAAATTATACATTTTCATATCAATGTTAAAATCGTCCAAATATCGTCTTTTAGTTGTGTAATTTTGATTAAATGATGATTGAATGTACGTCAAACTATATATAGATACAAACCTAGACAGAATCTTCCACACATTCCTGTCTGTCTAAGATACATAATGGTTTTAGTTCCACATTTCATTGTGGGTATGGTCCAGGTGTAGGCACATTCGGACCAATGATCTACTTCACAAGCTCTGAGATATACCAAACTTGTTTCAACAGTCTGTTCAATTGTTTCTGTAATTAGGACAAATATTCAAGTAATTTGTATATTGTAACATTATTTGAATTTCACACACTAAGAAGAAATAGCATCCAAAATAAAATAATAATTTCAACATCTAAAATAGTTTTTCGCATCAGATCAAGATGCTCGTTTTGAAAATTAATTTCTTGGAAATCGTAGCCCAAACTTAATATTTGAAATACTAATAGTTATCGATTTTCAAGATTAAAGTGAGAAATGGAAAAAAAGAAAACCAGTTCAGAAACACATCTACAACAGTAGACGAATAGAAATCACAATAGATAAATAGAATAAACAAAAAAGTGCAAATCAAGAGATATTATTTTCAACAATGACCATCAAAAATCAAGTGAGATCGTTTATCTGATAAATCTTACCATTTATCCAAATCGGATTATACGATCCACAATGACCAGACGATGCCGGACTTGTTGACAAGTTATAACCGCCTTCAAAATAATACCACCCTCCTGGCCAAAAGTTATCACAGTTGTATAAATTATCGTAGTAGTCTTGATGTCTAGTGAAGTCATAATCTATTATGCTGTAGTTTGTACAGGGATCATTTGTGTATTCTGAAAATATAAAAACACATAAGGATATGCTTGTAAAACCATTATACAGGATCCACATGTTACTAAAACCATACCAATGTTAGTTTAATGAAAGCTTTTGTCTTCTTCTAATCATGAATTATCAAAATCTAATAGGATATTTTACGCAAAGGTGAAGTTGATATGGTAGCTTATCATAGGTAAACAAATACCAAATAATCGCAGGGTCAATAAAAATCCTGACTGATCGAATGGAAGCTATGACTGTTAATAGATACTTTGTGTTCAAGAGTTGCCTACATATGTTCCTTGTATTAGTGTTTACAGTAGCATGCTCACCCATACAATATGTGCCGCAGTTCGTCGTGTCATATGTAGATTTCAAATGTGCAACATTATATTCATCACAATGCATTACGGTCACATTCCAACTGTGTTGACATTCGGTTTCATTTCCTACAACGCATGCTGTCAGTGAGGTCATTTCACCATAAGTTGTTGGATACACACCTAATCCAAAACAAGTTTGCATATTAAAATTGACAAATAGATTGAATATCTAAATAAATGAATATACTAAGAATTGTCGTTACAAGGTTGAAAACACTATATTTGGTATAGATTTATATCAATTTATTGAATTATTTTAGATCATTAACATTAAAACATTTCTTTGTCAGATAACATTCACATAAATATATGATCAGAGAATAATTATATATTCACCATCCAACCATATAGGAGAAGATGAACCACACTGTCCCTGCTTGGGAGGATATGATAGTATGCTCTCGTTTCCACTGAATTTGTACCATGCGTCAATATAGATATCAACGTCTAAACAGTCATCATATGCTCCATTTTGCAGTGTATAATTGACAGATCTCTCAAAACTACTTGGTATTATATTGTGCCAGCGACAAGGCTCATCCCACACATACGATGGAGTGGTAGAAACCTCAGAGGAGTTTCTCGATTCTACAAACAAAAAATGTAAAACTTGTTCATTTGATTTAAAAGCCTGTTTATAGTGGTCAAGCGCTGAAGTAAATTGCAGATCTAGATGACACATAAAACTGTCAATTTGTGTAAAAAGAGTCAGTTATACAGAATTTCAATAAAGAATACATTGTGAAAATGATAGTTATGAGCTGAAGTACACATTGTTTCTTGTATATGGGATCGAAATTATACATTTTCATATCAATGTTAAAATCGTCCAAATATCGTCTTTTAGTTGTGTAATTTTGATTAAATGATGATTGAATGTACGTCAAACTATATATAGATACAAACCTAGACAGAATCTTCCACACATTCCTGTCTGTCTAAGATACATAATGGTTTTAGTTCCACATTTCATTGTGGGTATGGTCCAGGTGTAGGCACATTCGGACCAATGATCTACTTCACAAGCTCTGAGATATACCAAACTTGTTTCAACAGTCTGTTCAATTGTTTCTGTAATTAGGACAAATATTCAAGTAATTTGTATATTGTAACATTATTTGAATTTCACACACTAAGAAGAAATAGCATCCAAAATAAAATAATAATTTCAACATCTAAAATAGTTTTTCGCATCAGATCAAGATGCTCGTTTTGAAAATTAATTTCTTGGAAATCGTAGCCCAAACTTAATATTTGAAATACTAATAGTGTCCGATTTTCAAGATTTAAGTGAGAAATGGAAAAAAAAGAAAACCAGTTCAGAAACACATCTACAACAGTAGACGAATAGAAATCACAATAGATAAATAGCATAAACAAAAAAGTGCAAATCAAGAGATATTATTTTCAACAATGACCATCAAAAATCAAGTGAGATCGTTTATCTGATAAATCTTACCATTTATCCAAATCGGATTATACGATCCACAATGACCAGACGATGCCGGACTTGTTGACAAGTTATAACCGCCTTCAAAATAATACCACCCTCCTGGCCAAAAGTTATCACAGTTGTATAAATTATCGTAGTAGTCTTGATGTCTAGTGAAGTCATAATCTATTATGCTGTAGTTTGTACAGGGATCATTTGTGTATTCTGAAAATATAAAAACACATAAGGATATGCTTGTAAAACCATTATACAGGATCCACATGTTACTAAAACCATACCAATGTTAGTTTAATGAAAGCATTGGTCTTCTTCTAATCATGATTTATCAAAATCTAATAGGATATTTTACGCAAAGGTGAAGTTGATATGGTAGCTTATCATAGGTAAACAAATACCAAATAATCGCAGGGTCAATAAAAATCCTGACTGATCGAATGGAAGCTATGACTGTTAATAGATACTTTGTGTTCAAGAGTTGCCTACATATGTTCCTTGTATTAGTGTTTACAGTAGCATGCTCACCCATACAATATGTGCCGCAGTTCGTTGTGTCATATGTAGATTTCAAATGTGCAACATTATATTCATCACAATGCATTACGGTCACATTCCAACTGTGTTGACATTCGGTTTCATTTCCTACAACGCATGCTGTCAGTGAGGTCATTTCACCATAAGTTGTTGGATACACACCTAATCCAAAACAAGTTTGCATATTAAAATTGACAAATAGATTGAATATCTAAATAAATGAATATACTAAGAATTGTCGTTACAAGGTTGAAAACACTATATTTGGTATAGATTTATATCAATTTATTGAATTATTTTAGATCATTAACATTAAAACATTTCTTTGTCAGATAACATTCACATAAATATATGATCAGAGAATAATTATATATTCACCATCCAACCATATAGGAGAAGATGAACCACACTGTCCCTGCTTGGGAGGATATGATAGTATGCTCTCGTTTCCACTGAATTTGTACCATGCGTCAATATAGATATCAACGTCTAAACAGTCATCATATGCTCCATTTTGCAGTGTATAATTGACAGATCTCTCAAAACTACTTGGTATTATATTGTGCCAGCGACAAGGCTCATCCCACACATACGATGAAGTGGTAGAAACCTCAGAGGAGTTTCTCGATTCTACAAACAAAAAATGTAAAACTTGTTCATTTGATTTAAAAGCCTGTTTATAGTGGTCAAGCGCTGAAGTAAATTGCAGATCTAGATGACACATAAAACTGTCAATTTGTGTAAAAAGAGTCAGTTATACAGAATTTCAATAAAGAATACATTGTGAAAATGATAGTTATGAGCTGAAGTACACATTGTTTCTTGTATATGGGATCGAAATTATACATTTTCATATCAATGTTAAAATCGTTCAAATATCGTCTTTTAGTTGTGTAATTTTGATTAAATGATGATTGAATGTACGTCAAACTATATATAGATACAAACCTAGACAGAATCTTCCACACATTCCTGTCTGTCTAAGATACATAATGGTTTTAGTTCCACATTTCATTGTGGGTATGGTCCAGGTGTAGGCACATTCGGACCAATGATCTACTTCACAAGCTCTGAGATATACCAAACTTGTTTCAACAGTCTGTTCAATTGTTTCTGTAATTAGGACAAATATTCAAGTAATTTGTATATTGTTACATTATTTGAATTTCACACACTAAGAAGAAATAGCATCCAAAATAAAATAATAATTTCAACATCTAAAATAGTTTTTCGCATCAGATCAAGATGCTCGTTTTGAAAATTAATTTCTTGGAAATCGTAGCCCAAACTTAATATTTGAAATACTAATAGTGTCCGATTTTCAAGATTTAAGTGAGAAATGGAAAAAAAAGAAAACCAGTTCAGAAACACATCTACAACAGTAGACGAATAGAAATCACAATAGATAAATAGCATAAACAAAAAAGTGCAAATCAAGAGATATTATTTTCAACAATGACCATCAAAAATCAAGTGAGATCGTTTATCTGATAAATCTTACCATTTATCCAAATCGGATTATACGATCCACAATGACCAGACGATGCCGGACTTGTTGACAAGTTATAACCGCCTTCAAAATAATACCACCCTCCTGGCCAAAAGTTATCACAGTTGTATAAATTATCGTAGTAGTCTTGATGTCTAGTGAAGTCATAATCTATTATGCTGTAGTTTGTACAGGGATCATTTGTGTATTCTGAAAATATAAAAACACATAAGGATATGCTTGTAAAACCATTATACAGGATCCACATGTTACTAAAACCATACCAATGTTAGTTTAATGAAAGCTTTTGTCTTCTTCTAATCATGAATTATCAAAATCTAATAGGATATTTTACGCAAAGGTGAAGTTGATATGGTAGCTTATCATAGGTAAACAAATACCAAATAATCGCAGGGTCAATAGAAATCCTGACTGATCGAATGGAAGCTATGACTGGTAATAGATACTTTGTGTTCAAGAGTTGCCTACATATGTTCCTTGTATTAGTGTTTACAGTAGCATGCTCACCCATACAATATGTGCCGCAGTTCGTTGTGTCATATGTAGATTTCAAATGTGCAACATTATATTCATCACAATGCATTACGGTCACATTCCAACTGTGTTGACATTCGGTTTCATTTCCTACAACGCATGCTGTCAGTGAGGTCATTTCACCATAAGTTGTTGGATACACACCTAATCCAAAACAAGTTTGCATATTAAAATTGACAAATAGATTGAATATCTAAATAAATGAATATACTAAGAATTGTCGTTACAAGGTTGAAAACACTATATTTGGTATAGATTTATATCAATTTATTGAATTATTTTAGATCATTAACATTAAAACATTTCTTTGTCAGATAACATTCACATAAATATATGATCAGAGAATAATTATATATTCACCATCCAACCATATAGGAGAAGATGAACCACACTGTCCCTGCTTGGGAGGATATGATAGTATGCTCTCGTTTCCACTGAATTTGTACCATGCGTCAATATAGATATCAACGTCTAAACAGTCATCATATGCTCCATTTTGCAGTGTATAATTGACAGATCTCTCAAAACTACTTGGTATTATATTGTGCCAGCGACAAGGCTCATCCCACACATACGATGGAGTGGTAGAAACCTCAGAGGAGTTTCTCGATTCTACAAACAAAAAATGTAAAACTTGTTCATTTGATTTAAAAGCCTGTTTATAGTGGTCAAGCGCTGAAGTAAATTGCAGATCTAGATGACACATAAAACTGGCAATTTGTGTAAAAAGAGTCAGTTATACAGAATTTCAATAAAGAATACATTGTGAAAATGATATTTATGAGCTGAAGTACACATTGTTTCTTGTATATGGGATCGAAATTATACATTTTCATATCAATGTTAAAATCGTCCAAATATCGTCTTTTAGTTGTGTAATTTTAATTAAATGATGATTGAATGTACGTCAAACTATATATAGATACAAACCTAGACAGAATCTTCCACACATTCCTGTCTGTCTAAGATACATAATGGTTTTAGTTCCACATTTCATTGTGGGTATGGTCCAGGTGTAGGCACATTCGGACCAATGATCTACTTCACAAGCTCTGAGATATACCAAACTTGTTTCAACAGCCTGTTCAATTGTTTCTGTAATTAGGACAAATATTCAATTCTAACATGACGTCCTTCAAACGCTTTGAGTACACACCCGTGGTAAAATATGAATATATTGCATGAGCTGTTCCCATTGTACTCCCATGTCATATGTTTTTTCCCAATGAGGAACCCGACGTCATAGCACGATGACGTAAGAATATAAGCATTTTACGGGGAAATACACGCTTTTGAAACCGAAAATCATCACAAGAAAACGTACACAAACGATGCTAAAATGTGGTATAAACCTTTATTTTTATACATATAAGACATCTAAGTAAATTATCATTTAAATTCATCCAAAACTATCTAAAAACGTTATTGTAAATAGTTTGAACATGTGCCTTATTCTGTTTGCTCTGTTCTTTTACGCCAATTTAATAGTGCGCTATCACTCAGGGTAAAATATTTTGCATTAAGGGACAATCCGTGGTAAAATCACGATATATTCAAGCCCCCATGAATTATTTCTTAAGTAATTTGTGAATTGTTACATTATTTGAATTTCACACACTAAGAAGAAATAGTATCCAAAATGATTTCGAAATAATAATGTCAACATCTAATCTAGTTTTGCGCATCAGATCATGAGGCACGTTTTGAAAATTGATGTCTTGGAAATCGTACATCAAACTTAATATTTGAAATACAAAAAGTGTCCGATTTTCAAGATTTAAGTGAGAAATGGAAATAAAAAAAAACAGTTCAGAAACAAATCTACAGCAGTAGAAGAATAGAAATCACAATAGATAAATAGCATAAACAAAAAAGGGCAAATCAAGAGATATTATTTTCAACAATGACCATCAAAAATCAAGTGAGATCGTTTATCTGATAAATCTTACCATTTATCCAAATCGGATTATACGATCCACAATGACCAGACGATGCCGGACTTGTTGACAAGTTATAACCGCCTTCAAAATAATACCACCCTCCTGGCCAAAAGTTATCACAGTTGTATAAATTATCGTAGTAGTCTCGATGTCTAGTGAAGTCATAATCTATTATGCTGTAGTTTGAACAGGGGTCATTTGTGTATTCTGAAGAAAAACACAACATAAGACTATGCTCGTATTACAATTATACTGCATTCATATGTAACTAAAACCATACCAATGTTAAATTAATCAAGTCTTCTGTTAAAAATGAATTTATCAAAATCTAAAAGGATATTTTACACATAGGTGAAATGGAGATGATACAATAACATAGGTAAACAAATGGTAAACAATAACGTGGCCAATAAAAGTCCCGATTGATAGAATGGAAGCTTTGACTGTAAATAGATACTTTGTGTCCAAGCGTGCATGTACAATAAAAAGTAACTCAAACAGCGGTATACTACTGTTACTTATATTTATCAAATAAAAGTTAACAATTTTAACGTTTGGTGCACAGGGATTTTATTTCTTACTGAGGATCTTAAACATGTGTATATTTTAAAATAAAGATACGTTTCATTTCCTGTCATATCACTCGATTCGTCAATTTTCCTATTAAATATATAATTATATTGTTTGCTAGCCTTGTATAGCGCTGGAAAATTAGCATTTTCTTACATATGTTCCTTGTATAAGTGTTTACAGTAACATGCTCACCCATACAATATCTGCCACAGTTCATCATGTAATATGCAGGTTTCAAATGAGCAACATTGTATCCGTCACATTGCATTACAGTAACATTCCAACTGTGTTGACATTCGGTTTCATTTCCTACAACGCATGCTGTCAGTGTGGCCATTTCACTATAAGTTGTAGGATACAAACCTGACAAAAATCAAATTTGCATATTAAAATTGCTTAGTTGGTTATGATTATATGAGAACAAATGAATATTCTTTAAATTGCTCTTTCAGCGGTTGATAACATTATATTTGACATTATACAATTATAGCCTTTGTATGAGGTCGATACAAGGATATATTGACCTGAAAGAAGTATATTGACTGAGGACGAAGTCCGAAGTCGATATACTTCTTTGGGTCGAGATATCCTGTATTGCCCTCAGAAATAGGCTATAATTGTTATATTATTAATTTCCGACCATATTTATATCAAAATCGTCATTTGATTTTGTTGGAATTTTATTGATATCATATTGTCTCCTAAACAATATCAACATATTAGTTTTTATTTTACATCTTATGAATTTGAAGATTTTTTTCTTCAAATAATCGATCATAGATATCATTTCAGGACGTCACAAAGTATATCGGTTTTTAGATATTCTAAAAATAACCGTGCAATATGCATTTTGCTATACAATATGCTTTTTGTTATCCGCCGTTTTCTCTCTACCTTCGAAAATATAGTTTAACATGTGACTATCCTTGAACCAATCAAATAAGTTAAAATATACGAGTTTATAATATTGATTAATATCAATTTATTCGATTTTTTTAAAATCATGATTAGTTTAACATTTCTTTGTCAGATAAAATTCAAATATTTATCATCAACGAATATTATATATTCACCATCCAGCCATATAGGATAAGATGAACCACACTGTCCTGGATTTGGAGGGTTCGTTGGAATGCTCTCGTTTCCACTGAATTTGTACCATCCTTCCATGTGGATCTCCCAGTCGTAACATTCTTCATATTCTCCACTTTGCAGTGTATAATTGACAGATCTCTCAAAATGACTTGTAATTATATTGTGCAAGCGACAAGGCTCATCCCACACATACGATGGAGTGGTAGAAACCTCCGAGGAGTTTCTCGATTCTACAAACAAAAGGAAATTGATATAAACCCTGTATTGATTGATAAAGCGCCTATACATATCGAGATCAAGCTGACTTCTAAAACTAAACAAATGTTAAATTTATATTTTTTTCTTTTTTGTACTCGACTTTTTTTCTTTTTATTTTCAAAAAGTGAATATTTGTGTATATATTCCAAGATTACGGTTAATTCCATTGTTTGATCAGAGTAATGGACATACTTGATCTTTCCCAACATTTTGGATTTGCATTTGTCAGAAGCATTACAAAGTTCCTTTTTTAATTCACCTGTTTTCCAAATGTTTCCTAAAATGGTAGTAAAGCGTCATTGAAACACCGACAGACACTTTAGTATTCTGCTGTATATATACATTCACTCAGTAAAAGAGATAATTGTAATGGAACAATTTTGTGAAATTTATATTGTAGTAAGGGGCTGTACACACTGTGTCCTACTGAAGGTTCGACTTTATAAATTTTCGGTTTTATTTTAAAATCGTCAAAACATCTTCTTTTTGTCATGTTTTTTTTATTCAAATGATGAATGAAATATTGATTTAGTTTTAAAAGGTACGAGGCTTATAATTGAAATTATATAAAAAGGCCAACCTAGACAGTATCTGCCACACATTCCTTTCTGTCTTAGATACATAACGTTTTTATTTCCACATTTCATAGTTGGTATGCTCCAGCTGTAAGCACACTCGGACCAATCAGTTCCTTCACATGCTCTTAGATATACCAAACCTGTGTCATCAGTCTGTTCGATAGTTTCTGTAAATAAGACAAATATTCAAGTAATTTGCAAATTGTTACATTACCTGAATTTCACAAATCTAGAAGAATAGCTTCTAAAATAACTACAAAATTAATAATAGCAGCATCTGAAATCTAGTTTTACGCATCAGATCATGATGCACGTTCTGAAAATTAATTTCGTTATAATCGTACTGAAACAAAATATTTGAAAATCAAATAGCATCCGAGTTTCAAGAGACAATTAAAATGGATATAGAACAGAAAATCAGCTCAGAAACTTATTTACAGCAGCGGTATAGAAATCGAAATAAAATAGATAATATAATCAAAAAAGAACAAATCAAGAGAATATTATTTTCAACAATTTCCCTAGAAAAAGCAAAGTGACATTGTTCATTTGATTATTCTTACCATTTATCCAAATCGGATTATACGATCCACACTGACCAGGCGATACCGGACTTGTTGATAAGTTATAACCGCCTTCAAAATTATACCACCCTCCTGACCAATAGTTATCACAGTTGTACATGTATGAATAATCGTAGTAGTCTTGATGTCTAGTGAAGTCATAATCTATTATGCTGTAGTTTGAACAGGGTCATTTGTGTATTCTGAAGAAAAACACAACATACGATAATTCTTGTATTACAATTATACTGCATTCATATGCAACTAAAACCATACCAATGCTAAATTAATCAAGTCTTCTGTTATAAATGATTTTATCAAAATCTAAAAGGATATTTTACACATGGGTGAAATGGAGATGATACAATAACATAGGTAAACAAATGGCAAACAATAACATGGCCAATAAAAGTCCCGATTGATAGAATGGAAGCTATGACTGTAAATAGATACTTTGTGTTCAAGCGTGCATGCACAATAAAACGCAACTCAAACAGCGGTATACTACTGTTACTTATATTTATCAAATAAAAGTTAACAATTTTAACGTTTGGTGCACAGGGATTTTATTTCTTACTGAGGATCTTAAACATGTGTATATTTTAAAATAAATATACGTTTCATTTCCTGTCATATCACTCGATTCGTCAATTTTCCTATTAAATATATAATTATATTGTTTGCTAGCCTTGTATAGCGCTGGAAAATTTGCATTTTCTTACATATGTTCCTTGTATAAGTGTTTACAGTAACATGCTCACCCATACAATATCTGCCACAGTTCATCATGTAATATGCAGGTTTTAAATGAGCAACATTGTATCCATCACATTGCATTACAGTCACATTCCAACTGTGTTGACATTCGGTTTCATTTCCTACAACGCATGCTGTCAGTGTGGCCATTTCACCATAAGTTGTAGGATACAAACCTGACAAAAAAACAAATTTGCATATTAACATTGCTTAGTTGCTTATAATTATATTAGAACAAATGCATATTCTTTAAATTGCTCTTACAACGGTTGATAACATTATATTTGATATTGATTAATATTAATTTATTCGATTCTTTTTAAATCATGATGTTAAACATTTCTTTGACAGATAAAATTCAAATATATATCATCAACGAATATTATATATTCACCATCCAGCCATATGGGATAAGATGAACCACACTGTCCCGGCTTTGGGGGGTTCGTTGGAATGCTCTCGTTTCCACTGAATTTGTACCATCCTTCCATGTGGATCTCCCAGTCGTAACATTCTTCATATTCTCCACTTTGCAGTGTATAATTGACAGATCTCTCAAAATGACTTGTAATTATATTGTGCCAGCGACAAGGCTCATCCCACACATACGATCGAGTGGTAGAAACCTCCGAGGAGTTTCTCGATTCTACAAACAAAAAAGATAAAAAAAAAATCTTCATTTGATTATATTGATTAGGCGCCTATATGTATTGCAGATCTAGATTACACAGAAATCTGACCATTTGAGTGTTTTCATATTTCTTTCTATATTATTTCTACTTTTATTGAAATTATAGAAAATGATTTTTTTTTTCATCTCATTGTCTATTGTAAATGATAGCCGCAATTGATTATGACTAACATTATAAATTTTGCCAGAACGCAGTGACTTTCAAAGTTCATTTTAGAATTAACTTCTTTTCCGGATGTTTCCACAAATGACACCGATAACTCATTGGTTAATTGAAATATACATACATTCAGTCATTAATGCAGATTTTCATAAAGGAACAATTTGTGAAAACTATAGTTATGAGCTGAAGTAAACACTTATTCTCAAATATGGAATCGGTAATCTACTTTTGAAGATTTATTTCAAAATCGACCAAATAAAATTGAGAATGGAAATGGGGAATTTGTCGAAGAGACAACAACTCGACCATAGAACAGACAACAGCAGAAGGTCACCAATAGGTCTTCAATGCGGGGAGAAATTCCCGCACCCGGAGGCATCATTCAGCTGGCCCCTAAACAAATATATTCTTTTTGTTGTGTAATTTTAATTTAATGACAATAACACATAATTATGTT